>CM042164.1:9945396-9992896 GCA_023376005.1 Doryteuthis pealeii | reverse complement strand
AAGCCGACCCTATTAATCATTAATATATCGTCGGCTTCAAAAATGTCAATTTTCGAGGTATTTCGTGTTTTTTTTTAAACAAATTTTTTATACATTTACACTGTCGGATTAAATATCCATTTCTTTCTTGATATCCTGTATGTCTAAAAAACAAAACAAAAAAAAAACATATAACAAGAATCATATACAAATGTTGGATACAGACATGCAAGGAATAATGACCGAAACTACTATAGCGGATAGTGGTGTTAGGGGTAACTAATTTAGTGGTTAGGGTTTTCAAAACCTTTTAGGTTATTTAGTAAAATTACACATCACACTATAAGAATATTATTATATAAGCAAATGGCATAAAAGACAAGAACTCACAATTAAAACAAACAACATTGTATTAACATGAAGTTTACAAAAGGTAATACAGAATACTTGGCAAAGTTCTGTAAAAAGGTGCTTTTTGAAAAGTTCAACGTGAAATATAAGCGGAGATGTTATAAATCTCTAAGTGAGAAAGAAAAGGTGAAAGTTTAAAGTCAACACAAAAGCAGTCAGACACAAGTTGAATGAATCTAATGTTTATCTCCGAAAGCGTAGGTTATTTAGATAGAGAGATAGTTCATACCTTCAGCATGTATGCGAAATGTTCTTAAAAAGGGTGACGTGAATTCCCTTAGGCAAGTTAGATCTTTCTGGTTGGGATCCGAAAAGTTGGCTTTTTATAGTCCAGGCTAGGCTCCAAAAAGGGGTATATTTGATAAATTTCCTTTTAGGCGCGAATATCTCCCATTGGTTGAAATTGTACAAATTTTTATTTTTATTTTTCTCTTTTACTAGGGTGCGCAATCCCCTGCGCAAACTATTCATTTTTGTCATTTGATTTTTGTTTGTTTAAGCAAGAACTTCCGGTCGCCACACTACTACTGGCGAAACCGTTAACCTCATTTTGCCCCAGAATTGACAACTTAATGCGGTATGTCCAGAAACTTTCTACTGATACCAATTTTGTATACCCTTCATTTTACTTTCTAGGTTAGCTATGTCGGTAGAGCGTTCGGCTAGAAATCACAAGGTTCCTAGTTCCATACCGGCCAACTCAGCGTATGAATAGCACAGTAAAGTAAGGAGCTGATGGTAGGTGTGGCGCTCCACCTCAGATGCTAAAAACAATCTCCTTGGTCTAGAGCTATTGAAAAGGGGATAGACTCCCTCGCTGACTGGCTGATACCGACTTTAGGCCGCCCTGACGACTTTACTTACTTACTTCTATCATTCTTGTCATCTTTGGTATCTTAAGTTCTTCTAGCGTCTCTTCTGGTTGGTCATCCTTAATTCCTTCCTTCTTCTAGATCAGTCTTGTTGCCAAGACATTCATCAACCACAAAACCATATTATTTATGCAAGCTTTTATTTACTTAACTAACATCTTCATCTGACTAACATAGCGCGCGTATGCAGTGAGCTTCAGCTAAGGTAGAAACATCTTCTCTGCCTGACGTCCAAACTGAAACTGAGGACCAAACTAGGTCCCACGTGACTTCACGTATTTCGCGGGCTTTCTGTAATATTCCATGGAAAGTCCCGCCCGTGATATGAAAAGGGCTATCCCTTGGAAATACAGGGGATTGACAATAATCTTATGCAATAGATTATGTAACACCAATGTCTCCATTCTACAATGGAGATTCCAAAGGCTTGTCCTAAAACATTATTTCTGCTTTCCGGTCACCACCACCGGGGGTCAATTGAGCTTCGGCCGCTGGACCTACAGAGTAAAATTAGCATCGTTGATCCCAGGGGGCCATCACCCCAAGCAACACCTGCCGACTCGAGTTAAACGGACAGGGCTGGATTTATTGCCCGGTACCTGGGGCGCCCTCCTTGAGGGTGAATGCTGACGGGATCAACGCATTTTTTGCACCCGCCACACCATGAGTCTCGGCTTGTGGGTGGTCCCACGTTAATAGGGCCTTGTGCCTGACCTTGTACAAGTGGGGTACGAGGAAAATAACTTTGATTATCTTTAATAAAATAAAAGTAAAGTCGTCAGGGCGGCCTAAAGTCGGTATCAGCCAATCAGTGAGGGAGTCTATCCCCTTTTCACTAGCGCTAGACCAAGGAGATTATTTTAGCATCTGAGGGGGAGCGCCACACCTACCATCAGCTCCTCACTTTATCGCACATGTATATATCAACTATATATATATATATATATGAGTATTGGAATAAATCCGACAGAATGTGGTAAAGAATAGAGGGAAAGGTGTAGACTAAGAACAACTCAAACAAGTAGATGTAGGAGATATATTTTGTTACACGTTGAGTGCGACTTCTTCAGTCTTTTATTTGAATCATTTGTGCATCATACATTTGTTTTTATAGTAGAGGAAGTGAATGGGTGAGGGGTGACTTTATCACCTAACCCACCCTACTATAAAAACAAATGTATGATGCACAAATGATTCAAATAAAAGACTGAAGAAGTCGCACTCAACGTGTAACAAAATATATCTCCTACATCTACTTGTTTGAGTTACAGTCAACAGAATTTTACAGGACAGGGATACATTCGAAGGTGGAACATTACTATTGAAAGAAATGTTAACTATAAGAAGAAGTAGGGATGAATCCCCAGAGGAGCAGCCTCATTTTGATGTATGATACATATTCCTGTGTTGGTAATTATACCTGTCCTAAACAAAATGGCATTACGTTTTGACTCACCTACCTGGAGAATTAGGGATGAATCCACAGAGGACCAGCTTCATTCTGATGTATGATATATGTTCCTGTGTTGGTAATTATACCTGTCATAAATAAAATGGCATTACAGTTTGACTCCCCTATGTGGAGAAGTAAGGATGTGATCCACAGAGGACCCGCTTCATTTTGATGTATGATACATGTTTCTGTGTTGGTAATTATACCTGTCCTAAACAAAATGGCATTACTTTTTGACTCCCCTATGTGGAGAAGTAGGATGTAATCCACAGAGGATCAGCTTCATTTTGATGTATGATACATGTTCCTGTGTTGGTATTATACCTGTCCTAAACAAAATGGCATTACTTTTTAACCTCGCCTAAGTGGAGAAGTAGGGATGTGATCCACAGAGGACCAGCTTCATTTTGATGTATGATACATGTTCCTGTGTTGGTAATTATACCTGTCCTAAACAAAATGGCATTACTTTTTAACTCGCCTAAGTGGAGAAGTAGGGATGTGATCCACAGAGGATCGGCTTGATTCTATGTATGATACATATTCCTGTGTTGGTAATTATACCTGTCCTAAACAAAATGGCATTACTTTTTGACTCACCTTGTAAGTACTGTACAGCCTTACTATTGCTTAACTTCGGAGATCTAGCGGGAACCGATGTCACTTGATTGAAAAGCTTAGAAAACAAACAACCTTGTCCGAAACTTGAACCCGGACCGCCAATTCTATTTTCAGCGCCTATAACATCGATACCGCCCGCGCTGGCATTTTTATTTTTAGTATATTCTTCTTTTTTTTTTTTTTTTTGTTCTTTGAAGAAAGATACGGTATCAAATATCCTAAGATATTCGATGTAATTTCCGTGTTGTCCTCCGCGACCCACGGCACTACCATTCCTCCTCCTCCTCTTCTCTCGCGCTGAATTACGGTAGATATTTCTGTATCGGCGAACTGTGGAAATGAAACTGTCTCGACCAATGGTGTGCATATTCCCCGTATGACGTCAGGGCGACGACGAAGGAAGTAGTTTTATTGTTCTCCGGTGTCCTACAGACAAGAGGCGGATAAGTTGAAGGGGGTCACGTGCCTATTCGGAGGGCTCATATTTTTTTTTCTTTTTTGTTTTTTGTTTTTTGTTTTTTTTTTTTTTTTTATTCATATTGTAGCGTCATTACCGTAACCATAGATACCGTGATTATTGACGTAAGTCATTCGTTCCTTTCTTTTTTTTTCTTTCTTTTCTTTCTTTTTTTATTTATTCACTTCTTTTTATTTTTTTATTTTTTTCTGTTTTTGATCTCACTGCTGGGATCGTACGAAGACAGAAAATTGTCATTTAAAAAAAAAGACACTTAAAGTACCCTCAATATCCAGGATTCTTACACCAAGCAACTTACCTCAATAAATAAATAAATAAAACATCATCCCGCCCTGTCGACTGGGGCGTTAGAATGCACCGACTGCACCTCTACAGAGGGGTAAGACTCCCCCAATGGGGCCACCTGTTGGCCGTGGGTGGCGACCCGTGATGCTTAAGGATAGAGCCCAGGTGGATGAGCAGTTCATGACATGCAATACTCCACTTTGGCCTATCTTGGGCTAGACGGGCGGTCAGAGAGGCCCCCGCGATCAATCGGCTGGTCACGTCAAGCCCTAGCACCTATATGATTTTCCCAACCCTATTGCCCTTATGGCAAGCCCCAACCCCTTTTATCGTATGGGTGCTAGAAGGCGGTGGCTGCGGGTCTACATGTCCTGGGAATGACATTAAACTCTATCTGATGGTGAGGTTCCAGTTCTGGAGGTTTGGGGAATGTGGAGCACCCCTTCATCACCATTGCTCCCTGGTCCACTCTGACCCGGAGTGGTAGTACCTGTTAGGGTTCCATCTATGGGTTAAATTGAAAATTGTATTTATAAAATAATTGTATTATCCATTAAGAATTGATTTATTTCAAAACTTTATCGGCATTAAATGACCCACTGAGGTTGATATGCCGTAAAACAAAACAAACCAAACCAAACCAAATCATCATCATTAAGTCGTGCTGGCAGCATTGATATCCATGATAATCTCTCGATAACCATCCCTATTTGTCAAGGAGTCCTAGCATCTAGAATCTACGCAGAGCTGATCGACGCTGCTCCTTACTGTGTGGTCTACATGGGCGCGCACATAAGCAGGTTGCCACAGGAGAACGTCATTTATGAGTTTGTCCTTGCTTCCCGGGAATACAACGTTCCCGTCGTGGTTTAACGGTTAGCAAGCTAGTCTCACAGATCTATTACTAGTTTATTGGGGGGGGGGGTTAGTTTGTTTTTTTGTCTTTTTTTTAAATCAATTTCCAGGCTTCTTACGCGAGGCAGCTTCCCCCAATCAATAATAAATAAATAAGTAAAAAAAATACATATAAAATAATGAATAAAACTACGCCTTAGTCCGCTTCTACCGCCGTCCCATTTTTGAGTTTACAAAAACTCAGGAAAAAAGCAATGGACGATTGGATAGGTTTGCTTGCAATAGTGTTCATTCGGGATGTATTGATTAGCAAGCTAGTCTCTCCGATCCATATTTGCATACCCTTTTCTTACTTCTTACTTCTGGTCGTATTTTCTTCTGGTCGGCTTTGCTATTTCTTCATCTATCTTGGTCTGGTCTCTTCTAAGGTCTGTACTTTCTTGGGGAGTTCGGATCTGGTTTCTGTTAGGGATTTCTCCTTATCAGAAGCCCTGTGTCATTGTTAGTTTTTAGGTAATAAACAAAGACTTCGATTTACTTTGATGTTATTTATTTTCAATCCCAACCCAGACATCTGCGCAGGTGAGACTCACATCCTACGAGCTCGGCTCCCACCTTTTAACTGACTGACTTACTTACTATCCTTAAACCGGAAGACAGGGTCTTCTATGCCTTCCGATTCTCACGATTTATCCCCGGAAGGCAAGGTGCGAGTGAGGTCAAGCGCCGTCACTCACTCTCAAGGCCATCAGCTTCACTAATCGCCATTATGTTTCGATACTACCTTATATAAGTATTAGGGATCTAATAATTATGTAACACATAACTAGTTAGTTTCTTTCTTTTTTTCTTTTTTTTTTCTACGAAATTCAATAAATACACTTAACTGACTCTACGTGATGCTAAGGGGATGCTGATAGCCGTTGAAGCCGGGTGGTCTGTCCCCTAATAAATTTCCAACAACGTACCATCAATATCCAGGCTTCTTACGCCAGGCAGCTTACCCCAATCAATAAAGAATGAATAAGTAGGTGAATAAATAAAACTACGCCTTAGTCCGCTTCACCGATCTTTCCGTTTTGATTGCTCACGAAAATCCAGATGAAAAAAGCAAAGGGTATGTTTACTTTCAAGTGTCCCATCGTGATATAATGGTTAGCAAGCTAGTCTCGCAGATCCATAACTTGTTTTTTTTTTTTTTTTGTTTTTTTTTTTTTTGTCTTTTCATCATAGTTCGTCTGCTAAAGATGTTATTTTTTAAATCATGTGTAAGGGCAGTCTCTCTTGTCTGAGGATTTTGGTGAATCTTCCGTGTCAGGAGACGCTATTTTGGTCACGTGACACAGGAACGCAAGGCGAGAACCCTCTTCTTCCGATGCCACTGAACAAGCCTGGACGTGCTTGTCATCTCTCTCCAGCAGACACCTACGGTGCACACCAGACGCACAGCCTCTACTTACAGTAAGTGGTTACCACTTTGTCTATTAACACTATTGTGTATGTTTGGACACTTGTGACATTAAATAGCCTGGGGAACTTTGTTCCCCTAATATGTTATAATAAAAGTTATATAAATGTAACTAACGCGTTTGTTGTTTTCCTAACTGAAGTATTCCGCATTGGGTACTTATCCTTTAAGTAGCCCAATGTTTTATAAGAACCAGAGTTAACACTTTGTGGATCTCTTATACATGTTTCGAGGCAATAGAATATAATGACAAACAAGAGGTCATCAGTATTATCTGCGTTATTCGGACTATTGTCCCCATCTTCATTTTTATTTGTACAACGTTTCGGCCGATATACCCTCCGGCCTTCTTCATGTATTTCTTGTCGACTCAGGAACCTTCTCGGACTCGGGAACCTTCTTTTCGAACTCGGGAATTTTCTTGTCGTATTCGGGAGCCATCACGGAACTTTGAACCTAACCCTTTATTTATTCTACGGGGGTATCCTGTTCTCATTCCGCTAACCATAGCTGGGGTAGGAGTTGTGTTAATTAACTATTTTTCTAACTGCTTTCACTCAGGATTGAACTCGGGTTCCAGAGATAACTGTCACTTAAAACTGTCTTAACCTAACTGCCTTATCCACTCGGCCAATTGGACAATTGAGTGTGAATTTTGGGAACTTATAAACCTAATGTCTTGATTTGGCTAGAAATATAACCTATTTTACTTATGTATGATTTTTTACCTAGACTCATATTGTGTGAAGGTTCCGATTCCGAGAAGGTTCCCGAGTCCGACAAGAAATACCTGAAGAAGGCCAGAGGGCATATCGGCCGAAACGTTGTACAAATAACAATGAAGATGGAGACAATAGTCCGAATAACGCAGATAATACTAATCTTCAAGCCTCATCTCAAACATTCAGAGAAGAGGTCATCAATATTTATGAAACAAAACCTTTTTCAACCGACAGAGACTAGCACTAGCAATGAATTCGGTGACACAGACGAATGTACGTCTGATACAACGGAAAAATTCCGAAAATTCCGACCCAGACGTCCAGAATTCCGACCATCGTCACAAAGAAGAAGACGACGAAATCGAACCCGACTCGAAAGATGGAGGAATTACTATTGGTTGGTTTAAAAGATGGAGAAATAATCAAATACCAACAAAAAGAGACTCAGTCCCTACTGTATATTTAAAACCAATAACCGGTTATTTCCTATAAGTCTAACATGATCAAAGGGGAACCACTCTTGACTGATAAATTATTTATTTATTTTCCCATTAAACTAACTCTAACCTTAACCCTAACCCCTTCTTCTTTTTTCCTAGTAGACCAATAAATAAATAAATAATTTATCAGTCAAGAGTGGTTCCCCTTTGTTTATGTTAGACTTATAGGAAATAACCCATCTTTGATTATATATTTTGGGTGTATATTTTAACTTTTTAGTTATTTACTAAGCTTTACTTAGATGTGGCACATTGATCAATAGATAAATGAATAATTCATCAGTCAAGAGTGGTTCCCCTTTGATCATGTTAGACTTATAGGAAATAACCTAATAACCTTTGTTCTTCTTTAAATAATTATTTATATCTGTTAAAATATTTTAAACCTATTTAAACCTGAAAAGCTATGAAATAGCAGAGGTGGTCACTACTAGAATAGGTTTTTGGTTTGTTTTGTTTTACCAAACGCAGATAATATTAATCTTCAAGCCTCATCTCAAACATTCAGAGAAACAGTGTAGATAACAATGAAGATGAGGACAATAGTCCAAATAACGCAGATAATACTAATCTTCAAGCCTCATCTCAAACATTCAGAGAAGTGGGTCATTTAATGCCGATAAAGTTTTGAAATAAATCAATTCTTGATGGATAATACAATTTTTTTATAAATACATTTTTCTATTTAACCCATAGATGGGACCCTAACAGGTACTACCACTCCGGGTCAGAGTGGACCAGGAAGCAATGGTGATGAAGGGGTGCTCCACATTCCCCAAACCTCCAGAACTGGAACCTCACCATCAGATAGAGTTTAACGTCATTCCCAGGACATGTAGACCTGCAGCCACCGCCTTCTAGCACTCATATGATAAAAAGGGGTTGGGGCTTGCCATGAGGGCAATAGGGTTGGGAAAATCATATAGGTGCTAGGGCTTGACGTGACCAGCCGATTGATCGGAGGGGGCCTCTCCGACCGCCCGTCTTGCCCAAGATTACTAGAATAGGCTCAGTCCTAATTAGTGATCATCACCCACACATTAATCGTTTGTTGTGTTTTTTTGTAAGAAATGTAATGTGTGAAAATAAACATATTTCTTCTTCTTCTTCTTTCGCAGCAGCGATTAAATAAGACGTTGGCTATTTGATGCCTCGAGGTAGACGTGATTAGACGAAAAATATTATTTTCTTTTTTTTTAAACCGTGTCTTCCAGCAATTTTAAAATGATTGAGACGGAAGATAAAATTGATTATCGTTATTAAATCGAAATAAAATGGTTGTGACATTTTATAGAATATTTCAAAATCAAAGAAAAGATTTTTTTTTCTTTATCTTCCATCTTATTGTTGTTGTTCATTTTTATATTATTTTTTTTTTTTGTATCGCCTCCTTCAGGTCCTTGAGGAATCAGAATGAATCTTAACTATAAAAAAAAATCCAAACAAAAAATTACTACTCTCCGATCGCATTAGAAGCCTGTCTCATATGGACAATAGGGCAGGTCGATTTAGGAACTGTAATGTCTCCCATGTGACGAAAGTTGCAAAGTAACATAAAAAGAAATTACCCCACAAAATATTTTTCTTCAAAACTTTGCTTCCATTTGAGGAAATAGAATTGGACACATGGCCTAGTGGATAAGGTAGTTAGGTTAAGACAGTTCTAAGTGACAGTTATCTCTGGATACCGAGTTCAATCCTGAGTGAAAGCAGTTAGAAATAATTAATTAACACAACTCCTACCCCAGCTATGGTTAGCGGAATGAGAACAGGATACCCCAGTGGACTGAATAAAGGGTTAGGTTCAAAGTTCGTGATGGCTCCGATTACGACAAGAAAGTTCCTGAGTTCGAAAAGAAAGTTCCCGAGTCCAGAAGGTTCCGAGTCCGACAAGAAATACCTGAAGAAGGCCGGAGAGCATATCGTCCAAAACGTTGTACAAATAACAATGAAGATGGGGACAATAGTCCGAATAACGCAGATATTGCTAAATTTTCTAACCAATTTCTGGGCCAAATGTTGCGAAAACGTGGATTTTTAGTGTATTTTAACTGACGATCTTTGATGCTATTTCCTCAAACAATAGTGCAAGTAAGAGATCTAATTTTTGGTGCCATTATTTAGTATACAAATATATAACTTTCGCTGTTTGAAAGAATTTGTTATTTAAAAAAAATACTGTCCCCTTGATTTAAAGGGGCAAGGCAGGGTTTATTGCCCAGCGCCTGAGGCGCCCCCTTGTGGGGGAATGCCGACGGGATCGACGCAATTTTTGTTCTTTCCCACCCATGAGCTTCGGCTTGTGGGTGGGCCCAAGTTAAAACGAGGCCTTGTGCCCAGCCCATACAAGTGTGGTATGAGGCAAATACCTGTAGATATGGCGAAAAGTATTAATAATGTAAACAAAATTTTATTAATAATTGAGGCTTAAATGAATATAAAATCATGGAGAATGTGAAGTAAATAACTAAGGGAATTTTGACTTGAGTAGTAATATAGTTTCACATGCAGAGAAAAAGCACCCAATCTCCATTATAATGAAATATTTCAATTTGCCAAGTTCAACTTCTGGTCGAGGTTATTGGTGTTTAATTTACCGCAACGATGCACTTATTTACCGGGGAGAAAAACTTTTGCCACACAGACAAATATTGCCAAACATTTGTACAGACCCGAAGAAAACAGAAAGAAAGAAACAGAGAAAAAGGAAGGAAGAACGAATGAGAGAAAAGGAGAGAGAAGGAAAGAGAGAAAGAAGAAGAACAAATGAAAAAAAAGAATGGGGTAGAAAGAATGAAAGAACAGAAAGAAAGAAAAAACAGAAATAACCAAGTGAACAGAAAGAAAGAAAGAAAGAAAAGAAAGAGAGAAAGAAACGAAGTTACTGAAAGAAAAGAAAGAACCAAGTGACTAGAAAGAAAGAAGAAAACAAGAAAGAAAGAAGAAACGAAGTTACTGAAAGAAAAAAGAAAGAAAGAAAGAAAAACAGGAAAGAAAGAAAGAAACGTAGTTACTGAAAGAAAGAAAGAAGAAGAAAGAAGAAAGAAGAAGAACGAAGTGATTGAAAGAAAGAAAGAAAAAGAAGAAAGAAAGAAAGAAAGAAAGAAAGAAAGAAAACAGGAAAGAAAGAAAGAAAGAAAGAAGAAAAGAAAGAAAGAAAAAGAAAGAAAGAAGAAAGAAAAACAGAAAGAAGAAAGAAAGAAAGAAAGAAAGAAAACAGGAAGAAGAAAGAAAGAAAAAAGAAAAAAGAAAGAAAGAAAGAGAAAGAAAGAAGAAAAAGTGAAGAAGAAGAAAGAAAAACAGGAAAGAAAGAAAAAGAAAGAAAGAAAGAACGAAGGAAAGAAAGAAAGAAACAGGAAAGAAAGAAGAAGAAAGAAATAAAGAAAGAAGAATAGTAAAGTAAGAAAGAAGTAACTGAAGAAAGAAAGAAAGAAAGAGAAAGAAAGAAAGAACAAGCGAAGAGAAAGAAAGAAAGAAAGAAAGAAAGAAAGAACCAAGTGAATAGAAAGAAAGAAAGAAAGAAGAAAGCAAAAAAGAAAGAAAGAAAGAAGAAAAGAAAGAACAAGAAGAAAAAAGAAAGAAAAAAAGAAAAAAGAACAAGAAAGAAAGAAGAAAGAAAGAAAGAAGAAAGAAAGAAAGAAAGAAAGAAAGAAAGAAAGAAAAGAAAGAAAACCAAGTAAACTAGAAAGAAGAAAGAAAGAAACAAAAGAAACTGAAAGAAATAAAGAAGAAAAAGAAAGAAAGAACAGTAAAGCAAGCAAAAAAAAAAGAAAGAAAGAACTAAAGAAATAAAGAAACAGAGGTTTATTAACTTAATGAATCTTTTCGACCAAACATGGTCAAATTCACTTACGTATTTTCATTCATGTCCATTTTTTGTCTTTAAAGATTTGCGTGTGTTGGTATCTGCGGTTGTGTTATTTCATCTAATTATTTCCATTGGCCTATCATGTGTCTCGTGTGTTTCCAACAAACCAGAAAGCCGTAAAGACTTGAGCAGCTGTCGTGACAGAATAGATATTTTATTCAGTGAAAGCAAAGAACTAGAAGAGTCAAACAAATATACAAGAATGAAACGGAACGGAAAGACGCGATACTTATGTTACAACTGCGGTAGCAGAATTAATTTAAGGCTGGGACCGCATAAATTTATTAGTGCCGCTCATAAGTTTTTGAACAAAGAGAAAACTTGCTTTGACTGGCTCAGTTGGTTGGTTGGTTGGTTGGATTTTACGCAAATAAAGATATAAATATGTTGTTGGAATATCTTTGCATATAGTTATTTTACTAAGCTTAGATGTAACACAAGTTTAAAAACGTGGGGCGCCCAGTGAGAATCGAACTCACTAACAATGGTCTGCTAATCTAGCTTGCTAAACATTACAGCACGTGAGGTGCCCAAATATTTCTATATATAGTTATTTACTAAGCTTAGCTTAGATGTGGCACAAGACCAGAAGTATTGGGCACCCAGTGAGAATCGAACTCACTAACAATGGTCTGCTAATCTAGCTTGCTAACCATTACATCACGTGAGCTGCCCAAATATCTTTGTATATAGTTATTTACTAAGCTTAGCTTAGATGTGACACAAGGACAAAATTATGAGGCGCCCAGTGAGAATCGAACTCATTAACAATGGTCTGCTAATCTAGCTTGCTAACCATTACACCACGTGAGGTGCCCAAATATTTTTGTATATAGCTATTTACCAAGCTTAACTTAGATGTGGCCCAAGGCCAGAAGTATGGGGCGCCCAGTGAGAATCTAACTCACTAACAATGGTTTGCAAGTCTAGCTTGTGAACCATTACACCACGTGGGGTGCCTATTATAAAGGAATATAGTTATTTACTAAGCTTAGCTTAGATGTGGCACAAGACCAGAAGTATTGGGCACCCAGTGAGAATCAAACTCACTAATAATGGTTAGCTAACCATTACACCACGTGAGGTGCCCAAATATCTTTGTATATAGTTATTTACTAAGCTTAGCTTAGATGTGGCACAAGGACAAAAGCGTGTGGCGCCCAGTGAGAATCGAACTCACTAACAATGGTCTGATTTATCTAGCTTGCTAACCATTACACCACGTGAGGTGCCCAAATATTTTTGTATATAGCTATTTACTAAGCTTAGCTTAGATGTGGCACAAGTTCAAAAACGTGGGGCGCCCAGTGAGAATCGAACTCACTAACAATGGTTTGCAAGTCTAGCTTGCGAACCATTACACCACGTGGTGTGCCTATTATAAAGGAATATAGTTATTTACTAAGCTTAGCTTAGATGTGGCACAAGACCAGAAGTATGGGGCACCCAGTGAGAATCAAACTCACTAATAATGATTAGCTAACCATTACACCACGTGAGGTGCCCAAATATCTTTGTATATAGTTATTTACTAAGCTTAGCTTAGATGTGGCACAAGGACAAAAGCGTGTGGCGCCCAGTGAGAATCGAACTCACTAACAATGGTCTGATTTATCTAGCTCGCTAACCATTACACCACGTGAGGTGCTCAAATATTTTTGTATATAGTTATTTACTAAGCTTAGCTTAGATGTGGCACAAGGCCAGAAGTATTAGGCACCCAGTGAGAATCGAACTCACTAATAATGGTTTGTTAAGCTAGCTCGCTAACCATTACACCACGTGAGGTGCCGAAATATTTTTGTATATAGTTATTTACTAAGCTTAGCTTAGATGTGGCACAAGGCCAGAAGTATTGGGCGCCCAGTGAGAATCGAACTCACTAACAATGGTCTGCTAATCTAGCTTGCTAACCATTAAGCTACGTGAGGTGCCCAAATATTTTTGTATATAGTTATTTACTAAGCTTTGCTTAGATGTGGCACAAGGTCAGAAGTATGGGGCTCCCAATGAGAATCGAACTCACTAACAATGGTTTGCGAAGCGAGCTTGCTAACCATTACACCACTTGAGGTGCCCAAATATTTTTGTATATAGTTATTTACTAAGCTTAGCTTAGATATGGCACAAGGCCAGATTATGGAGCGCCCAGAAAATTATATCTGATACACCTTTCTACTTTGAGGACAGATCAACAGACAAGGATTATATCTGATACATCTTTCTACTTCGAGGACAGATCAACAGACACGGATTATATCTGATACACCTTTCTACTTTGAGGACAGATCAACAGACAAGCATTATATCTGATACAAATTTCTACCATCGAGGATAGATCAACGGACAAGGATCAAAACTGATACTAGATCTTTCTACTTCAATAAAGAATCAAACTTTATGCCACAAAGAATCTCCACTGTAAAACTGCATTCAACTACAAACCTAAAATTGCAACTCGAATCGTAACATCTGCTTAAGAAATTGACCTTGTGTCGCATCCTACTCGCGCGGAGGGGTTGGTATACATATGTATATCTATTAACGAACAGGCCTTTGTATATCCAATCCAAGCTAATATTATTCCGAGTGAATGAAGAGATGGCAATTTATTTAGTCATAACAAACAAAACAGACAAGCTAAATCGATTGATACTACTCTGACCGCCAGTTTTTCATCATTTATCGTCTGCTTCTTCCTTTTCTTATTGCAAAGTTTTCATTACTGGATCATAATTTCGCCTGACACCAGTTTCTCTTTGAACGACAAAGATGGCCGACCTTGCATTCAATAATGGCGATTATTCTTCTTTTTCTCTTTCCTTTTGTTTTTCTTATTGTGTTTCATCTCTTCCTTTGCAGAAAATGTCTCCGATTCCTTAAGAATCGTCTCCAAAGAATGGAAGGTAATTTCGTTTTGATTTATGAGGAACTATTAAAAGTATTTTCGTTTACTTTTTTTTACTATAAATCAACAATAAACGTATACTTGAACGTATACAGTTTCACCCATAGAAATATTTATGTGTAGCACTCCAAAAGTTGAGTACACCTCCAGAGATGCTGATAGGTACGAGTCCTGCGTCCCTGACGCATAAAAATCTAAAAGGAAGCAGTAAAATTGTACGAATGCGTCCCAGTGTTTTTCAAGCTAACTGTAAATGCATTTCAGTAGTTTCAGAGAAACGAATTACACAGGGTAGGTTACAAGGTAGGAGTTAGACGGCTTTAGTTGGGACCCATGAATTTTCCCGGGGAGTCATGCAAAACAACGTATGTGCGTCCCAGGACGCACTAAATCAAAAAGTTATCAGTATCACTGCATCTCTTATATATTGTGGATGTGCATATTGTAATGATTACCGTCGAAATGGACACAGCGAGACGATTTCAAATTATGGACGGGACTGTTTGCATTTCACATAGTGCTAAAATTATTTGGCTAGGTGCAAATCCCGTTATTCTCTCTCCAGATTGTTAGATTATTATCCTTTTTTTTTTCAGCTAGTATATTAGGTCTGAGACCTGTCAGCTGTTCCTTATAAATATTCATTTTAAATCCACAGAATATTTAATGTCATTCCACAGATTATCCAACTTTGCCTTGAAGGAGTTTAGAGATGGGGCATTCACTACTGATGAAGGTAGTTTATTCCATGTATTCACCACTCTGTAGCTAAAATAATTTTGTCTTGCGTTTGCTTTACAAGATTTTTTAAGGAGTTTTAGTTTATGTCCCCTTGTATAGGTATTTTGAGCAATGTTTAGTAGGTCAGAGTTCGTTGAATAAAAACTATGGGTGTATTTGTAGGCTTCAATCATATCCCCTCTCATACGTCGGAAAACCAGACTTGGTCGGTCAATGTTCCTAAGTCTTTCTTCATATGAAAGGGATTTTAAATTATTCACTAATTTAGTAGCTCTCCTTTGGACTCCCTCAATGAGTTTTGTGTCCATGATGAGTCTTGGGCTCCAAACCACATTGACAAACTCCAAATGAGGTCTCACCAATGCAGTGTACACATTTTTCAGCATTTCTTCATCCATGTACTCATATGACGAAGAAGAAGAAGAAGAAGAAGAAGAAGAAGAAGAAGAAGAAGAAGAAGAAGAAGAAGAAGGGACTGGAGCAAGAATAAAAAGAAAGAAAGAAAAAGAAGAAGAAGAGAAGAAGAAGAAGAAGAAAGCAAGAATAAAGAAAGAAAGAACAAGGAAGAAGAAGTAGAAGAAGAAGAAGAAGAAGAAGAAGGGACTGGAGCAAGAATAAAAAGAAAGAAAGAAAGAACAAAGAGAGAAGAAGAAGTAGAAGAAGAAGAAGAAAAGAGAAGAAGGGCCTGGAGCAAGAATAAAAAGAAAGAAAGAAAGAACAAAGAGAAGAAGAAGTAGAAGAAGTAGAAGAAGAAGAAGAAGAAGAAGAAGAAGAAGAAGAAGAAGAAGAAGAAGAAGGGACTGGAGCAAGAATAAAAGAAAGAAAGAAAGAAACAAAGAGAGAAGAAGAAGAAGAAGAAGAAGAAGAAGAAGAAGAAGAAGAAGAAGAAGAAGAAGAAGTGACTGAAGCAAGAATAGAAAGAAAGAAAGAAAGAAAGAAAATTAGGTTAGCGAACATCAACTGGGAAAGGCATGAATCTATCTGCTCTCTCCCTCAACTAGCTACGGGTAAATAATAGAACAAATTTACCTATCTAGCTTTAATTAGACAACCAGTCTAGGAGAAGGAAAAACATAAGATGTTACATAAAAGTACATATGAGCACACAGCTGGGCATACGGCCCGAAGTTTTTTTTTGGGGGGGGAACGGGGTACAAAAGTGGTCATGCTTCTATATCTTTTAGATCTATCTTAGCTAGTCTCACTCGCCGACCGATCCATACTAATCTTATTATAATGGAGATTGTGTGTTTGTCTGTCTGTAACCGAAACTATATTACTACTCATTTCACAGTTCCCTTAGTTATTTACATCATATTCTCCATGATTTTATTTTTATTTAAACCTCAATGAATAATAAAATTGTTTTACATTATTAAGACTGTTGACCATATCTACATAAGAATAACATGCAATTGTATTTATATACACAACAAAATAGCGGTTTACAGTGTGAATGGGAAGGCTAATTTGCATATTGATATAAAAAATTTGATTTTAATAAATATATGCTTCGTATTACTGATTTCTAATTGTTTGATTTTATCTTAATGAATATTAGCAAAAATCTCGTGGATAAATCTTAAAAGAAAACCGTTAACAAGAAGAAATAACTGTCATTTTATTCTTTATTTTCTATTTTAACTAAATAGTTAAATTAGGATTATTTAGCAATGAAAGACGGGAGTGGGGGAAGAGTAAGTTTCAGTTGTTCTATTTTTTGATTATACACCCTCAGTTTATAATCTTTTTATCTGCATTCTTATTTAGCTTCATTAGCCTTTCTAAATTAATCTAATATTTTATTACATGAAAACTTAAATACTTGCACCCTGAGGGTGCATACATTTGCTAGTAAATATAAAAGTACATTCATCCATCGACTTTACACTACTGTTTTCACCATAAAATTCGCTGTCACTCTATGTGTGATGCCCTTGTAGCGTTTGTTTGTATTCGCCTGGTGGAGTTGTCTGCCCCTTTTAGTTTGATGATGCCCGCTAGGGCACCAGTATTTAAGCGCCGGTTTCAAACACTTTCGCTCTCTTTATAGTTTCAGCAACTACGAGCCACATGGGGTAGATTCTATCTAAACCCTTTCGTTGGGGTTCCGCCCCCCTTACATTACTGTAAGTCCTCACAGCATGGACTATTCCTAGTCTCATGTCTGTACTCATATATGTATATCTGTATCATTCATGAATGTGTTCTATCTTTATTTGTGTACCTCTTTTTGTATGTACTCTTTATTATGAACGTTGTATTCTACTGTTATCCATGTGCTGTGTTATTAAATGTTTGTCTATTAACCTTTGTCGGAGTTATTTGTATCCAAAGTATGTATAACCTTGCACCTACGTTACACCCTACTTAGACCCATGTGATAAAAATAAAAGCCTATTTGAAATTTTATTTACATTTTATGTACAATTCTAAAAGATGTGGGATTGGATGGGGCACGGCCTACTAATATTATACGGCCCCACATGATACATTAAGAGGCAAAAAATAACAGGCCGATCGGCCTGATAGTCAATCTGTAGGTTTAGGCTGGAAAATGTTAAAAGTATACAAAAATACACAAACTGTTTTCTTTTAGGCTTTTTAGAAAAAAAAAAAAAGAAAACAGTTTGTGTATTTTTGTATACTTTTAACATTTTCCAGCCTAAACCTACAGATTGACTATCAGGCCAATAGGCCTGTTAATTTTTACCTCTTAATGTATCATGTGGGGCCGTATAATATTAGTAAGCCGTGGATGGGGTAAACAATCAAGAAACAGAAAAAATCACCAATGGAAAACAAGAAACAGAAAATAAAATTGGGTCATTTTGGTTACCCCCTTTCCCTCGTCTATTGTACTGGGATCACCGACTGTCTTCCGGAAGACCGAAAGCAAGTCGACCGTTTCCCTTAAGAATGGAGTGGGTGTCCTTAATATTATCATGGGGAAGAAATGAGGGGAAAATGATGTGGGGTTATTGGGATGGATTTAGAAAAGATGGTGTTGACTCTTCAGGAACAAAATACAAAAGGTTTTAGGGATGTGACAAGAAAATGTTGGGCTAGGGAGTCCTGGATGTGTCCTAAGTGAAAAAACTGGGACATGTTATCATTCGTACACCTAACTAAGAAGTCTAAAAGAAATCTTAGAACCGGGCTCAGAGCTTTGCTTGTCTAAGGGGAAGGGTATCGGTGCCGCTTACGGGCCGTAGTGACCATGGGAGCTTGGAAAAGTAGACTCAAGTCCTGTCCCCACTCTCGCACACAGGCTTGCTGCATTCACCCACCTTACGCAGAATGTCATGAAGAGGAGATTCTTTTTGTCGCATCTGACCAGAATTGTTGTTCTGAGTGTCTGTCTCTCTTTTTATTTCTCAAGGAAGAAAGAAAGAAAGAAAGAAAGAAAGAAAGAAAGAAAGAAAGAAAGAAAACCAAGTTAGCGAACATCGACTACGTCACAAACGCTGTAAGAAAAGGAGCGGAAATTTAAAACAAAAATAAATATTGACAACGATCTATTTAAGAAAAAGAAGTATGAAATAAATACTTATATATTGTTTATCAAACTGTGCGAGGAAGATATGTTTGAACGTATAAAATGTATCAAGTTTTTCTTAGCCTGGCTACACAGGCCTTGGATTGCGAATGGTACCTTCCGATTAGTATCTGGTCACTCATCCAAATGCTGAGAAGCTTCAAAGTTTCTTAACTTCTGCGATCTATCGTTATTTGACCGTGAGTACCTTTTTTTAATCTATTGAAATTTAACGAGGTACAAATGCAGAATAGCGCACAAGAGATGATATCATTAGAACCGTATTTTACGTATATATATTTACCAACCCCTCCGCACGAGCAGGATGTGACACAAGGTCAATTTCTTAAGCGGGGTTCAACAGGTTTGAATTCAGAGTTTTCCTTCTCCTAGACCGGTTGCCTAACAACCAAGGTTAAAGTGCCCAGTCTGCCCTACTATTTTATCCATAGCTGGAGGGAGAGTAGGATTTATACTGTAAGATGCAAGGTTGATAATTAAATAACATAGAATTCCGACACGTTTTGAGACAAAACATTTAATATATATATAACAGCACATGGAAACGATAAGATACATAATGTACAGGAGAATAGAACATGTAAATACATATACAATATTTAGGTATAAACAAGATAGCCAAATGTACCTAACATATAAATGTTACAGACATGGAACTAAAGGATAGTCCATGCTGTATAAGGGACTTACAGTAATGTAAGGGGGGTCACAAGCCCCACCGAGAAGGGGGTAGATAGATTCTAGCCCATAGCAGTTCTTGAGAAGATCCAGCTAAAAAGAGGAAGCAGCGTTTTTATGAACGCGCTTAAATACCAGAGGTCCCCTAGTGGGAACAAACAGCAACACAGAGAGAAGATAACTCTTCCGGCAAAAGGAAGATAATCCCTACAATACCTTTCTCAAGGGTATTAGCGCAAAGCGAAATGCAATTACCACATCCAGGATTTGAACTCGGGGCGACGAGTCCATTTCCTATGACTTTAACCATTACACCACGCGCTTCCTAACGTATTTCACGCATAAATAGCATTTAATTACAGAAACTCCCGAAGTAGCCTAACACTAAACCTGACCCTAACCCCTAACCCTAATCCTTGCGTCTCAAAGGTTTTGGGTATTTCCGTGAAATGTACTGAAATGTAAAAAAAGTAAGTAAAGTCGTCGGGGCGGCCTAATGTCGGTATCAGCCATGCAGCGAGGGAGTCTATCCCCTTTTCACTAGCGCTAGACCAATGAGATTATTTTAGTGTCTGAGGTGGAGCGCCACACCTACCATCATCTCCTTACTTTACCGCACAGATCCCTGTGTTACTCATACGCTGTGTTGGCGAGGGCGGGTATACGAACTAGGAACCTTGTGCTTTCTAGCCGAACGCTCTACCGACTGAGCTAACCTGGCCCTCTAATGTGAGGAATTGTAATGTGATGAATTAATGTAAGAAATGTAATGCTTTTTTATGCATAATCTCTTGCGCGCTATTCTGCATTAGTACCTTTGATAGTCTATTGAAACTTAAGCATTAGAAATCCCTTTTTTCTGGTCGTTATTTTAAATAAATTTTTAAACACAGATTGTTCCTTCAAGATTTCCAATCTCTGTTTTTTTTAAAATTCCATTGTCCTTGTGTTGGCATCCTTCCGTCTACGAGAGACGATGGAGTAGTGTCCAATTTTTTTTCATATGGAGGATGAGCTATTTCTCAGAATGTTTGAGATGAAGCTTGAAGATTAGTATTATTAGCGTTGTTCGGACTATTGTCCCCATCTTCATTGTTATTTGTACAACGTTTCGGCCGATATGCCCTCCGGCCTTCTTCAGGTATTTCTTGTCGGACTCGGGAACCTTCTCGGACTCGGGAACCTTCTTTTCGAACTCGGGAACTTTCTTATTCGGGAGCCATCACGGAACTTTGAACCTAACCCTTTATTTATTCCACAGGGCTATCCTGTTCTCATTCCGCTAACCATAGCTGGGGTAGGAATTGTGCTAATTATTTATTTTTCTAACTGCTTTCACTCAGGATTGAACTCCGGAACCAGAGATAACTGTCACTTAGAACTGTCTTTTAACCAAACTTCCTAATCCACTCGGCCATGTGTCCAATTGGACAATTGAGTGTGAGGATGAGCTGTTGCCAAAGCAGCAAATCTCACCTCTCCACACTGCTGCTGTGATCCAAAGGAAAGGTAAGGAACCAATGCAGTTTGGTAGCGGTAGTGTCGCAGGAGTTGCTGGGTAGCACTGGATTTCAGCATCATACCACCATGGGGACTCTGGTTCCTGATTTGTATTCGGGGTTTACACCACTAGCCTTTCTTTGGGATGAGATAAAGCCGCTAGGCAGTGGAGGTTTAGTATCGGACTTTTCCTTGTCTTAGATGGGTTGCCGATATGGGAACGAGTCTTACGTCAGTAAAAATGGAGAATGATAAAAACACAACTTGTTGGTAGTACAGAGAAAGACTTTATTAACAAACCGTTACTAAGGACGCCAGTGTCTAGACGCCAAGAACTTGGTTTTTTTTTCTGCGCATGCCCAGAAGGTTCTTCCTGTCCTGAGAGATTGTTATTTTTGTGTCTTTTTTTTATTTATCTATTTTATTTATTTATTTATTTATTTTTTTTAACTTTTATTAATCCCCACACCGAACAAGGCTAAGGAGCCCCTTTTATCATCATTACTTGTGTTCCTTAATTGTACGACCGTTATCATCTGGCAATATCCTCTGATTAGAAATGGGGCCGTCCAAATCGTCCAAGAAGAAATGCAAAAATGTAAATCCTGATTATCTGGTGTTGTTTATCCGCCGAATTCTTATTTCTTATGCGTGTTGTCACCTTAGCTAAATAGAGAAACATTCTGTCTTCATTACTGTAAAATAAAGAAAAGAAAAAGGACATGCCATACAGAAAAAATATAATAAGAAAGAAAGAAAGAAAAAAGAAAAAAAGAAAGAAAGAAAGAAAGAAAGAAAGAAAGAAAGAAAGAAAGAGAGTAGGGAAAAGATAAATAGTGGGGGTGAGCGCGCAAAAGCGATAACGCTAATCTGTTTCAATTGAACATAAGGAAAAGATGAAAAGAAGGAAAGAAAGAAAAAAAATGAGTGAGAAAGAGTGAAATCAAGATTATTATATCATTATACTTTTTACATATTGAACTATTTCGCAATAACTCTAAATAAACCTATCAAACGTTGTAAAAATAAAATTATCAAACTGTGGTATATCTACAGGCCCTGTTCATCATTATTATTATTATTATTATTATTATTATTATTATTATTACACCTGCTGTAGCCGGTGGTTCTGTGGAGGCTGAGTGACAGTAAGTCTCCTCATATCTCCAGGACTCTTCTGAGTATCTTAGCCGATCTTAACAGTGCTGGAGTTAGGATAGTCTCAATTCTTCCTCTGATTTCCAATTCACCCAAATTCTTTTCCAGAGCTTTGGGACCGTTCCAAGGGCACCAATTACAATTGGTACGACCTTCACCTTCATGTTCCACAGTTTCCTCAGTTCTCTGGCAAGGTCCAAGTATTTGTCTGTCTTTTCACTTATTGTTCACTCTTTTTGAGTTTTTCACATCAGCGTTAGCTGCTGGCCTTTCACTGGAGTCTGAGTGACAACAAGTCTCCTCAGTTCTCCAGGACTCTTCTGAGTATTCTGGCAGATTGTAGCAATGCAGTATTCTGGATGGTCTCGATTCTCGCTCTGAATCCCAGATTTTCCAAACTTTTTTCCAATCTTTTTGGGACTGTTCCAAGTGCACATTATTATTATTATTCCTTCTCGGATCATAGTGTCCCTATAAAGATTTAGCTGGGAAATTTTCCGCTCAAATAGTGGCCGATTAAACTAATTTAAAAGTTGATCCGAATTAATTTAATGCAAATCAGTCAACTGAGATCAATTGAGAGTAATTATCTTGAGACAATTCTCTGAAAGATGAGCCGCCGATTTTCACCTTCAAAATATCAATGGGAAATAATTCTTTTTTTAATTATTTTTTAATTTTTTGAAATTCTTTAATTTTTTATTTTTTTATTTTTTTTTCATTTTTTTCCTATTTTTCATTTTTTCTTTTTTTTTCTTGTTTTTATTCTAATTTTTTATTTTATAGGTTTTCTTTCTTTTTTTATTTTTTATTTTTTTTAACATTTTTGTCTTTTAATTCTTTTTTCTTTTTTCTTTTTCTTTCTTCTTTTTTCTTGTTTTTTTTTTTTTTTTTTTAATTTTTTTTATTTTTACTTTTTTGTTTATTTTTGTTTTTCCTTTTTCTTTTTTCATCTTTTTTCTTTTTTCTTGTTTGTTTTTTTTTTCTTTTCTTTTTTTTTTCTTTATTTTGTTTTTCTTTTTTTCTTTTTGTGTGTGTTTTTTTATTGTTGTTTTTCATTCATTTTTACCTTTTTTCTTTTTTTTTTTTTCTTCTTTTTTGTTTTGGTTTTTTGTTTCCTTTTTTTGTGTGTTTTTCATTCATTTTTTCTTTTTTCATTTTTTCTTTCATTTTTCTATATTTTCTTTTGTTTTCTTTTTTGTTTTTCATTTTTTTTTTTTTTTTTTTAGTTTTCATTTTGAATGGAACATTGTGGATCAGAGTTCAACTGAAAACAAAATCGCGTTGAGTTCTTTTTTTTAATTTTTAATTTTTAATTTTATTTTATTTTATTTATTTTTTTTTTTTTTCAAGATCAAATATTCAACCCTTTCTCTGCCACCCGCGTCACATGTGAACCTGTCCGTTTTTTAACGTCCCTTGCGTTGGGTCATCAAAAGCATCAATCAATCAGCTAAACACATCAAGCCCTAGCACCTATATGATTATCCCAACCCTATTGCCCTTACGACAAACCCAGCAGCCCTTTTTATCATATATATGCTACAATGTGTTGGCTGAAGGTCTTAGTTCCTGGGTATGACGTTAAACTCTATCTGATGGTGGGGTTCCAATTCTTGAGCTCTGGGAATGGGGAGTACACCTTCATCACCATTACTCCCAGGTCCATTCTGACCCGGAGTGGTATTACCTGTGAGTACCCATTAAGAGTGAATTTATTTCAAATCTTTGTCGGCATCAAATGATCCACTGAAGTTGATATACCGTAAAACAAACCAAATCATCTATTTGATGGTGAGGTTCCAATTCTGGGGCTCTGGTACACTCTCGCCGATCCACCCTTCGAGGGGAGATTTGGAATTCCATAGAGCAAATGGGGAGTACCACTCTGACCGGAAGCAGTAGTACCCATTAAGAGTGAATTTATTTCAAATCTTTGTCGGCATTAAATGATCCACTGAGGTTGATATACCGTAAAACAAACCAAAATCAAACCAAATCATCTATCTGATGGTGAGGTTCCAATTCTGGGGTCTGGGGAAGGGGAGTACCCCTTCATCTCCATTACTCCCAGGTACACTCTGACCCGAAGTGGTAGTATCTTTTAGGACCCCATCTATGGGTTAAATAGGAAAAAATGAGTTTAAAAAATGTTGAATACCCGTCAAGGATGTATAAAACAAAATGTCTTCGGCATAAAATAACCCAACAAGGTTTGACATGCCGTAAAATCAAACCAACCGACAGAACAACTATAATCTGTGAATTTAATCTCTTACACAAAAGCCGACGCTAGAAATGTAATTTAGCGCGCAAAAGGCAGAATTTGATAATTCAATTATATTTTGTATTTCTGATTTTTCTTTAGTCACAAAATCGAAATACTTCATAAACAACAGACATCAGTAAACGCTTCTCTCACCCCCCCCCCATTTTTAACCCCCCCCCACACACACACCAAAAAAAAACATATATATATATATATGTTTGGTTGAACGCGACAGTAAGTAGTAAGTAGAGCCGAAGGTACTAGTGTAAGATTCTTCGGTGGATTCATTCCCTAATTCCACCCAGACATAAAAAAGATGGCTAGACAATTGAAAAGATTGAAAAGAAACTCGTCGGATAGGAAATGTCTGTCGCGTTCAACCAAACATGTATAAAGTAAAAAATACTGCCAAAATATACTTATATATATGTGCATATATATACATATGAATATATATATATATATATATATATATATATATATATATAACATAACATAACATACATAACATAACCCTGGTTTAACCTAGGGCACATATACATACCCCTCTTTCCCCATTTTTTTGTCCACTCCCCACACTCTCTGGTTTACCCCATTTGTTCTTAACAAATTCTTCACATTTCTGACTTTTAATTGTCAACCGGTGCAAATACTTGAAAAAGTACCGGTCGAAAAGGCCTTCGTATCCCCTTTTATTTTATTATTTTAATTCATAATAAAATATTACCACCCCATTTTACATATGATTCCTCTACTTTTAGTAGTTTACAAATTTGCATGTACCAAACACACACACATATATATAATATATATATATATATATATATATATATATATATATATATATATATATATATATATTGGAACAAGTTATTACTTAAGCAAGTTTTTTAAAGACCACGAAATATTACTTCCTGATGAAGTAGACGTTAAGTGTAGGCGTTTATGCTTTCTTGTTGTTTTTCGCCTATCGGAAAATAATTCTAGTAACTCATCTCTCATATCCTGGGTATGACATTAAACGGCTTCGCGCACTGAAGTTTCAGTCGTGGAACTCTGGGGACTGTGGAGTACCTCTATACCCAGGTCCATTCTTACCCGGAGGGGCAGTACCTATTATAGTCTCATGTATGGGGCAAACAGAAAAAAAAATGAGTTTAAAAATTATTTTTAATACTCAACAAGAATGAATAAAATAAAAACGTTTTTGGCATAAAATAACCCAACAAGGTTTGACATAATACTTCATAAACAATAGACAAGTTATCGTTAAACGTTCCTCTTCCACTACACCCCCATTTCTTAACCCCCTCCCTCCAAAAAAACAACTACATTTTGTTCAACCTAACATAGAGCGCACGCCCCACAGGGGGAGGACAATTTGAATATTTTGAGGGTTGATTTGAAATTTCATTGAGAAGAGTGGAAATCTTTCCGTAGTTTAAAATTGAGTTATAGATTAACTGAGTTTTTAAAAAAGATTAAGATGTATTCACATATCAGTATTTGTATTATTCGGACTATTGTCCTCATCTTCATTGTTATCTGTACAACGTTTCGGCCGATGGGCACTCCTGCCTTCTTCAGGTATTTCTTGTCGGACATGGGAACTTTCTCGGACTCGGGAACCACCTCGAACTCTGGAACCTTCTTTTCAAACTCAGGAACCTTCTTGTCGTAATCGGGAGCCATCACGGAACTTTGAACTTAACCCTTTATTCAGTCAACGGGGATGTCCTGTTCTCATTCCGCTAACCATAGCTGGGGTACAGGTGTTAAGCTGCGTTAATTATTATTCTACTAGCAAATATATGCACCCTCCGGGTGCAAGTATTTAAGTTTTAATGTAATAAAATGTATTAAATTAGAAAGGCTAATGAAACTAAATAAGAATACAGATAAAAGGATTTGAAACAGAGGGAGTATAATAAAAGATTTGAAACAGAGATTTATTATACTAATAAAAAATGGAACAACTGAAACTTACTATTTCATCACTCTCGTCTTTCATTGTTATTTTTTCTAATTTAAATATTTAGTTAAAAGAGGAAGTAAAGAATAAAATGACAGTTATTTTATCTTGTTAATGGATTTCATTTAAGATTCATTGAAGAGAATTTTGCTTATATTCATTAAAATAAAACCAAACAGTTAGAAATCAATAATACTAAGCACATATTTATTAAATTCTATTTTTTAATATTAATATGCAAATTAGCCTTCCCGTTCACACTGTAAACCGCTATTTTGTTGTATATATAAATATAATTGCATGTTGTCAGTATGTAGACATAGTTAACAGTATTAATAATGTAAGACAATTTTATTAATAATTGAGGTTTAGATAAAAATAAAATCATGAAGAATGTGATGTCAATAACTAAGAGAATTGTGATGTGACTTGAGTTGGAATATAGTTTCGGTTACAGACAGAAAAACATACAATCTCCATTATAATAAGATGTTACTGCTGCCCCATGACCGGGATTGAACATGCAGTCTAGAGATAACTGTCACTAAGAACTGTCTTAAGCTAACTCATTTATCCACTAGGCTATGTGTCCAATTTGACTAATAATACAAATAACACTAATGATCAAGCCTCATCTCAAAAATTCAGAGAAATCGTATTCACACATTGTTCGTTAATTTACGACACTCCTTTTGGTACTGTTACATAATTATTAGATCCCTAATACTTATATAAGGTAGTATAGAAACATAATGGCGATTAGTGCAGCTGATGGCTCTGAGAGTGAGTGACGGCGCTTGACCTCACTCTCACCTTGCCTTCCGGGGATAAATCGTGAGAACCAGAAGGCATAGAAGACCCTGTCTTCCGGATTAAGGATAGTAAGTAAGTCTCAGTCAGTTAGAAGGTAGGAGCCGAACTTGTAGGATGTAAGTCTCACCTGCGCAGATGTCTGGTTTGGAGATTGGAAATAAAGTAACATCAAAGTAAATCGAAGTCTTGTGTTTATTACCTAAAAACTAACAATGACACAGGGCTTCTGATAAGGAGAAATCCCTAACAGAAACCAGACCCGAAGTCCCCAAGAAAGTCCAGACCTTAGAAGATTCCAGACCAAGTTAAGATGATAGAAGAAATACCAAAGCCGGCCAGAAGAATAGATGTCCAAGATATAGAAGAAAGTAAGAAGTAAATAAGTAATGAAGGGTATACAACACTACAAGCTGTAAAGTAATTACAATCATCTTAATATTCGTTTTAAATGTGCATAAAATGTGTGCATTCACAGTATGAGTCAATTACAGCTTCCCATTG
The DNA here is from genome assembly GCA_023376005.1 of Doryteuthis pealeii. NCBI lineage: Eukaryota > Metazoa > Mollusca > Cephalopoda > Myopsida > Loliginidae > Doryteuthis > Doryteuthis pealeii. The sequence continues at coordinate 9,965,285 of CM042164.1, read as the reverse complement.
TTACCAACCTTTTAGATAGCACCTATATGATTGCTCCCAACCCTATTGCCCTTATGGCAAGCCCCAACCCCTTTTTACCATATGGGTGCTAGAAGGCGGTGGCTGCGGGTCTACATGTCCTGGGAATGACGTTAAACTCTATCTGATGGTGAGGTTCCAGTTCTGGAGGTTTGGGGAATGTGGAGCACCCCTTCATCGCCATTGCTCTCTGGTCCACTCTGACCCGGAGTGGTAGTACCTGTTAGGGTCCAATCTATGAGTTAAATAGAAAAATGTATTTATAAAAAAATTGTATTATCCATTAAGAATTGATTTATTTCAAAACTTTATCGGCATTAAATGACCCACTGAGGTTGATATGCCGTAAAACAAAACAAACCAAACTAATCATACTTGGCATCCAGCATATCAGAATCCCTTTATTATTTGCATTGGGTAATGTGTTGTAATGTTTTTTTTTTCTTTATGCGTACATAATTCATAAGCTACCTATGAATTGTGTAACGAATGTATACAGCAATACTAGCAATGAAACTGTTGTGTCGTGCTTCCACAGAAGCCAACATTTTGTCAACAAGATTTTTTTCCTTCTTTTTCTTTATACGTACATAATTCATAAGCTACCTATGAATTGTGTAACGACTGTATGCAGCAATACTAACAATGAAATTGTTGTGTCGTGCTTCCACAGAAGCCCAAGTTTTAGGAAAAAATTTTACTTTTTTCTGTCTTAACTTGATATAACTACGAAGCAATATGGCGACGAACGTGAATGTCACAAATTGTTGATAGAATTCAAATTGAGTCATGTTCTCGCGCGCAGGAGAGAGAGAGAGCGAGAAAAAATCACGAACCAATTTGGAGTTCCGTCAGCATACGTAGACAAAAGATTCGTGTGTCATGAAACCAGAAATTCCCGTGATGCCACCGGCAAGAATTATCCATTCTCTCCAGCAAAAACATCTAAAGAAACACAAGACTCCAGTTAATGCCCCGTGGCGTTTCCAGGCGAGAGATGTATTTTTGCAAATGTCGTTTTTACAAAGCCATCCATGATCACGACGGCGATGTTTTGCTTTTCAATCTCTTTTCGTTTTCATTCTAGCAAGGGCAACCGGCGTTGCACGGTGTTGCATAGCGCCTTCTTCACTGGCACTAAATAATTATAATGTTGCATACCTCTTCTTCTTCACTTACTTGGACATCTATTCTTCTGCTGGCCCGCCCTGTCGGCTGGGGGGTTAGAATGCACCGACTGCAACTCTGCAGAGGGGTAAGACTCCCCCAATGGGGCCACCTGTTGGCCTTGGGTGGTGAGCCGTGATGGATAAGGATAGAGCCCAGGTGGATGAGCAGTTCATGACATGCAATACTCCACTTTGGTCCTATCTTGGGCTAGTAGGGCGGTCGGAGAGGCCCCCGCCGATCAATCAGCTGGTCACGTCAAGCCCTAGCACCTATGTTTTTTCCAACCCTATTGCCCTTATGACAAGCCCCAACCCCTTTTTATCATATGGGTGCTAGAAGGCGGTGGCTGCGGGTCTACATATCCTGGGAATGACGTTAAACTCTATCTGATGGTGAGGTTCCAGTTCTGGAGGTTTGGTGAATGTGGAGCACCCCTTCATCACCATTGCTCCCTGGTCCACTCTGATCCGGAGTGGTAGTACCTGTTAGGGTCCCATCTATGAGTTAAATAGAAAAATGTATTTATAAAAAAATTGTATTATCCATTAAGAATTGATTTATTAAATAATAAAAATAATAAAACTTTATCGGCATTAAATGACCCACTGAGGTGGATATGCCGTAAAACAAAACAAACCAAAACCAACTAAATAATTATAATGTTGCATACCTCTTCTTGGTATGCTTCTGATCGTCTTTGGTATTTCTTCATCTTGACTTGGTCTGGAATCTTCTAAGTCTGGTCTTTCTTTTATTATGTTCTTGCTGGCTGGTCTTCATTTCTTAGTCTTGTTACCAAGACATTCATTAACCACAAGAACATATTAATTATCCAAACTTTTATTTCCTTAACTATACATAATCCTCTAACTAACATAGCGCGCGTGAGTTCCAGTTTAAGGCAGAGCATAAAATGGCCGACTGCTCTGCCTGATGTCTAACTGCAAACTGGGGACCGAACAGGTCCCCCGTGACTTCACGTATTTTGGCGGGCTTCTGTAATTTTCCATGGAAGGACCCGGCCATGGTATGAAAAGGGTCATCCCCTCAGAATTACAGGGGATTGACAATAATCTTATGCAACCGCATAGATTATGTAACAGGGAACACACACGAAAAGATCAGAAATAAAACGTTTTCATGAAATCTTATACTTCCTTAAAACGTTTGTCCGTCCGTCTGTATACCTAAGACTCTGCCAATTTACGCTTAATTTCAACTAAATATCCAGTAATTGTTATAAATATTCCAGGAAAACTTTTAACCTAGATGGGAGTTGTTTAAGGGTGCTGTGTGCTGTCTTGAGCAAATCCTGGAAGCAGCACACCACAACAAAGCAGCTTTACGGTCTGTAGTATAACGGTGTGGTCACAGTACCAAAGTGTATTTGTGTCAACGATATATGCAGCCAACTCAAGCCCCAGCAGCAGTCGTCATTAGTAGCCGTTAGGTTTAAGGAACAACATACACGCAGTTGTATAGTCGCAAGGGGCTTAGTATTTATTTTCAGGCTCGTGTCGTGGGCTCTGTTTCGGAGAGACGGAAAGACAGAGAGAATGAGAGAGAGGATACGGTTGAATTATTCTACCTTCTAACATGATATCAACTTCTCTCTTGCTGTCCCAACACTAGGACCAGGATCCCCGTTTGAACCCTGCTACGGTCGAAAGGAAAAGAGAGAACGGTTTTCCTCTTGCTCGTTGCTCGTCAACACATCACTTCCGCTTCCGGTCAACACCCGTAACTTCTGGTTTTAGCTTTCAATTCCCCTTCCGAGGTCATTCCTTGGTCAAGTTACTGGCAACCCGTTGTGTGTTTACTCCTCCAAACTTCTGTTGAATTATATTTGATATAAGGCATGGGGCAAATGGTCACTCCTAGATATAGACTCGTTGACTACCACGTGACCTGGGGTGGAGTTCTATTGTCCAATCACTGGCACTGCTGCTGCTGCTTCTGCTGTATTAATAGACACACCATTCTGAGTTATTTCATTGAAATTTGGATTCTCTTGGACGAAGGACTTACAAGGAATACGTTAACACCGGATTCTTATTGGCTTGCTTACTTATTCATTACATCTGGAACGAAGGATGGCTGCCAGATACTTAACAACTTCAACCTTTGCCTGCTCCCACCTCCTTTCCCTCTTTTTCTCAGATTTATTTCCACTCTCAAATTCTAATAATTACGCTACACGATCACTGCAGGAGAAACAAGGACGAACTCTTAAGTGACGTTCTCTTGTAGACATCTACACATGAACACACCAGAAAATATCTAAAGAAAGCAAGACTGCAGTTAATACCCCGTGGCGTTCCAGCAGAGAGATGTATTTTTGCAAATGTCGTTTTTACAAAGGCATCCATGATCACGACGGCGATGTTTCGTTTTTCTATCTCATTTTCATTTTCATACTATCAAGGGCACCTGGCGTTGCACGGGAACACACACAAAAAAAGATCAGAAACAAAACGGTTTCACTAAAATATCCGTCCGCCGTCTGTATACCTATGACTCCGCCATTTTAGGCACAATTTCAACCAAATGTCTAATAATTGTTATAGTTTTACCAGGAAAAGCTTTGAACTAAATGTGAGTTGTACAAGGGTGATATATAGTTTCGAGTATTCCTATCTAATGCAATAAACAGAATTATATAGTTTCGAGTATTCCTATCTAATGCAAATAATTTCACAGAATTATATAGTTTCGAGTATTCCTATCTAATGTAATAATTTCCACAGAATTATATAGTTTCGAGTATTCCTATCTAATGTAAATAATTTCACAGAATTATATAGTTTAGTTTCCTATCTAATGCAAATAATTTCCACAGAATTATATAGTTTCGAGTATTCCTATCTAATGCAAATAATTTGCACAGAATTATATAGTTTCAAGTATTCCTATCAAATGTAAATAATTTGCACAGAATTATATAGTTTCAAGTATTCCTATAATTAATAATTTGCACAGAATTATATAGTTTCGAGTATTCCTATCAAAAGTAAATAATTTACACAGAATTTATATAGTTTCGAGTATTCCTACAAATGTAAATAATTTCACAGAATTATATAGTTCAAGCATTCCTATCTAATGGGAAATAATTCCACAGAATTATATATAGTTTCGAGTATTCCTATCAAATGTAAATAATTGCACAGAATTATATAGTTCGAGTATTCCTATCAAATGTAAATATTTGCACAGAATTATATAGTTTCGAGTTCCATTAAATTATTTGCACGTTTCGAGTATTCCTATCTAATGTAAAATTTTGCACAGAATTTATAGTTTCGAGTATTCCTATCAAATGTAAATAATTTATATATTGTAAATAATTTACACAGAATTATATAGTTTCGAGTATTCCTATCAAATGTAAATAATTTGCACAGAATTATATAGTTTCAAGTATTCCTATCAAATGTAAATATTTGCACAGAATATATAGTTCAAGCATTCCTATCAAATGTAAATAATTTGCACAGAATTATATAGTCGAGTATTCCTATCAATTAATAAATGCACAGAATTATATATAATTTCAGAGTTCGAGTTTCCAATCAAATGTAAATAATTTGCACAGAATTATATAGTTTCGAGTATTCCTATCAAATGTAATAATTTGGCACAGAATTATATAGTTTCGAGTATTCCTATCAAATGTAAATAAGTTTATTATATAGTTTCGAGTATTCCTATCTAATGTATAATTTGCACAATTATATAGTTTCAAGTATTCCTATCAAATGTAAATAATTTGCACAGAATTATATATTTTGAGTATTCCTATCTAATGTAAATTATTTGCACAGAATTATATAGTTTCGAGTATTCCTATCAAATGGAAAACTTTCACAGAATTATATAGTTTCGAGTATTCCTATCAAATGTAAATAATTTGCACGATATATAGTCGAGTATTCCTATCAATGTAAATAATTTGCACAGAATTATATGTTTCGAGATCCTATCAAATGTAAATAATTTGCACAGAATTATATAGTTTCGAGTATTCCATCAATGTAAATAAATTGCACAGAATTATATAGATTTCGTATTTCTATCAAATGTAACATAATTGCACAGATTATATAGTTCGAGTATTCCTATCAAATGTAATAATTTCACAAATTATAGAGTTCGGTTCCTATCAAATGTAAATAATTTGCACAGATATAAGTTTTCAGTATTCCTATCAAATGTAAATAATTTGCACAGAATTAATAGTTTCAAGTATTCCTATCAAATGTAAATAATTTGCACAGAATTATATAGTTTCGAGTATTCCTATCAAATGTAAATAATTGCACAGAATTATATAGTTCGAGTATTCTATCAATTGTATATTATTTACACAGTAAATAATTTCACAGCAATATAATAGTTCGAGTATTCTATCAATGTAAATAATTTGCACAGAATTATATAGTTTCAAGTTCCTTCAAATGTAATATTTGCACAGTATAGTTTGAGTATTCCTATCATTGCACAGTGTTCGAGTATTCCTATCAAACGTATAATTTACACAGAATTATATATTTCAAGTATTCCTATCAAATGTAAATAAATTGCACAGAATTATATAGTTTTGGTATTCCTATCTAATGTAAATATTTGCACAGGAATTATATAGTTCGATATTCCTATCAAATGTAATAATTTGCACAAAAGTTATTTCGAGTTTCTCCTATCTAATTAAATAATTTGCACAGAATATATATTTCAAGCCCTCTCCTATCACAATGTAACAACTAAACTACAACACAGACATTATTATAAGATTCGAGTAGTTCCTCTCTAATGTAAAATAATTTGCAACAGATTATTATAGTTTCAAGTATTCCTACAAATGAAATTAAGTTTACACAGAATAATATAGTTTCGAGTTTCCTATCAAAGAAATATTACACAGAATATATACTATTCGGTATTCCTATCCAAAGTAAATAATTTGCCACAGAATTATATAGTTCGAGTCATTAACCTATCTACATGTTAAATACATTTGCACAGAATTTACCTATGTTCAGTATTCCTATCAAATGTAAATATTTGCACAGAATTAAAGTTTCGAGTATTCCTATCAATTCATACTTGCACAGACTCATTATAGTTTCAGCCCTATAACAATGTAAAATAATTTGCCACAGGAATTATATCCAGTTTCGAGACTTATCCAATCAAATGTAAATAATTGCACAGAATTATATGTTTCGAGGTATCCTATCAAAGTAATAATTTCACAGATTATATTTTCGAGTATTCCTATCTATGTAAATTAATTTGACAGATTATATAGTTTCAGTATTCCTATCCAAATGTAAAATTTGCACACAATTATATAGTTTTGATATCCTATCTAATGTAAAATTTGCAACAGAATATATAGTTCGGTATTTCCTATCAAATGTAAAAATTTGCACAGAATATAGATTTGAGTATTCCTATCTAATTAATAATTTGCACAGAATATATGTTTCAACGTATTCCATCAATGTAAATAATTACAACAGAATTATTAGTTTCGGAGATCCTATCTCATGTAAAATAATTTTTACACAGAATTATATAGGTCTTCACAGATCCCTATCAAAATGGTAAATATAACATTATATATTTCAGTATCTTCATCAAAGACATAATCACACGGGAAGATAGTTTCAAGTATTCCTATCAAAATGAAACAATGACACAGAATATATACGATTCCATCATAAACACAGAAATACAAGACACAAAGAAAAAGCACAAAAAATTCATCCATCAAAGAAAACCACAGAATGATGATCATACAATAAACAACAGAATAACAGACCATCAAAAACACAGACCGAGACAACCGACAAAAAAAGCACAGAAACCATCAGGATCACTAGCAAAAAAATCACAAGAAAGCAGACCAGAAGAAAATCACAGAAATAAAAAATACACAACACAACCGACCACAAAAAAACAACCAAAAAAAAAAAAAACAAAAACAAAAAAAAACAAAAACAAAAAAAAAAAAACAAAAAAAAAAAAAAAAAAAAAAAAAAAACAAAAAAAAAAAAAAACAACAAAACCAAACAACAAAAAAAACAACAAAAAAAACAAAAAAAAACACCAAAAAAAAAACAAAAAAAAAAAAAAAAAACAAAAAAAACAAAAAAAAAAAAAAAACAGAAAAAAAAAAACAAAAAAAAAAAACCTAAAAAGATAGGAATACTTCGAACTATCATAATTCTGGCTAATATTTAACATTTTGATAGGAATACTTCGAAACTATATAATTCTGTGCCAAATTATTTACATTTTGATAGGAATACTCGAAACTATATAATTCTGGTGCAAATTATTTACATTAGATAGAATTACTCGAAACTATATAATTCTGTGCAAATATTACATTTGATAGGCAATACTCGAAACTATATATTCTGTGCAAATTATTTACATTTGATAGGAATACTCGAAACTATATAATTCTGTGCAAATTTATTTACATTGAAGGAATCTCGAAACTATATTAATTCTGGGAAAGTTATTTCCCTTGAATAGGAATACTCGAAACTATATAATTCTGTGCAAATTATTTACATTAGATAGAATACTCAAAAACATATATAAATCTCTGTGCAAATTATTTACATTTGATAGGAATACTTGAAACTATATAATTCTTTGCAATTATTTACATTAGATAGGAATACTCGAAACTAATATAATTCTGTGCAAATTATTTACATTTGATAGGAATACTCGAAACTATATAATTCTGTGCAAATTATTTACATTTTGATTACTCGAAACTATATAATTCTGTGCAAATTATTTAACATTTGATTGGGAACTAATACTACGTAATACTATATAATTCTGCTGCCAAATTATTTACATTTGATAGGAATACTCGAAACTATATAAATTCTGTGCAAATTATTTACATTTGATAGGAATGCTTGAAACTATATAATTCTGTGGCAAATTATTTACATTTTGATAGATACTGAAACTATATAATTCTGTGCCAAATTATTACATTTGATAGGAATTACTCGAACTATATATTCTGTGGAATTAAAATTATTTAATTTGCATAGGAATACTCGAAACTATATAATTCTGTGCAAATTATTTACATATTGATAGGAATACTCGAAAACTATATATTCTGTGCAAATTATTTACATTAGATAGGAATACTCGAAACTATATAATTCTGTGCAAATTATTTACATTTGATAGGAATACTCGAACTATTAATTCTGTTGCAAATTATTTTACATTGATAGGAATACTCGAAACTATATAATTCTGTGCAAATTATTTACATTTTGATAGGAATACTCGAAACTATATATTCTGTGGAAATTATTTGCATTAGATAGGAAGCTTGAAACTATATAATTCTGTGGAAATTATTTACATTTGATAGGAATACTCGAAACTATATAATTCTGTGTAAATTATTTACTTTGATAGGAATACTCGAAAACTATATAATTCTGTGCAAATTATTTACATTTGATAGGAATACTCGAAACTATATAATTCTGTGCAAATTATTTACAATTCCTGTGCGGGAATACTCGAAACTATATAATTCTGTGCAATTATTTACATTTGATAGGAATACTCGAAACTATATAATTCTGTGTAAATTATTTACATTTGATAGGAATACTTCGAAACTATTATAATTCTTGTGCAAATTATTTACATTTGATAGGAATACTCGAAACTAATATAATTCTGTGCAAATTATTTACATTAATTACTCGAAACTATATAATTCGTCAAATTATTTACATTTGATAGGAATACTCGAACTATATAATTCTGTGCAATTATTTGCATTAGATAGGAATACTTGAAACTATATTTATTCTGTGGAGATTATTTGCATTAGATAGGAATACTCGAAACTATATAATTCTGTGGAAATTATTTGCATTAGATAGGAATACTCGAAACTATATATCACTCTTGTACAACTCACATTTAGTTCAAAGCTTTTCCTGGTAAAACTATAACAATTATTAGACATTTGGTTGAAATTGTACCTAAAATGGCGGAGTCATAGGTATACAGACCGGCGGACGGATATTTTAGTGAAACCGTTTTGTTTCTGATCTTTTTTTGTCTGTGTTCCCGTGCAACGCCAGGTGCCCTTGATAGTATGAAAATGAAATGAGATAGAAAAAACGAAACATCGCCGTCGTGATCATGGATGTCTTTGTAAAAACGACATTTGCAAAAAATACATCTCTCTGCTGGAACGCCACGGGGGTATTAACTGCAGTCTTGCTTTCTTTAGATATTTTCTGGGTGTGTTCATGTGTAGATGTCTACAAGAGAACGTCACTTAAGAGTTCGTCCTTGTTTCTCCTGCAGTGATCGTGTAGCGTAATTATTAGAATTTGAGAGTGGAAATAAATCTGAGAAAAAGAGGGAAAGGAGGTGGGAGCAGGCAAAGGTTGAAGTTGTTAAGTATCTGGCAGCCATCCTTCGTTCCAGATGTAATGAATAAGTAAGCAAGCCAATAAGAATCCGGTGTTAACGTATTCCTTGTAAGTCCTTCGTCCAAGAGAATCCAAATGTCAATGAAATAACTCAGAATGGTGTGTCTATTAATACAGCAGAAGCAGCAGCAGCAGTGCCAGTGATTGGACAATAGAAATCCACCCCAGGTCACGTGGTAGTCAACGAGTCTATATCTAGGAGTGACCATTTGCCCCATGCCTTATATCAAATATAATTCAACAGAAGTTTGGAGGAGTAAACACACAACGGGTTGCCAGTAACTTGACCGACGAATGACCCCGGAAGGGGAATTAAAGCTAAAACCAGAAGTTACAGGTGTTGACCGGAAGCGGAAGTGATGTGTTGACGAGCAAGAGGAAAATCGTTCTCTCTTTTCCTTTCGGCCGTAGCAGGGTTCAAACGGGGATCCTGGTCCTAGTGTTGGGACAGCAAGAGAGAAGTTGATACCATGTTAGAAGGTAGAATAATTCAACCGTATCCTCTCTCTCATTCTCTCTGTCTTTCCTTCTCTCCGAAACAGAGCCCACGACACGAGCCTGAAAATAAATACTAAGCTCCTTGCGACTATACAACTGCGTGTATGTTGTTCCTTAAACCTAACGGCTACTAATGAGGACTGCAGCTGGGGCTTGAGTTGGCTGCATATATCGTTGACACAAATACACTTTGGTACTGTGACCACACCGTTATACTACAGACCGTAAAGCTGCTTTGTCGTGGGGTGCTGCTTCCAGGATTTGCTCAAGACAGCACACAGCACTCTTGAACAACTCCCATCTAGATTAAAAGTTTTCCTGGAATTATTTATAACAATTACTGGACGTTTAGTTGAAATTAAGCGTAAATTGGTAGAGTCTTAGGTATACGGACGGACGGACAAACGTTTAAGTGAAGTATAAGATTTCATGAAAACGTTTTATTTCTGATCTTTTCGTGTGTGTTCCCTGTTACATAATCTATGCGGTTGCACAAGATTATTGTCAATCCCCTGTAATTCTGAGGGGATGACCCTTTTCATACCATAGCCGGGTCCTTCCATGGAAAATTACAGAAGCCCGCCAAAATACGTGAAGTCACGGGGACCTGTTCGGTCCCCAGTTTGCAGTTAGACATCAGGCAGAGCAGTCGGCCATTTTATGCTCTGCCTTAAACTGGAAACTCACGCGCGCTATGTTAGTTAGAGGATTATGTATAGTTAAGGAAATAAAAGTTTGGATAATTAATATGTTCTTGTGGTTAATGAATGTCTTGGTAACAAGACTAAGAAATGAAGACCAGCCAGCAAGAACATAATAAAAGAAAGACCAGACTTAGAAGATTCCAGACCAAGTCAAGATGAAGAAATACCAAAGACGATCAGAAGCATACCAAGACGGCCAGAAGAAGAATAGATGTCTAAGTAAGTGAAGAAGAAGAGGTATGCAACATTATAATTATTTAGTTGGTTTTGGTTTGTTTTGTTTTACGGCATATCCACCTCAGTGGGTCATCGATAAAGTTTTATTATTTTTATTATTTAATAAATCAATTCTTAATGGATAATACAATTTTTTATAAATACATTTTTCTATTTAACCCATAGATGGGACCCTAACAGGTACTACCACTCCGGATCAGAGTGGATCAGGGAGCAATGGTGATGAAGGGGTGCTCCACATTCACCAAACCTCCAGAACTGGAACCTCACCATCAGATAGAGTTTAACGTCATTCCCAGGATATGTAGACCCGCAGCCACCGCCTTCTAGCACCCATGTGATAAAAAGGAGTTGGGGCTTGTCATAAGGGCAATAGGGTTGGGAAAAACATAGGTGCTAGGGCTTGACGTGACCAGCCGATTGATCGGAGGGGGCCTCTCCGACCGCCCGTCTAGCCCAAGATAGGACCAAAGTGGAGTATTGCATGTCATGAACTGCTCATCCACCTGGGCTCTATCATTATCCATCACGGGTCACCACCCAAGGCCAACAGGTGGCCCCATTGGGGGAATCTTACCCCTCTGCAGAGGTGCAGTCGGTGCATTCTAACCCCCCAGCCGACAGGGCGGGCCAGCAGAAGAATAGATGTCTAAGTAAGTGAAGAAGAAAAGGTATGCAACATTATAATTATTTAGTGCCAGTGAAGAAGGCGCTATGCAACACCGTGCAACGCCGGGTGCCCTTGCTAGAATGAAAACGAAAAGAGATTGAAAAGCAAAACATCGCCGTCGTGATCATGGATGGCTTTGTAAAAAAACGACTTTGCAAAAATTACATCTCTCGCTGGAAACGCCACGGGGCATTAACTGGAGTCTTTGTGTTTCTTTTAGATGTTTTGCCTGGAGGGATGGAGAGACCTCTAGGAGGAGGAGGAGAAAGGGGAGGAGGGGCGAAGGCAAGGGGGGAGTAAGGGGGAGGGGAGCAGGTGAGAAATGGGAGAGAATAAGGAGGGATAAGAGAGAATAGGAAATGGGAGGATGAGGAGAGGGTGAAGGAAAGAACACGAGGCAGAGGGAGAGAAGAGAGAGGGGGGCATGAGGGGAGAGTGGGGGGTGGAGAGGAGAGGCGTGAGGGACGAGGGAGGGGGCGGAGAGGCTGGAAAGGAGAGGTGGAGAGGGGAGGAGGGGGAGCCGAGGGAGATGGGGGGAGGAGAGGGGCCAGGCAAGAGTGGAGAAGGGGTGTACAGGCGAGTAAGAGGAAGACGGAGAGAGGATAGGGGAGGGAGGGGGGACGAGACAGGCCAGGAATGAAAAAGGAAAAAAGAGGGAGACTGGGAGGGAAGTAGAGGGGGGGATGAGGAGGGAAGGGGGGGATGAATGAAAGAGGGAGAGGAGATGGAGATATGAGAGTGAGGGGGAGAGGAAAGGACTTTAGTGCCTTACTGGAATGGACTCGGTCGCACCCGGAGTAATTCAAATCCTGGACGACGGCTGTTTTGCATTTCACCATGCCGGCTAATGTCCCTTGGAAATGAGTAATGAATCCAATTTCTCTCCCTCCAGCTATGTACANAATTTTTTTATTTTTACTTCCTTTTTTTTTTATAGAAATATTTCAGTTCTGAATATCAGTGATTTTTTTTTTTCATTATTGAATGCGAACATCATGTTCTACGTTTGAAGAACGTGATTATTTCTATATTCTTTCTTTCTTTTTTTTTTTTCATTTCTCCCGAAATGTTTTTGTATTGATTTTATGCGTGTTGAATTACTATCCATGATTACAGCAGAGCCACCGAAATATGAATTCACAGGTGAGACTTAGTGGACAAAATTTGATTAAAGATATTAATGTCATTTTTTATTGATTTTACTCGAAAATGCATTGGAAACGATTTAAATATAAAAATGCTATTGGAAATGATCCTTACTCTAAAAATGCATGAAAAATGATCCTTACTATAAAAATTAATTGTAAATGATTTTTACTATAAAAAATGCATGGACAATGATTTTTTACTTTATAAAAATGCATTGGACAATGATTTTTTACTATAAAAATGCATTGGAAATGATTTTTACTATAAAAATGCATTGAAATGATTTTTACTCTAAAAATGCATTGAAATGATCCTTACTATAAAAATGCATGGAAACGATTTTACTCTAAAATGCATTGGGAAAAAATGTTCCTTACTATAAAAATTGATTTGAAATGATTTTACCTCTAAAAATGACATCGGAAAAGGATCCTTACTATAAAAATGCATGGGGAAACGATTTTTACTCTAAAAATGCATTTGGAAAATGATCCTTACTATAAAAATGCATTGGAAAAACGATTTTACTCTAAAAATGCATTGGAAAACCGATTTTTTACTCTAAAAATGCATTGGAAATGATCCTTACCAATTAAAAAATGCATTGGAAACGATTTTACTTCTAAAAATGCATTGGAAATGATCCTTACTATTAAAAAATGCATTGGAAAACAATTTACTATAAAAAATGCATTGGAAATGATCCTTACTATACAAAATGCATTGGAAACGATTTTCTCTAAAAATGCCATTGGAAATGATTCCTTACTATAAAAATGCATTGGAAACGATTTTAACTCAAAAAGCATATGAAACGATTATACTCTTTAAAAATGCCATTGGAAATGATCCTAACTAAAAAATGCATTGGAAACGATTTTACTCTAAAAATGCATTGGAAACGATTTTTACTCTAAAAATGCATTGGAATGTCTCTTACTATAAAAATGCATTGGAAACGATTTTACTCTAAAATGCCATTGGAAATATCCTTTACTATAAAAATGCATTGGAAATTGCATTTACTCTAAAAATGCATTGGAAATGATTCCTTACTATAAAAATGCAATTGGAATACGATTTTACTCTAAAAATGCATTGGAAATGATCCCTTACTATAAAAATGCATTGGAAACGATTTGCTATAAAAATGCATTGGAAACGATTTTACTTCTAAAAAATGCATTGGAAATGATCCTTACTCTAAAAATGTATTGAAATGTGATCCTTACTATAAAAATTGCATTGGAAAACGATTTTTACTCTAAAAATGCATTGGAAATGATCCTTACTATAAAAATTGCATTGGAAACGATTTTACTCTAAAAAATGCATTGGAAATGATCCTTACTATAAAAATGCATTGGAAACGATTTACTCTAAAAATGCATGAATGATCCTTACTATAAAAAATGCATTGGAACGATTTACTATAAAAAATGCATCTGGAAACCGATTTTACTCTAAAAATGGCATTGGAAATGATCCGTACTATAAAAATGCCATTGGAAACGATTTACTTATAAAAATGCATTGTGGAAACGATTTTACTATAAAATGCATTGGAAAACGATTTTACTCTAAAAAATGCATTTTGGAAACGATTTACTATTAAAAATGCATCTGAAACGAATTTTACTATAAAAATGCATTGGAAACGAATTTTACTATAAAACTGCAATTGGAAACGATTTTACTATAAAATGCATTATTGGAAACTTATTTTACTCTAAAAATTGCATTGGGAAATGATCCTTACTATAAAAATGCATTTGGAAACGATTTTACTCTTAAAAATGCATTGAAAAATGATCCTTTACTATAAAAATGCATTGGAAACGATTTACTATAAAAATGCATTGGGAAACGATTTTACTCTAAAATGCATTGGAAATTGATCCTTACTATAAAAAATGCATTGGAACGATTTACTCTAAAAAATGCATTTGGAATGATCCTTACTATAAAAATGCATTGCGAAACGATTTTACTCTAAAAATGCATTGAACGATTTTACTTCTAAAAAATGCATTGGAATGATCCCTTACTATAAAATTGCATTGGAAACGATTTTTACTCTAAAAATGCTATTGGAAATGATCCTTACTAAAAAATGCATTGGAAACGATTTTACTCTAAAAAATGCATTGGAAATGATCTTACTTATAAAAAATGCATTGGAAACGATTTTACTTAAAAAATTTGCATTGGAAACGATTTATACTCTAAAAAATGATTGGAAATGATCCCTTACTATAAAAATTGCATTGGAAATGATTTTACTCCAAAAATTGCATTGGAATGATCCTTACTATAAAATGCATGGAAATGATTTTTACTTCCTAAAAATTGCATGGAAATGATCCTTACTATAAAAAAGCATATGAAATGATTTTACTACAAAAATGCATTGGAATGATCCTTACTATTAAAAATGCTATTGGAAATGATATTTACTCCAAAAATGCATTGGAATGATCCCTTACTATAAAAATGCATTTGGAAATGGATTTTACTCTAAAATGCATTGGAAATGATCCTTACTATAAAAATGCATTGAAACGATTTTCTCTTAAAATGCATTGGGAAATGATATCACGTACTATAAAAAATCAATTGGGAAACATTTTACATCTAAAAATGCAGTTGGAAATGATCCTTTACTATAAAAATGCATTTGGAAATGATGTTACTCAAAAATTGCATTTGGAAATGATCCTTACTATAAAATGCATTGGAAACGATTTTCTCTAAAAATGCATTTCGGAAATGATCCTACTATAAAAATGCATGGGAAACGATTTTACTCTAAAAAATGCATTGGAAATGATTCCTTACTATGACAAAATGATTGGAAATGATTTTACCATCTAAAAATGCATTGCGAAATGATCCTTACTATAAAATGCTTGGAAACGATTTTTTTCTTCTAAAAATGCATTGGAAATGATCCTTACTAAATTAAAAATGCATTGGAAATCATTTTTTACTATAAAAATGCATTGGGAAATCATTTTAACTTTTATTTTTGATTTGAAATGCCTTTTTCATAAAAAATGTATTAGAAAGGAAAATCTTGACATTAAAAATGTATAGGAAAGAATTTTACTATAAAAATGCATTAGAAAAGATTTTACCATAAAAATAATGGAAAATAATTATTACTATAAAAAGGCATTGGAAAAGGATTTTACTTTAAAAATGAGTGTGGAAATGATTTACTATAAAAAGAAGTGGAAATGGATTTCCAGTAAAATACACTGAAAATGATCTTGACTTTAAAACAAGATTCATTTGGAATTATACGTTCACTAAGAAAATGGTATTTTAAAATGATTTTACAACTAGCAAGGACCTGTGGATGATAATTAGTTATTACGATATTTGATATGTTTATTTAAGAAGCGTATTGCCAAATAGTTCAATATGTAAAAGTATAATAATCTTGATCTAACTCTCCTCACTCTTTTTTTATTCCTTCTTTTAAATCTGCATTTAATTTGCATTTTGTCGATTGAAACAGATTAAGCGTTAATCACTCCACGCGCTCACACCCTCTCTCTATCTTTCCATTTAGCTCTTTCTTTCCTTTCTTCTTTCTTCCTTTTCTTTCTGATTATATTTTCTGTGTAGCATGTCTTTTTTCTTCCCTGATAATAAAAAAAACGAAAAATTTCTGATTATTTAGCTGAGTGCACGACACTTATAAGAAAATTAAGATTTTGTGCGGATTAGCAACCACCCGATAATCTAGATTTACATTTTTGATTTATCTTGGATGATTCATATATGTGCTAGAAGGTGGTGGCTGAGGAGGTCTTTGGTTTCCTGATTGACATTAAATTGCATCTATGGTATGAGTTCCAATTCGGATCCTCTTGGGGAATGTGGAGTGTCTTTATAACTATTACTCCCAGGTCGACTCAGACCCGGACTGGTAGTACCGCTTACGGTTCCAATCTCTGGATTTAAAATAGAAGAGAAATTGAGTTTTACAAATGTGATTTCATGTTGGTATATCTAGTCTGATCTGCCCTCATAGCGAGGGGTTGATTTTACCCTTTTTTAAATTGCGTCTTTAGTTGTATAGTCCGATGTTCTGGTTCCCCAGAGTTACAATTACTTTCTATTTCTTCATAACTAACGAGAGACCTGGACTGAATTCGTGAAAACGTCATAGGCTTGTTCCTGGGTTATCTTACTGTTGCAAAAGGGGTTTAAAATTTTGAAGGCATGGCCCTTCAATACCATGGCGACAACAATCCATCGCTAAACAATTCTCCCGGCCTCCCATTAATGAGCTTGCAATTGCTCTCAGTTTGGACATATGTAATCAGTGATCGATTTCATTAATCAGTTCTTATTCAACGAACTTAGTTGCGATACAGCCCACAATTCTAGGTTTGCCTTTCGACAAATAGTGAGTTCCTTAATATTTCCATTGCTTTTTCTGCATCATCTTAGCTTCGCGCATTACGAGTGAGAGACTCCGGTCATCCAAGCATGGATTAATTCCGCGTTGTGTATGTAGCATTTTGTTTCTACGAAAACTGGGTCCTCCGGTGGTCAGATGGTCATTGATTATGTCATGCAGCAGAAGGGTTCTCAGATACCCATTGAAATTAAGTCTCCTAAATTTCGTAGCTGGCCTCGTTGCCATTGAAGAAGATCCGAGCGTATCTTGGCCCATAACCTGTTAAGTATCTGGCCGCCATCCTTGGCCAGTTGTTAAAAGAACTTAAAGTAATAAGTAAGTAAGTCAATAAGTCTGTGGTATAGATATCCTTTGGTAAGTCAATAAGTCCGTGGGTATAGTATCCTTTGGTAAGTCAATAAGTCCTGTGGTATAGTATCCTTTAGGTCCGACGTCCAAGAAGATCCAAGTAGCAGTGAGCTAAGATTAGAATCAGCCAGTATAAATACAACAACAGCAGCAGCAGCACTGCCAGTGATTGGATAAGAGGTTGCCTTCCCTGGTCACGTGCTTATCGGCGAGTCTATAAGTAGAAGTAGCCGTCTGGGACACACCTTATATCAGAAAATCAACAGTTTAAAAATTGATGTACTTATTAAGAATGTATAAAACAAACGTCTTCCGGCATTAAATAACCCAACAAGGGTTGACATGCCGTAAAAATCCAACCAACAGCCAACCAAACCAACCAACAAAACAACGTCATTTGAAAAACCTGTGCGGCCAAACGGAATCTCGATAAATCTGTACGTTGAAGTCGAAGTCAATAACGGTTACCGGTTTTAAAGTTCTCCATCTCCTCAAGTGCCCGGATCCTCTGAACGAGGACATCTTTTTGCAACCCCCTAGAGTTTCGGTGTCTATCTTCAGATTATTATCAAGTATCCACTTAACGTTGCCGGGTGCAAAAAAAAGGAAAACATTTTCAGTGGCCTTGCGCCAGACTAAGAGTAAATTGGTAACTGATGACAAAGACTCACATAAGACGTATACCTTTTGAATAAAAGGACTCTCTCTCTCTCTCTCTCTCTCTCTCTTCTCTCTCTCTCTCTCTCACTCATTCACTCACTCACACACACACACACACACACACAGAACACACCACACACACCACTGTCTCTCACTCCCCCCTCTCTCTCTCTCAGTCTGTCCCTCCACAATCTCGCTCTACTTTCTCTCTCTGTCACACTCCAACTCATTCTCTCTCTCTCTCTCTCAAACAAACACACACACCACTCTTCCTCTCTCTCTTCACAACACACATCCTCTCTCTCTCTCTCTCTTGTCCCTCCACACTCTCCCTCTCCTTCTCTCTCTCTCACAACACACTCTTCTCTCTCTCTCTCTCTCTCTTCAAAACAAAACACACACACACTCTCTCCTCTCTCTCTCTCTTCTCTCTCACACCCACTCTGTCCCTCCTATCTCTCTCTCCTTTCTCCTCTCTCTCTCTCTGTCACACTCACTCCCCCTCTCTCTCTCTCTCTTCTCACTCCCTCTCTCTCTCTCTCACACACACACACACACACACACTGTCTTGTCTTCAATCACTCTGTCCCTTCTCACTCTCCCTCTCCTGCTCTCTCTCTCTTCTCTCTGTTCTCTCTCTTGTCTCTCTCTCTCTCTCTCTCACAACACCACACACCACAACACACTCCTTTTCATAACCTGTTGCTGTGGCATTTTATAAAAGTGCTATCTTATATATTGACACACGAGCACACACACAAATACAACACATACATACACACTCTCTCAGAGATACACTGAAACACAACATACACATACACACGCTCTGTCTCTCACACACAGACACTCTCTCGCTCGCTCTCTCCCTCTATCTATCGATTTATCTATCTATCTAACTTCCTTTAATAACATGCCGTGACATTTTTAAAGTACTATCTTTATATATTGACATGATATTTACCACGTACGAGTTAGGCACAAGGCCCTATTATGTGGGACCACCCACGCGACCGAAGCTCATGGGTGGCGGGTGCAATGCGTTGATCCCATCGGCATTCCCCTTAAAGGGGAGGGGCGCCCTCAGGCATTGGCAATAAACCCAACCCTGCCCCTTTAAATCAAGGGGAAAGTGTTGTTTGGGGTGATTAGCTTGTAAAATCCAGGGCTGAAGCCACTGGACCCCACGAGGGCGGTGACATACACGTATATACGCAAATGCGCGCACACACTCAACAACACACACACACACACATATATATATATTTACCAACCTCTTCGCACGAGCAGGATGTGACACAAGGTCAATTTCTTAAGCGGAGTTCAACAGGTTTTAATTCAGAGTTTTCCTTCTCCTAGACCGGTTGCCTAACCAAGGTTAAAAGAGCCAATCTGCCCTACATATTTATTCTATAGCTGGAGGGAGATAGGATTCATACCTTTCCAACGGTTATTAGCGCTAAGTGAAAATGCAATTACCACATCAGGAA
>CM042164.1:9940396-9942896 GCA_023376005.1 Doryteuthis pealeii | reverse complement strand
GTAGGCAGACTGGCTTTAACCGTGGCTAGGTAACAAGTCTAGGAGAAGAAAAACTCTAAATTCAAACCTGTTAGACTCCAGTTAAGAAATTGACCTTGTGTCACATCCTACTCGTGCGAGGAGTTGGTAAAATATATAGTATAATATATGTGTGTGTGTGTGTGTGTGTGTGCGTGCGCCGCGCGCACTTGCGTATATACGTGTATGTCACCCGCCCCTCGGGGTGGGGTCCAGTGGTTTCGGCCTTGATCTTACAAGCTAATCACCCCAAATAAACCTTCCCCCTTGATTTAAAGGGGTAGGGCTGGGTTTATTCCAAATGCCTGAGGCGCCTCTTAAGGGGGATACCGACGGATCAACGCATTCACCCGCCACCCATGAGCTTTGGTTCGTGGTGGTCCCACATTAATAGGGCCTCGTACGTGGTAAATATTATGTCAAATATTAAAGATAGCACTTTAAAATTAGGATTCATACCTTTCCAAGGTATTAGCACAAAGTGAAAGCAATTACCACATCCAGGATTTGAACTCGTGGTGACTAGTCCATTTCCATGAATTTTAACCATTACACCACGCGCTTCCGTCAACATATTTATATATGATCTCATCGGATCATCATCAAACCAATACTAATAATATGTTTACTTTTGATACTTATAAGGAGAGATGAAGTTTGAGGAGGGCAATTTCATACACAGTGATCAGAAGAAGCAGAATCTTAAGTAGATTATATTTCAAGTGATGGGTTGGGGTTGGGAGAGGAGATCTAGAAATAATTCATACTTGGTCAAGGGGAGGGTGAGGTGAGGGTGAAATAAGGTACCACTTGGCTGGGAAGGAGCGTAATAGGCAAACGAACGGATGAAACACGTGTAGTTTATTACAAAACTTTGTGAAAAGTGGGGACACCTAGAAAATATTGGTATTCGTATGTTATTTATATAAATACAATTGCATGTTATGAGTATGTTGTTAAGGCCAACAGTATTAATAATGTGAGAACAATCTTATTAATAATTGAGTTTAAATAAAAATAAGATCATGGAGAAAGTGATGTAATAACTAAGGGAATTGTGACTTGAGTAGTAATATAGTTTTGGTTACAGACAGACAAACACACAATCTCTATTATAATAAGAGATATGAGGGCAAACGATATTTCCCTTTCATTTTTATATGAGGCTCCACGGGGAAGACTCTGAAGTAGAAAAAGGTACCCAAAACGTTTGAAAACAGGGACCCAAAAGACATTGGAGAATGTGATGTTAATAACTAAGGGAATTGTGACTTGAGTAGTTATAGTTTCGGTTACAGACAGAGAAACACACAATCTCCATTCATCATGTCACGCACAGATGTCGATGACAATATCTCGCCAACCTTCTCTATCATCATTGTTCTGGGAGGTCCTCTGTACAGCATCCAGTATCCTCGCAAAGCTGGTCAATGTAGTTCTTGCTGGGTGGCCCACACTAGCATCTCCATGTGTTTAGAACACAATATTCATCATTTTATTTTGATCTTCACTTATTTCATGCTTCTTAAAACAAACCAAAATTATTTTCCAAGTATATAAGTATAAAGGACTATTTGCTCGTAAATTCCTACCATAAAATAAACTGAACCCCCATTTTATGTCCGTGTTTTTGTATTAAATGTTTTATTTTTCTTGCACCCGTTATGTTACAATACAAAATATTTTTATTTATTTATTAATATTCACTTCAATGTGTATATTCAAAAAGTTTTTATTTTGTGAGAATGTTTAGTTTTAAAGTGGGGGCTCGTTTTACAATTTAGGCATAAATTGGTTATCCTCCTTTTATGACCGTTATTTTGTTTTTTCGTCGACGATGATTAAAATCTGACGTTTTTATTTTAGAGTACCAAAGCCAAAAAGAAAAGAAATTACAACAACAAAAGGTAATCTTCAACTTTTTACTCGTAATTTCCTGCCATAAAATTAGGCTTGGGCATTTTATGGTTGGAATTTACGAATAAAAAGTTGAAGTGTAAAAACGAACCCCCACTTTAAGACTAAGCATTCTCACAAAATAAAAACTTTTAGAATATACAAATTGAAGTGAATATTAAAATAAATAAAGGAAATATATTTAGTATTGTAACATAACGGGTGCAAGAAAAATAAAACATTTATTGCAAAAACACGGACATAAAGTGGGGGTCCAGTTTATTTTATGGTAGGAATTTACGAGCAAATAGTCCTTTATTACCGTATATAATATATACAATACATACATACATATTTTGGAGGATATGTGCTTAATTGAAGTCATACCTAATTTTGAAAATTAATTAGTTAATAATCAATGAATTTAGGCGGGCATATATGTTCAAATGTGAGGCTAAACAAATCGAGAAAATGTCAATCCCTGAATGTACATTTCAACCTACATTTCAGGGATTGACATTTTCTCGATTTGTTTAGCCTTACATTTGAACATATATGCCCACCTAAATTCATTAATTATTAACTA
>CM042164.1:9907896-9937896 GCA_023376005.1 Doryteuthis pealeii | reverse complement strand
CTGGGATCGACGCTATTAACTCGTAAAGATCCAGGGCCGAAGCCACTGGACCCCCGGCGTGGGCCGGATCTACATGGTTGGCAAAATATCAGTACTTTCATTGGAGATTAGTTTAGTTGCTTAAGATTGTACGAGGATGAGTAAAAAAAGTAATGCCATTTTGTTTAGCACAGGTATAATAACAATCAAAGGAACATGTATCATATATCAGAATTGTAAAGAAACTAGACACGAAACGACAGTACTCCAATGTTTGCTGATATGGAGTTAACCACGAGTGTGGCAGACAGGTTGAGAGTTAAAGGAATAACCAAACAACTAGAAATGGGAATAAAAGACGTGTATTGCATAAAACAATAGGATTGCAAACTTTAGTTCGTCTGCACAAATGTTTATAATTTGTCACTTATCTCTTCCGCACGGCATCAAGAATCCTTACAGAGCGGATTGATGTAGGCTTTTACTGGTCGGTCTACACTGGTGTGTCCATCTGTAGGTGTCCTTTGGAGGATGTCACTTATACATTGTAGATTGGTTGGTTGGTTGGTTGTGTGGTTGTCTTCATGGTATATCAACACTAGATTATTTCATGCCAAATCTTTATATATATATATATATATATATATATATATATATATATATATATATATTTTTTTTTTGCAGCATTTTCTCTTTTAAACATGTTTGGTTGAACTCGAGTGACAATTTCTGTCGTACAAGTTTCTGTTCAATCCTTTCAAGATGTCTGGCCATCTTTTTGGTGTCAGGGTGGAACTGGTGTGGCAATCCACCAAAGGTGTCTCTGCGAGCGCTTTCGGCATGTCGATTTGCCATCTTCAGGTTGAAAACTGATGGTGGTGTCTCGTTTTTAAGGAAAACGGGCAGTAGCATAGGAATTGGTAGTGTGAGGTAGTAACAATTGGTAGTGGTTGTTACTACCTCCCACTAACAATTCCTGTGATACTGCTCGTTTTCCTTAAAAACGAGACACCAAGAAACATACCATCAGTATCTTTTGTATTCTTCGAGTCCTTGGATTGTGGTCTTTACACTGTCCTCTATGTTGGCAAGACCTCTTCCGCCTTTTCTTGGAACATATAGCCTATCTGTATCATCTCTAGTGTGTAGAGCCTTGTGTGTCGTCATTAATTTCCTAGTCCTTTGGTCGATCTGCCTGGGTTTTTCTTTTGTCCATTTTAAGAATGGCACAGAGTATCTTATAACAGGGACGGCCCAGGTATTATTCCTTTGATTAGATTTCTGCTGTTGAGCTTGGTTTCTAAGAGCTTTCTTGTTCTTCTGAGGTATTCTTTTTTTAACTTTTTCTTTCATCTCTGTTTGCTTGATATTGTCTGCTTCTAAAATTCCTAATTTGTAAGTTTCTTTTTCATCAAGTGATTTTATAGTGTCCTGATTTGGTAGTTATATTCCGTCCATTAATTTTCTTTCCCCCTGTTTTATTACTAGCATAGCACATTTTTCGATTCTGAATTCCATCCCTATATCTTGGCTATATATTCTGATGGTTTGTACTAGGTTTTCTGCAAAAGTTTTTGTCATCCATGTACATAAGACGGTTTATTTTTTCCTGAGATTTAGCGAATTTGTATCCACCTGTGCATTTTCTGAGTATATGTTTGAGTGACATCATTGCTATAATTAGTAGTCGTGATAGTGAGTCCCTTGAAAAATACCTTTTTGGATTTTTACTTCTGTGATTTTTACTCTGTGCAAGTATTGGATGTGATTTTCATTAAGTATGTTTGATAAACTTTATTTTTACTTATACTTGGACCTTGCCAGAGAACCAAGAAAACTGTGGATCATGAAAGTGAAGATCGTTCCAATTGTAATTGGTGCCCTATGATCAGTCCCCAGGGGTCTGGAAAAGAATTTGGGTAAATTGGAAATCAGAAGAAGAATCAAGACATCCAGACTACAGCACTGTTAAGATCGGCTGGAATACTCAGAAGAGTCCCGGAGACCTGAAGAGATTTGGTGTCACTCATCCTCCGGTGTGAAAAACTCTAATGGAGTGAAAATAATAATAATAATAATAATAATAATAATAATAATCAAAGCAAAAATTGATAGGACACAACATAGCAAATATAGAGTGTGTGGTGACAAAGATGAGACCATTAACTATGTATTAAGCGAATGTAGCAAACTAACAAAACGGGAATACAAAGCTCGGCATGACTGGGTTGGGAAGGTGATCCACTGCGAATTATGCAAAAAATAAATTTTGAACATACAACGAATTCGTATATGCATAAACCAGAATATGTTTTTCAGAATGAAATGCATGACATTCTGGAAAGGTATGCATTCAACTATTCTCTTTCCGGCTATGGTAAAGGTAAGACTTGATAGTGACAAAGCCAAGCTGTCGGGAAATTAAGTTCCTGGTAAGGCCACCCAAGGTGGACGGGTACTGGTATATATTATAAAAAGGGTAGGGGGTTGCCATGAGGGGAACGGGGTTAAGACAATCATGTACGTACTAGGGCTTGATATGACCAGCCGATTGATCAGAAGGGGGCTTCTCGGACCGTCCGTCTAGCCTAAGTAAGAGCCAAAATGGAGTGTTGCGTGTCATAGACTGCTCAGCCACCAAGAATCCGTCCTTAAGCATCACGGGTCGCCACCCACTACAGCTGCCACCCACCCGTCCTTCGGGACGGGGTCCAGTGAGCTTCGGCCTCTGGACCGGTGGGATGCTAAATTAATAGCGTCGATCCCAGAGGGCCGTCCCTCCGGGCAATACCTGCCTCATTGCACTTAAAGGGCAGGGCTAGGTTTATTGCCCAGCGCCTGAGGCGCCCCCTTTGAGGAGGAATGCCGAAGGGATCGACGCAATTTTTCTACCTACCACCCGAATTGTGGGTGGTCCCCACATAAAACGGCCTTGTGCCATATCGTGTGAAAGTGGGACATATGTAAATACCAGAATCCGTCCTTAAGCATCACGGGTCGCCACCCACGGCCAACAAGTGCCTAGCAGAAGACGATCCCCCGATCTTAGTAGTCGCGTGTCCTTGCTGGCAACGCATCGCTGACTACACAAGTTAACCCATCCATGCCTCTACCAGGATATTTTTTTTAATAAATATCTGGTTTCGGTCATTTCATGCTATCTGATTACCTTCTCCTCGAGTGGGCAATATGTGACGCGTGGGCAGGGACGACATGGGTTTCGTTTTGTTTGGTTTCTTTTAGCTCAATCGGTAGAGCGTCCACCTCGAAACCACAAGGTTCCAGGTTCGATACCGACCCTCGCCAAATCAACGCATGAGGTTCTACACATTTTTGGATATATATATATTTACCAACCCCTCGAGCAGGATGTGACACAAGGTCAATTTCTTAAGCGAACTTTAACAGGTTTGAATTCAGAGTTTTCCTTCTCCTAGACCGGTTGCCTAACCAATGTTAAAGAGCCCAGTCTGCCCTACTATTTACCCATAGCTGGAGGGAGAGTAGAATTCATACCTTTCCCAAGGGTATTAGCGCTAAGTGAAATGCAATTAGCACGTCCAGGATTTGAACTCGGGGCGACGAGTCCATTTCCCACGACTTTAACCATTACACCACGCGCTTCCGTCAACATCGGATCATCATCAAACCAATATACAATAATATGTTTACTATGCTACTTATGAGGAGAGATGAAGTTTGAGGAGGGCAATTTCATACACAGTGATCAGAAGAAGCAGATTCTTAAGTAGAATTATATTCCAATCTAGCACATATATGATTAAAAAAAGGGTTAGGGATTGCCATAACATCAGTAGGGGTGGGACACATGTGTGTCTATCTATCTATCTATCTATCTATCTATACTATTATCTACCTACCTATCTAGGCCGTTAAATGTATGTATGTATCTATCTGTGCAATTAAATGGGTATCCCCCCTCTCTCTCTCTCTCTCTCTCTCTCTCTCTCTCTTCTCTCTCTCTCTCTCTCTCTCTCTCTCTCTCTCCCTTTATATATATATATATATATATATATGTATTATTTATATTTTTGCTTGAAGGCAATTACAATGCGTATATCGCATAAAATTCGATAATTATAGAAAAATAATCATGACAAGTGAATCTCGGCAAAGGATCGCCCGGTGTGTCACTTGTCATGAATATTCTATGTAATTATCGAATTTTATGCGGTATACGCATTTTAATTGCCTTCAAGCAAAAATATAAATAGTAATATATACTTTAATCAACAATGCTTCTAAAAAACAAACATCCAAAAATCTTTAATATATATATATATATATATATATATATATATATATATGTGTGTGTGTGTGTGTGTGTGTGTGTGTGTGTGTAATACTAATAATATTATTGTTAGAGGGAAACTAATATTAGTAGTATTATTACTGCAATGTATTCTTAATATATTGAGCACTTTTGGATTATTTACTGACGCCACTGCAACAGAAAAAGATAAAGCGGCAATTGGATACTATATATGTATGTATGTATGTGTGCATGTATACAAGGTGTGTCAAAAAAGTAACGAGAGTTTTTGTACTTTTTGACACACCTTGTATTCTGAAAAAAAATAACGTTCCATTCATTTTTTTCTTCTTCGGAATGTGTGTCAAAAGGTCTGTCAAAAAGTACAAAAATGTCGATTCTTTTTTGACACGCCTTGTATAACAGTTCTATTATATGAATGACTATCTATCTTTGTTATTATATTGTGTCTATCTATTTATCTATCTACCTGTGCTATTATCTCCCGCCCCCCCCTCTCTCTCTCTCTCTCTCTCTCTCTCTCTCTCTCTCTCTCTCTCTCTCTCTCTCTCTCAAAGATTCACTCTGATGAAGGTCGAATTTTCTTTGTGTACGGAATATTTTTACATTTTTTCTATTATTATTATTTCATTTCATTTGTTTATTAATAATAGTAATAGTTTGAATCGTGTACACATAGATAAACTCCTGACCGAAACACATATGTAAGTGATATTGATTAGATTTATCCTTTATTATCCATTCTGTACTTTCTTTCCTTTATTCATTCTTTCAACATATATATATATATATATATATATATATATATATATATATATATATACATCAATCTATCTGGCAATCAATCTATACTATTAGGTGTGTCTGTCTGTCTGTCTATCTATCTATTCATCTATCTATCTATCTGGTTTGAAAAATCACATAGGCGTGAAACTGATAGTTACCATGCGCAGTTGAAAAATAGTTGGGGCTTGCCATAAGGGCAATAGGGTTGGGAAAATCATATAGGTGCTAGGGCTTGACGTGACCAGCCGATTGATCGGAGGGGGCCTCTCCGACCGCCCGTCTAGTCCAAGATAGGGCCAAAGTGGAGTATTGCAAGTCATAAACTTCTCATCCACCTGGGTTCTATCCTTAAACATCACAGGTCACCACCCACGACCAACAGATGGCACCATTGGGGGGGGGGATCTTACTCCTCTGCAGAGGTGCAGTCAGTGCATTCTAACGCCCCAGCCGACAGGGCGGCAGCAAATATTAGATTTCTTTAAAATTTCACAATTGATAATTGATGTTATATTTTGATTGCTTAAACTCCAAACATAGCTAGCCAAGTTTGCTGCATTTTTAGCTTGATATTTGTAAACGGTGTTTATGATTTGCAAACCTAGTTTTAAATTCTGATTTTGTAAAATTTAGTGAGGTTTAGTTTCTGTGTATATTCATATAAATATTGTGTGAGTATGTACAAGGTGTGTCAGAAACGTATCGAGATTTTTGTACTTTTTGACACACCTTGTATTCTGAAAAAAAATTAACGTTCCATTCATTGTTGATACTTTTATGACACATCTTGTATGTGCGATGCGTGTTACCTCAGTGGTATATTGTGGAAAGGTTAAATCGAACTTAACGGACCTAAATTCCACCATCGTATGTTACCCCACCGAAAGAAAAAAAATACCAAAAATCAGGGAATTAACCGAATTTAATGAAATTTTCAGTGTTGATATATTAATGAATAAAAGATTTAATGCATTAGTTATTTTATTTAAAAGCTTTTACATTTTTCAGGTCGGTTAACTTTGAAAACCACGTATCTTTGAGAATCTGTGTTACGCCTCAATGACATGTGGTTCAAAGTTAACTGACCTGAAAAAAAATGTAAAAGTTTTTGTTGTAGGTGTAGGGGTTATTTTCCCATTTGCCTGGGGAGTTATATGCCCGCCGGTTGTCGTTTGTTCCCACTAGGGGACCTCTGGTATTTAAGCGGCTATTTCAAACTTCTCTTCCTCTTTTCTATCTCTTTCCTCGCTACGAGACCACATGGGTTAGACAATTGTCATTCCCTTCTCGTTGGGGCTTCGGCCCTCAACGCCGGCTACTGGTCACTGTAAGTGATTTATACAGCATGGACTATTCTTAGTCTCATGTCTGTACCTTTATATTATGTGTACTTTTATATTATCTTGTTCGTTGACTTTTATGTATGTATGTTTATGTACACTATCATATCTTCCATTGTTTATGTATCTTGTTTATTCATGTGCTGTTATCTATTAAATGTATTGTCCCTCAACGGAGTTGTATGTTCTTCAAATATTCACATTGAATATTACATACAGAACAATGCGTTACGTACTGAGGTTTTCACTGTACCAAATCAGCATATATGTTGTATACCCTTTCTTACTTCTTACTCTGGTCGTATTTTCTTCTGGCCGGCTTTGGTTCTATCTTCTAACATCTTGGTCTGGTCTATCTTCTAAGGTCTGGACTTTCTTTTGCTATGTTCCTGCTGGCTGGTCGTCCTGGATTCATTTCTTAGTCTTGTTACCAACACATTCATCAACCACAAGAACATTTTACTTATACAAACTTTTATTTCCTTAACTATACATTTCACGTAACTAAATATCTGACTAACATAGCGTGCGCGAGTTCCAGCCTTAGGCAGAGCACAAAGAATAAGAATAAGAATAGAATAAGAATAAGAAATGTATTAATCAATAGTAGTACAAATTATTAAAAAAAATATAAGTAAAAGAAAAACTGTATTGGTTTAAACTACTATTGAAGGGAGGCCATGCCTAATAGTGTGAAGCTAATCCCATGGACATGACCACCCTTGGACGCTCACAGGAAACAATACATGAAACACACAACGTAAACATATACATATATATCATGAGACAAATTAGCCGTGTGAGAATCTAAATGCAAATCTGTTGTTTATAAGAGGCAATAAAATGATTTTTCAAAAGTGTTTGGCCGACTGCTCTGCCTGACGTCCAACTGCAAACTGGGGACTCTGAAAAAGGTCCCACGTGACTTCACATATTAGGCGGGCTTCTGTAATTTTCCATAGAAGGACCCGGCCATGGTATGAAAGGGTCATCCCCTCAGAATTACAGGGGATTGACAATAATCTTGTGCAACCGCATAAATTATGTAACAAATGGACTTACCCAAAGGCTATATTTAGCAGAGCAAAGCTGCTCAAGTGGGAAGTAGCGTGTGTATGTCTTCGTGTATGTTGTTACCAATGAAACCCTCCTCATTTTGTATTTGATATGTGTTGAATACATTTGTTCTTTATTTCTATCTCCGTTTTGAGTATTTATTTATTGCCCCCAAAACAGGTTATAACACTAACCAGGTTAAAGGGCTTAGTCTGCCATACTATTTAGCAATATATGGAGGGAGAATAGTTGGATTCATATCTTTCTCAAGACTATTAGCACAATGTGAAATGCAATAAACCTTGTCCAGGATTTGAACATGTCGCCCTGGATATTATACATGTATTCTAAGTATACATTTGTTATAGACATTTGTATACATATGTTATTTCCTATGACTCTAACCATGTCCAGAACAATGGACTTACCCAAAGGGTATATTTAGCAGAGTAAAGCTGCTCAAGTGGGAAGTAGCAAATGCATTACTTCGTGTACGCTGTTACCAAGGAAACCCTCCTCATTTTGTACTTGATATGTGTTGAATACATCTGTTCTTTACTTTTTATTTCCGTGTTGAGGATTTATTTATTGACCCCTAAACAAGTCATAACACTGTTTTAAACACTACGTATCTTTGAGAATCTGTATTACGTCTCAATGATATGTGGTTCAAAGTTAATTGACTTGAAAAAATATAAAAGTTTTAAAATAAAATAACTGGCGCATTATATCTTTTATTCATTAATATATCAACACTGAAAATTCCTTGATTTTGGGGGGTTTTTGGGGTTTTTTTTCTCTTTCGGTGGGGAGACATACAATGGTGGAATTTAGGTCCGTTAAGTTCGATTTAGGCTGTGGAATATAATTATATCGGTTAAATCGAACTTAACGGACCTAAATTCCACCATCGTATGTCTCCCCACCGAAAGAAAAAAAATACCAAACATCAGAGAATTAATAGAATTTAATGGAATTTTCAGTGTTGATATATTAATGAATAAAATATATAATGCACCAGTTATTTTATTTAGAAATGTCTACATTTTTTCAGCTCAGTTAACTTTGAACCACGTATCTTTGAGACGTAACACAGATTCTCAAAGATACGTGGTCCAAAGTTAACTGGCCTGAAAAAAATCTAATTTATTTTAAATAAAATTACTGGTGCATTATATCTTTTATTCATTAATATATCAACACTGAAAATTTCATTAGATTCGGTTAATTCCTTGATTTTTTTTTTGGGGGGGCGGGTTTCTCTTTCGGCGGGGTGACATACGATGGTGGAATTTAGGTCCGTTAAGTTCGGTTTAGGCTGTGGAAAAGAGCCATTCCACAGTCGGTCTCATGACATTCTCGACTGGACTCGAAAAACAACCATTTTGAAGTATGTCACCGCTATGTGGAAGCTGCCATGGTTGCTCGGGCCGGGTTGATTCCGTGTGGAATGGGTTAAGGGAGATTTACTTGTAAAAATAGCCGCTTTATAAGGTTAAAAGCACTCAGGATATGAGTAATTCTATGAGGAAAGCATTGTCTTTTTTGTTTATTTGTCTTGTTTTTTTGTGGTTTCTTTTTTTTCACTTCAATGGGCGAGGCTGACATTTAAGTAATGCTTTGTCACTGTCAATCCAAATCATGGAATAAAGAAACCGGGTCAGTTAATATAACTTGGCCAGCACAACCAAGCTATTGAGTCGGCCATTTTGCCAGGGGCGGCCCAAAACGAAAGATGCCTCAAAATCATTTCTCCGGAAACTACGTGGGTGTGTCAAAAAGTGATGCCATTTTGTTTAGGATAGGTATAGTTGGTAGTCAAAAAGTAATGCCATTTTGTTTAGGACAGTTATAGTTACCAACATAGGAACATGTATCATATACATCAAAATGAAGCTGGTCCTCTGTGGATCACATCCCTACTTCTCCACATAGGGGAGTTAAAAAGTAATGCCTTTTTGTTTAGGACAGGTATAATTACCAACATATTACAAACATATATTGTTGTATATTGGTTTGATGAGCTCCGATGAGCTTTGAATTTCTGAGAGATAATATCTAACAAACACAAAAACATGTATCATGCATCAAAATGAAGCTGGTCCTCTGTGGATCACATCCCTACTTCTCCCCATAGGGGAGTCAAAAAGTAATGCTATTTTGTTTAGGAGAGGTATAATTACCAACACAGGAACATGTATCATACAGCAAGATGAAGCTGGTCCTCTATGAATTACATCCCTACATCTCCACATAGTCACCGTTTCTCTCAATAGCAATGTTCCGTCTTCGAATGGGAGCATTTATCCCTGTCTCGTAAAATTCTGTTGACTGTCCTTTGAGCCACTTCTTCACTACAGATTTCACTTCCTCGTCACTGGAAGAATGTTTGCCTCTCTGACTATCATCTCCTCAGCCTCATGAAAGAGAGTTTTAGAGACAAACATTATTCCATTGACCGGGGGTTATAATCGAAAAATAGAACCACTGAAACTTACTCATCCATCACTCCCGTCTTTCATTGCTAAATTTTCCTAATTCAACTATTTGGATAAAATAGGCAGTAAAGAATAAAATTACAGTTATTTTTTCTTGCTAATGGATTTCTTTTAAGAGTTATACCCGAGATCTTTGTTCATATTCATTAAGATAAAGCCAGACAATTAGAAATCAATAATACTGTAAGATTCAAAGTTAATTAATGAACATACAATTCCGACACGTTGTGAGACAAAACATTTAATATATATATATAACAGCACATGGAAACGATAAGATACATAATGTACAGGAGAATAGAACATGTAAATACATATACAATATTTAGGTATAAACAAGATACCCAATTGTACCTAACATATAAATGTTACAGACATGGAACTAAAAGATAGTCCATACTGTATAAAGGACTTACAGTAATGTAAGAGGGGGGGCAAAAGCCCCATCGAGAAGGGGGTAGATAGACTCTAGCCCATAACAGTTCTTGGGAAGATCCGGCTAAAAAGAGAAAGACAAGTTCAAACCAGACGCTTAAATACCAGAGGTCCCCTAGTGGGAACAAACAGCAACGCAGCGAGGAGATAACTCTTCCGGCAAAGGGAAGATAATCCCCTACAATACTAAGCACATATTTATTAAAATCAAGTTTTTAACATCGATATACAAATTAGCCTTTCCATTCACACTGTAAACCACTATTTTGTTGTATATATAAATACAATTGCTTGTTATTAGTATGTAGATAAGGCCAACATTATTAATAATGTAAAATAATTTTATTAATAATTGAGGTTTAAATAAAAATGAAAGCATGGAGATTGTGACGTAAATAATTAAGGGAATTGTGACATGAGTAGTAATATAGTTTCGGTTACAGACAGAAAAACACATTCTCCATTGTAATAACTAGCAAAACTGTGCAAGTATTTAAGTTTTAATGTAATGAAATATATTAGATTAGAAACTAAATATAAAATGATTTGAAACAGAGGTGGTATAATAAAAAAAAATAGAAAAACTTTGAAACTAACTCTTCCATCATTTTCCATTACTCCAGTCTTTCATTGGTAAATTTCCTAATTTAACTATTTAGTTAAAATAGGAAGTAAAGAATAAAATGGCAGTTATTTCTTCTGGTTAATGGATTTCTTTTAAGATTTATCTTCGAGATTTTTGCTCATGTTCATTGAGATAAAACCAAACAATTTGATTTTAATAAATATGTGCTTGGTATTATTGATTTCTAATTGTTTATATCAATATGCAAATTAGCTGTCGCATTCACACTGTAAACCGCTATTTTGTTGTATATATAAATACAATTGCATATTGTTTGTGTGTAGATATGGTTAACAGTATTAATAATGGAAACCAATTTTATTAATAATTGAGGTTTAAATAAAAATAAAATCATGGAGAATGTGATGTAAATAACAAAGGAAATTATGACTTGAGTAGTAATATAGTTTCGGTTACAGACAGAAAAACACACAATCTCCATTATAATAACTAGCAAATATATGCACCCTCCGGGTGCAAGTATTTAAGTTTTAATGTAATGAAATATCGTATTAAATTAGAAAGTCTAATAAGAATGCAGATAAAAAGATTTGAAACAGAGTGGGGGTATAATAGAAAAATAGAAATGAAACTTACTCTTCCATCACTGCCTTCTTTCATTGCTGAATTTTACTTATTTAACTATTTAGTTAAATTAGGAAATAAAAAAATAAAATTACACTTATTTTTTCTTGTTAATGGATTTCATTTAAAATTCATGGAAGAGATTTTGCTTATATTCATTAAAATAAACCAAACAGCTAAAAAATCAATAATACTAAGCACATATTTAATAAAATCACATTTTTAATATCAATATGCAAATTAGTCTTCCCATTCACACTGCAAACCGCTATTTTTTGTATATATAAATACAATAGCATGTTATTAGTATGTAGATATGGACAACGCTAATAAAAAGGTGAAGCACTTTTATTAATAATTGAGGTTTAAATATAAATAAAATCATGAAGGAAGTGATGTAAATAAATATGTTAATTGTGACTCGATTAGTAATATAGTTTCGGTTACAGATAGAAAAACACGCAATCTCCATTATAATAAGATAAGATAAGATGTGCTAGATAGCGGTGGTTGAGCCAATGCAAAAAAATCATGTTCCCTTCGGTATTCCATTTCGGAGGCGCCTTAGGCACCAGGTAATAAGCCTAGCGTTTATCTTTTAAGCAAGGGGGGTTACTTTCTGTGGGGGGTCTAGTTACGACTACGAACGCGGTAAAAACAGTAATGAATACTATTTTTCTAAATGTCCAATTGGATTACAGTTCTAAATGACAATCATCCGTAGATTGCAGGTTCAATCCTGACCAAGAGCGATAATAACATGAAATACTTAACATAGCTTAACACTTGTATCCGGTTTATGAGGAATGAGAACGGTCTACCCCGGTGGATTAAATAAAGTGATCGATTTGAAGTTCCATGAAGGTTTCGATTGCGACTTGAAGATTCCCGTGTTCGACAAGAAGATTCCTGAGTTCGACAAAAAAGTTCTGAAGGAGGCAACGGGCACATTCGGCCGAATCGTTGTGTATATAACAATAAAGATGAGGAACAACAGTCCGAAAACTCCAAATAATACAAATTATCAAGCCTCATTCCAAATAAATACCTGAAGAAGGCAGGAGGGCACATCGGCCGAATTGTGGTGTATATAACAATAAAGATGAGACAACAGTCCGAAAAACTCCAAATAATACAAATTATCAAGCCTCATTTCCAAATAAATACCTGAAGAAGGCTGGAGGGCATATCGGCCAAATCTTTGTGTATATAACAATAAAGATGAGGACAACAGTCCGAAAACTCCAAATAATACAAATTATCAAGCCTCATTTCCAAATAAACACCTGAAGAAGGCTGGAGGGCATATCGGCCGAATTGTGGTGTATATAACAATAAAGATGAGGACAACAGTCCGAAAACTCCAAATAATACAAATTATCAAGCCTCATTTCCAAATAACCACCTGAAGAAGGCTGGAGGCATATCGCCGAATTGTGGTGTTATAAACAATAAAGATGAGGACAACAGTCCGAAAACTCCAAATAATACAAATTATCAAGCCTCATTTCCAAATAAACACCTGAAGAAGGCTAGAGGGCGCATCGGCCGAATTGTGGTGTATATAAAAATAACGATGAGGATAAGAGTTCGTGTGTTTGTCTGCCTGTAACCAAAACTATATCACTACCAAAATCACAAATCCCTTTGTTATTTACATCACATTCTCCATGATTTGATTCTATTTAAACCTTAATTATTAATAAAATTTTCCATTTTTAATACTGTTGACCATATCTATGTAGTAATAACAATTGTATTTATATATACAAAAAATAGCGGTTTACAGTGTGAATGGGAACGCTAATTTGCATATTGATATTTAAAAAAATTGATTTTAATAAATATGTGCTTGGTATTATTGATTTCTAATTATTTGGTTTTATCTTAATGAATCTCGGGAATAAATCTTAAAAGAAATCCATTAACAAGAAGAAATAACTGTAATTTTATTCTTTACTTCCTATTTTAATTAAAATTAGTTAAATTAGGAAAATTGGACCATATTACCTTTAGGCACCCCTTTTTGATCTCGATTAAGAAAGGACATGTTTTTCATTTACACTGTCCATATCCGGTTGTTTGTTAGGGGTTAGGGTTAGGATTAGGGGTTAGTTTTATAAATTTTTTTAAATCTAAAAATCGTCTATTTAAACCATCGGATATTAACGGTGTAAATGAAAAATATGTCCTTTCTTAAACGAGATCAAAACGGGGTGCCTAAAGGTCATATGGTCCAATACTTTTCATTGTAATATCATTTCAAATGCCTTTTTTATAGTAAAATTATGCCCAATATATTTTAATTATAAAATCATTTCCAATTCATTTTTATAGTAAAATCGTTTTCAATGCATTTATAGAGTAAAATCATTTCCAATGCATTTTTATAGTAAAATCCTACATCTATATATTAACACTCGTGTTCCATAATTATACGACCGTTATCATCTTCCAACACCTTCTGGTTAAAAATTAGACCGTCTAAATCGTCCTAGATGAAATATAGACATGTAGATCCTGATTGTCTGGTGTTGCTTATTTTGATCGTAGTGGTATAAGATCCACTTTGAGTGGTTAAATTAGACAAAGAGTTAAGTTACCATCTCTAGGCATAAAATAACCCAAGACGGGTTGACATGCCATTAAAATTAATCAATCAATCTAAACCAAGTCTATATACTAATAGTCGTGTATTTACCAATGAAAGACGGGAGTGATGAAAGAGTACTTTTCAGTTGATCTATTGTTTTATTATACCCTCCCCATCATTTCATTTCTTTTTATCTGCATTCTTATTTAGTTTCATTAGTCTTTCTAATTTAAAATATTTTATTACATTAAAACTTAAGTACCGCCCTGTTGGTGGGCGTTAGAATGCACCGACTGCCGCTCTGCAGAGGGTAAGACTTCCCCAATGTTGACCCGGGTGGCGACCCGTGATGTTGGCCGTGGGTGGCGTGGGTGGCGACCTGTGATGCTTAAGGATAGAACCCAGGTGGCTGAGCAGTCCATGACTTGCAATACTCCACTTTGGTCCTATCTTGGGCTAGACGGGCGGTCGGAGAGGCCCCCTCTGATCAATCGGCTGGTCACGTCAAGCCCTAGCACCTATATGATTGCCCCAATCCTATTGCCTTATGGCAAGCCCCAACCCCTTTTTATATATGGGTGCTAGAAGGCGGTGACTGAGGGTCTACATGTCCTGGGAATGACGTTAAACTCTATCTGATGGCGAGGTTCCAGTTTTGGAGGTTTGGGGAATGTGGAGCACCCCTTCATCGCCATTGCTCCCTGGTCCACTCTGACCCGGAGTGGTAGTACCTGTTAGGGTCCCATCTATGGGTTAAATAGAAAAAACATGAGTTTATAAACAAAATTGTATTATGCATTAAGAATGAATTTATTTCACAACTTTGTCGGCATTAAATGACCCACCGAGGTTGATATGCCTCAAAACGAAACAAAAACAAACAAAAAACTTAAGTACATGCACCCGGAGAGTGCATATATTTTGCAATTAATACACATGATGAATACGTGCGAGATCGGCCGCAGTGTACGTGCAAGTGGACACGTCTTCTGAAAAGGTCTACGCAATAAAGCGGTCATTTTTATATTCTTTTCTTTGTCTTTTTTTCTTTTCGCTGTTTATTTTTATTTCATCTATTTATTCATTCATTCATTGAGAGAAGTGGAGTGTTGGGTGAAATTGATAATTTTTTTGTCATTTTTCTCAAGTGATGCTTAAAAAGGTGACACTTGAAAGTGCTCGGCAGGTCATCTTACGTATGTACTTAAATGAATTCAAATGAGAATGGGCAAACCACTTGAGGCCGCATCTCTTATAAATGTGTGTGTAGACATTTATTGTTTGTTAATATCTATATTAAATCGCATTTCATTTATTCATCGCTTTTGATATCTACTTGGAGAATGGTTAACGAGCCGACCTCAAACCCCGTGACGACTTTTGATGGGGTTGGTTGGAATTGTTTTTCACCTGGGTCTCATTATTCTCCAGGCACTGGGCATTTAAGCGACGCAAGACTATTTGGAATGTTTCATTTTCAGAATCGGGTGAAACCAAATGGAACAGATAAGAAATCTGCGATTAAGCGACAATAGATAATCTGGATTCACATTTTTGCATTGCATCTTGAACAATTCGGACGGTTTCATTTTTAACCAGAGGGGTTGGAGGCTGATAAGGAACGGAAGATTCAGGAACGTATTAATTAATATATAGATATCAATTTTCAACATAAAGCAAAAAATAAACCCAGTGACAGCTCGTAATTCGAATAACTCGTAAGTCGGGGCACCCTTAAGTCAAGGCATAACTGTACATATAGCGGTAATTTATGAGGAAGTGCGTCCGGTCTCCCGCCTCAAAAACCGCTACCGGTGACTATCAAAATAACAACCCAGCTCGTCGTAATTCTTGTTTATTTATCGTAATTTGTCATAATTCTTGTTTAGATATGAAGATGGATATATAGTTTTGAATAGACTGAGATAGATAGATAGATAAACAAACAAAATAATATAGATAGATATGAACAAATGGAGATAGATAGATATTTTCGACAAGTAAATGTATTGGGGGGGGGTCGCTTCTTTTTTTTTGTCGTAATTCTTGTTTATTTAAACTAAAAACAAGACATTAAACAAACATGAATAAAAAAAATCTTAGTATTTAAAGTAATATAGATAAATATGAACAAATTGATATATATATATATATATATATATATATATATATAGATAGATAGATAGATAGATAGATATGAAGATGGATAGTTTTGAATAGACTGAGCTGGGTTGTTATTTTAATAGTCACCGGGCAGCAATTTTTGAGGCAGGAGACCGGGACACACTTCCTCATAAATTACCCATATAGCTCTGGGTACAGATAGCTTGAGCACTGTCACGGAAAGAATGATTTTGATCTGTCATCATCATCATCATCATCATGTCACGTTAATAGCACGGATATCCATGACAATCTCTCATCAACCATCCATATCCCTCATTGCCATGGGAGGTCCTCTGCGCAGCATCCAGTATCCGCGCAGAGTTGGTCTATATACGTCTTTGCTCGACGGCCAACTCTGGCGGCCCATGTGATGCCTTCCACAGAAGAACATCATTTATGAGTTCATCCCTGCTTCTTCAGCAAGTGCCCAGCGTGTCTTGTTCGTCTGTGTGATGGTTTGTGTGATATGGGGCAGGTGGTCGTACAGCTGTTTTCTCGTGGGGTGTTGTTTCCACGTCTTATTTAAGATTGCGCGCCGCATTCTTATGTTGACCCTAAAATATTGATATCGATCCGAACCATTCAAATATTTAAAATATAAGTTTATTAATTCATTGGCTCATATATTACAACTTGAAAGGAATCGTTAATTGAAGATATTGTTACATAATCTATGCGGTTGCATAAGATTATTGTCAATCCCCTGTAATTCTGAGGGGTCCTTCTATGGAAAATTACAGAAGCCCGCCAAATATGTGAAGTCACGTGGGACCTTTTTCAGAGTCCCCAGTTTTGCAATGGACGTCAGACAGAGCAGTCGGCCTGATGCTCTGTCTAAAACTGTAACTCTGCATACGCGCGCTATGTTATGTCTAGGTTGGGGATTCACCGAATAAAGTAACATTAAAAGAAAATCAAAGTCTTGTGTTTACTAAAAACTAACAATGACACAGGGCTTCTGATAACGAGAAATTCCCATAGAAGACCAGACCGGAATCCCCAAGTCAACACCAGACGTTAAACCAGACCAAGATGATAGACGATCAGAATAGCCGGCCAGAAGAATAGATGTCCAAGATATAGAAGCAAGTAAGAAGTAAAGAAGTAAGAAAGGGTATACAACATTATATCGATTTGGTACCGTGAAAACCTCAGTACGTAACAATATATAATTGTTAACAAATATTGATAATAATTAGCAGTAGTATTAGTAGTATTTGGAATACTTGAACCTATACAATTGCTTGCAAATTATTTGCGTTAGGGATACTTGAAGCCATATAATAGTGTACAAATTATTCATCGTGAATTGTTACTCAACGCTTTAATTGTTTACAAATGATTATTATTAAGTAGCAACGGTTTCTTATCCATTAAATTGCTTGCTAAAAAAAGAATAATTTTTACATTAAATAACCCAGCAAGGGTTGACTTGCCGTAAAATCAAC
The DNA here is from genome assembly GCA_023376005.1 of Doryteuthis pealeii. NCBI lineage: Eukaryota > Metazoa > Mollusca > Cephalopoda > Myopsida > Loliginidae > Doryteuthis > Doryteuthis pealeii. The sequence continues at coordinate 9,920,091 of CM042164.1, read as the reverse complement.
CATAATCACTAAAACCCGGTCTTACTGGTTTTTTGTTGTCTGACAAAGGCGTATCTTATACCGTTTCATATTTATCGAAACGTTGAGAAGGAGAATTCCCTTTCCCTTGTGTTTCTTTTATTTATATATATTTTTTTTTACACTCGGGATCATTTGCATATATATTTTTTATCATTGTTGCGCAAACGCTTTCGTCCTTCCCAACGAGCGCGTGCACGTAACACTATATATATATATATATATATATATATATATATATATATATATTTGGAAAATACATCTACAAGATGCGTTGGGATGCATCGTCAGTAATGTTTACCTGTGTTCATTACCAGTTTCGGGTCTTTCAACATTATACTGGTTCCCACAGGAGACCCAGTCCAAAATGTTAAATTTCGGGCTTGCATCCCAGTAATATTTGCTACTTCATTGTGTGGCATCAACTATGATATTTTGTATCAGTGTTGGTTTATAAGAGATTCTTTGACCATGCCGAGGTTGAGTGGTGGCATCCCATTGGCCAGTGCTACTTGCTTCGAGTACCGCCGGCCAATGGGCATCCTCCTCTCTGCCTCGGCATGTGCCATAGTTGTTAGAAATTTATATATCATATATGTATATTATATATATATATATATATATTATATATATATATATATATATATATATATATATATATACATAACTAAGCAACAAAAATAGTTACTTGAAAATCATGGAAACAACATCCCACAAGAAAGCTGCTGCACTTGCCCCCTATCACACAAACCATCCGAGTGAGATGAACTGGACACTACTGGAGAAGCAAGGACGAACCTCAAAAGTGGCGTTCTCCTGTGGAAGACAGCACATAGGAACGCCAGTGCAGGCCGTCCAGCAAAGACCAGCTCTGCGCGGATGCTGGATGCTGCGTAGAGGAGTTTCCAGGGGCAATGAATGATAGGAACGATTGGCGAGAGATTTTCATGGATATCTGTGCTGCAAACATGACATGATGATGATGATGATGATGATATCTTAAAAGTTTTTAAAGTAGGCGGAGTGATTTCAGCTGACGGGTGGGATAGAATAGGTAACCTGAGGTGTGTCATACTAAACAAACGTTACCGAAGTTAAGCAACAACACCCTGTCCAGGGTTTGAATTTACAAATTTCAATTCTACAAACTTTTTAGATATTATAGAGTATTCCAATTTCCCTTTTGGATGGGGGTGTTAGGGTGTGTGTGGAGAAAATTTCGCGGGTTTTTGGGGGGGTTTTTTTTTTTGGCGGGGGGGTCTTTAAGTTATTTGTATATTTATCTATCTTTATCTATATAAAAAAAAATAAATAAAATAAATAATAATTATATATATATATATATATATATATATTTTTTTAAGTTGGCGTTATTACGAAGCATTAATATATAAATGAATGAACTCGATATTATGGAGTATTGGATTCACATATTTTTTTATTATTATTTTTTGTCATAAATTTTCAGGTTCGTTAGATACCCTTTATCAAAGGAATGTTATTCCTGTTTAACGGCTTTTTTTGTCTCTGTTGTTATCGACAGCGGCAGCGTCTGTGAAATATTTATAATAACGGAGAATTCCGATATCTGCGTTTAATCCCTTCACGTGCGTTTGTAATTTTAGAATCCATTTAGTTTCTGATTGTTTTCTAGATTGCGTTCTTGGAAATGCATGTTCTTTAGAATGCATTTGAGGTGTGTATGGTTGTGTGATAGGTGTTAAAATGAAGTGCTATTGTACTATGCGGGGATTTGAGATTTATAGTGGATTTGTGGTTATTTTGTCTTATATATATATATATATATATATATATATATATATATATAAGGGGAAAAAAATAAAGATAGATAAATATACAAATAACTTAAAGAAAAAACAAAAACAAAACCGCGAAATTTTCTCCACACACACCCCAACACCCCTCATCCAAAAAGGAAATTGGAATACTCTATAATATTTAAAAAGTTTGTAGGATTGAAATTTGTTCTGAGATGGGTAACTAATTAGCGATAACGGGTAGGCTAGGTAACCTAGTAGTGGTGTGAGGAGCATGTGCGTCACACAAATCAAAGCTTAGTAAATCAGGATCATGATGATGATATCTTAAAAGTTTTTAAAGTTCCAGCTGACGGGGTGGGATAGAATAGGTAACCTGAGGCCTGTGTGTCATACTAAACAAACGTTACCGAAGTTAAGCAACAACACCCTGTCCAGTTCTGAGATGGGTAACTAATTAGCGACAACGGGTAGGCTAGGTAACCTGGGGGGGGGGGGCATGTGCGTCACACAAATCTTAGTAAATCAGAATCATGACACAAGTGTCAAGATATTTTCAATGAACAAGAGAAAACAATAATCTTGAGCAAATGTTTTTGGCAAGAGGTCAAAAGGTCAAGTATAGCCTGGCACTTTCTTTGTTGTACTTCATAACCTCTGACCTTTACGATGTGACACGCGCCGTTTGTGTAGAAACGAGCGTCAAATAGATTTTTCTTTAGGGGATCGATTGAAAAAAAAAAGCGATGGATTTGCACTCATTTATTTTAATCTATTTTTATTTCAGTTGTTTATTATTATTATTATTATTATTATTATTATTATTATTATTATTCCTTTTGAGTTTTTCACAACAGCATTAGCTGATGGTCTTTCACTGTAGTCTGAGTGACAGCAAGTCTCCTCAGGTCTCCAGGACCTGAGTATTCTGCCAGATTGCAGCATTGCAGTGTTCTGAATGATTTCCAAACTTTCCAAATCCTTTTCCAATCCTTTTGGGACTGTTCCAAGTGAACCAACTACAATTGGTATCACTTTGACTTTCATATTCCATAACTTTTTCAGTTCTCTGGCAAGGTCCAGATATTTGTCCATTTTTTTTCATTTTCCTTTAGCTTCACCCTGTGATTTGCTGGCACTGCAAAATCCACCAGTTGAAAGGTTTTTCTTTTTTGTTGATCAATACTATGCCTGGTCTTCTTGCTGGGATAAGGTGATCCGTTTTTATTTCAAAGTCCCAGAGAATTTTATGCATTTCGTTCTCAAGAACAGATTCTGGTTTATGCATTTACCATTTTGTTGTATGGTCAAAATTTAATTATTTGCATAATTCCCAGTGGATCACCTTCCCAACCCAGTCGTGTATAGTTTTGTACTCCCGTTGTGCTAGTTTGCTACATTCGCATAGTACATGGTTTACAGTCTCACCTCCATTACCGCATAGTCTACATTTACTATTTTGTTGGGTCTTATCAATTTTCGCTTTGATATAGTTTGTCCTTATGGCATTATTCTAATGAAGCAATTATTAGTGATTCAGTTTCTCTTTTAAGGTTTTCTTTTCTTAACCATGTCCAAGTGTTTTCACGTGCAACCTCTTCGATTTGTCGTTTATTATTATTATTATTATTATTATTATTATTATTATTATTATTATTATTATTATTATTATTTTCACTCCTTTTGAGTTTTTCACATCAGCGTTAGCTGATGGTATTTCACTGAAGTCTGAGTGACAACAAGTCTCCTCAGGTCTCCATGGCTCTTCTGAGTATTCTAGCCGATCGCAACAGTGCTGTAGTTTGGGTGGTTTCAATTCTTCCTCTGATTTCCAATTCACTCAAATTCTTTTCCAGACATTTGGGGACCGTTCCAAGGGCACCAATTACAATTAGTACGACCTTCACCTTCATGTTCCACAGTTTCCTCAGTTCTCTGGCAAGGTCCAAGTATTTGTTTCTCTTTTTGCATTCTTTCATTTTCACTCGGTGGTCGGCCGGGACGGAATTATTATTATTATTATTATTATTATTATTATTATTATTATTACAGTTTTTCACACCAGCGTTAGCTGATGGTATTTCACTGGAGTCTGAGTGACAACAAATCTCCTTAGGTCTTCAGGACTCTTCTGGGTATTCTGGCAGATTGCAGCAGTGCAGTGTTCTGGATGATCTCAATTTTTAGTTTTTCACACCAGCGTTAGCTGGTGGTCTTTCACTGGAGTCTGAATGACAACAAGTCTCCTCGGGTCTTCAGGACCCTTCGGAGTATTCTAGCCGATTTCAACACTGCTATTTGTCTGGAAGGTTCAATTTTTCCTCTGATTCTTAATTCCTCTAGTCTGTTTTCTAAACTTTTGGGTAACGTTCAGAGCGCACCAATTACAATGGGTATTTCTTTGACCCTCATATTCCCAGTTTTTTTTTTCAATTCTCTGGTAAGGTCCAGGAATTTACAATTATTATTATTAGTAGTAGTAGTAGTATATCACTAACTGCGACCAGTCGGTGGGGCTTTAGAATACACCGACTGCAGCTCTGCAAAGGGGTAAGACCCCTCCAATGGGTCCGTCTTCTGGTCGTGGGTGGTAACCCCTGATGGAATCCTGGTGGCTGGGCAGTCCATGACATTCCAACACTCCATTTTGGCTCTTACTTAGGCTTGACAGGTGTTGGGGAGAGGCCCCTCCAATCAATTGGCTGGTCCCATCAAGCCCTAGCACCTATAAGTCCCATCCTTTTTATCATATATGTGCTAGAAGGCGGTGACTGAGGGTCTTATGTCCTGGGTTAATCTCTGTCTGATGGTGAAGTTCCAATTCTGGAGCTCTGGGAAATATGGAATACCCTTTCATCACCATTACTCCAGGTGCACTCTGACCCGGAGTGGTAGTACCTGTTAGGGTCCTATTTACGGGTTAAATAGAAAAAATGCGTTTTTTAAAAATCTTTAAAAAAACTGAACGCCCATCAAGAATGAATAAAACAAAACGTCTTCGGCATAAAATCACCCAAGGGTTGACGTGCCGTTAAAATCCAACCAACCAACCAACATTTGGTGCTACTTGCTATGCATGTAAGTAAAAGTGAAGTCAACGGGGTGGCCTAAAGTCGGTATCAGCCAGATAGCGAGGGTGTCTATCCCCTTTTCGCTAGCGCTAGACCAAGGAAGCTTGTTTTTTGGTCCCTAAGGTGGAGCGCCACAGTTACCACCAGCCCCTAATTTTACTCTTACTTAGCTGATTTGGCGAGGGCCATTACCTAACCAGAAACCTTGCGGTTCTCAGGCGGGCGCTCTACCGACTGAGCTAACACGACCTTGCGTATGTAACGCGGTTGAAAATGCCCAGACAATACCGAGACATCAATGAATACGCTGATACCTATGACGAGACACTCAACGATGATGACGTCAAACGTGACGTAGTTCAATTGTTAGAGATAACGACTGACGCATAAGTTTTCAAAATAAAAACATTTATTCAGCCGTGTCAGGGTCTTTAGTTATTGTTATTGTCGTACCAGATCATTAAATTAAAATTCCGCATTACTACTGGGTCCCGAAATATTATTGCTGTCGAAATCCCCTATTTTGGTACTAATACTTTTTTTTTGTTTGTTTGTTTGTTTTGTTTTACGGCATATCAACCTCGGTGGGTCATTTAATGCCGACAAAGTTTTGAATTAAATGGATACTCAATTTTTTATAAACTCATGTTTTTCTATTAACTCATTGGTACAACCCTAACAGGTACTACCACTCCGGGTCAGAGTGGACCAGGGAGCAATGGTGAAGGGGTACTCCACATTCCCCAAACCTCCGGAACTGGAACCTCACCATCAGATAGAATTTAACATCATTCCAAGGACATTAAAACCCTCAGCCACCGCCTTCTAGCGCATATATGATAAAAAGTTTGGGGCTTGCCATAAGGGCAATAGGGTTGGGACAATCATGTAGTTGCTAGGGATTGACGTGACCAGCCTATTGATTGGTATGAGCCTCTCTGACCGCCCGTCTAGCCTAAATAAAGGCCAAAATGGAGTTGCATGGCAGAGACTGTTCAGCCACCTGGGTTCCATCCTTAAGCATTACAGGTCGCCACCCACGGCCAGGTGGTCCCATTGGGGGAGTCTTACGCCTCTGCAGAGGTGCAGTCGGTGTATTCTAACGCCCCAGTCGACAGGGCGGGGTACTAATACAGAATAGCACGCAAGAGATAATATCTTTAGACAAGAAGCACCTGTGGATATACCACAGTATGATAATCTAATTATTACAACGTTTGATAATAATTTTTTTTTTTTAAATCAGAAGCATTATAATCTACAAAGAAAACTCAAAAGAGTTTGTTGTAAATATATATAAAACATGTATAAAAAAAAAGTATAAAAAAGTTAATGATTCCAGCCACTGCAGACCACATTAGCCTCCGGAAGATGTAGAAATCTAGTTTTTTTGTTTTTTTTCAAAAGACAATATGAAAAGTAAATGGAAATGAATCTGACAATATGAAATAAATATTTTTAGAAAAAACAAACAAATGATGTTATAATTCGCTGACAGAAATCTGTTTCGACCTTTTATTAAGCGGTCTTCATCAAGAGCGAAATGTTTGTGATAGAAAGACGGTGTTTTTTTCTTTTTGGATTATAATGCTTCTGATTTTGAAAAAACAAAATTTATTTTATTTTTTAAAACAGAATATGCATTTTCAAAATTTAAAAAAAAATTACGGCTCCGAACATTGTTTGTAACGGTTTACTCACCCCGTCTTTCTATCACAAACATTTCGCTCTTGATGAAGACCGCTTTAATAAAAAGTCGAAACAGATTTCTGTCAGCGAATTATAACTTCATTTGTTTGTTTTTTCTAAAATAATATATTTATTCCATACTGTCGGATTCACTTCCATTTACTTTTCATATATATATATATATATATATATATATATATATATAGATGAAACATATGATGTTATTCTCATTTCAATCAAATCCTCCCAACCCCTCAATTCCACACTAACTCACTTTCTCTTCTATAAATACAATTATTTATATTTTGCTTTGAATAAAGTTAGACTGAAGATGTTCTTCGCGTAAGAAGGACGAAATATTTCTCTCCCATTTGGACTTGTTTGAGTCATTATTTTTGTTCACTTTTCCTTTACCTCACCTCATACTGTCGGATTTTACTCCAACCCTCTTATATATCATATATATATATATATGTGTGGTGTGTGTGTGTGTGTGGCGCGCGTGATTTATAAGAAGGAAGTGAGTAAATGTGGAATTGAGGGTTTGTGGGTAAGGGAGGATTTGTTGAAATGGAATAACATCAAGTATGTTCATCAATATATATATATATAATATATATATATATATATATATATATATATATATATGAAAAAGTAAATGGTAAGTGAATCCGACAGTAATGAAATAAATATATTTTAGAAAAAACAAACAAATGGAATGTATAATTCGCTGACAGAAATCTGTTTCGAGCTTTTATTAAGCGGTCTTCATCAGAGCGAAATGTTTGTGATAGAAAGACGTTGTGAGTTAAACCGTTACAAACAATGTTCGGACCGGAATTTTTTTTAAAATTTTGAAAAATGCTATTCTGTTTTAAAAAATAAAATAAATTTTTGTTTTTTCAAAATCAGAAGCATTATAATCCAAAAAGAAAAAAAACAAACCGGGGGTCCCCCCTTCCTATTCAAAACAAAAACCCCCAAAAATTCCGCCCTCTTGATGAAGACCGCTTTAATAAAAGGTCGAAACAGATTTCCTGTCAGCGAAATTATAACATCATTTGTTTTGTTTTTTCTAAAAAAATATTTTATTCATACTGTCAGATTCATCTTCTATTCACCTTTTCATATTGTCTTTTGAAAAAACAAAATATCTGGATTTCTACATCTTCCGGTGGCTAATGTGGTCTGCAGTGGCTGGAATCATTAACTTTTTTTTTTTTATACTTTTTCTTTTATAGCATGTTTTGATATATAATTTACAACAAACTTCCTTTGTGAGTTTTCTTGTAGATATAATGCTTCTGGTTTTAAAAAAAATTAAATTTATTATCAAACGTTGTATAAATTAGATTATCATACTGGTGGTATATCCCAGTTGCTTCTTGTCTATGATATATGTCTTGCGTGCTATTCCTGTAGTTAGTACCCCGCCCTGTCGACTGGGCCGTTAGAATACACGCGACTGCACCTCTGCAGAGGCGTAAGACTCCCCCAATGGGACCACCTGTTGGCCAGTGGGTGCGACCCGTGGATGCTTAGGATGAACCAGGTGCTAACAGTCCATGCATGCAACTCCATTGTTGCCTTTATTTAGGCTAGACGGGCGGTCGGAGAGGCTCATAGCCAATCATAAGGCTTGGTCACGTCAATCCTAGCAACTACAGATTGTCCCAACCTATTGCCCTTATGGAAAGCCCCAACTTTTTATCATATATGCGCTAGAAGGCGGTGGCTGAGGGTTTTTAATGTCCTTGAATGATGTAAATTCTATCTGATGGTGAGGTTTCCAGTTCCGGAGTTTGGGGAATGGTGGAGTAGCCCCTTCATCAGCATTGCTCCTGGTCCACTCTGACCCGGAGTGGTAGTACTGTTAGGGTTCTACATGCAGTTAGATAGAAAAATATGTTTATAAAAACATTGAGTATCCGTTAAAAGGAATTTAATTCAAAAACTTTGTCGGCATGAAATGACCGCACCGAGGTTGATATGCCGTAAAACAAAACCAAACAAACAAACAAAAAAAGTATTAGTACAAAAATAGGGGATTTCGACAGCAATGATATTTGGGGACCAGTAGTATGCGGAAATTTTAATTTAAATGATCTGGTACGAAACAAATAACAATAACTAAAGACCCTGACAACGCTGAATAAATGTTTTTATTTTGAAAACTTATGCGTCAGTCGGTTTATCTCTAACAATTGAAACTACGTCCGTTTGACGTCATCATCGTTGAGTGTCTCGTCATAGGTATCAAGCGTATTCATTGATGTCTCGGTAAATTGTTCTGGCATTTTCAACCGCGTTACATACGCAGTGTCGTGTTGCTCATCGGTAGCGTCCGCCTGAGAATCGCAGGTTTTGGTTCGGATAATGGCCCTCGCAAATTCAATGTATAAGTAACACAGGGATCTGAGCGTAAAAATTGGGGCTGATGGTAAACTGTGGCGCTCCACTCTAGGGACCAAAAACAATCTCCTTGTCTAGCGCTTAAGTGAAAAGGGAATAGACACCCTCGCTATCTGGCTGATGCCGATTTAGGCCACCCGTTGACTTCGACTTTTTACTTACATGCATAGCAATAGCACCAAATGTTGTTGGTTTGGTTGGATTTTACGGCATGTCACCCTTGTTGGTGATTTTTATGGCCGAAGACTTTTGTTTTATTCATTGCTTGATGGGCGTTCAGTTTTTTTTAAAGATTTTTAAACGCATTTTTTTCTATTTAACCGTAAATAGGACCTAACAGGTACTCCACTCCGGGTCAGAGTGCACCTGGGAGTAATGGGTGATTGAAAGGACTCCATATTTCCCAGGCTCCAGAATGGAACTTCACCATCAGACCAGAGATTAACGCCAGGACATAAGAACCTCAGTCACCGCCTTCTAGCACATTATGAAAAGGGATGGGACTTATCAGGTGCTAGGGCTTGATGGGACCAGCCATGATTGAGGGGCCTCTCCAACAAGCCTGTCAAGCTAAGTAAGAGCAAAATGGAGTGTTGAATGTCATGGACTGCCCAGCCACAGGATTCCATCAGGGGTTATCAACCCCACGACCAGAAGACGGAACCATTGGAGGGGTTCTTACCCCCTTGCAGAGCTGCATCGGTGTATTCTAAGCCCAGCCGACTGGTCGCAGTTAGTGTATACTACTACTTACTACTAATAATAATAATTGTAATTTCCTGGACCTTACCAGAGAAATTGAAAAAAAAAACTTGATATGAGGGTCAAAGAATACCATTGTAAATTGGTGCGCTCTGAACGTTACCGCAAAAGTTTAGAAACAGACTAGAGAATTAAGAATCAGAGGAAAAATTGAAACCTTCGGCAGACAAATAGCGTGTTGAAATCCGGCTAGAATACTCCGAAAGGGTCCTGAAAGAACCCGAGGAGCTTGTTGTCATTCAGACTCCAGTGAAAGACCAACCAGCTAACGCTGGTGTGAAAAACTAAAAATTGAAAGATCATCCAGAACACTGCATGCTGCAATCTGCCAGAATACCCAGAGAGATCCTGAGACCTAAGGAGATTTTGGTTGTCACTCAGACTCCAGTGAATACCATCAGCTAACCGCTGGTGAAAACTGTAATAATAATAATAATAATAATAAAATAATTAATAATAATAATAATTCCGTCCGGCCGACCAGCCGAGTGAAAATGAAAGAATGCAAAAAGAGAAACATACTTGGACTGCGAGAACTGAGGAAACTGTGGAACATGAAAGGTGAAGGTCGTACTAATTGTAATGGTGCCTTGGAACGGTCCGCCAAATGTCTGAAAAGATTTGAGTGAATTGGAAATCAGAGGAAGATTGAAACACGCCAAACTACAGCACTGTTGCGATCGCTAGAATCTCAGAAAGAGCCATGGAAGACCTGAGGAGACTTGTTGCACTCAGACTCGTGAAATACGCATCAGCTAACGCTGTTATGTGAAAAACTCAAAAGGGAGTGAAATAATAATAATAATAATAATAATAATAATAATAATATAATAATAATAATAATATAATAAACGACAATCGAAGAGGTTGCACGTGAAACACTTGGACATGTTAAGAAAAGAAAACCTTAAAGAGAACTGAATCAGCTAATAATTGCTTCAATTAGAATAATGCCATAAGGAACAAACTATATCAAAGCGAAAATTGATAAACCCAAACAAAATAGTAAATGTAGACTATGCGGTAATGGAGGTGAGACTGTAAACCATGTACTATGCGAATGTAGCAAACTAGCACAACGGGAGTACAAAACTATACCGACTGGGTTGGCGAAGGTGATCCACTGGGAATTATGCAAATAATTAAATTTTGACCATACAACAAATGGTAAAATGCATAAACCAGAAATTGTTCTTGAGAACGAAATGCATAAAATTCTCTGGACTTTGAAATAAAAACGGATCACGCTTATCCCAGCTAAGAGAAGGCATAGTATTGATGCAACAAAAAAGAAAAAACCTTTCAACTGTGGATTTTGCAGTGGCCAGCAAATCACAGGGTGAAGCTAAAGGAAAATGAAAAAAAAAAATGGACAAATATCTGGCCTTGCAGAGAACTGAAAAAGTTAATGGAATATGAAAGTCAAAAAGTGATTACAATTGTATTGGTTCACGAACATGTCCCCAAAAGGATTGGAAGATTTGAAAGTTTGGAAATCATTAGAACACTGCAATGCTGCAATCTGGCAGAATACTCAGGTCCTGGAGACCTGAGGAGACTTGCTGTCACTGCAGACCTCAGTGAAAGACGCATCAGCTATGCTTGTTGTGAAAACTCAAAAAGGAATAATAATAATAATAATAATAATAATATAATAATAATAATAAACAACTGAAATAAAATAGATTAAAATAAAATGATGCAAATCCATCGCTTTTTTTTTTCAAATCGATCCCCTAAAGGAAAAATCTATTGACGCTCGTTTCTACACAAACGGCGCGTGTCACATCGTAAAGGTCAGAGTTATGAATACAACAAAGAAAGTGCCAGGCTATACTTGACCTTTGACTCTGCCAAAAACATTTGCTCAAGATTAATTTGTTTTCTCTTGTTCATTGAAATCTTGAACACTTTGTGTCATGATTCTGATTTACTAAGATTTGTGTGGACGCACATGCCCCCCCCGCCCCAGTTTACTAGCCTACCCGTTGTCGCTAATTAGTTACCCATCTCGAACTGGACAGGGTGTTGTTGCTTAAACTTCGTAACGTTTGTTAGTATACACAGCAGGCCTCAGGTTTTACCTATTCTATCCCACCCCGTCAGCTGGAACTTTAAAAACTTTTAAGATATCATGACATCATGAATCCTGATTTACTAAGCTTTTGATTGTGTGACGCACATGCTCCTCAAAACACCCTACTAGGTTACCTAGCCTACCCGTTATTCGCTAATTAGTTACCGCATCTCAGAACAAATTTCAAATCCTACAAACTTTTAAATATATAGAGTATTCCAATTTCCTTTTTGGATGGGGGTGTTGGGGTGTGTGTGGGAGAAAATCTTGCGCGTTTTTGTTTTTGTTTTTCTTAAGGTTATTTGTATATTTATCTATTTTAAATTTTTTCTCCCCTTATATATATATATATATATATTATATATATATATAAGGTATAAGACAAAAT
>CM042164.1:9848928-9907796 GCA_023376005.1 Doryteuthis pealeii | reverse complement strand
ACAAAGAGAGAGATCCCGGGTCGACTGTTAGATATGTGACCAATATATACATGATATTTCCACGTACCCAACTTGTACGGGTCAGGCACAAAGGCCCTATTTATGTGGGACCACCCACAAGCCGAGACTCATGGGGTGGCAGGTGAAAAATTGCGTCGATCCCGTCGGCATTCCCCCTCAAAGGGGGGCGCCTCAGGCACTGGGCAATAAACCCAGCCCTGCCCCTTTAAATCAAGGGTCAGGTGTTGCCTGGGGGGATGGCCCCCTGGGATCGACGCCGTTAATTATATCAATGGTCCAGAGACCGAAGCCACTGTTGACCATATATACATACTGTTAACATGCAATTGTATTTATATATACAACAAAATAGTGGTTTACAGTGTGGACGGGATGGCTAATTTGCATATTCTTATTAAAAATTTGACTTTAAATAAATATGTGCTTAGTATTATTGATTTCTAATTGTTTGGTTTTATCTTAATGAATATGAACAAAAATCTCGGGGATAAATCCTAAAAGAAATCCATTGACAAGAAGAAATAACTGTAATGTTATTCTTTACTTCCTATTTTAACTAATTAGTTATTTTTAACTAATTAGTTAGGAAAATTTATCAATGAAAGACGCGAGTGATGGAAGAGTAAGTTTCAGTTGTTCTATTTTTTATTTTACCCCCGTTTCAAATCTTTTTATCTGCATTCTTATTTAGTTTCATTATCCTTTCTAATTTAATATAATATTTTATTACATTAAAACTTAAGTACATGCATCCAGTACATACATTAAATACGTGCGAGAATCGGCTGCAGTGTACGTGCAAGTGAACAAGGGTTAACATACCGTAAAACCAACCAACCATTCTCATAGCAAAATAATTTCAAATACTTTGGACCATATTACCTTTAGGCACTCCTTTTTTTATCTCGATTAAGAACGGACATCTTTTTCATTTACACCGTCAATATCCGGTTGTTTATTAGGGGTTAGGTTTAGAGTTTAGGGTTAGGGTTGAGGGTTAGTTTTATGATTTAAAGAAATCTAAAAATCGTCTGTTAAAAAAACCGGATATTGTCGGTGTAAATGAAAAATATATCCTTTCTTAATTGAGATCAAAACGGGGTGCCTAAAGGTCATACGGTCCAATACTTTTTCATTGTAATATCATTTCAAATGCCTTTTTTATAGTAAAATTATGCTCAACATATTTTAATTATAAAATCATTTCCAATTCATTTTTATAGGAAAATCGTTTTCAATGCATTTATAGAGTAAAATCATTTCCAATGCATTTTTATAGTAAAATCCTATATCTATATATCATGTTCCATAATTGTACGACCGTTATCATCTTGCAACTCCCTCTGGTTAAAAATTAGACCGTCCAAATCGTCCTAGATTAAATATAGACATGTAGATCCTGATTATCTAGTGTTGCTTATTTTGATCGTCGTGGTATAAGATCCACTTTGAGTGGGTTAAGAGTAGGCAAAGTTAACATCTCTAGGCATAAATAATTGACCATTCTGTTTTTATTACGAAGAAGGAAGGGGTAGAAAAGAGGCATACTACAGAAAAATATGATAAGAAAGAAAGAAAGAAAGAAAGAAAGGGAGTAGGGGAAGACTCAGAGAGGTGATGAGCACGCGGTAGCGATAACGTTAATCTGTTTCAATCGAAAATAATGAAAAGATGAAGTGGAGGAAAGAAAGAAAAAACAGTGAGAGAGAGAGGGGGAAAGAGAGAGAGAGAGAGTTAAATCATGATTATTATAGTTTTTGCATATTGAACTATTTAGCAATAGCTCTTAAGTAAACATGTCAAACGTTGTAATAATTAAATTATCATTCTGTGGTATAAGATCCACTTTGAGTGGGTTAAAGTAGGCAAAGAGTTAAGTTACCATCTCTAGGCATAAAATAACACAAGACGTGTTGACATGCCATTAAAATTAATCAATCAATCTAAATCAAGTCTATATATTAATACTCGTGTTCTTTAATTGTACGACCGTTATCATCTTGCAACACCCTCAAAAAGGAGAGAATATCCTCTATGTTGACATTTTCAAACAGATCTTTCGTATTGTTTGCTTTAAAATAACGGTTTCTGATGTGAGCAAGAAACCTGCATTCCATGAATAAGTGTTTAACAAAGGTGTTTGACATGTTCCACATTGTGGTTGTTGTTCTTGTTTGAGTATATAGGAGTGCGTTAGTCTTGTATGACTAATGCGTAATAGAGATATTACAAAATAAGGGATTACGACAGCAATGAAGTTAGGGAAACCAGAAGTAATAGGGAATTTTAATTTGATTTGATATGACAATAACAATAATAATGATAAGACCCTGACATGGTATATCCACAGGTCCTGCAAGTGTAAATAATTACTATTCAATTGGAAATTCCATAGTTAATTATCTCCCCCTGCCGCTAGGGGGCGAATCGCCAACATCGTATGTTAGCGTCAAAACCAAAAACTTTACTTATCACGGAGCACTCACTGAGGGTAGTCGCGTAAATAGCGGTCCCTACACTTCACTCATCATTTAGCCCAAAAACAGGGCTTACTTCTACAGACCGTTGACCTGGACGGAGGCATTTTTTCACAGCACACTTTCGAAGGCACAAAAGCACACTATAGAAGGCTGAAGACCAAATAGTCAATTTGAAAAGGGCCCATTCACCGTCATTTAAAGAACTGTTAACCCAGGACGAGAAGCTTCTAAAATAGCATCCCCCATTACTTATCACTGAACCGGGTACCAGGAAGAACGAGAAACGTCCGAAGAAACGTCCTATCAACTTTCCAACAAGCAACAGAATACCCCTCTTATCACCCCTTCTCCAAGAACTTTACTTAACTCAGATAAGTCTGGTAGCAAATACCAATAAAATTTGCAACAAGTTCTTGTATTATTTGTCAATACATGTATTAAATTTCCATTGTGTGTTTGTCTTCTTTGTCCGACAATTTGCCTACAACTACGGAGAAATAAGAGCTCCTTCGAAACCCGTAAATACTCTTAATTCCTATATGTTTGTTTGTTTGTGTATTTTTTTGTTTTGTTTTTTATTTTATTTGTTTTTGTTTTTTTCATTCAAACGCATAATTTTGTTTTTGTTCTAGTGTATTATTTCTTTCAAACGTGGCAAATAAATATTTGATTATCTTCAAGAAACGCACTCACGAAATTTTCAGCTATTTTTAAAGAAATGCTTCTTCAAATTCTCTCTCTCTCTCTCTCCTCTCTCTCTCTCTCTCTCTCTCTCTCTCTCTCTCTCTCTCTCTCTCTCTCTCTCTCTTCCCATTCTTTCTCCTGCTCTTCTGAACAATTGAAGTTGCGTGCCTGATTACACACGCACACACGCACACATACACAAACTCTCTCTCTCTCTCTCTCTCTCTCTCTCTCTCTCTCTCTCTCTCCCCTCAATCTATCTATCTTTCTTTCTTTCTTTTCATATCATGTGACATTTATAAAAGTGCTATCTTCATATATTGACATAGGTGCACATATGAAAACACATACACGCTCTCTCTCTCTCTCTCTCTCTCTCTCTCTCTCTCTCACACACACACACACACACACACACACACATACACACTCTCTGTCTCTGTCTCTGTCTGTCTGTCTGTCTGTCTGTCTCTCTCTCCTCTCTCTCTCTCTCTCTCTCTCTCTCTCTCTCTCTCTCTCTCTCTCTCTAACTTCCTTTTCTGGACATGCTGTGACATTTATAAAAATACCATCTATATATTGACATAGACGCAAATATAAAACCACTAACACACTACACACACACACACACATGCAAACACACACACATGCATTCGGCTGTGTGTGTTATATGGTGGGGGAAAGGTGGGGGTATTTTGGGGTGGGGGGGACTCTGTGTGTGTGTCTGTTTAAATAGAAGAGATTATCACACAGCTAATTTGTCACGTTCAACAACTTCTCGGACATGACTCTTTATTTAAATCATGTGACTTCTTGTATAAAAAGACAAAAACTGTATAAAAATCACAATTATCAGGACAGTGGTACTTGTTCTATGCAACCCACTACTACCTTTTTTTTTTTTTTTTTGTAGTCGGATGATCGACGACTAAATCGGTAACCCCACAGACCTTCTCTGGGGAGAAGGGTGGCTAGACACCCTGCAGAACGACAAAACAAGACCTTTAAAAGGGCAGAAAAAGCACTTTGCTCAGCAGTCTTCTTGTTTTATATACTCTTCTTTTTACTTTATTACTTCTATTTTTCTTCTGTTCATCTTTCGTATCTTACCTTCTTCTGCCAGCGTCTCTTCTAACGTCTCTTCCAGCGTCTGGACTTCGTCTTGGTGGTCGGTCGCACTTAATTCATGTCTTCTTCTAGATCAGTCTTGTTACCAAGACATTCATCAACCACAAAACCGTGTTATTTTCGTAAGCTTTTATTTACTTAACTAAGCATTTCATGTAACTAAACATAACGCGCGTATGCAGTGAGCCCCAGTTAAGGCAGTACATCTTCTCTACCGGACGTCCAAACTGAAACTGAGGACCCAACCAGGTCCCACGTGACTTCACGTATTTCGCGGGCTTTCTGTAATATTCCATGGAAAGTCTCGTCCGTGATGTGAAAAGGGGCCATCCCTTTAGAAATACAGGGGATTGACAATAATCTTATGCAACCGCATAGATTATGTAACATTCTAGCACATTATTGCTAAAACAAAACCCATCCCCATCGCGACAGTGCCATGTAAACCTGGTAGTGTCAGATCCAAAGAAGCTCTGGCGGAAATCCAAAGATGTGTCTCCATCATCGCCAGGAATCAAAAACTTTTGGCGTACTTGTCACTGGGTTATTTCCTAGTTGAGTAACATGATATTACAGAGTGACCCAGAAAAAGCAGAACCCACAAATTTTGTAATAAATCTGTTAATTTTAATTTTAAATTTTTTTAAGTTTAAATGGGGTCATGGTTAGGGTTTAGTGTTAGGGTTTAGTGTTAGGGTTTAGGGTTAGTTTTATGGGAAGATAAATAAATAATTTATCAGTCAAGAGTGGTTCCCCTTTGATCATGTTAGTCAACTAGGAAATTACCCTAATTTTTCCAAGTGTTTGTGTTTACAATTATTAATCTACAAACGTAACTTTCAAAATAAAAGAGAATAAAAAAAGGAAATATAGGGTGACCCCCAAAAAACAGAACCCAACCCTGAACTCCAACCTTAACCCTAATCCCTAACCCTAACCCTGTTTAAACTTTTTTTAAATTAAAATTAACAATTTTATTACAAAATTTGTGGGTTCTGTTTTTTCTGGGTCACCCCGTAATATCATGTTACTTAACTAGGAAATAACCTGTCACTGCATCTGTGAAAAACCTAAAGCAAACATGGGCATCTTCTTCTCTTATCCGGAATATGCAGGCGGGGTTTGGGGACCGCTTGTGAATGTTCCTATGGTGAATTTTCCTATTCCCTTTTTACCCCTTCCTGTCCGGAATATGCAGGCGGGGTTTGGGGACCGCTTGTGAATGTTCCTATGGTGAATTTTCCTATTCCCTTTTTACCCCTTCCTGTCCGGGATATGCAGGCGGGGTTTGGGGACCGCTTGTGAATGTTCCTATGGTGAATTTTCCTATTCCCTTTTTACCCCTTCCTGTCCGGGATATGCAGGCGGGGTTTGGGGACCGCTTGTGAATTTTCCTATGGTGAATTTTCCTATTCCTTTTTTACCCCTTCCTGTCCTGGATATGCAGGCGGGGTTTGGGGACCGCTTGTGAATTTTCCTATGGTGAATTTTCCTATTCCTTTTTACCCCTTCCTGTCCTGGATATGCAGGCGGGGTTTGGGGACCGCTTGTGAATTTTCCTATGGTGAATTTTCCTATTCCCTTTTTACCCCTTCCTGTCCTGGATATGCAGGCGGGGTTTGGGGACCGCTTGTGAATTTTCCTATGGTGAATTTTCCTATTCCCTTTTTACCCCTTCCTGTCCTGGATATGCAGGCGGGGTTTGGGGACCGCTTGTGAATTTTCCTATGGTGAATTTTCCTATTCCCTTGTTACCCCTTCCTGTCCTGGATATGCAGGCGGGGTTTGGGGACCGCTTGTGAATTTTCCTATGGTAAATTTTCCTATTCCCTTTTTACCCCTTCCTGTCCGGAATATGCAGGCGGGGTTTGGGGACCGATTGTGAATTTTCCTATGGTGAATTTTCCTATTCCCTTTTTACCCTTCCTGTCCAGGATATGCACGCTGGGTTTGGGGACGCTTATGAATTTTCCTATGGTGAATTTTCCTATTTCCTTGTTACCCCTTCCTGTCCGGGATATGCCCGCTGGTTTTGGGGACCGCTTGTGAATTTTCCTATGGTGAATTTTTCCTATTTCTTGTTACTTCCTGTCCGGGATATGCACGCTGGGTTTGGGACCGCTTTGTGATTTCTATGGTGAATTTTCCTATTTCCTTGTTACTCCCTTCCTGTCCGGGATATGCACGCTGGGTTTGGGGACCGCTTGTGAATTTTCCTAAGGTGAATTTTCATATTCCCTTATTACCCCTTCCTGTCCGGGATATGCACGCTGGGTTTGGGGACCGCTTATGAATTTTCCTATGGTGAATTTTCCTATTCCCTTGTTACCCCTTCCTGTCCGGGATATGCAAGCGGGGTTTGGGGACCGCTTGTGAATTTTCCTAAGGTGAATTTTCCTATTCCCTTGTTACCCCTTCCTGTCCGGGATATGCACGCTGGGTTTGGGGACCGCTTATGAATGTTCCTATGGTTAATTTTCCTATTCCCTTGTTACCCCTTTTCCTGTCCGGGATATGCATGCTGGGTTTGGGGACCGCTTGTGAATTTTCCTATGGTGAATTTTCCTATTCCCTTGTTACCCTTCCTGTCCGGGATATGCACGCTGGGTTTGGGGACCGCTTGTGAATTTTCCCTATGGTGAATTTTCCTATTCCCTTGTTACCCTTCCTGTCCGGGATATGCAAGTGGGGTTTGGGGACCGCTGGTGAATTTTCTTAATTTTCCTATTCCCTTGTTACCTTCCTGTCCGGGATATGCAGCGGGGTTTGGGGACCGCTTGTGAATTTTCCTATGGTGAATTTTCTATGGTTAATTTTCCTATTCCTTGTTACCCCTTCCTGTCCGGGATATGCACACTGGGTTTGGGGACCGCTTGTGAATTTTCCTATGGTTAATTTTCCTATTCCCTTGTTACCCCTTCCTGTCCGGGATATGCAAGCGGGGTTTGGGGACCGCTTGTGAATTTTCCTATGGTGAATTTTCCTATTCCCTTGTTACCCCTTCCTGTCCGGGATATGCAGTCGGGGTTTGGGGATCGCCTATGAATTTCCTATTCCTTGCTTACTTGTTCCTATTCCCTAGTTCCATGAATTAACCACATGTGAATTCTTTGAAAGGAGCTGACCCCACCGACCCAGGGTGAATGTTGTCATAGAAACAAAACATTAAAAATTCTGGTCTGCTAATTTCAAAGGCTTCAGCATGAAGATGTCTCCATCTTGTTTAAAACACATGAACTCCGTATTATCTGAGTTCACATCTTCTATTGATAATGGAGATTCGCTTCAAGTTTTTGTCTGTAACAAAAATACGTCACTGCTTACGTCACATTACCCAAAATCGTCATAATATAGAATAAATACACTCAAAATTTGTACATGCAACATTAGACAGACCTCATTGTTTTTTAAAACAAGTTTTAATAAATATACGACTGGTATTATATATCTATATATAGTTTGTTTTATTTCAATCTTCTGTTAATAATGGAGATTCGCTTCTGGTTTATGTCTGTAACAAAAATAACGTCACTGCTTCCGTCACATTACCCAAAATCGTCATAACATAGAATAGATACACTCAAAATTTGAACATGCAACATTAGACAGTCCTCATTGTTTTTTAAAACAAGTTTTAATAAATACATGACTGGTATTATATATCTATATATAGTTTGTTTTATTTCAATCTTCTGTTAATAATGGAGATTCGCTTCCGGTTTTTGTCTGTAACAAAGATTACGTTACTACTTACGTAACATTTCCCAAAATCGTCATAATATAGAATAAATACACTCAAAATTTGTACATGCAACATTAGACAGACCTCATTGTTTTTTAAAACAAGTTTTAATAAATACATGACTGGTATTATATATCTATATATAGTTTGTTTTATTTTAATACATATTTAAAGTTTACATTTCAAATTGTTTTATTTTTTAATCCTTTAATGAATTTGATGATTTTACTTACTTAGGGTACAAACTCGCTGACATTGAATTTTTTACTCCCACCCCTCGGGCAATATATTTCAAAAATCTATTTTTACATCGCCTAGAGGGCGTTTTTTTTATTTTGTACTAGTAGACGCTAATGTCTTGTGCCGTAGACGCTAATGTCTTTTACCGCTCTTCGGTATTAACCTGAATTTACGAGTCCAACTCTTTAACCACTGTGCCATGGCGATACTTCTTTCGAATGGAACGAGGCAGTCGATCAAATAATTGGCTGATATATGGGTTTACTTCTCCTTTGCTAAAAAAGATCTGGTAGGAAATTGTTTTCTTGGATCCAAATTGCCATTCCGGTTGGCAAAAAAGGAGAAAAAAAGAAAAAGGAACGAATGTTTCTATTATGATTTGTCGATTACATGGAGTGGTCACTTATGAGTTGCAAGATAATTTAGAGCTGATTACTTTCCGTGCGCAATTAAGGGGAAATGCGAATGAGATGGAATAATGTCCGACATTCCGAAGAAGAAGAAGAAGAAGAAGAAGAAGAAGAAAGGAAGGAAGAAGAAGAGATTGAAGCAAGAATGAAAAGAAAGAAAGAAAGAAAGAAAGAAAGAAGAAGAAGAAGAAGAAGAAAAGAAGAAGAAGAAGAAGAAGAAGAAGAAGAAGAAGAAGAAAGAAGAAGAAGAAAGAAAAGAGACTGAAGCAAGAATAAAAAAAAGAAAGAAAGAAAGAAAGAAGAAGAAGAAGAAGAAGAAGAAGAAGAAGAAGAAGAAGAAGAGAGAGACTGAAGCAAGAATAAAAAGAAAGAAGAAAGAAAAAAGAAAGAAAGAAGAAGAAGAAGAAGAAGAAGAAGAAGAAGAAGAAGAAGAAGACTGAAGCAAGAATAAAAAAGAAAGAAGAAAGAAAGAAGAAGAAGAAAAAGAAGAAGAAGAGGAGACTGAAGCAAGAATAAAAAGAAAAAAAAAAGAAAGAAAGAAAGAAAGAAGAAGAAGAAAGAAGAAGAAGAAGAAGAAGAAGAAGAAGAAGAAGGAGGAGAAAGCAAGAAAAAGAAAGAAAGAAAGAAAAAGAAGAAGAAAAAGAGAAGAAGAGGAGACTGAAGCAAGAATAAAAAAGAAAGAAAGAAAGAAAAGAAGAAGAAGAAGAAAGAAGAAAAAGCAAGAAGAAAGAAGAAAGAAGAAGAAGAAGAAGAAGAAGAAGAAGAGAGAAGAAGAAGAAAGAAAGAAGAAGAGAAGAAGAGAGAAGAGAAGAGGAGGAGGAGGAGGATGAGGAGGAGGGGTGGGATTTGGGATGAGGAGGAGAGAAAGTAGGAAAATTAAGAATTCCGTGTGGCAATCTTTTGTCGGTAATAAACTTAGGATTTCTTTGATTCTCATTTTAAACCAGTCGCTGCTCTTCTAAGAAAAAACAAAAAAAAGAAAGAAAAAAAAAGAAAGAAAGAAAGAAAGAAAGACAGGAAAGTAATTAGCAGTGTGAGATTTTGTTTCTGTTTATTTATTTATTTTTTAGCAGGGCTCCGTTTTTTTATTTTTTTTTTTTATTTTTTTTTTTTGTTGTTGTTTTTTTTTTTTTTTTTTTTTTTTTGCTTTTTGTTTTATGTTGTTCGTTTTAAATAATTACTTGATTATGGTATTCTAATTAATCAATCTTGATCTTATTCCTAGACTTGTAAGGATACCCGGCGTTGCCTTGGAGAAAAATAACTCCAGATATGAGGTGCGCTCAAATATCATTGATTGATTGATTGATTTTAACATTAGTTTAACATTATTATTTAAATTTTTTGTACAGTTTTTTTAATGATTTTTTTCACAAGGTTGTATTATACAAAAGTCGGTGGTATAGAACGGTTCGTTCTTTTTTTTAATTATTACTTGATTATTTTTGTGAGGTTAGGGAATTGTATTCACTGTATGTTCATGTTTACATTTTTGCACAGTGTTTTTTATGAGTTTCTGTTTTTGTTCTTAACAAGGGTGTGTTATTTCAAATTCGTTTGGTTGGTTGGTTGGTCGGTCATATAGCGAGGGTCGTTTTTGTAATAATTAGTTGATTATGGTATTTTAATTAATCAATTTTCATCTTATTCCTATACTTGTAAGGATATCCGGCGTTGCCTTGGAGAAAAATAACTTCAAATACGAGTATTATCTGCGTTATTCGGACTATTGTCCCCATCTTTATTGTTATTTGTACAACGTTTCGGCCGATATGCTCTCCGGCCTTCTTCAGGTATTTCTTGTCGGACTCGGGAACCTTCTCGGACTCGGGAACCTTCTTTTCGAACTCGGGAACTTTCTTGTCGTAATCGGGAGCCATCACGGAACTTTGAACCTAACCCTTTATTTATTCCACGGGCGTATCCTGTTCTCATTCCGCTAACCATAGCTGGGGTAGGAGTTGTGTTAATTATCCCGATTACGACAAGAAAGTTCCCGAGTCTGAGAAGTTTCCCCGAGTCCGAGAAGGTTCCCGTGTCCGACAAGAAATACCTGAAGAAGGCCGGAGAGCACATCGGCCGAAACGTTGTACAAATAACAATGAAGATGGGGACAATAGTCCGAATAACGCAGATAATACTAATCTTCAAGC
The DNA here is from genome assembly GCA_023376005.1 of Doryteuthis pealeii. Classification (NCBI taxonomy): domain Eukaryota; kingdom Metazoa; phylum Mollusca; class Cephalopoda; order Myopsida; family Loliginidae; genus Doryteuthis; species Doryteuthis pealeii. The sequence continues at coordinate 9,896,941 of CM042164.1, read as the reverse complement.
CTCATCTAAAAACATTCAGAGAAATTCAAATACGAGGTTCGCTCAAATATCATTGATTGATTGATTTTGATGTCATGTCATCCCGACTGGGGTTATTTCATTCCAAGGGGTTAGGGAATTGCGTTCACTGTAGGTTCCTATTTACATTTTCTGCGCAGTTTTTATGAGATTTTTTTTTTCACAAGGTTATATTATATCAAAGTTGACTCGACTAAAGTTATTTTATGCCCAAGGGTTAGGGAATTGCGTTCACTCGAATTTCATATTTACATTTTTTGTACAGTTTTTATGAGATCTTTTTTTCACAAGGTTATATTATATCAAGATTGGTTAGCGGGTGTGTTTTGTTTTTTTTAATAATTAGTTAATTACGGTATTTTGATCAATCAATCTTCATCTTTACTTTACTAGTAAGGATATCCGACGTTACCCTGGAGAAAAATAATAACTCCACATACGAGGTGCACTCAAATATGATTGATGGTTTGATTTTAATGTCATGTCGACCCGACTGGAGCTATTTTATGCCAAGAGGTTAGGGAATTGCGCTCACTCTAATTTCATATTTACATTTTTTGTGCAGTTTTTTATGAGTTTTTTTTTTTCACGAGGTTATATTATATCAAAATTGGTTGGTTGGTTGGTTGGTTAGCGGGGGTTGTCTTTTTTTAAATAATTAGTTGATTATGGTATGTTAACTAACCAAACTTCATCTTATTTTATACTAGTAAGCATATATATATATATATATATATATATATATATAATATATATATATATATATATATATATATATAAATATATATATATATATATATATATATATATATATATATATATATAATGAAGTGAACAAAACAATGTGTTTGAAATGGCGAAGGCCGACAATTTTTTGGGAGATTATATGCTTAATTAAAGTCATACCTAATTTTTTAATTAATTAATTATAATTAAATGAATTAGGCGTGCATATCGGTTTAAATGTAAAGCGTAAACTTTTTCTCGATTTGTTTACGCTTTACATTTAAACCGATATGCACGCCTAATTCATTTAATTATAATCAATTAATTAACAAATTAGGTATGACTTTAATTAAGCACATAATCTCCCCCCAAATATATATATATATATATATATATATATATATATATATATATATATGTAGAATTAAACAAAAGACACATCTCCTGTTTAACAATTTTATTTTTGATCTTTTCGAGTTTCTGGCCAACTTTTTTAATGTTTGGGGGGAATTCGTGATAAGTCCACCAAAGATCAGGTCCCGAGTACTTTTGGCACTTTGAAGTGCCATCATCAGGGGTGATGCGTTCCAGTTTTTAAAAAAATATATTAATGTGGAGGCTGGAAGGAGAAGAATTGGTGAGAAAGGTGTTATAGGCATTTTAAAGTACTCGGGACCTGATCTTTGGCGGACTTATCCACGAATTCCACCCAAACATTAAAAAGTTGGCCAGAAAACTCGAAAAGATCAAAAATAAAATTGTTAAACAGGAAATGTGCCTTTTGTTTAATTCTACATGTATAAATGAAAGAATGCTGCCCAAACACACACACACACACACACATATATATATATATAATATATATATATGTGTGTGTGTGTGTGTGTGTGTGTGTGTGTAGTGAGAAATTTGAAAAAACAACACAGGTTTAGATAAAATGAGTGGTAAGTTTAGATTTAAACTTTAAATTTAATTTAAATTTAATTTAAACCTGTATTTTTTCAAATTTCTCACTATACTACATATCGTCGGATTCACTCCCATTTCTCTTCATATATATATATATATATATATATGTGTGTGTGTGTGTGTGTGTGTGTGTGTTGTATATATATATATAAAGATTTATACACACACGCGCAACCACACACCTAAAAAATGCACAATGCTTTTTTCGATACACAAACTTATAAAGTCCCATACTCACACCGTAAAAGAGAATATTTGACGTCATATTTCAAACCGTTCATTTTTTCAACGTTCTTTTTTATCAGACTTCAAATTTTTAACAGACTGATAAACAAGGACTATTACTCGCCTTTCTCGTTATTCTGTGATAAAAAAATTCTTAATACCTTCCATATACCAACAAATGCCCTAAAGATGATCTAATTAATAGATCGAAACACTGCAGCGTCGGCCAATAAACTCACCACTTAACTCATTTAAACCTGTGTTTTTTCAATCTTTCTTAATATAATATATATATATATATATATATATATATATATATATATATAATGTGTATATATATATATATATATATATATATATATATATAATGTGTATATATATATATATATATATATAAAATGTATATATATATATATATATATATATATATATATATAGTAATAGAAGAAAAGAGTTAAGGGTCTATCATGTTTACACTTGATTAAGTCGATATCCTTACTTAAAGAAATGTCATCGATTTAGTCAAGTGGAAGATAGTGTCCCGATGAGATTATTTAGATCGAAACCTTTGTAGACCCTTAACTCTTTTCCACTATTCGATATCCTTGGGGAAAATAACTTCAAATACGAGGTGCACTCAAGCATGATTCATTGATTGATGTTAATGGCCTGTCAACCTGACTGGGGTTATTTTATGCCAAGAAGTTAGGGAAGTGCGTTCACTGTACGGTCATATTTACATTTTTGTACAGTTTTTTATTTTTTTTTTTCACAAGGTTAAATTAGTATTATCTGCGTTATTCGGACTATTGTCCCCATCTTCATTGTTATTTGTACAACGTACAACGTACAACGTTTCGGTCGATATGCCCTCCGGTCTTCTTCAGGTATTTCTTGTCGGATTCGGGAACCTTCTCGGACTCGGGAACCTTCTTTCGGACTCGGAACCTTCTTTTCGAACTCGAGAACTTTCTTGTCGTAATCGGGAGCCATCACGGAACTTTGGACCTAACCCTTTATTTAGTCCAAAGTTCCGTGATGGCTCCCGATTAGGACAAGAAAGTTCCCGAGTCCAAGAAGGTTCCTGAGTCCGAGAAGAAATACCTGAAGAAGGCCGGAGGGCATATCGGCCGAAACGTTGTACAAATAACAATGAAGACGGGGACAATAGTCCGAATAACGCAGATAATACTAATCTTCAAGCCTCATCTCAAACATTCAGAGAAAAAGGTTAAATTACATCAAAGTTGGCTGGTAGGTTGATTGGCTGGTTGGTTGGTTGGTTGGTTGGTCATCTTATTTTTATACGAGTAAGGATATACCGCCTTGCCTTCGAGAAAAATACATTTTTTCACGTCGACCCGATTGGATTTATTTTATGCCAAGAGGTTAGGGAATTGCGCTCACTGTATGTTCTGCAGCGAGAGAAATAACGTACCTTGGAGCTAAAAGCGGGCACGAACGTGTCTAGCGTGTAAAATGAGTGAAGCACTCGAAAGAAAAGAAAGTATGGCCGCCTTAGCACTGTAATTTAATGAAACGTGATCTGAGAGCCAGGAGAATTGGCGAGAATGTAGTTGCCAAGAGGTTAGGGAACAGCAGAGGGTTAAGACCCCTACAATGGGTCCACCTGTTGGCCGTGGGTGGTGACACGTGATGCTTTAGGATGGAAGCCTTTCTTTTTTTCTTGTTAATCAATACTAGGTCTGGTTTTCTAGCTAGGATTATTATTATTATTATTATTATTATTATTATTATTAGCAAAAATGTGCGACCCCGAGCGTAAATATTTAATTTTTAATGTAATTGAATATATTAAATTAGAAATACTGATGAAATAAAATAAGAACGCATATAAAAAGATTATATTTATTTTAATTATATTCTAATTGGTTTATTTATAAAATCATTCACAGGATTGATCTTAATACGATGGAGAATAAAACAATAATATTAGGAATCAATAATACCAAATAATTATTCATTAAACCCGGTTTTGTTAAAACCAGTATGCAAACTAACCCTACCATATATCATGTAAACTTTTATTTCTTAGTGATATATAAGACACATTGCAGGATTTTAAACACACTGTAGGCGTTATTTTCGGATTTGCCTGGGGAGTTGTCTGCCCATTTAGTTACGCTGGTTCCCGCAAGGGGTCTTTGATATTTAAGCGGCTGGTTTGAACGTCTCTCCCTCTTTGCCTGCCGACCTACAAGCCACCACTATGGGTTAGACTGTCTACCCCCTTCTCGTTGGGGCTCGGCCCTTAACACTGGCCACTCACTGCTAGTAAATCTCTTATACGATATATGACTATCCTTTAGTCATGTATCCGTAACTACGTTTTTATGTACATTTAGGTATCTCTTTGATACCTAAATATCTTGTATTTTTACCATTCGTGAATGTGTCATTATCTCTACTCTGGTATATGTATTTATATTACTTATGTATGTATGTTTATGTACACCTCTATGTATTATGTACCCTGTTAGTTTTTGTGCTGTATATAAAATGTTTTGTCTATCAACCCTTGTCGGAGTTTTATCTTCAAGTATTATCACTTTGAATCTTACAACATTAATAAAATGGGCTATTTTGGGGCAAATCAAACCAAGATTTCCATAGAAGCCTCATTAATGAATAAGATTTATTATTCTCTATGTCAATGATTTCGACTATGAATTAAATACTCATTGATAACTTATGCAATTCCCGAGGGTATTGTGGAGTAAGTGTTGTATCGTCGAGGTGGAAAAGATACACAGAAGAATGGTGTGCTTAATACATTTATTTCGACCGGTACTTTTCAAGTATATACACCGGCGACGAATAAAAGTCAGATTGTATTAGAAATTCATAAGAACGAATGGGGGTGAGCCAAAGGGGACAAATAAAAAAAAAAGGGGAAATAAAGGGGGGGTATGTATGAACCCTAGGTTGAAACAGGGTTCATACATTCAACCTAGGGTTCATACATATCCCCCTTTCTCCCCCCCTTTTTATTTGTCCCCCTCTGGCTCATTCGTTCTTATGAATTTTTTATACAATCTGACTTTTATTCGTCACCGGTGTATATACTTGAAAAGTACCGGTGCTAAACGGATATATAAAAACACAGAACAAATAAGTACACACAATTAACAAGACAAAACTTATACTAAATAAGGGAGGGTCAATTTGGCATAGCCAACGCAGCAAAGTCAGTCTGAATACTTTCAGCTTGTTAATCTACTTTAATAGTTGGCTATTTTATGGCTATGGGCCAGTCCATCTGGTAGAGTGCTGAAGGGGTGATAGCTACTCTAAAACTGTTGTATACCCTTCTCTACTTCTATTCTTCTTCTGGCGTCTTTGATATCTTCTCTTCTAGCATCTTCTTCTAACGTCTGGACTTCTGGCGTCTTGGTGACTTCGTCTTGGTGGTCGGTCGCACTTAAATCATTTCTTCTTCTTCATCAGTCTTGTTACCAAGACATTTACCAACCACAAAACTGAATAATCTTCATACAATGACTGCTATTTACACAGAAGCATTGCAACCAACAAAGCCTTCATCAGATGATGACCCTGGGTTCAGGCATGGTTTCGGGGCCGAAGCATCATTACCACTAACCCAGAGCGCCCCAGCAGTATCTCACCATACCACCAGACTTTGTCGGTTTGATGTCACAATATAGGACTGCCATATCCACGCTGATGCGGTTAGAGCTTTCTCCTGAATCTTTTTTAAGTATTTCCTCTTGTCTGGTAGAGAAAGTCCAAGTTTAGACAAAAACCGAGGTTGAGTTGGCAATAAACCCCCGACATCCGACTTCAATGGGAAATACATCCGTTATCCATCCGTTTCTGACGCATTGTTCACGTAGGTCTTCATATGTTTATTTTCTTAAGCTTTTTATTTACTTATCTAAACATTTCATGTAACTAAACATCTGACTAACATAGCGCGCGTATGCTGAGTTCCAGTTAAGGCAGGACATCCTCTCTACCTGACGTCCAACTGAAAACTGAGGACCCAACCAGGTCCCACGTGACTTCACGTATTTCGCGGGCTTTCTGTATTATTCCATGGAAAGTACCGCCCGTGATATGAAAAGGGACCATCCCTTTAGAAATACAGGGCATTGACAATAATCTTATGCAACCGCATAGATTATGTATCACAACAGTAGTAAGTAGTGACGTGGTTTCGGTTACAGGCAGACAGACACCGAATCTCCATTAGAATATGAGATTATTATTTGATAAGGACAAATATTGATTTTTTAATAAACTTTGGTCAGTCAGCTTGACAAAGTAAATATGAGACGTAAGAAGCCATTGTTAATATCTGAAGGGAAAAGCAAAAAAAATGTTTTATTGATGTTTTTAGCTTTTAGCCAATTTTGAAAAGAAAGAAAAAAACGTAATATTCAACAGTTGAAATATTGAATGCAATGGAACCTCACCAACCCGGAAATCGATAAGTGCGCTTTCATTTAACCACGTTTGACCGAATTAGCTAAACCTATTTCTTTTAAGACTATTCAAAATAGAGACACATCAGAGCGATCCAAGCTGGAACAGAGGTCTGTCATTAAATTTTTGATGGCTAAGAAGTGCAAACCATGTGGAATTTACAGAATAATGTATGATGTGTATGGAGAACCATGTTTTAGTCAAAAAGTGTTTACAAATTGGTTTGAACAGAGGTCTGTCATCAGATTTTTGGTGGCTGAGAAGTTCAAACCATGTGAAATTTACAACGAGCCCGGTCATCTACCACCTGTCGGCTGGGGCAGAAGAATAGACCGACTGCGCATCTGCAGAGGGGTAAAATCCCTAATTGAACCGTAGGCATTGACCCGTGATGCTCAAGGATGGAATCCCGGTGGCTGGGCAGTTCATGACATGCAACACTCCAATTTGGTACTTACTTAGGATAGACAAACGGTCGGAGAGCCCCCCCCCCCTGGATCAATCGGCTGGTCCCCTCAAGCCCTAGCACCTATATGATTATTCCAGCGCTATTGCACTTATGGTAAACTCCCAACCCTTTTTATCATATATGTGCTAGAAGGCAGTGGCTGAGGATCTTGGTGTCCTTGGTATGACGTCAAAATGCTTCTAATGGCGATTTTCCAATTCAGTGGAATGTGCAGAATACCCTTTCATCGCCATTACTCCCAGGTCCACTCTGACCCGAAGTTGTAGTACCTGTTAGGGTCCCATCTATGGGTATGATAGAAAAAAATGAATTCTAAAAAATGATTTTTTTAAAGAGTTTTAAAAAAATGAATACCCAACTAGAACGAATAAAACAAAAATATCTTCGACATAAAATAACCCAACAATGGTTGACATGTCGTAAAATCCAACCAATCAATCAACCAGTCAAAACGTTATTTTATTTATATTATTATTTATATATATATATATATATATTTGATAATTGAATCATATTACCATGACCAGACAACTCGGCACACACCATTTGCGACATCCTGACAGCTGTTTCGACCTCCTTGGTCTCATCAGCAGTGCATACCACAATCTCCGCCACTAGAGCTCGAACCAGTGGACCACAGAGTGAAGAGCGAAGACTCTATACACTGGGCCACCAGCCCAAGCCACAAATGGAGAATGCCAAATCATCTAGTCAATGGTAATAGTAATTCAAACTGCGCAGCCACATAACCTGTATTTGCCGTTGTCCTGGGGGTGACCTTGCCCTCTGTAATCCTGCGATTTGAATAAAAAAAGTCAGAATGAAAACAATTTATTTTTAATTGAGTACCTATCAAGAATGAATAAAACAAAACGTCTTCAGCATGAAATAACCCAACAAGGGTTGACATACCGTAAAACCTAACAAGCCAATCAACCAATCTTAAAGTAAAATAAGTATTTATGTCTTCAGCATTAAATAACCCAACAAGGGTTGACATGCCGTAAAATCCAACCAATCAACCAATCTTAAAGTAGAATAAGTATTTATGTCTTCAGCATGAAATAACCCAACAAGGGTTGACATGCCATAAAATCCAACCAACCAACCAATCTTAAAGTAAAATAAGTATTTATGTTTTCAGCATTAAATAACCCAACAAGGGTTGACATGCCGTAAAATCCAACCAACACACCAATCTTAAAGTAAAATAAGTATTTATGTCTTCAGCATGAAATAACTCAACAAGGGTTGACATGCCGTAAAATCCAACCAACCAACCAACCAATCTTAAAGTAAAATAAGTATTTATGTCTTCGGCATTAAATAACTCAACAAGTGTTGACATGCCGTAAAATCCAACCAACCAACCAACCAATCTTAAAGTAAAATAAGTATTTATGTCTTCGGCATTAAATAAGCCAACAAGTGTTGAACTGCCGTAAAAATCCAACCAACCAACCATCATGTTATCCACTACACAAAGAGACTCCCTCGCATGGTTTTGTATTTGCCATTAAAATGAGGAGAAAAATCTGTATGTGTGTGTGTGTTTTTTTTTGGGGGGGGTCTTTTTTTCTTTCTTTTTTTCTTTTTTTTCTTTTTTTTTTCTTTCTTTTTTTCTTTTTTTTTTCCTTTTTTTTTTTTTGCTAATAAAAAATGTTGTGTTTGAAAGTGCCGCTTTAAATTTACCATAAAACTCGAATGGCTCCAAAAAACCTAGCATGAATAAATAATGTAAAAACTCGTAACTGGGGCTGAACGAAGTTGCTGGGTATTTATTTCACTCTGTGTTCGTCCAGGCTAAAAAAAATCCGACTAGGGTAACCCAAAGCCGAACATTTTTAAACATTATTCTTCCGATGCAGGCGTCATTGGGGAACCAAAATTGTTTTGGTAAACGGGTCAGTTTAAAGTTCGGCTTCAGGTTACTCTTACTGCGTCTGTAACCTGAACGATTCTATTCTGGCTTTTATAGCACAAACAATCCGGGCGAGGGGAACAAGACACTGTTGGAGAAGCAAGACGAAGCCATAAATGGCGTTCTTCTGTGGACACCTACACATGGACTGAAGAATAGAGAATGTGGAGTGCCCCTTCTTCACCATTACTCCCAGGTTCACTCTGGCTCGGTGTAGTAGTACCTGTTTATGGGCTAAATAGAAAAAAATAATTTTTAAATTGCGTTAAAAAAGACTGAGTTTGAAACAAAAATTGATTTTGAAGTTGTTGTGGGGTTTCAAAGGGTCAAAATAAGATAAAACGACGGGTTACAAATGTAGGAAAATGTATTAACAGAAGAGTAGACAATTACAGTATAGAAAAGTGGGAATTGCGTCCGACAAATAGAGTTATGAGCTGACTCGCATTGGCTTCCTCAAACCATAATTGTCCTGTTACTTATAGTAACCGTCGGCGCATTCCACTATAGTCTATAGGGTATATCACCTATATCAGAAATAAAGGTTGAATACCCATCAAGAATGAATAAAAACAAAAGATATTCGGCATAAAATAACCCAACAAGGGTTGACATACCGTAAAGTTCAACCAACCAACTACGTTTTCTCAGTTCAGTATGTTAGCCAATACGCAACGGGGACTCCTCCTATTTGATCGAGCCCTCTCTGTCCACCACTTGAAGAATCAATCCGTGAAACTAGAGTTAGGGTCTGCTTGGCTTAGTGAACGCAACATCGTGACTGGAGTTCGAACTCGCTTACTATGTTGTCTCAATTCAGTACGTTAGCCACTACACTCCAAAAGGCCATATTGAAATTTATCGTCTCTTAATAATGTTGTACACAATAACTCCTTAAGTAATTTTTAAAAAGCACCAGTGGATTTCGAACTCGCTTACTATGTCGTCCCAGTCCAGCACGTTAGACACTACTCTCCAAAAGGCCATATTGAAATGTATCGTCTCTTAATAAGGTTGCACACAATAAGTCCTTAAGTAATTAAAAAAAAGAAATAATTAAAACAGTGCCAGTGAAGTTCGAACTCGCGTACTATGTCGTCTCAATTTAGCACGTTAGACACTACTCCCCAAAAGACCATATTGAAATTTATCGTCCCTTAATAAGGCTGCACATTATAACTCATTAAGTATTTTTTTTAAAGTAGAGTAATTTAAACAGTGCCAGTGGAGTTCGAACTCGTTTACTATGTCGACTTAGTCCAGCACGTTAGACACTACTCCCCCAAACCCACTTTGGGGGGCTGGAGACCAACTTTAAGGAAGTCTAGAAAGGAACAAGTCATAGTGTCCCGATTACGCATTGGTCATACAAGACTAACGCACTCCTATATACTCAAACAAGAACAACAACCACAAGGTGGAACATGTCAAACACCTTTGACAGTTAAACACTTATTCATGGAATGCAGGTTTTTTGCTCATATCAGAAATCGTTATTTTAAAGCAAACAATATGAAAGTTCTGTTTGAAAATGTCAACATGGAGGATATTCTCTCCTTTCTGAGGGAAATAAAATTATACCATAGAATATAGACATGAAAACAAATCAATACCATACAACATAATCCCCAATAATGATAACACATTGTTAAAACCAATTACTAAAAAGTATAAATATAAATGCACGATATATATAACTTCCTAACCGTTAGGCATGACATAACCCCAGAGAGGTTGATATACCTTTTGAAGGAAATAAAATTATACCATAGAATATAGACATGAACCTAATCAATACCATACAACATAATCCCCAATAATGCTTACACATTGTTAAAACCAATTACTAAAAAGTATAAATATAAATACACGATATGTATAACTTCCTAACCGTTAGGCATGACATTGTAAGGTTCAAGGTTATAATACATGGTATAACTGAAACGAACAAACTCCTACAAGGGTGTTAAACATATAACAAGATGGACTTTATTACAGGCACATGGAATAACATATAACATAAAATACAAGGAAACAAGATATAATAAAAGGACACATTCAATAGTTACGTACATGTATATATAAAATATAGAAGGAGTTATTATTGAGAATTCTAGGGTATGGGGGTTATCGTCCTTGTCTACGAGCCTCTGTTTCGAACCAACCAATCACGAGCCAGCATACTTTGGCGGCAAAGCCCAATAGGCAAACTCGTCCTCTTCTGATCCAGCTTTCACCGGGGACAGACCTAAAACAGGGTCGCTCCATCTCTTCCTCAACAACAGAATCGGAGTCGGACATCAAACAGAACGTCTATCATATCCGAACTATCAGAAGGCCGTAGCAAGGGCTCCGATAATACCCTCTCTCAGGACTCAGATAAGTGACAAATTATACATTTGTGCAGACGAACTAAAGTTTGCAATCCTTATTGTTATATGTAATACACGTCTTTTATTCCTATTTCTAGTTGTTTCGTTATTTCTTTAACTCTTAACCTGTCTGCCACACTCGTGGTTAACTCCATATCAGCAAACTTGGTGTCGAGTTTCTTTATATTATGGATAGTCCATAAAGTTGAAGTCACTTACTGACTTAGTCCGTACGTGGGGGATAGAGACACCCAAGAGGGTGGGGTGTAGACACAAATGTCTAACCCATGTCGTCCAGTCCGAGAAGCAGGAGAAAAGAGAGTGAGAGAGTTTGAATCAGGCGCTTAGATACTACAGACCCCTGGTGGTTGGACACGGAAACCCAGCGGGAAGATAACTCTTCCAGGCAAATCCCAACAAATACAATCCCAACAACATGTGCCGTTAAAATCAATAACAACAAACAATCCCCCAAAAGGCCATATTGAAATTTATCGTCTCTTAATAAGGCTGCCCATAATAAATCCTTCATTAATTAAAACTGGAGTGGACTTAGTTAGTTAATAACTTAGTCGAATATTAATTAAAATGTCCCACTTGAAAGAAATTGAAAACTTTCGGAACATTTTTATGGCTTCATTTTTAATTGCTTTATGAGAGAAAACGTTGGAATATCAGTTTCTCAAGTAGAGTCCCGTAATTTTAATTGCTCCTTCGACAAGGCCGTGGGAGGTTGCACTCGGTTCTTTAGAAGGCAGTGTGTGGCCTTAAGGCCTCGTGCTCCCTACTCCAGGAATGACATAAGTCTTTAAATTTCCAAATGTTTAATGTGAGGCATAAATTAAACAAAATACATCCTATATATCAATACTCGTGTACGACCGTTATCATCTTGCAACACCCTCTGGCTAAAAATGAGACCAACCGTCCAAAACATTTAAAATGAAATGCAAAAATGTAAATCCTGATTATCTGGTCTTGCTTATCCGCAGAATTCTTATTTTTTTATGAGTGTTGACACCTAAGCTAAATAATGGACCTTTCCGTTTTTATTGTAAAGAAAGAAAGGGAAGAAAAAGGACATGCTAGATATAAAAATATAAGAAAGAAAGAAAGAAAGAAAGAGAGTAGGGGAAAGATGGGGAGAGGGTGTGAGTGTGCGGAAGCGATAACGCTAGTCTGTTTCAATCGAACATAATGAAAAGAGGAAAAGGAAGGAAAGAAAAAAGAATGAGAGAGAGAGTTAAATCAAGCTTATTATACTTTTTACATATTGAACTATTTCGCAATAGCTCTTAAGTTAACATATCAAACGTTGTAATAATTAAATTATCTTACCGTGGTATATCCACAGGTCCTGCTAGTAATTTTATTAGCTCTTTCGACGAGGCCGTGAGAGGTTGTAGGTTCTTTAGAAGTCAGTATGTTACCATGTGGCCTCATGTACCCCACTCCAGTAATTACGTAAGTCTTTGAATTTCCAATTTTTTATGTCTTAAGGGCATAGACTGTGTGGTTTGTGGCTTGGTTTGTTTTACGGCATATTAACCTCAGTGGGTCATTTAATGCCAATAAAGTTTTGAAATGAATTCATTCTTAATGGATACTCAATTTTTTCATAAACTCATGTTTTTCTATTTAACCCATAGATTGGGACCCTAGCATGTACAACCACTCCGGGTCAGAGTGGACCAGGGAGCAATTGTGATGAAGGGGTACTCAATATTCCCCGGACCTCCAGAACTGGAACCTCACCATCAGATAGAGTTTAACGTCATTCCCAGGACATGAAGACTCTCAGCCACCGCCTTCTAGCACCCATATGATAAAAAGGATTGGGGCTTGCCATAAGTAGGGCCGGGACAATCATAAAGGTGCTAGGGCTTGACGTGACCAGCCGATTGATCGGAGGGGCCTCTCCGACCGCCCGTCTAGCTTGTGTAAGGATCTTAGTGGTGTGTTGCATGTCATGGACTGCTTATACACCAGGATTCCATCCTTAAGCATCACGGGTCACCACCCAAAGCTCCTGTCGACAGGGTTTTAGGGCATTGATTAAAGAAAAATATTTGTAAAATTCCATTCATGAAAGAACATGAGGTTGGGCTGAAAAATTCATATGATGACGTCAAATCTGCTGTTGGTGCCTTTTTTTTACCAATGGGGTCCAAGCACGGCAACAACCATCTAAAAAGTGTGGTCGCATTTTATGGGATTAGCTTGGTGAACTAATAGACTTTTCAGGTGACTCTCGTAGATAGATAGATAGATAGATATGACTTTTTTGAACATGAGGATCCAAGCACTGCAACATCGATGGAAAAAGTGTGTGGACCGCAAGGGGGACTATGTTGAAAAAAATAAACCCCAATGAACCATGCTACTTTTCTCATTCCCCAATGATACTTGCATCGGGAAAATACGGACAGAAAATATCGGCTTGGATTGCTCTTACTCCAGCTTTGACATCTCGTAGAGATGAAGGTTCGTATATTTCCTAAGAAACATCATCATCATCCTGTCGCGCCAGCAGCACGGATATCCATGACAATCTCTCGCCAACCGTCCCTATCACTCATCGCTCTCGGCAGGTTCTCCGTGCAGTATCCAGTATCCGTACAGAGCTGATCAATGTAGGTCTTTGCTGGGCGGCCGTCCTGGCGTGCCCATGTGCTGGTTTCCACTGGGGGGCATCACTTATGAGTTCATCCCCGCTTCTCTAGCAGTGGCCAGCATTGTTACATAATCTATGCATAAGATTATTGTCAACCCCCTGTATTTCTGAAGGGATGGCCCCTTTTCATATCACGGACGGGACTTTCCATGGAATATTACAGAAAGCCCGCGAAATACGTGAAGTCATGTGGGACCTGGTTGGTTCTCAGTTTCAGCCTGGACGTCAGGCAGATAAAATGTTACTGCTTTAGCTGAGACTCACTGCACACGCGCGTTGTGATTAATTAGAGAGAAATATGTTTAGTTAAGTAAATAAAGGTTTAAATAAATAATATGGTTTTGTGGTTGATGAATGTCTTGGCAACAGGACTGGCCTAGAAGAAGAAATGAATCAGGGACGACCAACCAGCAAGAACAGAGAAATCGAAGTCCAGACGCTAGAAGAAGAACGTAAGATACTAAAGATGAGCAGAAAAATAATAGTAGTAAAAAGAAGAGTATACAACAGCATGTCTTGTTCGTCTCACTCGGATGGAATGTGTGATCGCGCACAGCATTCTTGTGCAACTCCCATTTAGCTTATTTTCTTGGCGCTTCGTTAGGGCTCAAGTGGTGGTGCAGCCATACAGTAGCACGGCTTACTTTTAAATATTGGCATTTATTAGAGTAGGGGGTTCATGCATTTTCTTTTTAAAGAATACTACTTTAAGGTCCGGTTTAGCTCAGTCAGTAGAGCGTTCGCCTTGGAACCGCAAGGTTCCTAGTTCGATACCGGCGCGCGCCAACTCAGCGTATGAGTAGCACAGCGATCTGTGCGGTAAAGTGGGGAACTGATGGTAGGTGTTGCGCACCCCCACAGATGCTGAAAACAATCTACTTGGTCTAGCGCTAGTGAAAAGGGGATAGACTCCCTCGGTGTCTGACTGATATCGACTTTAAGCCACCCCGACGACTTTACTTACTTACTTTAGAATATTAGTATTTAGTAAAGTAGGGGCGTATCATAGATTCAGGTGGGCATAAGACACTACCACCGACCCCCCTGGGGAGTGTGGAGTCCCCATTTCGTTGCCATCACTCCCAGGTTAACTATGATTCGAAGTTGTAGTACCTGTTCATTCTTAACTATTGGTCAAATAGAGATAATATGTAAAAGTTTGGTTGATTGGTTGGTTGGTTGGATTTTGCGGCATGTCAACTCTTGATGGGTTATTTTAAGTCAAAGACGTTTTTGTTTTATTCATTCTTGTTGGGCATTCATTTTTTTAAAACGCATTTTTAAACTCATTTTTAAAAAATCTATTTAATATATAGATGGGACCCCAACAGGTACTCCACCCTGTCGGCTGGGGCGTTAGGATGCACGGACTGCCCCTCTGCAGAGGGGTAGACTCTGCCAGAGGGGTAAGACTCTGTTGGCCATGGGTGGCGACCCGTGATGCTTAACGATAGAGCCAGTTCATGACATGCAATACTCCACTTTGGCCCTATCTTGGGCTAGACGGGCGGTCGGAGAGGCCCCCTCCGATCAATCGGCTGGTCACGTCAAGCCCTAGGTTGATATGCCGTAAAACCAAACCAAACCAAAACCAAACCAACAGGTACTACCACTCCGGATCAGAATAGACCTGAGAGTAAATTTTTTTTAAAATCTGGGACGTATGGATATGATTTTTCTGCTTCGTTTTTAGATTTTTATGCATCAGGGACGCAGGACTCGTATCTATCAGCATCTCTCTAAGTCACAATTAAAAATTTGATTAGACAAAATTTGAATATTTTTTGTTTGGTTTGTTTTTGTTTTACGGCATATCAACCTCAGTGGTCATTTAATGCCGATAAAGTTTTGAAATAAATCAATTCTTAATGGATAATACAATTTTTTTTATAAATACATTTTTCTATTTAACCCATAGATGGGACCCTAACAGGTACTACCACTCCGGGTCAGAGTGGACCAGGGAGCAATGGTGATGAAGGGGTGCTCCACATTCCCCAAACCTCCAAAACTGGAACCTCACCATCAGATAGAGTTTAACGTCATTCCCAGGACATGTAGACCCGCAGCCACCGCCTTCTAGCACCCATATGATAAAAAGGGGTTGGGGCTTGCCATAAGGGCAATAGGGTTGGGAAAATCATATAGGTGCTAGGGCTTGACGTGACCAGCCGATTAATCGGAGGGGGCCTCTCCGACCGCCCGTCTACCCCAAGATAGGGCCAAAGTGGAGTATTGCAAGTCATGAACTGCTCATCCACCTGGGCTCTATCCGTAAGCATCACGGGTCGCCACCCACGGCCAACAGGTGGCCCAATTGGGGGAGTCTTACCCCTCTGCAGAGGTGCAGTCGGTGCATTCTAACGCCCGAGCCGACAAGGCGGGTGTGCACCAGAGTTTGTGCATGTGTATCAAGGCGATCCTTAAAGAAGGCCTAGCAACCATACAACTGGAGTCCATGACTGGGGGCAGACATGTGGAGACCTAAATTACTACCAAATAACAATTACAGAAAAACTTTTTAATCGGCAATTTGTTAGTAATGTCCAATAATCAGTAACAAAACATTAAGGAATAAGTTTACAATCTATATATTGATACTTGCGTTTTGAAGATGAGGACAATAGTCCGAATAACGCAGATAATACTAATCATCAAGCCTCATCTCAAACATTCAGAGAAATTGTGTTTCTTAATTGTACGACTTATCTTGAAACACCGTCTGGTCAAAAAGGAGACCATCCAAATCCTCTAAAATGAAATGAAAAAATATAAATCTGATTATCTGGTGTTGCTTCTCCGCAGAATTATTATGGGTGTTGTCACCTCAGCTAAATAATAGAACATTCCTGTTTACAGTTTACATAACCCAGAACACTAAGTATATTCTTCTGCCCCAACCTACAGGGCGGTCAGTCAGTCGGTGATTAACTCTACTGCAATGGCTGATAGGAACGGGTGGGGTGGACCTGGGAGTAATGGTAATGAAGGAGTATTTAACATTCCCCAAAGCTCCAGAATTGGAACCTCACTATCAGATGTACTTTAACGTCATACTCAGGACATTAAGATCCTCAACTACCGCCTTCTAGCACATTTATGATAAAAAGGGTTGGGACTTGCCATAAGGGTAATAGGGTTGGGACAATCATATAGGTGCTAGGGCTTGATGTAACCAGCCGATTGCTCGGAGGGGGTCACTTGGGTCGCCCGTCCAGCCCAAGTAAGGGTCAAAGTTGAATGTTGTATATCATGGACTGCTCAGACACCAGGATTCCATCCTTAAGCATCACGACTCACTACCCACAATCAACAGGTGGTACCGTTGGCATGGATATTACCCCACTGTAGAGGTGCAGTCGGTGTATTCTACTGCCCCTGCCGATGGAGTGACAGATTAATACATTGGCTTTTAAACATCAATATGTTTTTAATCGGTATTATAGTTTCTTATATATATATATATATATATATATATATATATATATATATATATACCAACCCTTCCGCACGAGCAGGATGCGACACAAGGTCAATTTCTTAAGCGGAGTTCAACGAGTTTGAATTCAGAGTTTTCCTTCTCCTGGACTGTTTACCTATCCATAGTTAAAGAGCCCAGTCTGACCGACTATTTACCCATAGCTGGAGGGAGAATATATGGATTTATACCTTTCCCAAGGGTATTAGCGCTATGCGAAATTCAAACAGTCAGGTCTAGGATTTGAACTCGGGTTGACGAGTCAATTTCCTACGACTCTAACACCACTCACCTCCATATAGATATTTTTATATGAAACGGTAAGGTTTCAACGCAACCAAAACTTTAACCTTTTACACTTTATTATTGGTTAAAAAATGTAGCTTTTCTCGTCAGACGATTGCTCCAGACTACGTCCGCGTGGGTGTGTATGTCGGATCTGGCGCCTTGCCGTCTGCGACTTTAGATTTATTTTTAGTTTTTATGAAATGCTTGACATACTTTATTTCTATTGGTGGAAGAAAAATGTAGAAACCATCTGTCGAGAAATGTCGGACGTTCCGACGAGTACTTGATAGCTGAAACACGTGTTTAAAACCACTTTAAAAGAACACTGTGTTATCGGTTTCAAAACCGACAGGAAGTTCTTATAAAGCATTGATGTATCTTGGGATACATTAACACGGAATATACGGTATGGAAAGACAAAAACGAACTTGTATGGACAATAAGTATACATACCCGGCCCTCGGGGCGGGGATCCAGTAGCTACAGCCTCTGGACCAGTAAAGTAATAAATGGCATGCCCCCCTCAATGCAACACCTGCACCCTTGATTTAAAGAGACAAAGCTGGGTTAATTGCCCGGTGCCTGAGGCGCCCCTTGAGGGGTATGCCGACGGGATCCACACTTTTTTAGCACCCACCATCCCATAAGCTTTGGTTCGTGGGTGGTCCCATATTAATATGGCCTTGTGCCTGACCCACATGCGTGTGATGCGAGATAGATAATTCACAATAAGGATTTGCGGTATTTCATATAAACACATTAGTAAAACGAGTGAATCCTCGTGGCATAGTGGTTAAGGTGCTGGACTGTGATATCGTAGTAAACGAGTTCGAACTCCAGTCGCGCTATTACGTTCATTTTTGGACACATACTCTTGGGAAAGGTATAGGCGCCCTCATACCCCACCTATGGGTTACTAATACCACTACTTTATAAGAACAGTGTGTTATCAATTTAAAAACCGACCGAAGTTCATATAAAGCCTTGATGTATCCTGGGATACATTAACACGGAATATGCGGCATGGAAAGACAAAAACGAACTCATATGAACATAAACATTTGAGGTATTTGATATAAACAAATTAGTAACGTAGTGTTTAACGTACTAGACTGTGACATCGTAGTAAACGAGTTCGAACCCCAGTCGCGCTATTACGTTGATTTTTGGACTAAAACCCTTAAGAAAGATATGGACACCCTCATACCCCAGCTATGGGTTAACTAATACCACTACTGTTCTTCTACAAGGATGGCTTTAACATTAAATACCCCATGAAGGTTGATATGCTATTAAGCAAAGAAACCAACGTTTTTGTCAACTTTAAAATCATAGTTGGGATGTGGGGGGAGGCAACAATTAAATTGTTCACGGTGGGTTAGTCATTTTTTAAAGAGAAAATTATTAAACGTTATTTAATTAGAATCCTTAATTGTTTCCTAAATAGAAGCATCCATATAATCACGGACCGCTGTTACCTCAGTATTCAAACGGGTTGTTTAGTAAAAGTTTGTATGAATAAAAATTGAAATAAAAAGTTATTTTCTTTAAGACATACAATTGGGACCACAGGATTTGTCAACTTCCAAATCAAAAGGGGGTTCGGTTGGGGGTTGCAGTGATGGCAGTGGGCTAAGGCACCCCTCCTCCCGGAAAAATCTCTCATCCATTACCTCTAAAACAGGGCCACTTGCTCCGGAGCCTCGAGGCAAGGAGGTGAGCAAATATCAATCCCGTATCCCTGGGGACTTTTTCTCATACCGCGTGTATTGCCTGGTATATATATATATATATATATATATATATATATATATATATATATATACACCAACCCGCGAGCAGGATACGACACAAGGTCAATTTCTTAAGCGGAGTTCAACAGATTTGAATTCAGAATTTTCCTTTTCCTAGACTGGTTACCTAGCCATGATTAAAGAACCCAGTCTGCTCTTCTATTTACCCATAGCTGGAGGGAGAGTCGGATTCATACCTTTCCCAAGGGTATTAGCGCTAAGTGAAATGCAATTAACACGTCCAGGATTTGAACTCGGGGCGACGAGTCCATTTCCCATGACTTTAACCATTACACCATGCGCTTCCTTTATTGCCTGGTATATAAAGCGTCCACGAAGGAGAATGCCGACAGGACTACACATTTTTTTTTTTTTTTGCATTGGCCATCGCATGCGCTTCGGTTTGTGCGTGGTTTTCCAAGTTAAAATGACGTTATGTCAGTCCGGCCTGAGTGGGAGATCTGAAAAAGAAAAGAAAACCCTTAAAAAAGGACCACAACAGTAATATTGTATGTCCATATTAAACGCGGGATGTAAGAATAGGTATTTACTCAACCCGGGTTGGATGTGGCACAAGGTCACGAGTATGGGGCAGCTAGCAAGGATCGAACTCGCTACTCAGTCGTAATGGGTCTGCGAGACTAGCTGTCTAACCATTAATCCACGATACGATGCCCCTTTTACCCAACCCGTTCGCCACAGGTAGGATGTGACACAAGGTCACGAGTATGGAGCTCCCAGCGATGATCGAACTCGCAAATCAATAGTAATAGATCTGCGAGACTAGCTGGATAACCATTAATCCACGATAGGATGCCCATTTTACCCAACCCGTTCGCCACAGGTAGGATGTGACATAAGGTCACAAGTATGGGACATCCGGTGAGGATCGAACTCGCAATTCAGTAATAATCGGTTTGCGAGACTAGCATGCTAACCATTTACATCACGATAGGACGCCCAAAGCTTGAGTATGGGTAACCCGCAGCCGATCTTCTTTACCGTATTTTGCCGATGCAGGTATCATTGGGGATGTGAAAAGTTTTCGTAAACGGGCCAGACGTTGGCACGTTTACCAAAACATTTCATATTCCCCAATGATGCCTACATCGGAAAAATACGGACAAAAATGTTCGACTTTGGGTTACTCTTACCCTGGTTTTAACTTGGATTATATACCAATTTAATGGTGGGTGGTTGGTTGGTTGGTTGGTTTTACGGCATGTCAACTCTTGTTGGGTCATTTTATGCCGAAGAAGTTTTCTTTTATTCAATCTTGATGGTTCTGGTTCTTTAACCACGTGCGTCGATCCTAGGGGGCTATCCCCCCAGGCAACACCTGCCCCCTCGATTTAAAGGGACAGGGCTGGGTTTATTGCCCAGTGCCTGAGGCGCCCCTCTTAAGGGGGAATGCCAAGGGGATCGACGCAATTTTTTAACCCTCCACCAATGAGTCTCGGCTTGTAGGTGCTCCCACGTTAATAGGGCCTTGTGCCTTACCTTGTACAAGTGGGGTCCGAGGATAATATCTAGCTACTCAAGTTTTTTTTTAAACACATTTTTTAAACTCATTCTTTCTATCTAACCCATAGATGGTTTGTTTTGTTTTACGGCACATCAACCTCAGTGGGTCATTTAATGCCGACAAAGTTTTGAAACAAATTCTTTCTAAATAGATGTTCAATTTTTTATAAACACATTTTTCTATTTAACCAATAGATGGGACCCTAACAGATACTACCACTCCGGGTTAGAGTGGACAAGGAAGCAATGGTGATGAAGGGGTGCTCCACATTCCACAGTCCTCCAGAACTGGAACCTCACCATCAGATAGAGTTTAACGTCATCCCCAGGATATTAAGACCCTCAGTCACCGCCCATAGATGAAACCCTAACAGGTACTACCACTCCGAGTAAGAGTGGACCTGGGAGTAATGGTGATGAAGGGGTACTGCATATTCCTCAGAGCTCCAGAATTGCAACCCTACTTATGGGGAAGGGAAGAAAAAATACTAAGCAATTTTAAGTAAACTTTAGTTTGGACAGCTGCAATTTATTTTATGTAGTTAAAGTAAAAATTGTGTCATATCGTTGAGTATTTTGGGGGCTATATATAATACACACACACACACACATATATATATATATATATATATATATATATATATATATATATATATTACGAAGTGTATACGTGATTAGCCGTTATCTGTTATGTACAGCAGCTTGAGGTGTGTAAACAATAGCTTCCTTATTCACAGACAGGGGAAATAAATTCGTCTTTTTTCTTTTCCTTCTTTTTCGCGATGTAAACTTGTGGCGATGGTGGTGAGGGAACTAGTGATCACGTGACCGACCCAGCGGGCCAATCAGATCGCTTCTTTCGGAGAAAGTAGGCTTTACCTACCGAGACAGCCTGAATTATGGCGCGTGATAGAGAGAGAGTGAAAGCTAAGGAGAGTACCTAAAATAATAATAATAATTTTTTTTTTATTTCCTTTTTTTTTTATTTATTTATGAATGTGATTTTTTTTTTGTAGCAGTTTGTGGAAGACTTTGGTATACCCGAATTATTGGTTTCGGTGTTGGGATAACTTTTTTTTTAAAAACGAAAGAAAAGAAAAGAAAGCGTGGATTTTTTATTTTAAGCCCTTTTTTTGCGCCTCTTTTAAAAAAAAAAAAAAAAAAAAAAAATTTGTACTACAGACAGATTGATATCATCGACCACTACAATAAACTGAAAGGTTGTAATTATGACTCCAGCAACCGGCTATAGTGCTGCTTCTATTAAAAGTGAACTATCTCTCTCGAGGAATTGCCTTCCTTCGTACAACCCGAGTTGATTCTACTTTGCATACGCGTATCGATAGTGTGTATTAAAAGTACGCGTTGCCCACAGTCGTGTGTAATGTACGGCTACACAGTTGTAAACACGGCTGCTTTCCGCTCTGTGTGTATCGGAGTACTCAACCCTCCCAAAGTGCTGCGAACTAAACTACTCACTTATTTTGGCGATGTTTTAAGGAGGATTTAAAATCGAGGAAGTTGTGAGAGGGGAGAGGAAGACCGAAGAAAAAAAAAAAAGAAAGAAAAAAAAAACTAAATTGCTTTTTTTTGGATTTATTTTTTTTACTACCTTCATACACTGTACGTATTTTATTTTGATTTATTTTTAATTTTATATAAGTTAAATAATATACATTAAAAAAATACGTTTATCTAAAAGAAAATTACTTACATTGAATACTATTCCTCCCTTTAAAATTTTTGATTCGGTTTTATCTTATATACCTATATTTTTGATTTTATTTTAATTCTATCTTTATTTTATTTTATTTTATTTTATTTTTTTTAAAATCCACCTTCTTGAATAAATGCTCCAGTTTTGTTTTGTTTTTATCTTTATTTTTTGTAAAACTTTCGTAAGCGCACTTGTTCTACTTTTGTTTTATTTTTAACTTCTCAAATTCGAAATAGTAACTTTTTTGTTTTGAATATTTTCTTCCCTGTTTCTGGGTTTTGAGATTTATATATACATACATACATACATAGCTAATCTTTAAACTTTTATTAGCCTGCTAAGTCGGTTTCATTTTGTCTTTTATTTCCTTTTTCTCTAAGGTATTTCTACTAATTTCGTTACTATCAAATCTCTAAACCTGAACGGAAAAAATCGTTTTAGAACACTTTTTTTTTTCTTTGCTAAAAATCAAAAAGGAAGAAACCAATTTTCTTGGAGACTGTATAATTAGGCGATTGTCTTAGACTCTAATTCCTCCTTTTTTAATAGAATTAATTATAATCGATTTCCTTTTTCTTTCCTTTACTCTTACACCGTCTAATTAAAAACCAGTACATTTTAATTTTTAATAGCTGATTCGTAAAGAGAAGTAAAGTACCCCCCAATTATTCACCTCCACAATAAACGACTACTTGCACTACCTACGATTAAAAATTTCGCCCCCTTCCCCCATATCTAGTGTCGGAAGTAGCAAGAAGGGAAAATAATTTAAGATTAATTCTTTATTCTAGTTCTCTTTTACTTATATTTTCTCCTACGGTTCTAAAAGGTAACGTTGTTGTTTATTTTTACTTACGGACGACTTTAAATCCAGCCATGTTTGGCACAAGGCTTCAAATTAAACGTAAACTACCACGCACGTACGTTTGTATGTTTACAATTTTACAGCTATATATTTTTTAGATGTAAGTATTTGATTAAAAGTTGATTATTAATTTAATTTTTTTACTTTTTCTCCAACGATTCTAAAAGGTAACGTTATTTATTTTATTTTATTTTTTTTTTTTTACTGAAGATTTTAATTATCGCCTTGTTTGGCACAAATCGTCAAATCAATCTACCACGCACGTTCGTTTGTATGTTTACAAATTACATCTATATATCTTTTAAATATACACACGTATATAAAGTGAAAAATATAATTATTTAATTCCCTTTATTGGGAAATGGGTGTCGAACTAAGACTTTAATTTTAAAAAAAATCTCATTTCCTATCATAAAGTAACGAGGTGATGTCTTAAGTTCGCCATGGCAAAGGCTTCAATTTTCTAAAGTTGTTTTTATTTTTTATCGAGTGCGCGGTGGGGTTGGGTATTTATGTGTGTGTGTGTGTGTGTCTCTCTCTCTCTCTCTCTCTCTCTTGTAGAAAGTGAAATAGATTCTCTATACTCTATATCACATGGCTTATCCACCCCACCCCAACCTCTTACTTCCGCCTTTTTTTTTTCTTTAGTCTACGTAAATTTTTGTCTTAATTTTTCTCCCGACTCTTAAAAAAAAAAATTTAAACACCTTGGTAAAATAAATTACCGTTTTCATTACGAAATCGTCTGCTAAAGTTCTCAACGCTGTTTGAAAACCAGGAACTATTATCTGGAAACTTTTTGCAGACACTGTGTGTGTGTGTGTGTGTGTGTGTGTGTGTGTGTGTGTGTGTATACTTATATTTGTAACTATCTATATGTCTATAGAACTCTTGACACACATGTGGCAATTGTGCTATAGGTAGTGAGTTTGCTGGAAACTTTCGCACACCTACATTTTGTAATAAACTCGTAGTGGCTATCCTTATTTGAATTTTACCTACTTCCATATTCCGTAAAAAAAAGCACCTCTTCTTTCTGGTTAGCCGTATAAATGTAATAAGTATAATAATAAAAAAATGAAATGAAATAACCTCAACTGAGGTTTGAACTCTCACCCCCACATCCAATCATTGCCTTTATAAGCAGCACTCCTGAAAAATTCCATAACTAAACTAACCCCCCCCCTCCCGAACCAACCGAATTGTGAAGAAATTAGAAACTTGATTTGTATTAACTTTGTTATGAAAAAAAAATGGCACATTTTTCGTCACTATTTTTTTGTTTCGTAACCTTATCAATTTTGTCAATTAGCCTAGATCAAGGCTAGCAGACCATAACTAGTGAGTTCGAATCTCACTGGGTGCCCTATAACCCTGCCTCGTGCCACTGTTATCTTTTAGAAATTCTAATGTTTACTACTGCTATTGACGTTTTGTTTTTGTTTTTTGTTTAAATAAATGTTGTCAAAATTGTTTATTAAACGTAGGTACCCACAATTTTTACGTCATAGAGGCGTATCTTACAAAATCAAATCACTGCTCCTGATTGAAAAAAAGAATCTCCAAAAATCAGGGAATTATCCGATTTTAATAATTTTCAGTGTTAGTTTTTAAAATACAGTGGCGATTTTTCTGAAAGTCGCTTATAAAAATTAAAATAAAATCATTTAAACACTAAACTGTCTCTTCTTAAAGTAGAAATTACTTTTTAATAGTTTCATATAGAAACTTTATTTGGCTTTTTTCTTTTTTCACTATTCATTTTATTTTATTTTTATTTCGAAATGTTGGTCAAAATTGAATTATTCTTACTGGTTGTGCAAAATTTCCCAGCTCTCCCTTTGTTTACACTTAATATATCACACACACACACTAAAAAATTAATGCCGAAAAAAACTAAAAATAAATTTGCAAAATTGCTAACGAAAAAATTGCTTTAAATATTAAGTGACTACATGAGTCGTCAGATGGGCCGTATTTTTCAAATGAAGGGCGTAGGGAACTTGATTTTATTTTACTTATTTTCAAAAACTTTAAATTGCCTTCAATTATTTCTTTATTAGCTCATTCCCGAAAAAATCGCCTCTGTATTTTAAAAATAACCAACTTTTTTTTTCTTTTTTTTTTTCAACACAGTATGTAATTTGTTTTTCATCTTAAGGAATAAGTGTTCATTTATTTTCGATACTGTGAAAAAGTCGTAGAATGTAAAACTACCTGAGCCTTACCAAATAAGGTAAAAACTATCAGAAAAAAATAAATGATTTCTTCAGTCTGTTTTGATTTTTATTTAAATAAATTGATTTTCTTTTTTCTATTTCTAGATAATATCCTCGAAAGTGAAATAAACTCTTTTGGGGAATTTTAATACTGCTGTAGTCCTAAAAAAAGTATTTAGACCATATCAGGCGAGTCAACTATCTATACACGCAGTTCCTGAAAAACTAACACTGGAACCAGTGTTATTAATTTGTCTACAACTATAAAAGAAAGAAAAAAAACCCATAAACTGTCTTTGAGAGGAAAAAGAAAAAAAAAGACTAGTTCATTTTTTATAGACTACGGCATGTCTGACTCGGACATTACTACTTCGACACACACTTCGGAACCCCACACGTCTAAACCCGGAGACGGGGGAAAGATGTTACTGCCCGACCCCATCACTAGCGATGATGAGGTACGTGTGGAAAGGTGGTTAGACGAGCACCCACACTTCGTTCACTCCTACTTTATACGCAAAGCGAAACGGTATACAGTTGACGAATGGCTGGCATATCGTTCTCCTCACTCCCTGCAACAAGACCCTTGCACTTCTCTGACTGCGGGTCAGTCGGAGGCGGCAGCACCGTTGTCGTCGGCGGCGACGGCGGCGGCGTCGGCATCACGGTCGAACTCTGGTACAAACACCCCCGTAAGAAAGATATCTGCTCAGGAATTCGATAGGGGGAGAATGCTGAATCCCATGTTCTCCACCGTGGGTGGTATGCCGACTTTTCTTGGCCCTGTTTCGCCGTCGGGTCAACCCAGCACTGCACTGATCGGGGCAGCGGGCCCAGCTCCGAAATTGTCGAAACGGCGAAGGTCGCGCAGCGAACTGCAGGCTTTGGATGAAAAAGAACTGATGTATGAACTGGTGAAGGACACTGCTGAGGAACTGGACGTGACAGTTCTTTGCTTTAAGATTTTACAGAACGTGTGTGTACTATTAAACGCGGATTGTTGCTCCCTATTTTTGGTCCAGCACAATTTTGCTGGAGAGAAAATTCTTGTCTCTAAATTGTTCGATGTCAATTCTCGAACGACGTTTGAAGAGTGCCTCAACAGAATGGAGGAGATTATTATCCCTTGGGGCACCGGAATTATCGGACATGTGGCGAAGACAGGAGATCATTTGAATATTCCAGATGCTTATAAGGTAAGCTTTTTCATTTTTATCTTTACTTGCAAAAAAAAAAAAAACTCCCTCTGGGCAGTGTAAAAAAAAAAAAATTGATGGTAATTTATGAGGAAGTGCGTCCCGGTCCCCTGCCTCCGAAATTGCTGCCCAGTGAATTTTAAAATAACGACCCCACTATGTCGTCTCGGCAGTGTTACTTGAAAGAAAACAACCAACTTAGGGTGTCAAGTGTATTTGGGGGAGGGTTCTTTTTTGTCTTAATTCTTGCTTGTTTAATTATCGTGATTTGTCGTAATTCTGGTTTATGGGCTTGAGTATAACGCTAAACTGTATCTGATGGTAAAGCTTCAATTCTGGGGGATTAGGGAGTACCCTTTCATTGATTACTTCCAGGTTCATTCTGAATTGGAGTGATTGTACTGTTAGGGTTTCATCTTTGGGTCAAATAGATCTGTTTGAAAATTGAGTATTGGTTAGGAATACTCGATACCATACAACTAAACTATTTAATTGTAGTTATTTGAAACTAGACTTGTTTACTAAGATGTGTGATGCCTTTTCAGTTTAAAACGTAAGAAACTTTCACTCTGAGCTAGGCTTCATAAGTATGTAGTGTTGCACTTCCTGAATCCTGTGTTTCACCAGAAATTGCTGATTCAAAATTATTACCAAAATTTTCTCATAGAATTATAACAAAGCCTTGAGACAGAATCTATTTTTTTTTTTTCTTTTTTTTCTTGCCAAACGTAACTGAGCAGTTGTCTTGACCATTTCTTTTACCTGATACACTCCTTATGACCAAATCTAATCTGCCCCCTCCTCTCAAAAATTCACACCCTGTTGGGGCGTCTTAAAATATGCTGATTGTATCCCCTGCCAAGGGCGCTAATGTTGTATACTCTTTTTACTTCTATTTTTCTTTTCATCTTTTCTATCTTGCATTCTTCTCCTAGCGTATCTTCTAGCGTCTTGACTTCGTCTTGGTGGTCGGTCGCACTTAATTCATTTCTTCTAGGTCAGTCTTGTTACCAAGACACTCATCAACCACAAAACCATGTTACTTTCGTAAGCTTTTATTTACTTAACTAAACATTTCATCTGACTAACATAACACGCGTATGCAGGTGAGTTCCAGTTAAGGCAGTACATCTTCTCTGCCTGACGTCAAAACTGAAACTGAGGACCAAACCAGGTCCCCCCGTGACTTCACGTATTTCGCCGGCTCTCTGTACTCTTTCTATGGAAAGTACTTTCCATGATATGAAAAGGGCCATCCCTTTAGAAATACAGGGGATTGACAATCTTATGCAACCGCATAGATTATGTAACACTAAGACTGCTTCAAAATAATCCTGATTCTGACCCTAAACTGTATCTTAGGGTGAAGCTTCAATTCTGGAGTTCTGGGAGAGTATGTAGTACCCCTTCATTGCCATTACTCCTGGTTCCACTCTGACTAGGAGTGGTAGTACCTGTTAGGGTTCTATCTATGGTTCAAATAGATTTGTTTGAAAATTGAGTATTGGTTAGGAATACATGATACCATATAACTGTAAATTATTTCTATTCAAAATTGGATACTTGAAGCTAGATTTGTTTACTAAGGATTATTATTAGTTACTTGAAACCATATAACTATGCAGAGAAATGTTTATTAAATAGGAATAGTTGCTTCATATAGCGGGTCATGCTGATAGTACAGATAATGACTCCCCAACCATCCCTGGCAAGTCTTTCATGCAGCATCCAGAATCTGCACATAGCTGATGTAGGTTTTTGCTGGTCAGCCTACACTGGTGTAGCTGTACAGTAGGGTAGATCGACTTTCACTTTTTAAAATATCAAATTGTCAATCTATGTGAAAGTTGTTCTAATATACTGAATACTGATACCAAAAATTAGATCTTTTACTTGCACTATTGTTTGAGGAAATAGCATCAAAGATCGTCTACTAAAATGCACTAAGAATTCTCGTTTTCGCAAAATTTAGCCTTTAGAAAATGAGGATTTTTAGTGCATTTTAGTTGACGATCTTTGATGCTATTTCCTCAAACAATGGTGCAAGTAAAACATCTAATTCTTGGTATCGGTATTCAATATACTAATGCAAATTTTGCATAGATGGAAAATTATTTATTTAAAAAAATTTTTTTTACTATTTCTCTGTTTGAGATGAGGCTTGAAGATTAGTATTATCTGCGTTATTCGGACTATTGTCCCATCTTCATTGTTATTTGTACAACGTTTCGGCCGATATACCCTCCGGCCTTCTTCAGGTATTTGTCGGACTCGGGAACCTTCTCGAACTCTGGAACTTTCTTGTCGTAATTGGGAGCCATCACGGAACTTTGAACCTAACCCTTTTAGTCCATGGGGGTATCCTGTTCTCATTCCGTTAACCATAGCTGGGGTAGGAGTTGTGTTAATTATTTTTCTATCTAACTGCCTCTACTCAGGATTGAACTAGGGATCCAGAGATAACTGTCTCTTAGAACTGTCTTAACCTAACTACCTTATCCACTAGATTACAAGAAAGTTCCCGAGTTCAAAAAGGTTCCGGAGGGCATATTGGCCGAAACGTTGTACAAATAACAAAGATGGGGACAATAGTCCGAATTACAGAAATTTTTTTTTTTTTTTTTTAGTGGATGGGGGAAATCGACTTACCCTGCTGCATCTTTGTAATTCCCATCTAACTTTCTTCACTAATTTTATTAGTCCAAGTGGTACAGCCATACAGTAACATTGCTACAGCTTGGAACAGTTTTCACTTTATCTTGGATCAGATTTCCATTTGAATAGCAATCCATAACTTTATGCATATATCTGCTTTCTGTAGGTGAGATATTACTACCTAGGTAACTTGAAACTGACTAGTGTCTTACCTAATCATCCTGTCACCAAATCTTGCTCTTCATTGCCATTACTTCCAGGTCCACTGACTCAATGATAGTACCTGTTAGGGTACCATCTCTTTAAATTGATCCAAAAATGTTTTACAAAATTTGGATACCTAACAATAACTAATAAAAGCAAATAATTCCTCGGAGGAGTACAATCCCCACCCCCAGGGGGCCACCTGTTTGGCCATTGGTGGCGACCTGTGATGCTCAAGCGTGGAATCCTGGTAGGTGAGCAGTCAATGACCTGCAGCATTCCACTTTGGCCTTACTTAGGCTAGATGGGTGGTTGTAGAGACCCCCTCTGAAAAATTTGCTGATCACATTGAGGCCTGGCACCTGTATGCTTGTCCTGACCCTATTGCTGTGGTGGCTCAGGGTCTTTAGTGTCAAACTGCATATTCTGAAGTTGACATTCTGGTTCTTTGATAAGTGGAGTGCCCCTTCATTACCATTACTCCTTGGTCTACTCTGACCTGGAGTGGTAGTACTGATTGGGTCCCATCTATGAGTTAAATAGAAAAGTGTAAAAAAAAATGTATTTAAAAATTTAGAAAATTTTTTAATACCTCTCAAGAAAGAATAAAACATTACTTCTTTGGCATTAAACAACCCAACAAGGGTTGACATGCCATAAAATCTAACCATTAAGATAGATGGCTGTTATTCTACAAAAATATATAAACAAAATCCAGACAAACTGTTTCTTTATCTTCTCATCAACTATGGTTTAAATAGTACCTCCTACTGTTCTTCTACAAGGATGGCTTTGGCATTAAATATCCGGGGGGGGGCGGGTTGATATGCCATCAAAAAGAAACCAACCAAATGAGATAGTATAAAGACGGAAGCCTCTATAGATTATCAGTCTAATTTGCAACTGAATGAATATTCTGTTGGGTCTGTGTCCGCACTGAATATCACTTACTGATCCTCCAGATTTTCTACATCCTGGAGATAACTGTGACGGCATTCACCCTGGGTTGGTTGAGCCAGCTTGAATTCACCGCATCCTGAATGAACATGATTGTTAGTGAATTCATGAAAAGAGTAACAAGGGAATAGGAAATTCACGAGTGGTCCCCAAACCTGCATGCATAGAGCTGCCCTTGTTTGCCGCAGATATGACAGATACTGTGATAAGTACACCAAAACCCGTTAATTCCCGACAATGATGAAGACACCCTTTGGATTTTCGTCAAAGCCCCTTTAGCTGGGTTGTGGCCCTAATACCACTGGGTGTTGGACCAATCTGCCTTGTGTGACCCTAACAGGAACTTGAGTTCTGGAGAGCATAGCTCTGAAACTACGATGTTGTCACCACCCTGCCATGGTGAGAAGGGGTTGGACTTTAGGGTGGAAAGGAGATGTATGAAATATTAAATAAAACCCTTTATTACTTCAATAGATGCGTCTGTATCATTAAGGACCACTATTACAATGGGGAACCTAACTAATTTCAGGGTCATCAACTGTGGATATCTATCTACATTGGGTTATTTCCTATAACTCCAACATAAACAAAGGGAAACCACTCTTGACTGATAAATTATTTATTTATATCTACTAGAAAAAAAGATGGTGTTAAGGTTAGTTTAATAGGCAAAATAATTTATCAGTCAAGAGTGGTTCCCCTTTGTTTATGTTGGAGTTATAGGAAATAACCCAACATTGACTATATCCTCAGCCTAGAGGGAAGAACTGGTGTTGTATATTCTCTTTCTTTACTTCTATTATTCTTCTGTTCTTCTTCTAGCGTCTTTTCTAACGTCGCTGTTCTTGCTGGTTGGTCGTCCTTGATTCATTTCTTCTTCTAGGTCAGTCTTGTTGACAAGACATTCATCAACCACAAAACCATATTATTTACTTAACTAAACATATTTCTCTAACTAAACACAACGCGTGTTGCTAAAGCAGATACATCTTATCTGCCTGTTGTCCAAGCTGAAACTGAGAGCCAACCAGGTCCCACGTGACTTCACGTATTTTGCGGGCTTTCTGTAATATTCCATGGAAAGTGCCACCCGTGATATGAAAAGGGGCCATCCCTTCAGAAATACAGGGGTTGACAATAATCTATGCATAGATTATGTAACACTGGGTGTGACACTGAATTGCATTTGGTTGTGAGGTTCTGAGAAGTATGGAGTACCCCTTCATTACTCCCAGGTCTCCTTTTACTAGAAAGGGTAGTACTTATTCCAGTAGTGTCCGAGTCAAATATCAGTTTGAAAATTAGTTAATATCCTGAGAGGATAAAGAAATTTTCTGAACAATTTTTTTATTTATTTAAAAATTTTTTATTTTTTTATTTTTTTATTTTTAGAGCGTTTGGCTAGGAATCACAAGATTCTTGGTTTGATACCAGCCCTCGCCAACTCTGTATATGAGTAGCACAGGATCTGTGCAGTAGTGAGGAGCTGATGGTTGGTGTGCCACTCCACCTCAGATGCTAAAATAATCTTCTTGGTCTAGTGCTAGTGAAAAAGGGATACTCCCTACTGTTTGGCTGATACCGACATTAGGCCACGCCCGACGACTTTACTTTCTTCACATAAAGCATGTCTTTTTGTGATGTGTATATTTTAGTATGTATATATATATATACACACAAGTTTATGCTGAAGTGTTCATGTCATCTCAAGGGTTGACATGCCATAAAATCCAACAAACCAAACCCTCCACAACCAGATAATCAGGATTTGCATTTCATCTTGGATAATTTGGATGATCTCATTATTAACTAGAGGGTGTTGCAAGTTGATAATGGTTGTACAATTAAGGAACATGAGTTTAATATATATAGGATATCTTGTTTAATTTATGACCCACATTTGTAAATTTAAAGACTTACGTAATTCCTGGAGTGGGGAGCATGAGGCCTTAAGTACAACCTCCCACGGCCTTGTCGAAGGAGCAATTAAAATTACGTGTCTCTACTCGAGAACACTTCAGTGGATAAGCAGCACCAGATAATCAGGATTTGCAAGATAACAGTTGGAAAATTAAGGAACAAGAGTATTGATATAGACAATCTCTGCCATAAAGCATTAATGAGGTAGATGAAGAATAATTAAAGTTCAATTACCGTCAACTGGGAAGACAAGGCAACAAACAGTTGTAACTTAGATACAAACCTGAATAGTCACAAAGTCTACTGCAGAATGACAGGATATTTATAAGACTCCACAATGTCATTCAAATCAAATCAAGCAGCCAATCAGAACTCAAGGAATGGAATCACCCAAATTCATGAATGGTCATTCTTGATTTCTATATATACCAACTGTCTTGGACACTGCTTAAGTTGTACTTAGCTGCTGTTATTCAAACCAACAGGACTTACTGACTTCAATAACTTGTTTTATGGAAGCTGAACTCATTGTGGATGATTTGATAGGCCTATGCCTGATATGCAGAAATAGCGACCTCCTCACATCATTCTTGAATGAGATCTAAGATTCTCCAATGCTTTGATTTACATTTTAGCATTTCTTGGATAATTTGGACCCCCTCACCGCTAGGCATGACATAAACCCCGAACAGGTTGATATGCTGTTAAAATGAATCAACCAAACCAATCTTTTCAGAACGGTTTACTTAGGTTATACTAGAAGAGCTACCCGGTGTTGCTCAGGGTTTATCATAAATCTCATTTCTAATAGATAGATTAAAAAAAATTTTGTATATTTTTTTCTTTTAATTCTTGTTTTTAGTCTTTAATTTTTAGGTTTTGCTTATTTTCGCTATAAAATCGATCGCAAACAATGCTGATTTTACACTTTATAAAATCTTTTATATAAATCTCCTTATTTATTGAATGAAGAAATACCATTGTTAGTAGAACCCCCCCTCCCCAAAAAACGGAATATATAAAAATTCGGAAAACATGTCTTAGTTAACATGATTATTAAGCCTACTTTTTTTACAATAGATTAGATAAATGTTCAATTTAAAATATTTCATGTTGAATAAAGGTAGTTACTGAGTTTTTCTAGATATTTAAAAATTATGGAATTTCATTCAAATAAGCAAACGTTGACTCCCCCCACACCCTTTAAGTGAAAAAAAGTTTTCTTCCAAGCCATAGTTGTATTGTTGCTACTGTAAGACACCACTACACTAACCTAGCCTAGAGTAAGCTTGATGATGATACTGCCACCGCCGATGATGATGATCATTGATGCATTCCTAAGAAGCGTTTACATTATTCATGTGATAATTCATTACAAAATTAAAATCACCTCAGTTGAACACCTTCCCTTTTTGAATGTATCGTAAACCACTTTAAGGAGACGCATTAGGATTTCTATTTTAATGAACCTGGAATCTTGTAAGCCGACCCTTGCCTTTTTTTGAAAATCTACATTGAGTAAGAATTCAATTTAAAATAATCTTTCTACAATAAGATGATGCTTCTTGACTAATCATGGCGTTTGGGTAAAGACTATAGTAAGCCAGGATGCAGTACATTCAGCTGTTCCTGATTTGGTAGTAGCAAGTGGGTTAATGTGTACAGTAACTATTTCTCCTTAAAATTTTGGTTGAGTTTATTTCTTATATAATTTTTGAATAATGATATTAACCTCAATAATTTAATAACGCAAATGGAGATTTTAATTCAATGGCACGGACACTTGCAAATCTTAAATTTTGTTTTGAAAATTATGCTTGAGTAAGAATTTGATTTGCAATAATCTTTCTACAATAAGATGCTTCTTTACTAATCATGGGGTTTGGGTAAAGACTATAGTAAGCCAGGATGCATAACATTCAGCATTTCTTGTATAATTTGGGACAAGATGATACCCCCCCGTGGACGCCGAAACTGGTAATACCGGCCTCTTTTTGCTTTTAGACACGTAGGGTACGGACCAGACCTCTGGTCCCTATTGTGGGATCACAGTAATTTAACAGTCCTCTCTTTCTCTCTGCCTTCCCTCCTCTTCCGAACAGAGCCCATGAGACGAGCCTGGAAATAAAAGCTAAGCAGCTTGTGACTATATATTTCTCACATTGTGATGACTGCTGAACACCTTTTTAGTGTTGTGAATTTGGAGGCATGTTAAGACCCGCTATACAACATATATCGCTATTAGAATGTTGCGTATATCCGTTTTGGTACCGTCAATATACCGCCATGTTACAAATAGATAGATGAAGAGAAAAAAAAACCCATCGCAGCAAGCATAGACGTTGTGCTTTATCCACACAGTCTTGAGTTTCCACCCAGCAATCCTTATCAGATACTAAAAACCTCCTCGGAAAACCCCCTTAACTGGGTGTGGGTCTACATTGTTGGGTAGTCATTGCCAAAAATTATTTATTCACTTTGTGAAGGTTGCCAAAAATCTCAAATCTTTATTTTAACTTGCCAAATGTCTTTCATTTGTCATTGCATACCTCCAAAAATGCCGCCCTGTTGGCTGGGTCAGCAACTGCACCTCTGCAAGGGATAAAATTTCCCCTGGCTTCCAGCGGGTCCACCTGTGGGTGGTGACCGATGATATTTAAGGATGAAATCCTGGTGGCTGAGCAGAACATTCCTCAGGTTTTTTATTCCTAGGCTTTACTTCTCCTAGACTGCTTACCAACCAAGGCTAGAGAACTGAATTTGCCTTTGACTATATAGATATACATGGAAGCGTGTGGTGTAATGGTTAGTCATGGGAAATGGACTCATTGCCCCGAGTTCAAATCCTGGATGTGTAATTGCATGCGCTAATACCTTGGGAAAGGTATGAATCCTATTCTCCCTCCAGCTATGGATAAATAGTAGGGCAGACCGGGCTCTTTAACCTTGGTTAGGCAACCGGTCTAGAAAAACTCTGAATTCAAACCTGTTGAACTCTGCTTAAGAAATTGACCTTGTGTCACATCCTGCTTGTGTGAAGGGGTTGGTAGATAGTGTCCTGGGGCACACAAATTTGATTTGAAGGAGTCCCCAGAAAATTTGATGGGTTCCAACTAACGTTTATTAAAGTAGTTTATCATGAACAACTAAAAGCCGTCTAACCCCTACCTTGTACCCCATACAGTGTCATTATTTCCAAGAAAATATTGAAATGTATTTAGTTAACTGGAAATGGTGGGAAAGAAAAAAACCCACTGGGACACATGGATACAATTCTACTGCGTCCTTTTAGATTTTTATGCGTTGGTGACGCAGGACGTGTACCCATCAGCATCTGTGGATATATTTAGAAACTTTGGCTCTAAAGATTTGGCTAGTGAGTTTGGTCCTAACTGGGTGCCCTGTCTTCTCCATTGTCGAGTGTAATGTGTCTCTTGCTAGAATAAAAGATGGAGAATTGCATAGAACTAAATGATATTGAGATAAATTATGGTATATTTTTTTATTTACTAAATTAAGATATACCTTAGCAGAGATGCTGATAGGTATGCATCCTGCATCCCTGATGCATAAAAATCTAAAAGGATTGGAGTAAAATCATATCCATGCATCCCATTGTTTTTCTTTTTTCTTCCCTCACCATTTCAATCTAACTGTAAATACATTTCAATAGTTTTTTTATTTTTATTTTTTTAAATTTTTTTTTATTTTTATTTTTTTATTTATAGAAATTAATTACACAGGATAGGTTACAATGTAGGAGTTACAGCTTTAGTTGGGACCCATACATTTTCCTGGGGACTCGTTCAAAGCAAATATGTGCATCCCAGGACACACTCAATCAAAAAGCTATCAGCATCACTGCCTTAGAAGAAAAAAATTGAAAAGATTATTAGATATGAATAGCTGGAAGTATGAGAAAATGAATCCGACAGTATGTGGAGAAAATTTTTAAAGAAAACACAGGATGTCATGAACGATGAAAACTTTGTCGATACTTAAGTATTTTTTATTTTCTTTAATTTTTTATTTTTTTTTTTTTTTTTTTTTAAATAAAATCTTCAGGGCATTGAAAATTTGTACGAGTAAAAGATGAAAGATGTTTAGTGTATGTTGAATGTGTGATAAAAGGTTATTTACCGTTATTTACTTGGCATTTATATATGAAAGCGCCGCACAATCATTGCATGTGAAATAATCGCGTCTTCAGCTTTCATATATAAACGCCAAGTAAATAATGTCCTGAAGGTTGGGTGTTTTTTTTTTTTTTTTTTTTTTTTTTTTTTTTTAACTGAAATACTTAAGTATTGACATGAGTTTCCATCGTTCATGACATCCTGTGTTTGTTTTCTTTAAAAATTTTCTCCGCATTTGAATAAATACAAAATACCAGTCTAGCTCCGAGCATCTGTCAAGGTTCTGGGTTCAATCCCAGTCCTTGAAAGCTCTCTAAGCTGGGGCTTTAAAATACACAGGCTGCACATCTGAAGAGGGATAAAAATCCTCCACTAGGGTCATCTGTTGGCCATGGGTAATGACCTGTGATGCTTAAGGATGGAATCCTGGTGGATGAGCAGTCCATGACCTGCAACATTTAACTTTGTCTCTTAGGCTAGACAACTGTTCGGAGACCCCTCGGATCGATCAGCTCATCACATCAAACCATAACACCTATATGATTGTCACAACCCACTTTGACCTGGCGTGGTAGTACCTGTTAGGGTCCCACCTATGGGTTAATTAGATAAAAAAATTACCTGTGCAAGGGAATTTAGGCAAATGTCAATGTTAACCCTATCTACCTAATGTCTTAACCTATTAATGTCCGGGGTATCATGTTAAACAGGTTCCAATGCTGGAACTTGGGAATGTGGAGTGCTACTTTTATTGGCATTACTCCCAGGTCCACTAGGAATGAGTGATTAGTACCTGTTACTGTTAAGTTCCATCTATGGGTTAAATAGATCTGTTGAAAATTATGAGCATTGTTTAGACAACTTGATACCATGTAACTAAATCATTTGTATAGGAAGAGTTACTTCATACATAGTTGTTGTTGATGGCACAAATACTATGACTTTCTCTTGCCAACTGTCCTGGCAGGTCCTCCATGCAGCATCCAGAATCTGCATATAGCTGATTGTAGAGATTCATAGTGATTAGTATCCACAGCTGTGTTGCAAGCTGAGAATTCGGACTTGGTACGTGATTTAATGGCCGGTTTAGCTCAGTGGTAGAGCGTTCGGCTAGAAACCACAAGGTTCCTAGTTCGATTCCGGTCCTCGGGCGTTACGAGTAGCACAGGGATCTGTGCGGTAAAGGAGCTGATGGTAGGTGTGGCGCTCCACCTCAGATGCAAAAACAATCTCCTTGGTCTAGCGCTAGTGAAAAGGGGATAGACTCCCTCGCTGATTGGCTGATACTGACATTAGGTCGCCCCGACGACTTTGCTTTACTTACGTGGTTTAAATAGCAGGTTGGGCTATTTCACTTGTTATTTGGGCAAGTTCAATTCCTGGATTCTCATTGGCTGTGGTGGTACCTGTTAGGGTCCCATCTATATGATAAATAGACCAAAAAATTAGTATTCAAAAAAAAAGAAATAATTGAATATGCAAGAAGAATGAATAAAACAAAACGTTTTTGCGCATTAAGTTACCAGGCAGAAATCCAAACTAAGATTTACTAAGGCGCTTAGTCACCCCTGGGGCCTAAAAAAAAAAAAATCCAAGGTTGTAGCTGGGGGAAAACATTAATGAGGGAATTTGATCCAGAATATTCATTTTTTTTTTTTTTTTTTTTTTTTTTCTTTGTGGAACCTGCATGCGGTTTAGGGAAGAAGACTCCCTCAAAGAACAGATGTTGCTTGTTGTAGAGAAAGCAAAACTGGGGCTCTTACTAGGAAACTCGAGTGGGGTGGGGGTTATCCAATGGATGCAGCTCATCCGAACATCTTCCATAAAAGTAGCAATGGAAGAGGGACAGACTGGGGCCTATTCCGGTGATGGGAGGAAAGTGGATAAAGTGATGGTGAGGAGGGAGTGATCCGCTAGCGAGGCTATGCAACCAGTTTTACACGCTCTCTAAGCGAGACAATATTGGCTGAAAGAAACCCTGGCCAGGTATGAGAATCCTATTCAAGTACCAGGTGCTTGATATTTTCTAAATCGATACCATTTTTTTGCTTCGCCCCCCCCCCTTTTTTTTGGGGGGGGGTTCTTGCAATCAATGTATGGCTGATGTCCATCTTCAAATTGGGAGTGAAGTGGAGACCTTTGAGTCTGTCAAAGCAGTTAAGTATCTATATTTAAAAAAAAAATTGCTTTGTCCATGTTGTTTTTATAGTATATCAACTATTTTCGGGTCCTTTAATGCCGAAACGCGTCATTTTAATATTTGGTTAAATAATACTCTAGAATTTAAAAAAAAAAAAAAAAAAAAAGGAAAAATAATAAATATTCGACTTGTTGACAATATCGTTGCCGTCAAAAAAACTCTATCAACTCAAAAATCTTCAGCAGCTGAGAAATCTATCGTCGTAAAATCTTCAACTCAAAATCGCGACTTGACTCCTGTCGTCACCACTTCTACTTATACTAGTTTCTCCTCAACATCCAGGTGTCTGCACCCCACACAAGAGATTCTCGAGCCAAACCCGGCCTCCGGAATCCTCATAACTATCATCCGGGACTGTAGCTTCTCGACTTCGGTGATAATGTTTGCATTCTGAAGGAAGCGGGTTCGATTCTACAGTCCTACATGTCGGGCAAAGCCTTGCCTGCTTCCTTTGTGAATACGACAGGCCTTGACCTTCGCCACTTGGTGTTCTGTCACAAATACATAGTCTTATTGATAAATAAGATTCTATGAAAATCCAAGTTAGATTTGCCTTCTAACAGCCCATGTTATTAGTGTTTAAAATAATAGAAATAAAGGTTTACATAGTAAATTTGTGTGGTTAATTTGCATACCTGGTTTTTAAAACTGGGTTTAATAAATAATTACCTGGTGTTATTGATCTCTAGTATTTTATTCTCAAACATATCAAAATCAATCCTAGGAATGATTTTTATATAGAAGCCAATTAAAATATTAAAAATAAGTAATCTTTTTATATGCATTCTTATTTAATTTTGTTAGTATTTCTAATTCATATTTCATTACAATAAAACTAAAATGCTCGCACCTGGCAGAAGACGCATATTCTTGCGAGTCTACTTAAAAATTCTAGCTTTGACTTTTGCAAATATGTTTAAATATCTTTAGTGTAACCTGTCAATCAGGTAACTTTGTCAGAAATTTCAGCTATTTCATTTAACCCATATTTACAAACCTTGGCTACTGGCCTAATTGTACGTGTCTTGTAATTATAGTAACTAGTTAATATACTGCGGTATAATTTAACCATTATGAAAGTTCCCCACTCTCCCCCATGCACTGGTCTTATCGTTGCTATTAACTTTTTTTTTTTTTTTTTCTCTTTGTGTCCAAACATTTTCATGTTTCTGTAATTCCCCTTTTACTCGAGTTCATCTTTTTAGTTTAGTCAAATAAAAAAAATATTAAAAACTATCCTTTGTATGAACGAAAGAATAGTATCTTCAACTGACCATTTTTTTGAGATAGTAAATATATGCACCCTCCTGGTAAAAGTATTTAAGTTTTATGTAATAATGTATTATATTAAATTAGAATAGCTAATGAAACTAAATAAGAATACAAATAAAGAGTTGAAAAATAGAACGACTGAAACTTACTCTTCCATCACTCCTGTCTTTCATTACAGTACTAAATTTTCCTATTAACTATTTAGTTAAAATAGGAAGTAAAGAATAAAATTAGTTATTTCTACTTGTTAATGGATTTCTTTTTAAGATTTATCCTTGAGATTTTTGCTCATATTCATTAATATAAAACCAAATAATTAGAAATCAATAATACCAAGCACATGTTTATTAAAATCAAATTTTAAATATCAATATGCAAATTAGCCTTTGTTTTAAATTTTACTTGAGAGGTAATTTTTTTAATTTCAAACCCTAACAAATTAGGGAATTGTCTAATCTTAATGAAATTTTCATTTTTTTTTTTTTTTTTTTTTTTTTTTTTGTGTGTGTTAATAACTTAATTTTATAATAAATAGTTTATTTCATTAAAAGAACTTGAATAATATTTTGCTCGTTTTTTTTAATTCGAGTCGCTAATTTTTACATTTCTAGAAATATCCGATCCAAAAGACCATGTAATAAAAATAAGATTTAAAACAAAAACAAAAAAACCCTTTTACACTCATTTGAAAGATTTTTAATTTAAAATTTTTTTTTTTTCAAAACTATAGAAGGGGCGGGGGGGGAATAGATATTTGCTTCAACAAGTTCCTGCTGAGGGGGGGGGGGGACCAAAAGAAGCGAGTTCAGTCTTCGACCAGCAGCTAAAAATCCGTCGCCGTCGTCAAAATGATATTTTCTGACTGCCGTCTCACGTAAGCCGAAAGCTTCTCTGCTCATCACCCCCACGCTCCACTCGCTTTGGTTATTTTATGGGCATATTGCCCAAACATCCGGGCACATCAGTCGAACCTCGCATACATCCAATGCCTAAATCGCATTTATTTTTGCATGACGCGATTCAATCCTGGCAGGCAAGACAATGTCTTGCTCTTTTTCCTTTCTCGTTCTCCACCATAAAAACTCCAAATAATTTGTTGGCTGGGGCTTTAGAATACACAAACTGCACCTCTGCAGAGGAGTAATGGGGCCACTTATTGGCCGTGGATGGTGACCCATGATGTGACGGAATCCTTTCGGTTGAGCAGTCCCTGACATGCAACGCTCCACTTTGGTCCTTACTTAGACTAGATGGGCAGTCGGAAGCTCCCGATCAATAAAGCCCTAGCACCTATATGATTGTCCTTACACTTTTGCCCTTATGTCAATCCCTAACCCTTATATGGGTGATAGGTGGTGGCTGAGGGTCTTACTCTTCATGTCCTGGGAATGATGTTATCATCTATTTGATGGTGAGGTTCCAGTTCTGTGGAATGTGGAGCACACTTCATCACCATTGCTCTCTGACCTGGAATGGTAGTACCTGTTAGTCCCATCTATGGGTTAAATAGAAAAATGTGTTTATAAAAAGAAAAGTCTCTATTAAGAATGAATTTATTTCAAAACTTCGGTATTAAATGACCCACCAAGGTTGATATGCCACAAAACAAATCAAAAACAGTTTTCTTGCCTCCCCAGTGCTTTTGAGACCTTACTTTTGGTATCACCCTCATATTATTGCATATATATGTAGAAAGCGCGTGGTGTAATGGTTAGTCATAGGAAATGGACTCGTCGCCCCGAGTTCAAATCCTGAATGTGGTAATTGCATTTCACTTAGCGCTAATACCCTTGGGAAAGGTATGAATTCTACTCTCCCTCCAGCTATGGGTTAATAGTAGGGCAGACCGGGCTCTTTAACCTTGGTTGGCAACCAGACTAGAAGGAAAACTCTGAATTCAAACCTGTTAAACTCTGCTTAAGAAATTGACCTTGTGTCACATCCTGCTCGTGTGGAGGGGTCGGTAAATATCTATTATTGCATATATTTAGATACATCTAAATGTAGGAGAGCTGATAGTGTCACATGCAAATTTTAAGCCAGAATTTGAACTCTCAGTTCAAATAGCCTGACTGTTCATTTCTTAGTTCTTTTTAACCGTCTTTCTAACCTTTTTAGTTCTTGTCAGCACTTGGCAAAGGTTATGATGTTGATGAATACATGGATTCTGTGTCTTTTTGCCAAAAAAGCCACTTGATATTTGATATTGAATTACCAATAATCCGCTACAGTGTTCATCAAATCTTTCTTCCTTGTCTGCCAAGTAATCGTTTCATTTGTCAGAATTTGAGCAACCGACTTTTTCAATCTGTCACTCTCTTATTTGCTTAAGTCGCTGTTCAAATTTTTTCCCCTTCTGTTAATCTTGTTGTTCAGAATTAAATCTGATTTTGAAATGAAAGGATTCAATACAGAATCTGAAATAGGAAGACGGATCTTTTCACTGATAGAAACTTGCAGCTTTTACTTTTTTAAGGACTACTTTCAGAACATTGCTCATATCAGAAACCGTTATCTTAATGCAAATAATATGAAAGATCTATTTGAAAAAGTCGATATAGAAGACCTGTACATTTTGATGGAAATAAAATTATACCATAGAATATAGATATGAACCTAATCGATACCTGTCCTGTCGGCTGGGGTGTTCGAATTCATCAACTGCACCTCTGCAGAGGGGTAAGACTCCCTCAATTGGCCGTGGGTGGTGACGCATGATGCTTAAGGATAGAACCCAGGTGGATGAACAGTTCATGATTTGCAATACTCCACTTTGGCTCCATCTTGGGCTAGATGGGTGATCGGAGAGGCCCCCTCCGATAAATCGGCTGGTCGCATCAAGCCCTAGTACCTATATGATTTTTCTAA
The DNA here is from genome assembly GCA_023376005.1 of Doryteuthis pealeii. NCBI lineage: Eukaryota > Metazoa > Mollusca > Cephalopoda > Myopsida > Loliginidae > Doryteuthis > Doryteuthis pealeii. Next base: position 9,853,808 of record CM042164.1, on the reverse strand, counting down.
CACTATTGCCCTTATGGCAAGCCCCAACTAGTTTTTATCATATGGGTGCTAGAAGGCGGTGACTGAGGGTCTACATGTCCTGGGAATGACGTTAAACTCTATTTGATGGTGAGGTTCCAATTTGGGAGGTTTGGGGAATGTGGAGCACCCCTTTATCACCATTGCTCCCTGATCTACTCCGACCCAGAGTGGTAGTACCTGTTAGGGTCCCATCTATGGATTAAATAGAAAAACATGAGTTGATAACAAATTTGTATTATCCATTAAGAATTTATTTCAAAACTTTATCAGCATTAAATGACCCACTGAGGTTGATATGCTGTAAAATAAACCAAACCAAACCATGATGCTAACACATTAAAACCAATTACTACAAAAGTGTAAATATAGATACACAATATATATTAATTCCTAACCGCTAGGCATGACATAACCCTGAACCGGTTGATATGCTGTTAAAATCAACCAACCAATCTTTTCAGAACAGTTTACTTAGGTTATACTAGAAGAGCTACCCGGTGTTGCTCAGGGTTTATCATAAATCTCTTATCTAATGGATAGATTAAAAAAAATAAAAATTTTATATATTTTTCTTTTAATTCTTGTTTTTAGTCTTTAATTTTTAGGTTTTGGTTATTTTCGCTATAAATCGATCCCAAACAATGTAGATTTTACACTTGTAAATTTATAACTCTCCTTATTTATTGAATGAAGAAATACCACCCCTGCCATTAATGATGATGATACCACCACTGCCAATAATGATGTTAATAATGATGATGATACCACCGCTGCCAATAATGATGTTAATAATGATGATGATACCACCGCTGCCAATAATGATGTTAATAATGATGATGATACCACCGCTGCCAATAATGATGTTAATAATGATGATGATACCACCACTGCCAATAATGATGTTAATAATGATGATGATACCACCGCTGCCAATGATAATGTCGGTGTGCTCTCCTAAGGAGAAGCATTTACATTATTCATGTGATAAAAATTCAGTACAAAATTAAAATCACCTCAGTTGAACACCTTCCTTTTTGAATGTATCGTAAACCACTTTAAGGAAACCCTTTAGGATTTCTATTTTAATGAACCCTGGAATCTTGTGAGCCGACCCTTGCCTTTTTGAAATTCCACTTTGAGTAAGAATTCAATTTGCAATAATCTTTCTACAATATGATGCTTTTTGACTAATCATGGAGTTTGGGTAAAGACTATAGTAAGCCAGGATGCAGTACATTCAGCTGTTCCTGCTTTGGTAGTAGCAAGTGGGTCAATGTGCACAGTAACTATTTCTCCTTAAAATTTTGGTTGAGTTTATTTCTTATATAATTCTTGAATAATGATATTAACCTCAATAATTTAATAACGCAAATGGAGATTTTAATTCAATGGCACGGACACTTGCAAATCTTAAATTTTGTTTTGAAAATTATGCTTGCATGTTAATTATAAACACATGCTGAGGATAAAGATTTAATTTCTTATTTTATTCTTTTTTAATTTTCAAATTTTTTTTTTAAGATAATGTTACTTGCTTAACTCACAGCATTTTTACTTTTATATTTATTTTAAATTTTTATTTTACTTTTTTTTTATTTATTCTAAATTTTTTTTTCTAAACAAAAAAACCTATATAAATCTTGGAAGGCTCTTGCGGTAGAATTTTTATCGCTGTCGGAAGTGAACTCTGACGAGGGTTCAAGTCTTAGACGAGGCTGTTTATGTTTCACTTTGTGCTAAAGGATGAATTTATTTGTGCCCCCACTCCCATCCGACTAGGGTAGACATCCAAAGATTTTGGTATCGTAACCAGTCTAGTTGAACAAAAACTCTTAATGCAAACCAGCTGTACTCTGGTAAAAAATTGACTTACATATGGAGGGGTTGGGTAAATACCTAAGCATGCTGCAAAAAAACAAAACAAGCCCAGCTGTTATGCCAACTAAAAAGATTTTAGTTGGTGGATAGGGTTGAACATGGTTTTGGGGTGGGCAAAAGCCTCATTAACACTAACCAAAGTGCCCCCCCCCCCAATTATTTTCTTGTCTGCTATATTTTGTTGGGACTTCTGTCGCATTTTTAAAATATCAGATGTAGAGACGGGTTTTTAAATTTTATTTTTATTTTTTATCTTCTATATTTTCTATCTTTTTATTTCATTTTTTTACTTATTTTATTACTTTTTTATTTTTATTTTAATTTTATTTATTTTTTTTAATTTTCAATTTTTTAACTTTAAAAAAAATTTTTTTATATCTCGATTCAAAAATTGTTTTCTAATTAATCTTTTAGTCTGTAACGACCTGAATACCACAATATTGTAAACTAACAACCTGTGTATATACCACAGTATGATAATTTAATTACTACGTTTGTTTACTTGAGAGCTACTGCGAAATAGTTCAGTATGTATAAAGTATTATTTTGATTTAGCTCCTTCACTCTCCTTTTTATTATGTTCGATTTAAAACAGATTATCACCACTTGTGTGTGCTCACCCCCTCTTTACTCTTTTTTATATTTTTGTGTAGCATGTCTTTTTTCTTCCCTTTTTATAAAAACAATTGTCCATTATTTAGCTGAGGTGACAACACTTTTTAATTTGAAAAATATATTTTCAGACCATATTACCTTTAGGCACCCCTTTTTGATCTCTATTAAGAAAGGACATGTTTTTTCATTTACACCGTCAATATTCGGTTGTTTGTTGGGGGTTGGAGTTAGTTTTATAATTTAAAAAAAAGAATCTAAATCGTCTGTTAAAACAAAACCGGATATTAACGGTGTAAATGAAAAGCATGTCCTTTCTTAATTGAGATCAAAAGGGGTACCTTAAGGATCTATGGCCCATATTTTCTAATTAATTTTTAGTCTGTAATGATCTCAATACCACAATATTGTAAACTAGCAGGACCTGTGGATAAACCACAGTATGATTTAATTATTACATTTGATGTTTATTTAAAAGCTATTGCCAAATAGTTCAATATGTAAAAAGTATAATCATGATTTTACTTTTTTTTTTTTTTTTTTTTTCTAGTGTGCCTATAGCATGATTTTTTTTTCTAGTCTTCCGACTTTTTATCTTGCAACTGCCTGAGATGATGAAAAAATGTAAATTATCTGGTGTCACTTATCCTTCAAATCACTTAGGAGTGTAATCACCTCGACTATAGGTTAAATCCTACTTAACGGACATAAATTCCACCACCATATGTCGCCCTGCTGAAAGAAGAAAAAAAATACTAAAAATCAAGGAGTTAACCGAATTTAATAATTCTCAGTGTCTGTGTTGATACATTAATGAATAAAAGATATAATGCACCATTTCATTTAAAAACTTTTTTTTTTTAAATTTTAAAATTTTTTATTTTTTTGTCAATTAACTTTGAACCATGTATGTTTGTGAATCTGTGTCATGCCTCGAAGATACGTGGTTCAAAGTTAACTGACCTGAAAAAAAAAAATGTAAGTTTTCAAATAAAATAACTAGTGCATTATATTGTTTATTCATTAACATATCAACACTGAAAATTTCATTAAATTCGGTTCATTCCTTGATTTTTTTTTTTTTTTTTTTTTTTTTTTGTACTTGTTTTCTTTCGGCGGGGTGACATACGATGGAATTTATGTCCGTTAATTAGGATTTAACCCAACTATATTAGAAACCATTCCATTTTTATTATAACTGACATGCTATATAGAAAGATAGAGGGTGAGAACACAAAAACTATGCTCATCTGTTTTAATCTATGATAAAAAATAGTTAAATCAAGATTCTTATACATTTTACATACTGAACTATTTAGCAATAGCTCTCAAACATATTGATTAAATTATCATACTCTAGTATATCCACAGGCCTTGCTAGTGTTTGCTTAAAACAGATAGTCGTTATCTATCATAGAGATAATGATAATCTAAAAGTCTCTTTTCCCTACTTTGTTTTTCTGCTTAGCATGTACTTTTTTCTTCCCTTTCTTGTAATAAAAACAGAATGGTCCATCATTTAGCTGAGGTGACAAATAATTCAGTGGATAAACACCATATAATCAGGATTTACATTTTTCATTTTATCTTGGACGATTTGAACTCTCATTTTTAATCAGAGGGTGTTGAAAGATAACAGTTGTACCATTGATGAATAAGAGTATCAATAGATGATACCTGCCATGAAGCATTGAGGGAGTTTCAAAAATTATCTACACTTGTTTTATGGAAGCTGAGCTCATCGTGGATGATTTGATTGGCAGAACCATGACTAATCTGCAGAGAATAAGCTACCTAATCAATAAGTCAGTACTCTTATTACTAAGCCCCCCCCCCTCAATGTCTGTAAACCTCCTATATCCTGGGCTCTTAGCTGAAAATTAACTTGAAAAAGATTTTTATGAGGGATATTCAGAATTTATCTGCACTCTTGTTTTATGGAAGCCGAGCTCATCGTGGATGATTTGGTTGGCAGAACCATGACTAATCTGCAGAGAACAATCGATGATAACTCGCCAATTTGCCATTACCATCCTTTGAGCTTGCGGAATCTTCTCATCGGTAGTGGAGGTTGACTGGTGTCCTCTTCCCTCTTCAGGCATCACACTTGTCTGACCACATCTAAACTTGTATACACTTCTACAGAAAGTACGTGGTGTAATGGGTAAAGTCATGGGAAATGGACTTGTCGCCCAGAGTTCAAATCCTGGACATGGTAATTGCATTTCACTTAGCGCTAATACCCTTGGGAAAGGTATGAATCCTACTCTCCTTCCAGATATGGGTAAAATAGTAGGGCAGACTGGGCTCTTTAACCGTGGTTAGGCAACCGGTCTAGGAGAAGGAAAACTCTGAATTCAAATCTGAAC
>CM042164.1:9826428-9843928 GCA_023376005.1 Doryteuthis pealeii | reverse complement strand
TTTTCTGTCAGCAATTATATAACATTTTTTTTTTTTTTTTTCAAAAAATATTAAATTTCATACACGCGTGTAGATAATTTTGAAAGTGAACTTTTATGAAAATCCAATTTGGTTGGATGACTTCTCTTGAAAATTTAATCAAGAGGTAAGTCAGGAATTCACTCGAAATGGAAAACTTTTTTTTAACGTAAATGTTTGTCTAAGCAAATGCAGAACAATGCAATAATGTATTTATCCAATAAGATCATGTTTTTAAGTGGAATGCAGATAGTTTGACTTCATTTTCCTTCTCCTATGCTGGTTGCCATACAAGGCTAAATGTCATCTGTTAACATTTCAAATAGATCTTTCAACTATTGATGTTGACTTGTACCATTGGCGGTGATGATGGCTTTTAGTTTTGCTTGCGTTTTTATTTTTTTTATTTGTGCGCTCGCTCCTCGATCTTACTGAGTTATAATTGAATCATTGGGAATAATTCCATTTTGGTGTGTGTGTGTGTGTATATAATATATATAAAAATTGTCGGCCTTTGCCATTTCAAACACATTGTTTGTTCACTTCATACTGTCGTGCTATAAGTCACCCAAAAAGTGCGAAATGTATATCGGTTTAAAATAAACAAGAAATTCTGGGGAAGCCTGCTAGTGTAATGGTTAGTGTCAGCCTGACAGGTAGGATTCGAATTGCGCACAAAGCACTGCCCTGTCTATAGCTCTGCTGATGAGGCCTAATAAATAGGCTGAAATTTACATACTGAGATCGACTTTTTCTCGATTTGTTTACGCTTTACATTTAAACCGATATGCACGCCTAATTCATTTAATTATAATTAAGAAATTAGGTATGACTTTAATTAAGCCCATAATCTTCCAAATATTGTCGGCCTTTGCCATTTCAAACACATTGTTTGTTCACTTCATACACGTGTGTATATAATTTTGAAAGTGAACTTTTAGAAAAATTAAATTTGGTTGGATGGCCTTCTCTTGAAAATTTAATCAATAGGTAAGTTAGGAATTCACTTGAAATGGAATTTTTTTTTTTTTTTTTTTTTTTTTTTTTTGTAACGTAAATGTTTGTCTAAGCAAATGCCAAGGGCCAGGTTAGCTCAGTCGGTAGAGCGTTCGGCTAGAAACCACATGGTTCTAGTTCGATTCCGGTCCTCGCCAACTCAGCGTATGAGTAGCACAGGGATTTGTGCGGTAAAGGAGCTGATGGTAGGTGTGACGCTCCATCTCAGATGCCAAAAAACAATCTCCTTGGTCTAGCGCTATTGAAAAGGGGATAGACTCCCTCGCTGATTGGCTGATACCGACTTTAGGCTGCCCCGACGACTTTACTTATTTATCCAATCCCCTTATGGCTGGCAGGATGTGATGCAAGATCCTGCATTTTAAGTGGAATGCAGATAGTTTGACTTCATTTTCCTTCTCCTATGCTGGTTGCCATACAAGGCTAAATGTTATCTGTTAACAGTTCAAATAGATCTTTCATATTTAAATTTCTTTGACATCTTACACACTGGTTGTTCTTATTTGAGTCTAATCAGGATATATTGATTCGTCAACAAATTTCGCAATGTTGCATAGTCCGAAATAAGTGATAAATCCGGAGAATAGGCGGCATGCGGAAGAACCTCCCATCCCAGCTTCATAATTATTTCCTGCGTGGCATTTGCAATATGAGGACGGGCATTGTCATGCAGCAATATCACCGGACGATTTCCTTGGCTAGAAAAAGGTCTCTTCTGTTCCAATGCGTCATTCAAACAAGCCAGTTGATCCCTGTAGCGTTGTGGAGAAGAAATCTGGCCAGGTTCCAGCAATTCTTTATAAAGAATCTCCATTGAATCCCACTATGCGCAGAGAAGAACCTTCCGTTTTGGCGGAGATCCTGAAGATTCACCCGGATCTAAACACCATTTCCGTCATTTTGGATTCTCGTAATAAATCCACTTTTCATCGCCGGTTTATGGAAGGTAATGAGAAATTTTTTATCACAGAATAACGAGAAAAGCGAGTGGTAGTCCTCGTTATTCAGTCTGTTTGTTTAAAAATTTGAGGTTTGAAAAAAGGAGACGGTTTGAAATATGACGTCAAATATTCTCTTTTACGCTGTATGAGACTGTGTGTATTGAAAAGAAAGCATCTGAACTGAAGGTTTATACTAGGTGATTAAAATATTAGTGTATTAAATATAATAAATCAATGAAATAAGTTAAAATCAGTCCTACAATAAGTTAATCAATGGTAATTGGATTTATATATATAATGCAAAACACAAACACACACTATATTATATTATATTATATTATATTATTTGATGTGATGTGATATATATCATATCTCATCATTTTTTTTTTTTTTTTTTTTTTTTTTTTTTTTTTTTTTTTTTTTTTCCTCCTCTATAATTGCCCCAACCCTATCGCCCCTATGGCAAACCTGTAATTCTTTTTATCAAGTGTTAGAAGGCAGTGGCTGAGGGTCTAGTGTCCTGGTTATAATGTTAAACTGCATCTAATGAATTTAGGAGCTTTGGGGAGTGTGGAGTACCCCTTCATCACTATTACTCCTAGGTCCACTTTGACCTGGAGTAGTAATACTTGTTAGGGTCCATGGGTTAAATAGAAAAATGAGTTTAAAATTTTTCTTAAATTTGAGTTTTAATTAAAAAATGAATTATCCATAAAATAACCCAACAAGGGTTGACATGCCATAAAATCCAATTGACCAATGTGGCTTGGGATCCAACATAAAAATCTTAGTTGAACACTAGCAGCGGCTACCCGGTGTCACCCGGGTAGAGGGGGATTTTTTTTTTTTTTTTTTTTTTTTTTTTAAAATTTTTTTAAAGTTAGTCCCACAGATCCATTATTGTTGAATCCTCGTGGGATGCCCCATTTAAATCCCTATGTTAAAAAAAAAAAGACCTGCCATTGATCCAGCTACTCTGAAAAGAAATGTTCATGTCTATCTAAAATATTAAATGAAAAGAAAAAAAAAATCCATGCTGTTATCATTTAAATTAGATTTAATTTATATTCGTGAAGATAATTAAATCAATTACTTTTGCTCAAAAACCAAGCCTTGGTGATGTTATTGTGTGTATATGTGTATATAATTATTTACTTTGTCGTTAATTGTTTTATCTTCAAAGTTTCGCACAACTGCCCTTTATATATGTACTAGGAGTGGCTGCCCGGCAAAAGGAGAAAAAAACATTGTTTAATAATCGTTTGCAGATGTAAAAAAAGATCTTATTTTAATCCGGCCTGGTGGGAAGTCAGGGAATTTTTTTTTCGTCAGAGTAGAGTGAATGACATCACAATGATAGTTAGAAATTTTAATTCAATGATTAAGTATATTTTTTAAATAAAATATAAATGACACGATTTGCTAAATTTCAAAGTATATTTCAAAGCGCAAAAAAAAAAATCAAATTAATGTAAAATGATAATCTTTTAAAACAAAAATAACATTATTAATTCAAAGCGTAGCCAATCGAATATCAAATTATACTATAATAATTTGATAAAAATAATAGGCTATACTTAGTGGGTTAGAATTAGTCTATACTTACTCAAATGTCTCAAAGTTTTCAGGTATTTCCGTAAAATGTAATGCATTTTATATGTAATCTAATGGTATTATCTTTTGTGCGCTATTCTGCATAGTACCATGATTTTATTTGTATTTCTAATATAAAACTAGATTAACGCAATTATTGGTATAAACAATGGCTTACATAAAAAAAATAAAATGGTTTGTTTAGTAAACATGTTTGTTTACATTGAACACCAGTGCATAACTATGTAAATTTTAATTTTTAAATAAAGAAAGCGCACAGCCATGAAACATCTGTGAAAAATGAATGTCTCCATTTTAAAATATTTAATGCAAAAAAAAAATCTAAACTAATCTTAAAAAGAATTTTGTATTTCACTGTAATAATTGTCAAAAGTGTAACTAAGTGATTAATTCTTAAACTGTCCATAAAAATTGTATAATAAAAAATAGATTAAATAAACGATTATTTATCCTGTACAATGAAATATTTACTACAACTTTGAATAGGTAAAAATGTAGATTTAATATGAAAAAAATGAGAAAAAATTGATCAAGCTTCCGTTATTCATGTTTACTTTTTAGCGAGAAATGCCGAAAAATGGCAGTATAATTTTAGTATGTAATGCTATTTAATTTTTTAGATGTATTCGAAAAATTCAAATCATTATTTATGCTCAAAAACCAAGCCCTGGTGATATTTAATGTGTATATATATATATATTTACTTTGTCGTTAATTGTTTTATCTTCAAAGTTTCCTCTGGACATACTGATTCACACAACTGCCCTTGAATGATATAGATGTAGTCCAATCTACTCAAAAATTTAATGATGTATGGGGGAGGGTTTTCCTTTTTTTTTTTTTTTTTTTTTTTTTTTTTTTAAGACAGCTGGTCTGAGAATATGATAGAGCTTTTGTGGTTGCTTTCTAAGATGATGTTATGTGCTTAGTCTATTGCCCGGGTTTCAGCTCTAAATAAATAGGAATACTTGAAACCATATATCTGTATAAATTATTACTATTAAATAAATCTGTTAAAGATGTTTAAAATGGCTCTGAATTGCATTAACACATTGGCATTAAAACCTGGTAACTGTATGAAATGTTTAAAATGATTGTGAAATGCACTTAATTGCTTGCAAATGAGTATTAGTTAAGAATTGGCTTAGCTCAGTCATTAGGGCGTTCAACTAGTAACCATAAGGTTCCAGGTTTGATACCGACCCTTGCCAACTCAGCGTATGAGTAGCACTAGGAGCTGTGGTAAAGTGAGGAACTGATGATGGGTGTGTTGCTCTGACTCGGATGCCAAAACAATGTCCTTGTGCTAGTGAAAAGGGGATACTCCCTCACTGTCTAGCTGATACCGACTTTAGGTCACCCTGAAGACTTGCTTTTTATATTATATTAATAGTTATGTGAAGCTGTACTACGATTTATTAAATAGGAATTAATTAGTTGGGACAATTTTATTGTTTGTCAAAGATGTTGGCATTAAATAACCCGATGTGTTGATGTGCCAGAAAACATAGTTGATGCACCATCTTAAAACTTTAAACGAGTGAGATTCAGATACTCGTGTTAATAGATTCCCTAGAAACATCAGTTTCCAAACTTGTTAAACCAAAGGAAGCTATTTACTAGCAGGACCAGTATGGTAATTTAATTATTACATTTGATGTTTATGAGCTATTGCTAAATAGTTCAATATGTAAAAAGTATAATCTTGATTTTTATTTTTTATTTTTTATTTTTTTAATTTTTTTAATTTTTTTATTTTTTTATTTTTATTTTATCTAAAATTTTTATACTCTCGCTTTCTTTTTTGTCTTTTCTTTAGTGTGCACTCTATAACTTTATAGACGAAACTAGGGCCATAGAAAGTGTAAATTTAACTGGAGTCGGTCTGTATAGTTTTACTGACCGCCGACTGTCTTCTGGATGACCGAAAGCAAGCCGATCAGTTCCCCTAAGAAGGGAGTGGGTGTCCTTAGTATGGTCAGAGGGAAGAAAAAGGAGGGATGATATCTGGTTTTTTGGGGTGGATCTAGAAAATGTTGACTTTCCAGGAAAAAATACTGTTTCAGAGAGGTGGTAAGAAAATTATCTGTGATTGGTAGTCCTGGATATGTCCTAAGCGAAAAAACTGGGACATATATTCATACATACACCTAACTAAGTAGCCTAATAGATATTTCAAGCTGGACCCTGAGCTTTGCTAGTCTTTTTGTCTCTAAGTTTGTCTAAGGGAAGGGGTTTTGATGCCGCTTACGGGCCCTTAATTTCTTCAGATTCCACAACACCAGCCCTGGTTAAATTTCCTCGAACCTCATATTGGAAATACTAGTCAAATACTAGAAAAAAAACTTGACAAGTTGGGTCACCCATTGAGCTCTGGCTAGATAATTGTGAGCAGGAAAAATGAGTTTGCAAAGAACTGGAGAATTAAAAAACAAAAAAAAAGAACCCAATCATTTTGCTAAAATTTGCAATGAAGTCATCTCTTATGTTATTTGTATGTATTCTATAATCCAGCTCTGGCTGCTGGGGCATTAGAATACACTGACTGCACCTATGCAGAGGGGTAAGACTCGCCCAATGGGGCCACCTGTTGGCCATGGGTGGTGACCCATGATGCTTAAGGATGAAATCCTGGCAGATGAGCAGTCCATGACATGCAACACTCCACTTAGACCCTTAATTAGGCTAGGCGGTCGGAGAGGCCTCCTTTAATCAATCGGCTAGTCACGTCAAGCCCTAGCACCTACCTTATTGCCCTTATGGCAAACCCTAACCCTTTTTCATATTATGAGTGCTAGAAGGCGGTGGTGCACTTGATTAAAAAGCTCTCAGCATCAATGTATATAAGTAGTTAATCAAGATAGCAAGAGGAGGGGAAAATGAAAGTCCAGAAACTAAAGGGACAGGTCAGTTTTTGAGTTAATTGCAAATTACAAGTAATTAGGTTTAAAAACAAACTGTCCTGAACTGATGAGATGGTTAATTGGATTTTATGGCATGTCAACCCTTATTGGGTTATTTTATTCCGAATTTTTAACGGCGAGAAAGAATCAATATTCAACTGTTTAAGGCACATAATGTTTTTATTTTTTTATTAAACTCAATCCTAGAACTAAAGAATATCTTGGCAGGTATTGTCATTAAACTGGGAGGGGGGGTAGAGAGAGCCTTTAGGAAACACTGATTCACTTGGCTTTTTAGTATAATAAATATTGAAGTATTTGCAAAAGCTCTTAAGTAAAAATATTTAACATTGTAATTAATCATACTGGTATATTCACAGATCCTGCTAGTAACTGATTTATACAATTAATCCATTTCGCTCTCCAGAAAACATCCCAATTTTTTTTTTTCTTCAAATCTAACTCCATCCCAGAACTAAAGAATATTTTGGCATTTATTTTGTCTTTAAACTAATTAGGAAAAAAGCCTTTAGATTGGATTCATTTGGCTTTTAGTATAATAATAATAGATGAGAAAGTCTGTTTTGTCATCTTTTCACTTTTCCTCTATGGATTTTTTTTTTTTTTGTCTCTTGTAAAAGGTCATTTGAACTGACCTTTTTAACAAGTGAGAATTTGAACTTTAAGTTTTAACAATCATCGGCCAGTCTCTCTGTGGCTCTTCAGATGAATGGCTGTACATAAAATAACTTATTCTTTTACAGCTTATATAGTGAAAGGCACTCTTCTGTGTCAGGACAGCTTATGTGCCTTAACAAACAGTTGAATATTGATTCTTTCTCACCGTTAAAAAGCCCCACCCCAACCCTTATGTCCCAAAAGGTGGTGGCTGAGGGTCTTATTGTCCTAGGTATGATTTTAAACTCTATCCAGAAGTTCTGGGTGATTTGTGAGTACACCTTCGTTACTCACAGGTCTATTCTCACCTGGGGCAGTAGTACCTGTTAGGGTCCTATCTATGGGTTAAATTGAACAAAATGAGTCTCATACATTGTAGGTGAAGTTTGAGACCTCCCGTAGGCCTTATTATCAATTTTATTATTTCCTGCTATTGAGATGTCTTGTGTATGCTTATTGCTTGCCTGTACTGCCAAATTGCTTTTTATACAGCTATGTTTCTGCTTGTGTAATGCACAGCTACTGTTTTCAACAATATATGCTTAAATACACTAAAAACTTTTTATCCTGAATCTGACTTGCTGAAATGGGTGCGTCTTATGTCATCAAATACGGTAGTTGAAAAAATGTGATTGGCATATTGTGTATACAAAATTTTTAGTTAAAACTCTTAAAGTCCTATACCGCCTCATTCCACCCGGCTTGAAGTCATATTCGTTTTAACCAATCGGCCCAAAACGATAGCCTTTGTTTAAATTTAATATTAAACATATGTAGAAATCTTTGATTTGAGAAATAATAGGTAACTTTAGATGCAAATGTTATTTTAGCCATTTTTTTTTTTTTTTTTTTTTTTTTTTTTTTTTTATATATCCTTATAGGAATGCTCTGGACTTAGAAAAATCTCAACAGGATGTTAAGAGTTAAAATGCAATTTGAAACTAAAATATAAAAAAATTCGGAGTATATATAATTGACCTAACTTCTGATTGTATTTCAATTTTTAATTTATTTGATCATTTGATTAAAAAAAAAAAAAAAAAAAAAAAAAAAATTATATAAATTTGACCGCCCCCCCTTAAGTGTTCCTCTTTTCTATAAATGTAAATTCCCCCCCTCCGTCGGCAGTTTGCTTATTCCTAATACTATATCATTTACTTAACTATTTAACAATCTAGCTAATTCAACTCCCACTCAAACTCCTGACGTACAAATAAATAGGTGGTGGATCAAGTAAAATTCTAATCAATATTTCGCATCTGTTAAATTAGCTGACACTAAATCAATCAGGTGATCAAAAGTGGCAGGTTTAAAAAAAATTTGCAATGTGTGACTAGACCGGGGGAGATTGAGGTTTTTTTTTTTTTTTTTTTTTTTTTTTTTTTTTTTTTTTTTTTGTGGGTGGTGTCTGGAATAATTGAATGTCATTTCAATTGGGGGGGAAAATTGATTTGATTTTTGAATGAATCCCACTCCTCAAATTACTAACATCTATCTACTTGATGTTAAGGATCGTTCCATGCACATTTCTGCCGTTTCAGGTGTGAACGCCGTCTAGCGTAATTTTATCTTTTAAACTTTTTCCCAAACCTGTATCGAGACCACACTGAAATATGTAAAAGTTGGGGTGGCTTAAAGTTTGGTAACAGCCAGACAATGAGGGCGTCTATCCCCTTTTCACTAGCGCTAGACCCAGATTTTTTTTTTTTTTTTTTTTTCTTTTTTTCATCTGCGGTGGAGCACCACACCATTATCCCTAATGATACTCGTACACAGTTGGCGATGGTCAGTATCGAACCATGAACCTTGTGGTTCCTATTAGGACAGGACACTCTACCGACTGAGCTATGTGACGCTAAATTTACTCTGATCAAAAAATTTACCAGACACTGCCCAGCAGGCCCCGACACTAACTTTTTTTCATGACTGTCCCGAACAAAAATTATCAACCATCGCGAATGGGGTTTGGACCGTCCCGAAATCAAAATATTTTTGTTTAATTCATTAGCATCATCTATACTTGTCAGTCATCAGTAGCATAACATGTAATAAAAGATTAAGAAAAGCTGAAGCAGTGATAATTCTGGATATTTGGACAAATCGTTATTTTATTTTTTTTATTTTTGTGTTTTTGAGCTAAAAAAATTACTTTTTACTTTTAAGTTACCCTTAGTAGGGTTAGTAGTACATAATTTAGTCCTTTTTAAACTATATCCCTCACCATTATTCATTACATGGCTTTGAGAATAGACCTGCGGTGCTGTAGCCTAATTTTGAGGTCAGCATTTGGGCAATCACTGGACGGCCATTATTGGAATGTAGTACTAACTTTTATGAAAAATTTTTACCGCCCCAGCAAACTGTCCCGGATGTAATTTTTATCGTCCGGGATGGCGTCGATGTCGAGCCCTGCTGCATAGGTTTTCAAAAGCCATGAAGATGGATAATCTTGTCTTGAAACTTCCACCCCCCACCCCCAAACTGACTCCACAACAAATTGACCTTTATTTATTTTTAAATAAACTTTATTTTTATTTTGAATAATTTAGTGGGTGACTAGAGACTGAACTCATGACCTCTTGATCATGTGTGGTGGTTCATAATCTAAGGAAAAAGACGCTCCCAAGCTTCGAGTATGCAAATTTTGCACAGGTTGGGCAGTGCTAAGCATAATTAGCCGAGATGTAAGATCTTTGTGAATGCAGTGGTCTGCCAGTTATTTAAAAGTTGCCTTCCCACACAACCGGGCAGTTTTGTTTCATCTTTCTATCTACAACAGACATGCATTGGACTAGAGACAAGTGAACATTGGTGGGTTTATCAACGACAGTGATTACCGTGGTTGCTTTCGGCCCTCAATTCACATCTTTATTTCGAAATAAGGACCATATGACCTTTAGGCACACCTTTTTGATTTCGATTAAGAAAGGACATGTTTTTCATTTACACTGTCAATTTCCCGTTTTTTTTTAATTTTTTTTTTTTAATTTTTTTTTTTTTATTTATTAGAAAACTAACCCTTAACAAACCGGATATTGATGGTGTAAATGAAAAACATTTCCTTTTAATTGAGATCAAAAAGGGGTGCCTAAATGTAATATGTTTTTTTTTTTTTTTTTTTTTTTTTTTTTTTTTTTTTTTTTTTTTTTTTTTTAAGATTGCCAATTTAAAAGTAAATATGCACATATAGAATAAGTAGATAAGATTTCTTGTATTGGACAAAAGTAGATATGATAGATTCTAAAAAGTAAATAAAAATTGCTTCTGTGTCTGCACTATTAGAGTACCCCCTTCATTACCTTTTTGTACCCAGGTTTTTTTTTACTCTTAGGTATTCATTTTTTTTAAAAATTTTTTAAATTTTTTTTTTTTTAATTTTTTTAAATTTTTTTTTTTTTATAAATGACTCTAGTAAAACTTGTACTATGACTTAAATTTGTTTGCTTAACTCTTAATATCATATACGACCTCATTCCACCCGGCTCTAAGTCGCATTCATTTTCCTAATCTACCCCAAACGATAGCCTTTGTTTAAATGTAATATTAAACATATTTAGAAGTCTTTGATTTAAAGAAAATAACAGGTAACTTAAATGAAAAGGCCATTTTTTTGATAAATCCTTAGAGGAATGGGGATCTGGACTTTTAACATCCTGTTGAGAATTTTCTGAGTTAAGTTCCCTCTTTTCTCCTCTTCACATCTCCAATTGGTTTCGATACTTTCTTATTTTAATAAAAGGTAAATCTCTGAACAGATCCGACTTGCTACTCATCCACAGTATCCAGACACTAGACTATTGATTTGATAATATTAATGCATCGATACATTTTCTCTTTTGTTTTAAATCTATATATTTTTCTCTCACACACACACTTTACTTAACGTTAGTGATTTTTTTTTTTTTTTCTTTTATCTGCTTAACTGTTTTTAGAAAAGTGGAATCACATGTCATGTGACTGGAAACGAACATGCTTCCAAATTTAGCTGTGCACTCAATGTGCAGACAAAAATCAAAGATAAACATGTTCCATTTATTTTATGGCGTATCAACCCCTTTTGGGTTATCTAATTCAAAATTTGATACCGTAGAGATTGTCTGCCCTTGCTGAGATGAATTAGACCTCAAAAGGGTTATCTTTCTTTACCACGAGGCTTTTGCCACTAGGTGAGACTACTAGCTGAGTATTTAATTTCAGCCTGAGAAGCTCTTTTTCTCTATCTGGCTCCCACAAAGATGGACTAGACACGTGTGCAAAATTTATTTATTTATTTATTTATTTTTTTTTTTTTTTTTTTTTTTTTTTTTTTCACATGCTAACATGAAATAGCTAATTTTTTTTTTAATTAAAATCAAAACTTTATCAGATTAAGAATTAAAAATTTTTTTTTTTTTTTTTTTTCTACTTTAAACAAAAATTATTGTAAAATATTCAACTTCTGATTTAATAAGCAAAACTTCTGATTTATTAAAAGTAATGCTCTGGTGCCAGAGCGGTGATTGAGCATGATTTAGGATTGTCCCATAAAACTGTTTAACTATTCTTTGTGTAAACTTGTTTTTTGTTTAAAGTTTTTGTAATAAAACTTTATTTAAAAAAAATAATAAATATATAAGATTTTTTTTTTTTTTTTTTTTTTTTTTTTTTTTTTTTTTTTAGAGGCATTGTTGAATAAATTATTTATATTTTGCTTGAAGACAATTATAATGCATGTATCGCATAAAATTCGATAATTATAGAAAATAATCTTGACAAGTAAATCCCGGCAAAGGATGGCTCGCTATGCAGAACACTGTACAGACTGTTTCGACTTCATTAAGTCTCTTCAGCGATGTATACTAATGACTCCCCTCCGACAGGAATCGAAACTGGGACTTCACAGGCATAGTCAGACCATATCCGTTCGGCCGCCGGTACATAGCGAACAATCCCTGCGAAATTAACCTTGTCAATGATACTACTACACGCCTCTACCATAGTAGGTTAGTATACATCGCTGAAGAGACTTAATAAAGTCGAAACAGTCTGTATGGTGTTCTGTATAGCGAGCCATCCTTTGCCGGGATTCACTTGTCAAGATTATTTTCTATAATTATCGAATTTTATGCGATACATGCATTATAATTGCCTTCAAGCAAAATATAAATAATAAATAAATATAATATATCTGATAAACATATCTGCATGCATTTCTCTTCTGATAAATAACTTTTAATATAAAACGTCTTTGTTTATAGTTTTATAACTTAAAAAAAAAAAAAAGTAACAATAAAACCATAAAAAGAATTGCTATTGAATTAACATGAAATAAGTCTTTGCTACTAAGATGCGTCTATAAATTGTCTGGTAACAAACAACCGGATTTTGACGGTGCATATGAAAAACATGTTCTTCTGAACCTAGGTCACGGCTGGGGTGCTTAAAGGTGTCATGATCAAAAAAAAAAAAAAAAAAAAAAAAAAAAAAAAATCTGTGACAGCATTCATCCTGGGTTGGTTGAGCTGGCTCCATCCAACGAATTCACCTGTGGTGAATTCATGGAAGGAGTAACAAGGGAATGGGTGGAAATTCATAAGCCTTTCCCCAAACCCCACATGCATATCCTGGTCAGGGGAAGGAGATGCCATTATTTGCTGCCAATTTTCCACAGGTTCAATGACACATAGGCCAAAAGCTGAGGTGACAATGCTCATAAGAATTGTGATAAGCAGCACCAGATAATCAGGATTTACATTTTTGCATTTCCTCTTGGACAGTCTCAACCAGTTTTAACCAGAGGGTGTTGCAAGATGACTGTCATACAATTAAAAAAAAAATAAGAGTATAATATATAGATCGTAAGTAAAGTCGTCGGGGCGGCCTAATGTTGGTATCAGCCAGACAGCGAGGGAGTCTATCCCCTTTTCACTAGCGCTAGACCAAGGAGATTATTTTAGCATCTGAGGTGGTGCGCCACACCTATCATCAGCTCCTTTCTTTACCGCACAGATTCCTGTGCTACTCATACGCTGAGTTGGCGGGGGCCGATATCGAACTAGGAACCTTGTGGTTTCTAGCTGAACGCTCTACCGACTGAGCTAAGTGTTTATACAATGCCTTTTTAGAATTGTTTTCATTTTATTATAAAAATGATTTCAATCAAATTACATTTTATAAACCCCCATAAAGTTGAAACGCGGACTTCTTAGTGTTGAGTTTTTCATGTATAAGGTGTGCACTAGATCCTCGCCCCTACTTATAGACTAGGTGAGATCATATGATCTATTCCTTGGCCAATCACTTGCAGTACTCTGAGGCTGATACAATACTTAACTCCCCTACTGGTCATAATTACTGCAGCGTTCATTGACGACGGACATAGGATTAAATCACTGGACCTTTACCAATACGCAGGATATGACTTATACGCTTACCAAAGGATTCCATAACATAGGACTTTCTTTAAGCCCTTTTCAACTGGCCAAGGATAGCACTTAAAAACTTTACACTTAGCAACAATACATACTATTGTTGGTTAAATTGAACTGAACAGACCTAAATTCCACCATCCTATGTCACCCTGCTGAAAGAAAAAAAATACCAAAAATCAAGGAATTAACTGAATTTAATAAAATTTTCAGTGATACATTAATGAATAAAAGATATAATGCACCAGTTATTTTATTTAAAAACTGTTACAATTTTTTTCATGTTGGTTAACTTTGAATTACAAATCTTTGAGGCGTAACAGATTCTCAAAGATACATGGTTTAAATTAACTGAGCTGAAAAAATGTAAAAGTTTTTAAATAAAATAACTGGTGCATTATATATTTTATTCATTAATATATCAACACTGAAAATTACATTAAATTCGGTTAATTGCTTGATTTTTGGTATTTTTTTTTTTCTTTCAGCAGGGTGACATAGGATGGTGGAATTTAGGTCCGTTAAGTTCGATTTAGCAACAATATATACTATTGTTGGTTAAGTGTAAAGTTTTTAAGTGCCATCCTTAGCCAGTTGAAAAGGGCTTAAAGTCCTATGTTATGGAATCCTTTGGTAAGCGTATAAGTCATATCCTGCGTATTGGTAAAGGTCCAGTGATTTAATCCCATGTCAATCAATGAGTAAAAGTAAAGTCATCGGGGTGGCCTAAAGTCGGTATCAGTGAGGGAGTCTATCCCATTTTCATTGTCATTCATCAATGAACACTGCAGTAATTATGACCAGTAGGGTGATTTTTGCCTAATTTTTTTTTTTCTTTTTTTTCTTTCTCTTCTATCCTCGGCAGGGTTACATACGCTGGTGGAATTTAGTCCGATTTAACCCTATCGTTTTTCTTTACCTAATACCTTTTTATAGATTCTATGATAAATAAACTCGTTTCAAAATGATCAGAATTTTCAAGATTTTCGGTAAATCTTGGTCCTCTTCGAATGGTTTTGTATTGCACTCTTTGGAGTCTTTGAACTGGATTTTATCTTTTTTAGTTGGCTGCCAGATATAATTTGGTATTTTCGGTTTGATTAACTCTAAACATCGGTTGATGACTAGTAACCTTGATAACATTAAAAGTTGGAATCTGGCACCAAATCAACTGGGTGGGAAGACTGCCATAAATGATACGTTTCATATCTCCGTAAATAATGTACACCGAGGAGTCCTGCTGATGAGGAAAAAGTTCCGGCTAAGATATTAGATGATTGTAATTCTATTTTTGGGTTTGGTTATTGTGATTTCCAAGATTATGATGCCATTTAAAGACTGGTGTCATCTTTAGGGGCAAGAGAGTTCCTTGGCAAGTTGAAGATTGCCCACTAATGTGACTGATAGAACTGGGTTACCTGGTACAAGAGGCAAAGAATCTGGGAACGTAACTGCACCTTATCATGCCACTAGCAGAAATACGTGGTCCATAAGTCATCAGGGTGGTCTAAAGTTGATATCAGCGTGGAGCCTATCCCCTTTTCACTATTGCTAAACCAAGGAGATTGTTTTTTGCATCTGAGGTGGAGTGCCACGCCTACCATCAGCTCCTTTCTTTACCGCACAGATCCCTGTGCGACTCATATGCTGAGTTGGTGAGGGCCAGTATCGAATTAGGAACATTGTGGTGTCTAACCAAATGCTCTACTGGCTGAGCTAACCCTGCCCCTTAATTGGATTAAAAGGATTTTAGAAACACCAGGGAGTGAGAGAAAGGAAAAGTGTAAGAGGAAATTAAATAGAAAAATTCCTTATCAAATTTAAAACCTGGCAAGTCTTCCTAATTACCTCCATTATTTGATAAGAGCTGATTAATGTAAGTTTTTGCTAGTCTTCTCAGGTGTTTGTTTTTTTTTTGTTTTTGTTTGAATTTTTATTTTTATTTATTTATTTTTTATTTATTTTATTTTTATTTTTTATTTTTTTTTTTTTATTTTTTTTTTTAAGCAATTTTAATAAAACCAGATATTATGTAAAATTTTAAATTTTTTTTTTTAACTTTTAAAATTTTTTATTACTGATTCTGAGCTGAAATTGTATCTATGTAATCCATTTAGAGAATAAGATTTTTTTTTTTGATAAATTTAAAAAAAATATAAGTTTTTGCTAGTCTTCTCGGGTATTTGTTTTTAATTTAAAATTTTTTTACTTATTCTGAGCTGAAATTGTATCTATGTAATCCATTATTTAGAGAATAAGATTTTTTTAAAATTTTTTTTATTTATTTTTATTTTTTTTATTTTTATTTTTAAAACATTTTTTAAAAATTTATTTTTCTAAACAAAGCTGGTCCACCATGTCTTATTAAAACATAAGTAAAGTCGTCGAGGTGGCCTAAAGTCTGTATCAGCCAAACAGTGAGGGAGTCTATCCCCTTTTCACTAGCGCTAGACCAAGATTATTATTCTTGCATCTGAGGCAGTGCCACACCTACAATCAGCTCCTTACTTTACCACACAGATCCCTGTGCTACTCGTACGCTGAATTGGCTATGGCCAGTATCGAACCAGGAACCTTGTAATTCCAGTCGGACACTCTACCGACTGAGCTAAATCGACCCTAATTTCAAATTAGTTTAATAAGTCTTACAGACAATACAATTTATAGACAAAATTGTAAGAAATATTAGATATTCCTTTTTAATAGGAATTTTACATCTGCTGCTTCCCCCCCCCCCGCAGTGGTAGGCATCGTAACAGTAATTTGAGAATCTGTGTTACGCCTCAGATACATGGTTCCAAGTTAACTCACCTGAAAAAATGTCAGTTTTTTTTTTTTTTTTTTTTTTTTTTTTAATAATAACTGCATTCTATCAACAGTGAAGATTTTATTAAATTCGATTAATTCATTATTTTTTATCAAAATTAAAAAATTTTTTTTTTTTTTTTTTTTTTTCTCGGCATGTGACATATGATGGTGGAATGAGGTCCATTAACTTCGATTTAACCAATTTTTCTCTATTGAATTTATTTTGATCCTGGTTGGATGCCTCCCCACTATTGTGCTCTTGTGCCAGACTAAGTAAGGTTGTGTACCAAAAACATATTTTTCTTGGTTGACTTCAAAGGTACATTTGCATATTACTGTGTGTGTGTGTGTGCACAAAGGTGCGGCAGAAGTGTTCCATTTGTTCTGTAATGGCTAGCAAGCTAATGACAGATCCATTACTCCTGAATAGTGAATTTGATCCTCACTGGAAGCCCCATACTTGTCACCTGGTCCCATCCTACCTGTGGGGAGTGGGTTGAGTAAATACCTCTACAAGGTGCGGAAGAAATACCTCCAACATTTTAAACTGTCTCCTGCGTGGTGCAAGTGAACTTGGGGCAAGTGTCAATGTTAACTCCATCTAGCTAATGTCTTACTAGAAGTGGCTACCCAGCATACCAGGGTAGAAGGGGGGGGGCAGAAAAAAAGTGGTGTAATGGTTAGCAAGTTAGTCTCACAGATCCCTTATGTACGTTTTAATTTTTTAGATAAAGTATTAATCAGCAGGATAAAACCTAAAAAATTAATCTTACTTGCAAAAATATGCACCCTCCGGGAGCAAGTATTTAATTTTTATTGTAAAATATATTAAATTAGAAAGGGTAATGAAACTAAATAAGAATGCAGATAAAAGATTTGAAACAGGTGGGTATAATTAAAAAAAAAAATAGAATCACTCCCATCTTTCATTGCTAAATTTTCCTAACTGTTTAGTTAAAATAGGAAGTAAAGAATAAAATTATGTTATTTCTGTTAATGGATTTTCTTTTAAGATGTATCCCCCAAGATTTTGCTTATATTCATTAAGATAAAACAAAAGATTAGAAATTCATCTACCAATCATATATTATTAATCTAATTTGATAATATATGC
>CM042164.1:9773426-9826328 GCA_023376005.1 Doryteuthis pealeii | reverse complement strand
GATTCTCGTAATAAATCCACTTTTCATCGCCGTTTATGGAAGGTAATAAGAAAATTTTTTATCACAGAATAACGAGAAAAGCGATTGTAGTCCTCGTATTCAGTCTGTTTAAAAAATTTGAGTTTGAAAAAAAGGAGACGGTTTGAAATATGATGTCAAATATTCTCTTTTACGCTGTATGAGACTGTGTGTATTGAAAAGAAAGCATCTGAACTGAAGGTTATACTAGGTGATTAAAATATTAGTGTATTAAAATATATAAATCAATGAAATAAGTTAAAATCAGTCCTACAATAAGTTAATCAATGGTAATTGGATTTATGTATATAATGCAAAACACAAACACACACTATATTATATTATATATATTATATTATATTATATTATATTATATTATATTAATATATTGATGTGATTGATCATATCATATATCTCATCATTTTTTTTTTTTTTTTTTTTTTTTTTTTTTTTTTTTTCCTCCTAATTGCCCCAACCCTATTGCCCCTATGGCGAACCTGTAATTCTTTTTATCAAGTGTTAGAAGGCTGAGGGTCTAGGGTCCTGGTTATAATGTTAAACTGCATCTAATAAATTTAGGAGCTTTGGGGAGTGGAGTACCCCTTCATCACTATTACTCCTAGGTTCACTTTGACCTGGAGTGGTAATACTTGTTAGGGTCCATGTGTTAAATAGAAAAATGAGTTTAAAATTTTTCTTAAATTTGAGTTTTAATTAAAAAAATGGATTATCCATAAAAATAACCCAACAAGGGTTGACATGCCATAAAATCCAATTGACCAATGTGGCTTGGGATCCAACAAAAATCTTAATTGAACACTAGCAGCGGCTACCCGTGTCACCTGGGTAGAGGGGTTTTTAAAAAAAATTTTTTTTTTTTTTTTTTTTTTTTTTTAAGTTGGTCCCACAGATCCATTATTATTGAATCATGAGTTGAATCCTCGTGGGATGCCCATTTAAATCCCTATGTTAAAAAAAAAGACCTGCCATTGATCCAGCTACTCTGAAAAGAAATGTTCATGTCTATCTAAAATATTAAAAGAAAGAAAAAAAAAAAAAATCCATGCTGTTATCATTTAAATTAGATTTAATTTATATTCGTGAAGATAATTAAATCAATTACTTTTGCTCAAAAACCAAGCCTTGGTGATGTTATTGTGTGTATATGTGTATATAATTATTTACTTTGTCGTTAATTGTTTTATCTTCAGTTTCCTCCGGATATACAGATTCGCACAACTGCCCTTTATATATGTACTAGGAGTGGCTGCCCGGCAAAAGGAGAAAAAAACATTGTTTAATAATCGTTTGCAGATGTAAAAAAAAAATCTTATTTTAATCCGGCCTGGTGGGAAGTCAGGGAATTTTTTTTTTCGTCAGAGTAGAGTGAATAACATCACAATAATAGTTAGAAATTTTAATTCAATGATTAAGTATATTTTTTAAATAAAATATAAATGACACGATTTGCTAAATTTCAAAGTATATTTCAAAGTGCAAAAAAAAAGTAATCAAATTAATGTTGTAAAATGATAATCTTTTAAAACAAAAATAACATTATTAATTCAAAGCAGCCAATCGAATATCAAATTATACTATAATAATTTGATAAAAAAATAGCTATACTTAGTGGGTTAGAATTAGGCTATACTTACTCAAATGTCTCCAAGTTTTCAGGTATTTCCGTAAAATGTAATGCATTTTATATGTAATCTAATGGTATTATCTTTTTGCGCGCTATTCTGCATAGTACCATGATTTTATTTGTATTTCTAATATAAAACTAGATTAACGCAATTATTGTATAAACAATGGATTACATAAAAAAAAATAAAATGTTTGTTTAGTAACATGTTTTTACATTGAACACCAGTTCATAACTATGTAAATTTTAATTTTAAATAAAAGAAAGCGCACAGCCATGAAACATCTGTGAAAAATGAATGTCTCCATTTTAAAATATTTAATGCAAAAAAAAAATCTAAACTAATCTTAAAAAGAATTTTGTATTTCACTGTAATAATTATGTCAAAAGTGTAACTAATGATTAATTCTTAAACTGTCCATAAAATTGTATAAAAAAATAGATTAAATAAACGATTATTTATCCTGTACAATGAAATATTTACTACAACTTTGAATAGGTAAAAATGTAGATTTAATATGAAAAAAAATGAGAAAAAATTGATCAAGCTTCCGTTATTCATGTTTACTTTTTAGCGAGAAATGCTGAAAATGGCAGTTATAATTTAGTATGTAATGCTATTTAATTTTTTAGATGTATTATGAAAATTTCCTTTAAAAATCAAATCAAAAATGACTAAGTATATTTCAAAAAAAGAAAACGCGAATTTAAAGTATATGAAAATTTCCTTTAAAAATCACAAGAAAAAACTTGATTAAAGATGACGTGTCTATTAAAGATATGTCCCATTTCTTAACCCGAAAGCCTTGGGACTTTAAGGCGCCAGTTTCCAGTGCCCTTCTGCTACGTCATCGATCCCCACTGTAACGAGAAAACAATCAGTGTCGGTTCGGCTTAAACCTGAAGGACCTGAATGAGTTAACTCCCTCAGACTGAATTGGTAAATAAGTTGCCACTCGCTTCCAGGAGCAAACCTTGAAATTCGACAAATTCAACTTGAAAAAATTATACTACAGAAATCATCTCAACTCAATTAGGGTTTGCAACTCAAAGACAGCTTCCCTAAAAGCAACCTCTAAAATTCATCACCAACAAAAATACGAAATATCAACCCGCCTCTGCCGATAGGTTGGCGGGTCATTCTTCACTTCAAAGAACTTTGTTAACCGGACTCTGAGTTAAGTTCTCCGCAAATCACACCAAAATTTGCAAAAACTATCCTTAAATCTATCTTTCCCCTTTTTTTTGTTTATACATATTAAATTTGTTGTTAAATATATTTGTCTTGTCTTGTCTTTTCATTCAGTGTCCGAACTTGAAAGTTGCGGTAATTCCCCCCACAAGTGAGAGTTAATCCTTTTACAGTTTTAATTCCCATAGTATTCGAAAAATTCAAATCATTATTTATGCTCAAAAACCAAGCCCTGGTGATATTTAATGTGTATATATATATTTACTTTGTCGTTAATTGTTTTATCTTCAAAGTTTTCTCCGATTCACACCATGCCCTTGATAGATAGATGGAGTCCAATCTACTCAAAAATTTAATGATGTATGGGGGAGGGTTTTCCAGTTTATTTCCTTTTTTAAGACAGCTGGTCTGAGAATATGATAGAGCTTTTGTGGTTGCTTTCTAAGATGATGTTATGTGCTTAGTCTATTGCCCGGGTTTCAGCTCTAAATAAATAGGAATACTTGAAACCATATATCTGTATAAATTATTACTATTAAATAAATCTGTTAAAGATGTTTAAAATGGCTCTGAATTGCATTAACACATTGGCATTAAAACCTGGTAACTGTATGAAATGTTTAAAATGATTGTGAAATGCACTTAATTGCTTGCAAATGAGTATTAGTTAAGAATTGGCTTAGCTCAGTCATTAGGGCGTTCATCTAGTAACCATAAGGTTCCGGGTTTGATACCGACCCTTGCCAACTCAGCGTATGAGTAGCACCAGGAGCTGTGGTAAAGTGAGGAACTGATGATGGGTGTGTTGCTCTGACTCTGATGCCAAAACAATGTCCTTGTGATAGTAAAAAGGGGATACTCCCTCACTGTCTAGCTGATACCGACTTTAGGTCACCCTGACGACTTGCTTTTTATATTACATTAATAGTTATGTGAAGCTGTGAACTACGATTTATTAAATAGGAATTAATTAGTTGGGACAATTTTATTGTTTGTCAAAGATTTTGGCATTAAATAACCCAACATGTGTTGATGTGCCAGAAAACATAGTTGATGTCACTATTTTAAAACATTAAACAAGTGAGATTCAGATAATCGTGTTAATAGATTCCCTATAAACATCAATTTCTAAACTTGTTAAACCAAAGGAAGCTATTTACTAGCAGGACTAGTATGGTAATTTTATTATTACATTTGATGTTTATGAGCTATTGCTAAATAGTTCAATATGTAAAAAGTTAATCTTGACTTTTTTTTTTTTTTTTTTTTTTTTAATTTAAAAAATTTTTATTTTATTTTATTTTTTTAATTTTTTATTTTTTTTATTTAAAAATATTTATACTCTCGCTTTCTTAGTTCTTTTTGACTTTTCTTTAGTGTGCACTCTATAACTTTACAGACGAAACTAGGGCCATATAAAGTGTAAATTCAACTGGAGTTAGTCTGTATAGTTTTACTGACTCTGACTCCAGTGACCCCTGAATTTCTTCAGATTCCACAACACCAGCCCTGGTTAAATTTCCTCAAACCTCATATTGGAAATACTAGTCAAATACTAGAAAACCAACTTGACAAGTTGGGTCACCCATTGAGCTCTGGGTAGATAATAGTGATCAGGAAAAATTAGTTTGCAAAGAACTGGAGAATTTAAAAAAAAAACAAAACCCAATAATTTTGCTGAAATTTGCAATGAAGTCATCTCTTATGTTATTTGTATGTATTCTATAATCCAGCTCTGGATGCTGGGGCCATTAGAATACACTGACTGCACCTATGCAGAGGGGTAAGAGGGGCCACCTGTTGGCCATGGGTGGTGACCCATGATGCTTAAGGATGAAATCCTGGCAGATGAGCAGTCCATGACATGCAACACTCCACTTAGACCCTTAATTAGGCTAGGCGGTTGGAGAGGCCTCCTTTTAATCAATTGGCTAGTCACGTCAAGCCCTAGCACCTACCTTATTGCCCTTATGGCAAACTCTAACCCTTTTTTCATATTATGAGTGCTAGAAGGCGGTGGTGCACTTGATTAAAAAGCTATCAGCATCACTCTATATACGTAGTTAATCAAGATAGCAAGAGGAGGGGAACATGTAATTCCAGAAACTAAAGGGACAGGTCAGTTTTTGAGTTAATTGCAAATTAAAAGTAATTAGGTTTAAAAACAAACTGTCCTGAGCTGATGAGTTGGTTAATTGCATTTTATGTCATGTCAACCTTTATTGGGTTATTTTATGCTGAAAAACTTGTTTATTCATTCTTGACAGGTATTTTTATTTTTATTATTTTTTTATTTAAAAAAAAAAATCTTTTTAGACTCATTTTGTTCAATTTAACCCATAGATAGGACCCTAACAGGTACTACTGCCCCGGGTGAGAATAGACCTGTGAGTAATGAAGGTGTATTCCACATCACCCAGAACTTCAGATAGTTTAAAATCATACCTAGGACAATAATACCCTCAGCCACCACCTTCTGGGACATAAGGGTTGGGGGGGGGCTTTTTAATGGTGAGAAAGAATCAATTTTCAACTGTTTAAGGCACATAATGTTTTTTTATTTTTTATTTTTTTTTTTTTTTATTTTTTTTTTTTTTTAATTTTTAAAAAATTTTTTTTTTTAATTTAAAAAATTTTTATTATTAAACTCAATCCTAAACTAAGGAATATCTTGGCAGTATTTTGTCATTAAACTGGGGGGTGGGTAGAGAGAGCCTTTAGGAAACACTGATTCACTCGGCTTTTTAGTATAATAAATATTGAAGTATTTGGCAATAGCTCTTAAGTAAATATATCTAACATTGTAATTAGTCATACTGTGGTATATTCACAGATCCTGCTAGTAACTTTATACAATTAATCCATTTCGCTCTCCAGAAAACATCCCAATTTTTTTTTTTCTTCAAATCTAACTCCATCCCAGAACTAAGTAATGTTTTGGCATTTATTTTGTCTTTAAACTAATTAGGAAAAAAGCCTTTAGGAAACATGGATTCACTTGGCTTTTAGTATAATAATAATAGATGAGAAAGTCTGTTTTGTCATCTTTTCACTTTCCTCTATTGATTTTTTTTTTTTGTCTCTAGTAAAAGGTCATTTGAACTGACCTTTTTAACAAGTGAGAATTTGAACTTTAAGTTTTAACAATCATCGGCCAGTCTCTCTTTATATTCTGTGGCTCTTCAGATGAATGGCTGTACATAAAATAACTTATTCTTTTACAGCTTATATAGTGAAAGGCACTCTTCCGTGTCAGGACAGCTTATGTGCCTTAACAAACAGTTGAATATTGATTCTTTCTCGCCGTTAAAAAGCCCCCTTCCCCCCAACCCTTATGTCCCAGAAGGTGGTGGCTGAGGGTCTTGTCCAAGGTATGATTTTTAAACTCTATCTGAAGTTCTGGGTGATGTGGAGTACACCTTTGTTACTCACAGGTCTATTCTCACCCGGGGCAGTAGTACCTGTTAGGGTCCTATCTATGGGTTAAATTGAACAAAATGAGTCTTATACATTGTAGGTGAAGTTTGAGACCTCCCGTAGGCCTTATTATCAATTTTATTATTTCCTGCTATTGAGATGTCTTGTGTATGCTTATTGCTTGCCTGTACTGCCAGATTGCTTTTATACAGCTATGTTTCTGCTTGTGTAATGCACAGCTAGACTTTCAACAATATATGCTTAAATACACTAAACTTTTTATCCTGAATCTGACCTGCTGAAATGGGGGGTGCAAAAATGTGATTGGCATATTGTGTATACAAAATTTTTAGTCAAGATGCTGTTTGAAACTAAAATATAAAAAAATTCTGGAGTATATATAATTGCCCTAACTTCTGATTTTATTTCAATTTTTAATTTTTTGATCATTTGATTTAAAATTGAAATTATTACAAAAGAAAAATAGGTAAAAATTGTCCTAAACAAAATGGCATTACTTTTTGACTACCCCAAGTATAAACGTACTATCATTATAGTACAAGGAAAGTCGGCGATGTGGCCTATTGTCAGTAATTTGAGGAAGTGTCCCGGTCTCCTGCCTCAAAAATTGCTACCCGGTGACTATCAAAATATAAAAATTCTGGAGTATATATAATTGACCTAACTTCTGATGTTATTTCAATTTTTAATTTTTTTGCTCATTTGATTTTTAAATTTAAAAAATTTTTTAATATAAATTTGCCCCCCCCCCTTAAGTGTTCCTCTTTTCTATAAATGTAAATTTGCCCCCCTCCCTCTGTCGGCAGTTTGCTTATTCCTAATACTATATCATTTACGTAACTATTTAACACTCTAACTAATTCAACTCCCACTCAAACTCCTGACGTACAAATAGGTGGTGGATCAAGTGAATTCTAATCAATATTTCACATCTGTTAAATTAGCGGACACTAAATCAATCGGGTGATCAAAAATGGCAGGTTTAAAAAATTTGCAATGTGTGACTAGACTGGGGAGTTTGAGGTGTTTTTTATTTTTTATTGTTATTTATTTATTTATTTTTTTTATTTATTTATTTATTTATTTATTTTATTTTTTTTTTTGTGGGTGGTGTCTGGAATAATTGAATGTCATTTCAATTGGGGGTAAAATTGATTTGATTTTTGAATGAATCCCACTCCTCAAATTACTACCATCTATCTACTTGATGTTAAGGATCGTTCCATGCATATTTCTTCTGTTTCAGGTGTGAACGGCCCGTCTAGCGTAATTTTATCTTTTAAACTTTTCCCAAACCTGTATCGAGACCACACTGAAATATGTAAAAGTTGGGGTGGCTTAAAGTTGGTAACAGCCAGACAATGAGGAGTCTATCCCCTTTTCACTAGTGCTAGACCCAGATATTTTTTTTTTTTTTTTTTTTTTTTTTGCATCTGAGGTGGAGCACCACACCATTATCTCCTCACTTTACCGCACAGATCCCTAATGATACTCGTACACAGTTGGCGATGGTCAGTATCGAACCATGAACCTTGTGGTTCCTATTAGGACAGGACACTCTACCGACTGAGCTATGTGACGCTAAATTTACTCTGATCAAAAAATTTACCAGACACTGCCCAGCAGGCCCCGACACTAACTTTTTTTCATGACTGTCCCGAACAAAAATTATCAACCATCTCGAATGGGGTTTGGACCGTCCCGAAATCAAAATATTTTTTTATTCATTAGCATCATCTATACTTGTCAGTCACCAGTAGTATAATAACATGTAATAAAATATTAAGAAAAGCTGAAGCAGTGATAATTCTGGATATTTGGACAAATCGTTATTATCTTTTTTTTATTTTTGTGTTTTGAGCTAAAAAAATTACTTTTTACTTTAACTCTTAATGTCCTATACCACCTCATTCCACCCGGCCGGAAGTCACATTCGTTTTCCTAATCCACCCCAAACGATAGCCTTTGTTTATATGTAATATTAAACATATTTAGAAGTCTTTGATTTAAGGGAAATAACAGGTAACTTTAGATGCAAAGGTCATTTTTAGCCATTATTTCATATATCCTTATAGTAATGTTCAGGACTTAGAAAATTCTCAACAGGATGTTAAGAGTTAAGTTACCCTGAGTAGGGTTAGTAGTACATAATTCGGTCCTTTTAAACTATCTCCCTCCACCATTATTCATTACATGGCTTTGAGAATAGACCTGCAGTGCTGTAGCCTAATTTTGAGGTCAGCATTCGGGCAATCTAGTACTAACTTTTAGGAAAATTTTACTGTCCCGGGTGTAATTTTTATCGTCCGGGATGGCGTCGATGTCGAGCCCTGCTGCATAGGTTTTCAAAAGCCATGAAGATGGATAATCTTGTCTTGAAACTTCCCCCCCCCCCAAACTGACTCCACAACAAATTGACCTTATTTATTTTTAAATAAACTTTATTTTTATTTTGAATAATTTAGTGGGTGACTAGAGACTGAACTCATGACCTCTTGATCATGTGTGGTGGCTCCTAATCTAAGGAAAAAGACGCTCCCAAGCTTCGAGTATGCAAATTTTGCACAGGTCGGGCAGTGCTAAGCATAATTAGCCGAGATGTAAGATCTTTGTGAATGCAGTGGTCTGCCAGTTATTTAAAAGTTGCCTTCCCACACAACAGGGCAGTTTTGTTTCATTTTTCTAACTACAACAGACATGCATTGGACTAGAGACAAGTGACCATTGGTGGGTTTATCAACGACAGTGATTACCGTGGTTGCTTTCGGCCATCACTTCACATCTTTATTTCGAAATAAGGACCATATGACCTTTAGGCACCCCTTTTTGATTTCGATTAAGGACATGTTTTTCATTTACACTGTCAATTTCCCGCTTTTTTTTTCTTAATTAGAAAACTAACCCTTAACAAACCAGATATTGATGGTGTAAATGAAAAACATTTCCTTTCTTAATTGAGATCAAAAAGGGGTGCCTAAATGTAATATGGTTTTATTTATTTATTTATTTTATTTATTTATTTTTTAAAAATTAAAAAAATTTATTTTTTTTTTTAGGAGGTAGATTTAGAAGGCCATCACAATGCAGTTTGGAATAAATAAAAAATAATAATACGGTAACAATGGTGGTGTGTGTTGACCTGTATTCTTTTTAATTATTTCTTGAATTTTCGAGGTAATACCTCTTTATCAAAAGAATTGAACTGAAACAGTACAGCTATGGCATTTCTTCCCAAATGAATTTTTTTTTTTTTTGAAAATGACGTTATTTTTGAAATAACTGTATTCCCGTGTGAGCGTGAATGCGTTTATTTTTATTTTTATTTTTTTTTTTGTACGTGTGCGTATGTTGTAATGCGCGTGACATTGAAAATGCGTGTTGGCTGTGACGTTAAGACTGTATCCTAGCGCGGGATTTTGTACGTGGGTATGTGGCGAATGAAAAAGTGTATTTGTGTTTTGTGACGTTTCCTGTTGGATTTTACATCAATTTAATCATTTAATATTATTAATATTATTATTATTATTAATATTATCATATTTATTTGCTTTTTATTTTTTTAATTTTTTTAAATTTTTTTAATTTTTTTAATTTTTTTAAGATTGCCAATTTAAAAGTAAATATGCATATATAGAATAAGTAGATAAGATTTCTTGTATTAGACAAAAGTAGATAAGATAGATTCTAAAAAGTAAATAGATAAAATTGCTTCCGTGTCTGCACTATTAGAGTACCCCTTCATTACCTTTTTGTACCAGGTTTTTTTTTACTCTTAGGTATTCATTTTTTTTTTTTTTTTTTTTTTTTTTTTTTTTTTTTTTTTTTTAATTTAAAAATTTTTTTTTATTATAAATGACTCTAGTAAAACTTGTACTGTGACTTAAATTTGTTTGCTTAACTCTTAATATTATATACGACCTCATTCCACCCGGCTCGAAGTCGCATTCATTTTCCTAATCTACCCCAAACTATAGCCTTTGTTTAAATGTAATATTAAACCTATTTAGAAGTCTTTGATTTAAAGAAAATAACAGGTAACTTAAATGAAAAGGCCATTTTTTGATAAATCCTTAGAGGAATGGGGATCTGGACTTTTAACATCCTGTTGAGAATTTTCTGAGTTGAGTTCCCTCTTTTCTCCTCTTCACATCTCCAGTTGGTTTCGATAATTTTTTATTTTAATAAAAGGTAAATCTCTGAACAGATCCGACTTGCTACTCATCCACAGTATCCAGACACTAGACTATTGATTTGATAATATTAATGCATCGATACATTTTCTCTTTTGTTTTAAATCTATATATTTTTCTCTCACACACACACTCTTTACTTAACGTTAGTGATTTTTTTTTTTTTTTCTTTTATCTGCTTAACTGTTTTTAGAAAAGTGGAATCACATGTCATGTGACTGGAAACGAACATGCTTCCAAATTTAGCTGTGCACTCAATGTGCAGACAAAATCAAAGATAAACATGTTCCATTTATTTTATGGCATATCAACCGCTTTTGGGTTATCTAATTCAAAATTTGATACCGTAGAGATTGTCTGCCCTTGCTGAGACGAATTAGACCTCAAAAGGGTTATCTATCTTTACCACGAGGGTTTTGCCACTAGGTGAGACTACTAGCTGAGTATTTAATTTCAGCCCGAGAAGCTCTTTTTCTCTATCTGGCTCCCACAAAGATGGACTAGACACGTGTTTATCTTTAGTGCAAAATTAATTTTTATTTTTTTTTTTATTTTTTTAATTTTTTTTTTTAATTTTTTTTTTTTTTTTTTTACATGCTAACATGAAAAGAGCTAATTTTTTTTTATTAATCAAAACTTTATCAGATTAAGAATTAAACATTTTTTTTTTTTTTTTTTTTTTTTTTTCTACTTTAACAAAAAAATTATTGTTAGTGTTGAAAAATATTCAACTTCTGATTTAATAAGCAAAACTTCTGATTTATTAAAAGTAATGCTCTGGTGCCAGAGCGGTGATTGAGCATGATTTAGGATTGTCCCATAAAAACTGTTAACTATTCCCTGTTAACTTGATTTTTGTTTAAAGTTTTTGTAAATAAAACTTTATTTAAAAAAAAATAAATAAATATATATATATCTGAAATAAACATATCTGCATGCATTTCTCTTCTGATTAAATAACTTTTAATATAAAACGTCTTTCGTTTATAGTTTTATAACTTAATAGTTTATAACTTAAAAAAAAAAAAAAAAGTAACAATACACCATAAAAGAATTGCTATTGAATTAATATGAAATAAGTAAAAGTCTTTGCTACTAAAAATGCGTCTATAAATTGTCTGGTAACAAACAACCGGATTTTTTGAAGGTGCATATGAAAAAACATGTCCTTCTGAACCTAGTTCACAGCTGGGGTGCTTAAAGGTGTCATGGTCCAAAAAAAAAAAAAAAAAAAAAAAAAAATCTGACAGCATTCATCCTGGGTTGGTTGAGCTGGCTCCATCCAACGAATTCACCTGTAGTGAATTCATGGAAGGAGTAACAAGGGAATGGGTGGAAATTCATAAGCCTTTCCCCAAACCCCACACCCCACATGCATATCCTGGTCAGGGGAAGGAGATGCCATTATTTGCTGCCAATTTTCCACAGGTGCAATGACACATAGGCCAAAAGCTGAGGTGACAATGCTCATAAGAATTGTGACAAGCAGCACCAGATAATCAGGATTTACATTTTTGCATTTCCTCTTGGACAGTCTCAACCAGTTTTAACCAGAGGGTGTTGCAAGATGACTCATACAATTAAAAAAAAATGAGTATAATATATAGATCGTAAGTAAAGTAGTTGTCGGGGTGGCCTAATGTTGGTATCAGCCAGACAGCGAGGGAGTCTATCCCCTTTTCACTAGCGCTAGACAAGGAGATTATTTTAGCATCTGAGGTGGAGCGCCACACCTACCATCAGCTCCTTACTTTACCGCACAGATCACTGTGCTACTCATACGCTGAGTTGGCGGGGGGCCGATATCGAACTAGGAACCTTGTGGTTTCTAGCCGAACGCTCTACCGACTGAGCTAAGTGTTTATACAATGCCTTTTTAGAATTGTTTTCATTTTATTATAAAAATGACTTCAATTGAATTACATTTTATAAACCCCATAAAGTTGAAACGCAGACTTCTTAGGGTTGAGTTTTTTTTTTCATATATAAGGTGTGTGCTAGATCCTCGCCCCTACTTATAGACTAGGAGAGATCATGTGATCTATTCCTTGGCCAATCACTGGCAGTACTCTGAGACTGATACAATACTTAACGGGGGTTAAGTATGTCACCCTGCTGAAAGAAAAAATACCAAAAATCAGGGAATTAACTGAATTTGATAATTTTCAGTGATACATTAATGAATAAAAGATATAATGCACCAGTTATTTTATTTAAAAACTGTTACAATTTTTTTCAGGTCGGTTAACTTTGAATTACATATCTTTGAGGTGTAACAGATTCTCAAAGATACGTGGTTCAAAATTAACTGACCTGATAAAATGTAAAAGTTTTTAAATAAAATAACTGGTGCATTATAAATTTTATTCATTAATACATCAACACTGAAAATTTCATTAAATTCGGTTAATTGCTTGATTTTTGGTATTTTTTTTTTTTCTTTCAGCAGGGTGACATAGGATGGTGGAATTTAGGTCCGTTAAGTTCGATTTAGCAACAATATATACTATTGTTGGTTAAGTGTAAAGTTTTTAAGTGCCATCCTTAGCCAGTTGAAAAGGGCTTAAAGTCCTATGTTATGGAATCCTTTGGTAAGCGTATAAGTCATATCCTGCGTATTGGTAAAGATCCAGTGATTTAATCCCATGTCCGTCGTCGAGGAACACTGCAGTAATTATAACCAGTAAGGTGATTTTTTTTTTTTTTCTCGGCAGGGTTAACATACGATGGTGGAATTTAGGTCCGTTAAGTCCGATTTAACCCTATCGTTTCTTACCTAATACCTTTTATAGATTCTATGATAAATAAACTCGTTTCAAAAGTGATCAGAATTTTCAAGATTTTCGGTAAATCTTGGTCCTCTTCGAATGGTTTTGTATTGCACTCTTTGGAGTCTTTGAACTGGATTTTATCTTTTTTAGTTGGCTGCCAGATATAATTTGGTATTTTCGGTTTGATTAACTCTAAACATCGGTTGATGACTAGTAACCTTGATAACATTAAAAGTTGGAATCTGGCACCAAATCAACTGGGTGGGAAGACTGCCATAAATGATACGTTTCATATCTCCGTAAATAATGTACACCGAGGAGTCCTGCTGATGAGGAAAAAGTTCCGGCTAAGATATTAGATGATTGTAATTCTATTTTTGGGTTTGGTTATTGTGATTTCCAAGATTATGATGCCATTTAAAGACTGGTATCATCTTTAGGGGCAAGAGAGTTCCTTGGAGAGTTGAAGATTGCCCACTAATGTGACTGATAGAACTGGGTTACCTGGTACAAGAGGCAAAGAATCTGGGAACGTAACTGCACCTTATTCCACTAGCAGAAATACGTGGTCCATAAGTCATCAGGGTGGTCTAAAGTCGATATCAGCAAAGAGCCTATCCGCCTTTTTCACTAGTGCTAAACCAAGGAGATTGATTTTGCGTCTGAGGTGGAGTGCCACGCCTACCATCAGCTGCTTACTTTACTGCACAGATCCCTGTGCGACTCATATGCTGAGTTGGTGAGGGCAGGTATCGAATTAGGAACCTTGTGGTGTCTAACCAAATGCTCTACCGACTGAGCTAACCCAGCCCCTTAATTGGATTAAAAGGATTTTAGAAACACCAGGGAGTGAGAGAAAGGAAAAGTGTAAGAGGAAATTAATTTGACAAATTCCTTATCAAATTTAAAACCTAGCAAGTCTTCCTAATTACCTCCATTATTTGATAAGAGCTGATTAATGTAAGTTTTTGCTAGTCTTCTCAGGTGTTTGTTTTTTTTTTTTGTTTTTGTTTTTGTTTGGATTTTTTTTTTTTTTTTTTTTTAGCAATTTTAATAAAACCAGATATTAGATAAAATTTTTAAATTTTTTCTTTTTAACTTACTGATTCTGAGCTGAAATTGTATCTATGTAATCCATTTAGAGAATAAAGATTTTTTTTTTTTTTTTGATATTTAAAAAATAAGTTTTTGCTAGTCTTCTCGGGTATGTTTTTTTTTTTTTTTTTTTTTTTTTTTTTTTTTTTTTTTTTTTTTTAGCAATTTTAATAAAACCAGATATTATGTTTTTTTTTTTACTTATTCTGAGCTGAAATTGTATCTATGTAATCCATTATTTAGAGAATAGATTTTTATTTTTTTTTTATTTTTCTAAACAAAGCTGGTCCATCATGTCTTATTAAAACATAAGTCAAGTCGTCAAGGTGGCCTAAAGTCTGTATCAGCCAAACAGTGAGGGAGTCTATCCCCTTTTCACTAGCGCTAGACAAGATTATTTTCGCATCTGAGGTGGGGTGCCACACCTATCAGCTCCTCACTTTACCACACAGATCCCTGTGCTACTCGTATGCTGAGTTGGCTAGGAACCTTGTAATTCTAGTTGGACACTCTACCGACTGAGCTAAATCGGCCCTAATTTCAAATTAGTTTAAGTCTTACAGACAATACAATTTATAGACAAAATTGTAAGATAATCCTTTTTAATAGGATTTTTACATCTATTTCTCCCCCCTCCCCAGTGGTAGGCATCGTAACAGTAATTTGAGAATCTGTGTTACGCCTCAAAGATACATGGTTCAAAGTTAACTGGCCTGAAAAGATGTTAGTGTTTTTTTTTTTTTTTTTTTTTTTTTTTCTCGGCCAGGTGACATATGATGGTGGAATGAGGTCCATTAACTTCGATTTAACCAATTTTTCCCTATTGAATTTATTTGATCCTGGTTGGATGCCTCCCCACTATTGTGCTCTTGTGCCAGACTAAGTAAGGTTGTGTACCAAATATATTTTCTTGGTTGACTTCAAAGGTACATTTGCATATTACTGTGTGTGTGTGTGTGTGTGTGTGTGTGTGCACAAAGGTGCGGCAGAAGTGTTCCATTTGTGCTGTAATGGCTAGCAAGCTAATGACAGATCCATTACTCCTGAATAGTGAATTTGATCCTCACTGGAAGCCCCATACTTGTCACCTGGTCCCATCCTACCTGTGGGGAGTGGGTTGAGTAAATACCTCTACAAGGTGCGGAAGAAATACCTCCAACATTTTAAACTGTCTCCTGCGTGGTGCAAGTGAACTTGGGCAAGTGTCAATGTTAACTCCATCTAGCTAATGTCTTACTAGAAGTGGCTACCCAGCATTACCAGGGTAGAAGGGGGGGGGACAGAAAAGTGGTGTAATGGTTAGCAAGTTAGTCTCACAGATCCCTTATGTACGTTTTAATTTTTTAGATAAAGTATTAATCAGCAGGATAAAACCTAAAAGAAATTAATCTTACTTGCAAAAATATGCACCCTCCGGGGGCAAGTATTTAATTTTTATTGTAAAATATATTAAATTAGAAAGGGTAATGAAACTAAATAAGAATGCAGATAAAAAGATTTGAAACGGGTGGGTATAATTAAAAAAAAAAATAGAATCACTCCCATCTTTCATTGCTAAATTTTCCTAACTGTTTAGTTAAAATAGGAAGTAAAGAATAAAATTAGTTATTTCTTGTTAATGGATTTCTTTTAAGATGTATCCCCTGAGATTTTTGCTTATATTCATTAAGATAAAACAAAAAGATTAGAAATCAATCATACCAAGTACATATTTATTAAATCAAATTTTTGATATAAATATGCAAATTAGGCTTCTTGTTCACTATATGTGTAATGTTCTAATAGCGATATATGTTGTATAGCGGGTCTTGTCAACATGCCTCCTAATTCACAACACTAAAAGGGTATTTGGTACGCGGCGGTGGTCTTGTCGATAAAAAGGTACAACGCGAGAAATATATCGTCACAAGCTGCTTAGCTTTTATTTTCGGGCTCGTCTCGTGGGTTGTTTCGGAGAGGAGGAAAGGCAGAGAGAACACTGTTCAAAGCCTCCACCTTCCACCTTGTCTCTGGGCTAGACGGCCGGTCGGAGAGGCCCCCTCCGATCAATCGGCTGGTCACGTCAAACCCTAGCACCTATATGATTTTCCCAACCCTACAGCCCTTATGGCAAGCCCCAACCCCTTTTTATCATATGGGTGCTAGAAGGCGGTGACTGAGGGTCTACATGTCCTGAGAATGATGTTAAACTCTATCTGATGGTGAGGTTCCAGTTTTGGAGGTTTGGGGAATGTGGAGCCCCCTTCATCACCATTGCTCCCTGGTTCACTCTGACCCGGAGTGGTAGTACCTGTTAGGGTCCCATCTATGGGTTAAATAGAAAACATGAATTTATAAAAAAATTGTATTATCCATTAAAAATGAAATTATTTCAAAACTTTGTGGGCATTAAACATTTTTGAATACCAAATTACCAATGGAAGTATTCGGCATAAAATAACCCTAGGTGTTGACATGCTGTAAAACCCAACCAACCAAACCATCCACCTTGTCTCATTTCTTCTTCCTCCTTTTCTATAGTAGTCCTCTCAAAACTCAGGACCTTCATCATCTCGTTACATGCTTGTTGAAAATGTGATAGATAACTAAGGGTATTGTGACTTCAGTAGTGGTAGTTTCGGTTACAAACGCACAATCTCTATTAGTGTTGGTTCTTTCTGATATAAGGTGTGTGCCAGATGGCTACTTGTACTTACAGACTCGTCGATAAATATGTGACCAACCTATTGGCCAATCACTGGCAGTGCTCTGCTGCAGATATTATTATTTATACTGGCCTTTTCTGGTCATACCTAAGCATTACTACTTGGATCTTCTTGGACGACGGACCATAAGGATTCTATATCACAGGACTTATTCACTTACCAAAGAATTCTATAACTCAGGACTTACTTATTTACTTTAAGTTCTTTACAACTGGCCAAGGATGGCCGGCCAAATACTTAATAATAAGATCACTTTATTTTGGTTTCATGCCTATGAAACCCTTTCATGTATTGAAGATACAATTGTATGAAACTAAATTGTTTTTATATTTGATCATTATTTAGAAAATTCCATTGGTACTGCCATTGTACTTTCATATTTCAGCAATTAATTTTTTAGTCCACTTAGTAGGTCCAATTCCATATCCTGGGAGTAATTTATTAGTAATTTTGGTATTATACTTTATTACTAAGTTGGGTGAGGTCTGTTAGCTCAGTTGGTAGAGGATTCACCTAAGAATAGTGAGGTTCTGGGTTTGATACCAGTCCTTGACAACTCTGCACATGTTTAGTACAACTTGGGTAATATGATGTGCTGTAAAGCATCTGGGAGCTGATGGTAAGTGTAATGCCCCACCTCAGACTTTGTGAAAAAATAAATTCAAAAGTTATTTTTCGAGTTTTCAGGCGTGATCAGTTCCCCGAATAAGTTTATAGTAAATCGATCCCCCATATCGGAACCGCTCTAAAGGAAACTGGCGCAAAGGTGTCAAAGTTAGGGTGGCCCAGAAAAACAGAACCCAAATTTATTTTCCCATTAAACTAACCTTAAACCCCAAACCCTAACCCTCCCCCCCTAGTTAAAATTAAGTTTTATTACAAAATTTGTGGGTTCTGTTTTGACACCTTAGTGCAAATTCAGCCCAACTGTCTAGAGCAGTTCCAATATGGGGAATCGATTTACTATAAACTTATACGGGGAACTGAGCACCCTGAAAACTCGAAAAATAAATAACTTTTTTTTTTTTTTTTTTTTTTTTATACAATCGGATAGATTTGGTGTGCAATCAATAATGATCCGTTGAGAAAAAAAAACGAAAATTTTAGGGGAGGGGGTCCAAAAGTTCAGGTCCGCCAAAAAACATAAGGAAGCGTGTGGTGTAATGGTTAATCAGGGAAATGGACTCGTCGCCCTATAGTTCAAATCCTGGATGTGGTAATTACATTTCACTTAGCGCTAATACCCTTGGGGGAAAGGTATGAATCCTACTCTCCTTCCAGCTATGGGTAAAATAGTAGGGCAGACTGGGCTCTTTAACCTTGGTTAGGCAACTGGTCTAGGAGAAGGAACACTCTGAATTCAAACCTGTTGAACTCCGCTTAAGAAACTGACCTTGTGTCACATCCTGCTTGTGTGGAAGGGTTGGTAGATAGATTATAGATATATAAAAAATAAGGGCACCTCATTTGGTGTAATGGTTAACAAGCTAGATTCGCAGACCATTATTAGTGAGTTTGATTCTCATTGGGTGCCCCATACTTCTGGCCTTGTGCCACATCTAAGCTGAGCTTAGTAAATAACAATATATATCAAATAAGCCAACATCGTTTTACTCAGTAAATCATTTTGAAATAGTCACCTTGTCGATGGGGTGAGGGCGTATATCCCGCAAGATCCTAAACTCTAAAGTAATGTGGACTAAAGTTGCATCAATGCTCTCCCTCATTGAGTATATTTGGAGACTCTAGTTGCTCATTGCAATAAAAGGGTCAGATAAACCTGAGGGGGCAAGGGTTAAATTTTTTTTATTTTTTATTTTTTAAAAATTTTTCTTGGTATACATATTCTAAAATCTGTAGTGGTCCTTTCACAGGGCTTTTTTTTAATTTTTTTTTTCTCGCAAATTGAAAACGACTTTTTGTTACATGATCATTAGATACCTCATGATTATGACAATAGTGTAGAAATCATATTAGTGCAGCTGATGGCCTTGAGGGTGAGTGACAGCGTTTGACCTCCCTCTGACCTTGCGTTCTGGGGATGATCGTGAGAATCGGAAGGCAATAGAAGCCCCTTCTGGTTTAAGGGGTAAGCAACCCAGTTAGTTAGTTAGAAGTTAGAAGCCAAGCTAGCAAGATGTGAGTCTCACTGCGCAGATTGTCTGGTCTGGGGATCTACGAATAAAGTAACATCATCGTAAATCGAAGTCTTGTGTTTATTACTAAAAAAACTAACAATGGCACAGGGCTTTTGATAAGGAGTGATCCCCAACCGAAACCAGACCCGGAATCCTCAATAGAAGACCAGACGAGACCTTAGAAGATATACCAGATCCGGCCAGAAGACTAGACGACAGAGTAAGGAGTAAGAGAAGTATATAACATATAGATATTTAGTGCTGGTAAAGGGGTATACAACATTTTATCAAAAGTACACGATCATAAATCTGCATTTTTGGCTTCATTGCAAGTTTCCGTGACAGTTTTGAAAGAAGGAAAACCCTAGTAAACAAAAACGACTCCAGTGTCAGAAGTTATTGAGGCTTTAAAGTTTATGACCCGCAAGACTAGAGATTCCTTCATTAATACAAAAACTCCTTTTGAATGATCCGCAGAGATTATGCCAATCCGAACGGCAAGCAAGCACTTGCTGATACATGATTTTAGAATCTCTATATAAGATATCTACATTAGACTTATGTCACCTGATAATGGGAAGAAAAGCATGTTGTGTGGAACCTTGTGTTTATCTT
Organism: Doryteuthis pealeii; assembly: GCA_023376005.1. Taxonomy (NCBI): domain Eukaryota; kingdom Metazoa; phylum Mollusca; class Cephalopoda; order Myopsida; family Loliginidae; genus Doryteuthis; species Doryteuthis pealeii. Next base: position 9,806,521 of record CM042164.1, on the reverse strand, counting down.
AGGCCACCTCAATGCTATGATTTTTGTGTGCATTATTTAGATACTATCGGTGCTTGTGGATACCAGATTACTAGCAGGACCTGTAGATATACCACATGATTTGATTACTAGCAGGACCTGTAGATGTACCACATGACTTGATTACTAGCAGGACCTGTAGATGTACCACATGACTTGATTACTAGCAGGACCTGTAGATGTACCACATGACTTGATTATTACATCGTTTGATAGATTTACATAAGAGTTATTTACTTTTTACATATTGAACAAATTTATCTTTTTTAAAAATCAAAAAAATGTTTTTTTTTCCTTTATATTCAATTGAAACTTGTTAGCATTATTGCTTCCATGCGCTCTTCCACTCTCTATCTTCCACTATTCTTTGTTTCTTATTTTGTTTGTGTGTAATATCTCCTCTCTTAACATCCTATTCCACCCAGCCAGAAATCGCATTCATTTTCCTAATCTACCCCAAATGATAGACTTTTATTTAAATGTAATATTAAACATATTTAGAAGTCTTTAATTTAAGGGAAATAATAGGTAAGTTTTATTGAAATGGAGATTTTTTTTCCCCCATTTTTGATAAATGGTTATGGGAATTAGGCTCTGGACTTTGAAAATTCTCAACAGGATGTTAAGAGTTAAAATAAAAACGGTGATCCATTATTTAGCAAAGTTGATGCTCGTTTCGATGGTCTCCTTTTTTTTAATCAAGATGTTGCAAGATGATTCCCATTTTTTTTTTTTTTTTTTTTTTTTTTTTTTTTTTTTTTTTCTTTCTCCAAATTCTTTTTCTCTTGTATAAAACAATACCACATATCTAATCCAGTGTCATTTCTTAAGCTTAGCACAAGGCTGGAAATATGGCGGCATGTATTAAGAACTGTCTTGTCAGACTTCTGAACATTTACCCTGTGCAAAACACCTCCATACCTAACTATAGGATGTGACAGTTCTCATAAAGAATCTTCATATCTCTGGCGACCATGTACGTCCAATCTATAATTATTAAAATTCTTATTTAGATACAAACACTGCTGCTGTGGACAAACTACGATAAAACTAAGCCATCATCGGGTGACTTTGGGGTCAGGCATTGTTTTGGTGCCTGGCTGTGTGACCGACAAGAAAAGGTCAATTGGAAGAACTCTTGCAATAGGGGCAAACAAGAATTTTCTTAAAGAGCTAGTTACTGGAGTGATTGACAATATTTGGGGCTAAGCAAGACTGCCCTCCGAATCCAACCCGGTGGGTGGTGCTACAATTTATCAGAATAATTCTTTACTTGATCAACCTGAAAATACCACTTCATATCTTCCTGTGTTTGAGAAAGGTTTAGAGAGAAGTAACATAGGCAATAAAATGAGTGGCATTTCTCTGTGACCATGTGATGGGCTCCTACTTTTGTGATATGAACAACCTCATTCAAGTTCTTGATCGAATGATGAGATAATTATAAACCGTAACTTGTTTCTAAATAGAAGTACGAATATCAATGAATTGATTTTATGATGCAAACCAAATCGGTTCAGAGGTTGTAGTGGTTTTAGGATTTTACGTATGGAATTATTTTTAATTTTTTTAACTTTGAACCTGCAACCTATGATGAGGATGACAGCCTGAAAATCTGTATAGTACATATTATCAAGCAGCCGCCTCCTCAATTTACCACAAATAGAAACCTTCCCATATTCTTGAGTTTTTGATATTTTTATGAAAATCAATTTTACAACCAATGCAAATCAAACCAGTTCATAGGTTGTAGTGTTTGTTTTTTTTTTGGGGGGGGGGTTTGTTTTTTAAAATGAGGATTATTTTTGTATGTTTGAACTTGGATTCTACGTACTGACTTTATTTTATATTCACATGCAATACTTCAATTGGAATGGGGCATCCCGCTCCCTTTTCTTTCTCCTTCGGTCTCCACACGCCTTCATCTTTTTTTGTCTGTCATCTTTTTTTGTCTGTCATCTTTTTTTGTCTGTCATCTTTTTTTTGTCTGTCATCTTTTTTTGTCTGTCATCTTTTTGTCTGTCATCTTTTTTTGTCTGCCTCTTTTTTTGTCTGTCCTCTTTTTTTTGTCTGTCCTCTTTTTTTGTCTGTCCTCTTTTTTTGTCTGTCATCTTTTTTTGTCTGTCCTCTTGTCTTTCCTCTGGTCTTTCTGTTTGAGACCCCTACAAATATAAACTAACTTGTAAACATGCTAGCAATATCTTCGGACCATATTACCTTAAAACTCTTAACATCCTATACCACCTCATTCCACCCGGCCAGAAGTCACATTCATTTTCCTAATCCACCCCAAACGATAGCCTTTGTTTAAATGTAATATTGAACATATTTAGAAGTCTTTGATTTTAGGGAAATAACAGGCGAGTTTTAATGAAACTGCTATTTTTACCCATTTTTGATAAATGGTTATAGGAATTGGGTTCTGGACTTAGAAAATTCTCAACAGGATGTTAAGAGTTTTAAGGCACCCCTTTTCGATTTTGTTTCATTGGGTCATTTTTTTAATTTTTTTATTTAATTTTTTTTTTTTTTTTTTTCATTTACACCGTCAATATTCAGTTGTACGGGGTGCTTTAAGGTAATATGGTCCATATCTTCCAGTACCCCCCTAGACTTTGTTGGTTTTTCGGTCACATTGTAGGCATGCCATATCAGCAGAATCCTGCCTCTTCGTATGAACCTTTTGTCCCCCCCCCATTTTCCAGCATTATCTCCCACCAGTCTTATAACTCCAGCTTGGAGGTGAAGACCCACCACTGACTGCAGCCATTGTCAGATGGACTCGGCAAATTGGCAAAAGACAATCCTGTCTATTTACGGATGTTTCTTTTTTTTTTTTCCTCCGGGCAATGTATGCCTTGCAGGCTGGTTTTGCCAGGCCTGGTGATCTTGTCACACGTACATTCCTCACTTTTTTTTTTTTTTTTTTTTTTTTTTTTTTCTTCTTCACAATGCAAAACGGGCTTGTCATGTGATGCAGAGGCTGCAGTAATTCTTTTTTTGTGACCTCCTCATTTGTGATGTGGTCTCTGTATGAGATTAAAGATCTTGTGGTAGCATCTCATCTCAAGGGCTTCGCTGAATCTATGGGTGGTGGTAAGCTGTGAGGTTTCAAGATTCACAAGAATAGATCTAATATTAATGGATTGGGTTTCTATTTGTCTGTAACCGAAACTACGTCACTGCTTGTGTCAGTCATTTTAGGAATTAAAGAAGGAAGTTTATCAATGAGTAAGTATACTTATTCACGGTTTTAGATCTGTTTAAGAAATTTTAATTTTTTTTTTATTTATTTTTTTTTTTTTTAACCCCACAGCCTTTATTTAATTTTATGAAATCTGAACAAAATATATTTTTTACTCTTATGATTTTACTCCAATGATAAGTCTGAAGAGTTAAATCAAATTTTGAGACGTTTTTGTCGTAAAACAAATCTCTGGAGTGAATATGATGCTTTAAAAAAATATTAAGTTTTATTCTATTTAATTTTCCCACCCCTCAGGCAATGTTTTAAAACTTTTATACCCCCGGAGGGCTTTTTTTTTTTTTTTTTTTTTTTTTTTTTTTAAAGATTCCGTCTGTAACTGAAACTACATTACTGCTTACCTCACAATACCCTCAGGAATTGAATAAGTTTATCAATGAGTATTTAGTTTAGTCAAAATCATTAATATATAGAATAAATCTTAATTAATGACATCTATATGAAAATCTGAGTTAGCTTTGCCTCAAAACAACCCATGTTATTAGTACATTCAAAATCCTGTGTCTTTGTCTTATATATCGCTAAGAAATGAAGGTTTACATAACATGTTAATTTGCATACTGGTTTTAACAAAACCAAGTTTAATAAATAATTACTTGGTGTTTTATTCTCCCATGTCTTAAAATTAATCCTATGAATGATTTTTATATAGAAACAAATTAGAATATGATTAGAGTAAGAAATTTTTTTATATTTGTTCTTATTTAATTTTGTTAGTCTAATTTAATCATTCATTACATTAAAACTTAAATACTTACACCTGGAGTGTGTATATTCTTGCTAGTATTTTCTAATCCTCAACTGAATGATAATTTTGTGGGGCTGGCTGCTTGACATGACTTTATCCAAGTTCTTGATCGAATGATGAGATAATTATAAACCGTAACTTGTTTCTAAATAGAAGTACAAATATCAATGAATTGATTTTATGATGCAAATCAGTTCAGAGGTTGTAGTGGTTTTAGGATTTTACGTATGGACTTATTTTTATTTTTTAATTTTGAACCTGCAACCTATGATAAAGATGAGGATGACAGCCTGAAAATCTGAATAGTACATATTATCTTGCCGCTTCCTCAATTTACCACAAATAGAAACCTTCCCATATTCTTCAGTTTTTGATATTTTTATGAAAATCAATTTTACAACCAATGCAAATCAAACCCAGTTCATAGGTTGTAGTTTTTTTTTTTTTTTTTTTTTTTTTTGGGGGGGGGGTTGTTTTTTTTTTTTTTAAATGAGGATTATTTTTGTATGTTGAACTTGGTTCTACGTACTGACTTTATTTTATAGCCACATTCATATATGTACTGTGTATACTATGTGGCAGGTCTCGTCCAAGTGCCTCCAAATTCACTGTGCTAAAATGGTGCCGATAGAAATTATAACACGAGAAACATGTTGTCACAACTGTCAGCCTTTATTATCGTGCTTGTATAGTGGGCTCGTACCAGAGAGGAGGAAAGGCAGAGAGAAAGAACACTACTAGATTACTGTGATCCCATAAGGGACCCAAGGTCCGTACACTGCGGCAGGCAAAAAGAGGCTGATCCCTTTCCTCCATGCCACCATGTGACTTCCGGTCAACACCCTATCTTCTGCTTGCCACTCAATTCTTTGTTCGGGGTCACGCTACGTCAAACCATCGTTCATCTTGTTTTGGGTCATCACTATTTTCCTTAAACCTTCACTATTTCTTCCTCCTCCTTCCATTAGTAGTCCTAGCTCACAAAAGTCAGGAATATACCCATCTTGCAACATTCACATGCAATGCTTCAATTGGAATGGGGCATCTTTTAATTTAGTTATTTAAAGAAAAATCTTGACCTCTCTTCACCTTTCTAAAATAAGAATAAAAATGTTCAGAACATTAAAATCTTTCGTCAGCAGATGAGGTGATTAATTTCGGGTAATTAGTTTCTAACGACTTGTCCGACAGGTTGTTGGGCTTATACAAATTAAGCTACTAATTAATTTGTTTGTGCGCAAACCTGTAATTATTTTATTTGTTTTGTTTATTTTTAAATTCTTAATACTTTTATTTTTTTTTTTTATTTTTATTTTTTTTTTTTTAACCTCAGGGTTAGGGTTGAGCGTAATTTAGTTTTGTTAGGAATGGTTTTTATTTTTAATTTCTTTTTATTTAATTACCTGACTTGTCAAATTAAAAATTACATTTCTTGCTATCAAGATGGACCGAACCCGTCCCCCATGAGCAAGATGTTACACAGGGTAAATATTTAAACAGTTTAATAGGTGTGAATTCAGTTCTTGTTCCCCTTCGGAACTGATTGTCATACCAATGTTAGAGCCTAGTCTGCCCTACTATTTACCAATAGCTTGGTGGGGAATAGTTGGGATGTATGCCTTTCCCAAGGGTAAGGGGGCATTCCATCATTGTGTAATGGTTAGCAATCTTGCTGATCCATTACTACTGAATATTGAAGTCAATCCTCACTGGATACCTCATACTTGCAATCTTGTTGCATCCTACCTGTGGCCAATGGGCTGGGTAAATACCTACTTTTTTTTTTTTTTTTTTTTTTTTTTTTTTTTTGTATTATCGCTGAGAAATGTAAACAACCTTGTTCAGGATTTCAACTCTTGTCGTCGAGTTCCTTTCCTGCAACAATAACCATTACACCATGTGTGCCTCTAAATTTGAATTGAAGTTTTTATTGCAAAGTGAGTATTTCTATGGTTTCTGATGTTTTGTGATTTAGTGGATTGATGTAGGTGTATTATAAGTGGGTTTTGACTACAGGAATCTACACTGAGTTTATTGAGTTGTTCGTTTTTTTTTTTATTTTTTTTTTTTTTTTTTTTCCGTCTTTGCCTTCCCTTTTAGGATCACCCTGTCAACTGCACCCCCTGCAGAGGGACAAAATCCACCAAATGTAGCCACCTGTTGGCCATGGGTGGTGACGTAGGATGCTTTATCTGGTATAAAACAATGTCTCCACATAAAATAACCCAAAAGGGTTGATATGCTGTAAAATCCAACCAACCTTTTTAGAGATGCTTTAGACAAGAGATTCATTTTGACCCAATTAGTACCATAAGGACCTACTTTAGTCTTTTTTGTTTGACTATTTTGAAGCCCATTTCTTTTGCTGCAGCCCTGTCAGCTGGGGCATTAGAATGCACCGACTGCACCTCTGCAGAGGGGTAAGACTCCCTCAATGGGGCCACCTGTTGGCCGTGGTGGTGACCCGTGATGCTTAAGGATAGAACCCAGGTGGCTGAGCAGAGTCATGACTTGCAATATTCCACTTTAGGCTTTTTTTTTTTTTTTTTTTTTTTTTTTTTTTTTTTTGGGGATATCAGCTGGCCCGCTGAGCCCTAGCACCTATATGATTGCCCCAAACCTATTGCCCTTATGGCAAACCCCCAATCCTTATCATATTGGGTGCTAGAAGGTGGTGCTGCGGTCTACATGTCCTGGGAATGATGTTAAACTCTATCTGATGGTTAGGTTCCAGTTTTGGAGGTTTGGGGAATGGGAGCACCCCTTCATCCATTGCTCCTGGTCCACTCTGACCCGGAGTGGGTCGTACCTGTTAGGGTCCCATTTATGGGTTAAATAGAAATGTATTTATAAAAAAAAATTATCCCTTAAGAATTATTTCAAAACTTTATCGGCATTAAATGACCCACTGAGGGTTGATATGCCATAAAACCAAATCAGCCAGAAGTCCCANAAGAGAGAGATCACAGTCTCCTGCCTCAGAAATTGCTACCCGGTGACTATTAAAATAACGTTCCCAGCTATGTCGTCTCGGTGGGTTACTTGAAAGAAAACAACCAATTTAGGGCGTTAAATGTATCTTCGAGGGGGGCTTCTCTTTTTTTTTTTTTGCCGTAATTCTTATTTATTTATCGTAATTTGTTTAGAAAATTTATTTATAGAAATTTGTCGTAATTCTTGTTTAAGATATGAAGATGGATATCTATCTATCTAACCTCAGTTTTGTTCATTTTTAATTTGTTATATATATATATCTATCCACGCCATCTCCATTTTTTTCATATTAAAAAAAGAAGCCCTTCCCCCTAAAATACATTTAACGCCCTAAGTGGTTGTTTTCTTTCAAGTAACACCATAGCGGGGTCGTTATTTTAATAGTCACCGGGTAGCAATTTTTGGGCAGGAGACAGGACGCACTTCCCAAAATTACCTTTTCTTTTTTCCATTATTAATTTTAATTTTTTTTTTTTTTTTTTTTTTTTTTTTCCAATTTTAATTTAAAATTTTTAATTTTATTTCTCTTATACTTTATTTATTTATTTTTTTGTAAATTAGTATTTAGAGTTGTTTGCTCTTGAAAATCAGGACCTGCTGTCAAAATTGTCTTGGAAGTAAGAACTTTACAGTTCTAACCAATTGACAGATGAGATTCCTTAATGCAGAATCTTTTTCTTTTCTTAATTTATTCGTCTCTAAAATTCGTTAGCATGTCTACCCTTTCAAGTTGTTGGTTACTTCTGGCTTAATCTTAAATTCTTTTTATTTTTACTTTTTTCTTTGCATCTAAAATAAATGACTGTTCCTCCTCCTCGACTCTTTTCACAAATAATGTCTAGTTACATTCACTATAAATAGACATCAACACTCTCAATATTCTTCCTTTAATTTGCTTCAAATGCTTTCCTCTTTATTGGAATTCTTTTGGGTTTCAAATTCTTCCAACTTTATAGTTTAAATAATAAGAAATTGTTAGCACCAAAGGCCTTTTCATTTATCTTCTCGCCAAGAGAAATCGATGATAATGAATTAGTAGTACTTTAAAAATATATTTATTATACTAAGATCAAATTAAAAACGTTAGAAAAAGATAAAATAATTGCTTACATTTTAGGTTAATAGAGGGGTCAAGAGAGGAGAGAAAAAAATTAAGTATCCCTTAGTAGTTCGAGTTTATAAATCCCTCTGCTGCAGATGGTAGGTTTGGTGGATGGTGATCGTGACAGATTCTAAACTTTAACGTTGGCAATATTAACTTTTTTTTTTTTTTTTTAAAAACCATCGACAGGACATTGTCAAAATATGATGCTGTACCTTTTGAATTATATTCAATACTAAATATAAAAAATGAGAATCTCAGAATTCTATTCTTTTTCTCAGGTCTTCAGACCCCTACAAGCCTTCCAATGATACAGACAAACCTTTATCTTCCACAACTTGGAGTATTTTATTTATCATTTTATTTTCTTATATACCAACCCTCCAGCATGAGCAGCATGTGACACAAGGCTAATTTCTTGAGCGGAGTTTACAGGTCTAAATCAGAATTTTCCTTCTCTTAGACTGATTACCTAACCAAGGTTAAAGAGCTCGTCCACCCTACTATTACCCATAGCTGTGGAAGAATAGTTGGATGCATACCTTTCCCAAGGGTATTAGTGTAATGTGAAATGCAAACGCCTCGTCAGTATTTAAACTTGGATCGACGAGTCCATTTCCTATGACTCTAACCATTACACTATGCACCTTTCTATATAAAACTTTGTCCATATTTTTGATGTTTATTTTCTTAATCCTCTTAAAAATTAGTAGCAAGCAGGACCTGTGGATGTACCACAATATAATTGAATATTTACATTTGATGTTTACTTCAGAGCTATTGTTAAATAGTTCAATATGTAAAAAGTATAATCTTGATTTAACATTTTTTTTTCTTTTAATCTGTTTTAATTGAACATAATGGAAAGATGGAGTGTTATCGCTTCTGTGTGCTCACCCCTATTTCTCCTATCTTTTATTTTTATTCTATTTTCTTTTCCTTCATTCTAATAAAAATAAAATGGTCCATTATTTAGACACTCAAGAATTCAACAGATAAGCAACACCAGAAAATGATTTTAAATTTTTTTGCAGTGTGATAATCGGGGACTATTTTTAAATGCCTCTGTGGGGATTATCTTCCCTTTGCCCAGGAAGAGTTATCTTCCCGCAGTGTTGCCATTTGTTCCCACTAGGGGACCTCTGGTATTTAAGCGCCTTATTTGAACTTCTCTTCCTCTTTAGCTAAATCTCTGGTACGAGAACATGGCTTAGACTACTGTCTACCCCTTTCTCGGTGGGGCTTAGGCCCCCTCTCCTTGTAAGAGAATACACTGACTACACCACTGTAGAAAGTCTGAGAGATTGTATCCAGTTCTAAAGTCTTTCGAATATATTCTTTCCTCTAGTGTTCAGTTTGAGCTTGCCGCCATCTTGTCTCTCAATTGATGTTCAAAGTCACCAACAAGTTATTTTATTGGCAATCTGAGTGGTAATTTTTCCCTTCTAAACGATCTTAAAAATTAATATCTGTGTGTAACCTGTGCTGATTAAAAACAAACTTGGTGGCAACTCTTGTCGACAACATTTATTATGGCCGGGATCAGTCTAGCATTCGTCAATGCAAAGAGATAGAATGATTATAACAGAACAGCATAATTAGATTTAATGAACTTATGATTCTAATGTCTTTTGAAAGGGGTCCAAAAATTCAAAGTAATATCAATCCTTTGAAAGTCTCTCCAGCAAACGAAATGCAATTTCTTCCCAACTGAACCCACCACTCTCACTTCAAATAGCAGTCGTCAGATTTCACTTGTCATCCAAACACTTTCTTCCTCACTTGCCTGTCAGTGACAGTCCGTCTTTATTTCTGCTTGTTCGCTGTGCTTATGCAAATTCGGATATACTTTATTTGGGTCTCTACTAACAACACCTCAGCTAGAGGAGGTAGCGAGTTCGAGTATCCGTAGCAGCTGCCACACTCTTCCCCCTTGCACAGGCCAAACATATCCTGACGAGCTTTGTTTGTGGGGGCTGGAATCTGCTTGTTCATAGGGCTGCCTTTCAGTCTCATCACACACTGTTAGTTAAGTATCAAACTGGGAGAAGAAAGGCCGCTTTTTCTCGGATAGGCTAACCAGGCCTGTCACGTTTTGTCTCTAGACACTTCTGGTCATTCCATTCACCCCTTCTTTTATAATTACCAGTAATCGGCGGTTTTCACCAATAATTTATCTTTACTAAAATGATTCTTTTGCAACACGTAATTATCCAAGCCCATAATTATGTAACATTGGTCAAAACTTCAAAAATGTGAGGGAAAGATTTGAATAAATCCGACAATGTGGTTGTGAATAGAGGAAAGTGTGGATATAACAACTTTCTCTAAAATATTTTCATACAAAAAAATATCCCCGGTACCCCTGATACACATCGGACATCAACACATTTGATCCCCACTCCAAATATTTCTAAAGTCAACCGAGTGACCCCATAAAAATAAAAGTACCATGCCCTACACACCAACCCCATCCGACTTTCTCTCCCTCACCCATTTACCTTTTCACTATAAAAGCAGAATGTACAAGTACGTTATGTCAGTTTCGTAAAAAGCTTCATACAATGAGGCAAAATATCAACTAAATTTAACTGTTGTTATATCCGCACTTTCTTCTATTCTCAATAAAAATGTCTAAAGCGGTATATATATGAAAAACAATACTTTTTAAAAAAAATTTGGTAATTTATGAGGAAGTGCGTCCTGGTCTCCTGCCTCAGAAATTGCTACCCGGTGACTATTAAAATAACATCCCCAACTGTCGTCTGTGGTGTTACTTGAAAGAAAACCAACTTAAGGCGTTAAATGTATTTAGAGGGGGGGCTTCTCTTTATGAACAAATGGAGATGGGTGGATAGATATATATAAACAAAGTAAAAAATGAACAAATTGAGGTAGATAGATATACATCTTCATATCTAAACAAGAATTATGACAAATTTCTATAAATAAGAATTACGACAAAAAGAAGCCCCCCCCTCTAAAATACATTTAACGCCCCAAGTTGGTTGTTTTCTTTCAAGTAACACCACTGAGACGACATAGCTGGGGACGTTCTTTTAATAGTCACCGGGTAGCAATTTCTGAGGCAGGAGACCGGGACGCACTTCCTCATAAATTACCAAAAAAATTTTTAATTTAATTTTTTATATTTATTTATAGGTAAACCTGTTTCTGTATATTAATATTGGCTTTTTTCTGTCTATGTATCGTTAAAGATTAGAACACTTTTAAAATTTAAAGACAAAATCTTTTTGGTTTAAACAAACAACCAAACCTAAATAAAATAGCATTCAACACCTGTACTAACATATTAAACATCTTCAATAACTGATACGATAACCAAAACACCCCCACCCCAACACCAATAAATTTTTTTCAACAGAATAACTTCCAAAAAAAAAGTTAAACAAAAACAAACAATACCTACAAAATAAATATAGATAACTACCCCGCCCTTCCCCAGATGGCCAGTGAATATAATTGAAAGTGTTTAGAAGCAGAACTTAAGGCACCTCTTTTATCAACTGGACACTCGATACGAAGAAACTAGCAAGAAAGTTTGTAGTCTTTAAACCCAAAGGGCGTCTCGATTGTCGTTAAGAATCAACAGCTTTTGGCATACTGCATCTGTGGAAAATTTGGACTAGTTTGGTTTTTTTTTTTTTTTTTTTTTTTTTTTCTCTCTCTCGTTTGGCACCCAGTGGTATTAAGGCCATAACCCAGGTAAAGGGGCTCTGGCAAAAATACAAAGGGTATCTCCATCATAGTCAGGAATTAACTGCTTTTGCCATACTGACCTCAAGGAGTTAAACGAAGAAATTAAACCAAACCTTACCTTCCCAAGGCTGGAGACCTCTCTTCCCTACTATTTCGCAGCCCTGGAAATGGATTCGTTGAAACTTCGGCGTCTGGCAACTGACCTGGTAAATGCTCATAAGGTCATTAATCATCTTAACAGCAACCTTGAACACCTTTTTGATCTCCATCTCTCCAATACACGCGAGCATGTCTACAAAGTCGGAAAACGGCACTGTTCACGTGACTTTCGGAAACATTTTTTCACGCTCAGAATTGCGGAGACATGGAATAAACTGCCTGCATCTGTTGTAGGCTGCTGGAGCACTGAAACTTTCAAAGCTTCCATGCTTCCTGTAGTCCGCCAACACTATACCTGATGCCACTCTCCACATACACATGCACACACATACATGCATTTTACTACTGTGAACTGTTCATGTTCCTGGCACAACATTATTCTGTGTACCTGACATGAGACTTTGATGAGTTGTGGTGCACCTGAGCACTGTACACAATAAATTTTATATTATTATTATTACCAATAGCTGGAGGGAGTAGATCGATGTTTCTGTCTTTTTTTTTTTTTTTTTTTTTTTTTTTTTTTTTCCTTCCTTCTCCCCCCCCCTCTCTCCAAGGACGTTCACTCTACTGCAAATTGAATCCTCACTGTGTGCCAACCTTAAAGATAAGCTTAGTAAATATTGTGACTACTTTTTGGTTTAAGTGAATTTAGGCCATGTCTCTTTCATTTGATAAACAACACAAATATTTACTGTTTCTCTTTTTTACTTGAATGATAAATAGATGATAGAAATTAACGTCGACTGGAGAGAGAAAAAAAAAACTTTTAACCCTGATTTCTGTGAAGAAAGGCCAGTGTTCCTAACGGGAAGAAATTTATAGAGATTTCCTCTTCTGAAACCGACTTCTTTATATAATGTTAGTATCATTACTAATTTCTGATAGGATTATTTACTTGGGTGAGTTGTATTTCGGTCTAGAATCAGTGAAATAGTTCTATCTATGGCAATGCTACTATTACAAAAAACAAAAATTTAAGTATATAATATATTATATTTTTGCTTGAAGGCAATTACAATGCATGTATCGCATAAAATTCGATCCTTTTTTTTATAGAAAATGAACTTGACAAGTGTAATCCTGGCAAAGGATCGCTCAGTCTGTATGATGTTCTACACACTGTTTCGACTTTATCAAGTCTCATCAGCGATGTATACTAACGACTTCCCTCCGACAAATCGAAATGGGACCTCAGCAGGCATAGTCAAAGACCATATTGCTTCTAAAAAACAAACATCCAAAAATCTTATTCACTTCGGGGAAGAGCATAAGGCCTGGTTTATTATTCACTCAACGTCCCCTTACCTATTATGGTAGAGGCGTGTAAGTACCATTGACAAGGTTAATTTCGCAGGGATTGTTCGCTGTGGCTGAGGCAATATGGTCTTTGACTATGCCTGCTAAGGTCCCGGTTTCGATTTCTGTCGGAGGGAAGTTGTTAGTATACATCGCTGATGAGACTTAATAAAGTCGAAACAGTCTGTACGATGTTCTACACACCGAGCGATCCTTTGCCAGGATTACACTTGTCAAGTTCATTTTCTATAAAAAATTATTGAATTTTATGCGATACATGCATTGTAATTGCCTTCAAGCAAAAATATAATATATACTTTATCAACAATGCTTCTAAAAAAACAAACATCCAAAAATCTTAAGTATATAAATTTTAAAATCAAAAACTAGAAATTATGAATCTAAATATTCTCCCTCCAGCTATGTGTAAATAGTAGGGCAGAATGGGCTCTTAACATGTTGGCTACATTTTGGTATGCATATGTGAAGGTAAAACTGGAGTAGCCTTTTTTGTCAGTATCAGCCAGATGTCGTGTCAATCTCCTTTCACGAGCACTAGATCAAGGGTTTTTTTTTTTTTTTTTTTTTTTTTTTTTTTCTGAGGTGAAGCACCACACCCTACCATCAGCTCCCCACTTTATCACACACATCAGATTACCTAATCTATGCTCCTGCACTGAATTTGTGGGTACTGGTATCAAACCTGGAAACTTTTGATTCCTAGACGGGTGCTTTATCAACTTAGCTAAACCAGTCCTTATTCTTGTGTACCACAATCTATATTACTGATTTACCAACATATGTACCATTGCAAAATTTCTAATTTTTTATTTATCTATTTTAATTTTTTTAATGATATTCAGAATATATACTTTCATAATAACATAGCATTTACTTTTACTTAAGTGTGTTAAGTATCTGGTCGGCATCCTTAGTTCCAGATGTAATAAGTAAGCAAGCCAATAAGAATCCGGTGTTATAGTGTTCTTTGTAAGTCCGACGTCCAAGAGAATCCAAATAGCAATGACATAAGTTTAGAATCAGGTCTCTATTAATACAGCAGAAGCAGCAGTGCCAGTGATTGGACAATGGAAATCTTTCTCGGGTCACGTGTTAGTCAACGAGTCTATATTTATAAGTGACCATTTGCCCCATGCCTTATATCTACAAAAATCCAACAAAGTGGAAACTATGAAAAACTTGTACAACTGGAGAAATTTAAAGATTTTCTCTTTGGAACTGATTTCTTTATATAATACTAGCAGCAGCTACCTGGTGTCGCCTGGGTTATTTTTTTATTATTTTTTTATTTTTTTTTTAAATTTAGACCCGCAGATCCATTACTAAATCGTGAATTGAATCCTTGTGGGATGTCTCATTTAAATCCCTAATGTAAAAAACAAAAAAAATTGGTTTATAGCTTTTAAACCTGAGGAATCCAAAAATATTATCAAAATAGGCATACAATGAACTCTTTAAGTTATTAATGATTTCTGATTTTTTTTCATAGCAAGATCAATAAGTGGAAAAATCACAATGTGGCACTGCATATAAAAATTTTTTTTTTTTTTTTTTTTTTTTTCTTTAATTATTTCTACATATATTAAACATTATTTGTACCAAAAATGGAGTTTGGTTTTTTGCAAACAAGCAAAATTACATCAGTTAAAATTTTGCACTGTTATGTTTTTGAGCTTTTTCATTCAGCCATTGAATAAGGTCTATGGAGCAAAATAACTGTCAGAGTTGGATAGAAATAATCGGGATTATGTTGGTGGTTGGATATATTTAAAATAATATACAAACAATATATTTCCCTTGTATCAATCGTATTGCCTGCAAAATTCTGACAATATACATGAGAAGCTTGTGGCTGGAGAGTGGTATTGTCAATTATCTCCCCTTACTGAACTCTCCAGTCAATTTCAACACCAAACCTTATTTTGATTGGCTTAATTTCTGACTATCAGCAGTGGGCAGTAGAATTTGAGGAGATAGTTTTATTACCATTAACTGCTCCTGAGTAAGAGAAGGGTATGGGAGTGAGTGATAGATGATTTGACATGGAATTACCCAGCTGGTATGGATAACCAGACTTCTCCTGAAACAAATGGGAATTGTTAGTGCTGGCCTAGCTCGGAAACCGTCTTGGAACTTCAAACCAAATCCTTTAACTCAGAAAATTCTCAACAGGATTTGAAAAGTCCAGAGTCCCATTCCTATAAGGATTTATCAAAAAATGACAAAAAATGGCCTTTTCATTTCAAGTTACCTGCTATTTCCCTTAAATCAAAAACTTCTAAATGTTTAATATTGCATTTAAACAAAGGCTATCATTTGGGGTAGTTAGGATAATGAATGTGACTTCCAGCTGGGTGGTATAGGATGTTAAGAGTCTATCTATTGGGATAGATTGTTCTAATGCAAATAAAACCCAATGAGGTTTGACATGACTGAAAAACAACTAACCAATCTGAATAAGATGAAAGAAAAAGCAACTGACGAATTAATTGACAACGCTTAATACTAAAAATCTAGATAATGACACCAGTGTTTGACGGCGAGCCAATACAATTTATATTGTAAATACCACTTCTCTACAGTACCCCCCCACCTCGGACCTTAAGGCCATGACTTTGTTGTCAAGGTCCAAACTGCTATTTATCAGTATTCCTTCACTGGTACCTCCCCTCCCATAGCCCAAATTAGATGTTTAGGTGCCAGAATTTACGATAAGGATCTAATTCAATGCATCTGTATATGGCTCATTACATTGTCCAATCTCGTTCTGTTTTCAAACCATATAACCTTAAGGCACCCCTTTTCAATTTCATGTCATTAGGTCATATTTTTTCATTTACACTGTCGATATCTGGTTGTTAGTTAGGGTTATAACACCTCACAAACCCTAACCTTTACGAACAACCAGATATTGATGGTGTAAATGAAGAAAAATACACCCTCTGCAGAGGGATAAGAACCCCAATGGGACCAAATGTTGACTGGGGTGGTGACCTGTGATGCTTAAGGACGTAATCCTAGTGGATGAGCAGTCCATGACCTGCAACACTCTACTTTGGCCTTTACTTGAGCTATACTGGGTTGCCACCTATGGTTTTCACATAGTACAGAACACAATACTATGTTAGAGGGTATGGTCAAATTAGTCTTCTCTATCTCTATCTCTATCTCTCTCTCAAAAATAACCCATGAGACTGGAAGGAATAAACAACCCTTTGTATCTATAAGCCTTCAGTATGTTGTTTCTGAACTGACTACTACAACTCTAACTTGGCTCTATGCTACATATATCGTTCTGTTACAGTTGATCTTGTACTTAAAAAAAAAAAAAAAAAAAAAATGTTCATTCATAACTTGTGCCTAATACATTCCCGATAAGTCTTGTAATCACGTCTTCAGTTGCTTGGAGTGCAGCCTCTCCGATTTGTCGTTTGAAATGTCCATATTTGTTTTTCTTCCCATTTTTGTTTTCTAGTCTTTGTTGTTTTTCCGTTTGTCCATCTGTCACATCTACTATTGTCGGCTGCAATAAGTAATCTGTCTTTGCTGTTTTTGTTAGTCTTCGAGTTGTTGCATTGTGGTTTCTACGCAGTCCTCTGTTGGATAGACCTCTTCCCCCTTCCTTTCTTGACACATATAATCTATCTCTATCATCTCTAGGGTGGAGAGCGTTGTGCATGGTCATTAATTTTCTCGTCCTATGGTCAATCTGTCCGAGTTTTTTTTTTTTTTTTTTTTTTTTTTTTTTAAATGGATCTGCGTATCTTATAATGAGGACAGCCCAGGTATTGATTCCTTTGATCAGATTTCTGCTGTTAAGTTTGGTTTCTAGAAGTTTTCTAGTTCTCCTGAGATATTCTTTTTTTTAACTTTTCCTTTAATTTCTGCTTGCTTGATATTGTCCGCTTCTAAAATTCCTAAGTATTTGTAACTTTCATTTTCATCAAGTGATTTTCTAGTGTCCTGATTTGGCAGTTGTATTCCATTCATTAATTTTCTTTCACCCAGTTTTATTACTAGCATAGCACATTTTTCAATTTCCCAATAAGTCTTGTAATCACGTCTTCAGTTGCTTGGAGATTACATAATTGAATAAAATTTGAATAGTTATCGAAAGATTAGATTACTCAATTGATATCGGACACTTCTAGTTTTATTTACTGCTGATCAGTTAATTTGATTTAATTGGCTGTATTTCATATAATGGAAACCAATGCCTCTTGCTGCCTGCTCCAGACTATGCTGCAAAAATTTGGCTTAGGCAGGTGTATTAGTGTCGGGTTGCTCAATGTGCTATTGGTACAATGTAACCCGATATTATCTGTTGCATAGTCAGATTATCAGCAACTAAACCAGTAACCCCACTGATTTTTGTCAGGTGAGAAGGGTGGCTAGACATCCTGCGGAACAAAAAACAAGGCTTGTAAAAGGGTGGTAATTCTTTGCTCCTATTGAGGTCGGTCACTCAGTATAGTGTTGGTTTGGAAAACAGCAACTGGTTAAGCACAACTGAACTAGTGCCCAAGACAGCTGGTACTTATGGAAATCGAGAATAGTCCTCATTGCAACAGGGCAGTATAAACCTGGTAGTGTCGAAGCCATACTGCTTGTAACTTAAGTTCTTGGTAGGCTCACCCAAGACGAACATATCTGTCACCCGGTAGTATTAGGGCCACAACCCAGTCAAAGAGGCTTTGGAAAAAATCCAAAGGGTGCTCCTGTATCATTGGGAATGAACAGCTTTTAGCATAATTGACTGGATATTTAGGGACTGCTTGTAAATTTCTTATTCTTTGTTATTCCTTTCATGAATTCACTATCGTGTTACATAATCTATGCGGTTGCATAAGATTATTGTCAATCCCCTGTATTTCTAAAGGGATGGCCCTTTTCATATCATGGGCAGGACTTTCCATGGAATATTACAGAAAGCCTGCAAAATATGTGAAGTCACGTGGGACCTGGTTGGGTCCTCAGTTTCAGTTTAGATGTCAGGCAGAGAAGATGTCCTGCCTTAACTGGAACTCACTGCATACACGCACTGTTAGTCAGATATTTAGTTACATGAAATGTATAGTTAAGTAAATAAAAGCTTAAGAAAATAACACGGTTTTGTGATTAATGAATTTCTTGGTAATAAGACTGATATAGAAGAAGAAATGAGTTTAGTGCGACCGACCACCAAGACGAAGTCCAGATGTTAGAAGAGACGCTAGAAGAACTTAAGATGTCAAAGACGCCAGAATAAGAATAGAAGTAAAGAAAAGGGTATGCAACAATCGTTCATTTGGAAATATGGTAAATTAGTTGGATAGAGCTGGTTCAACCGACCCCAGGGTGAATGCCATTTCAACAATGAAACAAACAAATCCGTGTTGTCAGCGTGGCATGATATTGAATAGTAATTGTTTACAAGAAAAGGACTTCGAAAACTTTAGAGGAAAAACAAATTAAATTAAAAGGTTTTACATGAAATTTATGGTGATTAAACAAAATGCCTCAAAGCTTGTATTGTGTTAGTCTTAGAATTTAAATGCTATACTAACACAATAATAGGAAGGACTTTATATTGTTACTCATTGTTTTATTTGTCTTTAATAAATTGTTA
This sequence comes from Doryteuthis pealeii, assembly GCA_023376005.1. NCBI lineage: Eukaryota > Metazoa > Mollusca > Cephalopoda > Myopsida > Loliginidae > Doryteuthis > Doryteuthis pealeii. The sequence continues at coordinate 9,787,587 of CM042164.1, read as the reverse complement.
GAATGAACTAAGTTTCAATTCATTTATTTGTTGCTGTTAGTCTTAGAATTTAAATGCTATACTAACAGCAACAAATAAATGAATTAAATTGTTAGAATGAACTAAGTTTTATTAAAGACAAATAAAACAATGAGTAACAATATAAAGTCCTTTTTATTGTGGTAGTATAGCATTTAATTCTAACAACAACAAATAAATGAATTAAAACTTAGTTTAATTCTAACAATTTATTAATGATCAAATAAAAACAATGAGTAATGATATAAAGTCCTTCCTGTGTATAGTCAAGTTTGAGAGACTTATCGGCATGTGGGAGAAGATATGGTATCTTAAATGTGATTTCTTGGAGAAAATTTCAAGTCAGGGCTGGTCCGGAATCTGTCTGGGAATTTTGGTATTTTGTGCCAAGACTTCTGGGCTCATCACGTGATGGGTATATCCAATCACAGAAAGCCTCCCTTTCCCTGAACTCCACATACATGAATGACCATTTTACTGACCCAACACTTGTAATATCAATCACTAACTGTGCTACTATACTAAACGGGTGCCTTGTCAGCTGGGATAGTAGAATACATCAACTGTACCTCTGCAGATGGGTAAGCCCCCACTCCATATGGGGTTACCTGTGGGTGGTGGCCCGTGGTGCTCAAGTACATATTCCTGGTGGCAGAACAGTCCATAGCATGAATCCATCCACTTTGGCCCTTACTTAGGCTAGATGAGCAGTCGGAGAGGCCTCCTTTGATCAATCGTCTGGTTACTTCTAGCCCTATCACCTATTTGGTTCCCCTGACTGTATTGCTCTTATGGCAAAGCCCCAACCCTTTTTATCATATGCGCTAGAAGGCTGGGGCTAAAGGTCTCTGTGCCCTGGGTATAATGCTAAACTGTATCTAATGATTCTGAAGTCTGTGTGTGGGTGTACCGTTGTGGTATATTTTCACGGTACCAAAATGATATAAGTAACGTTGTCCTTTTTTCCGAGCACTACTACGATAACTGTAAGGTGGTGGCGGCGGTGTATATTGTATAGCGGGTCTCGTCCATGTGCCTCAAAATTCAGTGCTAAAATGGTGTTGATAGAAATTATTATAACACGAGAAATATGTCGTCACAACTGCTAGCTTTTATTTCCAGGGTGGGTTCGTCTCGTGTGCTGTATTGGAAAGGCAGAAAGAGAGAGAACACTACTTGATTACTGGGACCCCATACTAGCCACTAGAGGCCCGATCCGTACCCTATGACGGCGGAAGGCAAAAAGAGGCCGATACCTTTCCTCGTTGTTCCACGTCACCATGTGACTTCCAGTCAACACCCGAAGCTTCCGGTTCCGGTCAACACTCAATTCTCCATTCGGTGTCACGCTACAGTCAAACCATTGTTCATCCTGTTTTGGCTCATCACTTTTTAAACCTTTATCATCTCTTATTTCTTCCTCCTCCTTCCATTAGTAGTCCTTGCCAAATGAATCTTGCTACAGTGGGGGGATTAGCTTGTTTTTTGTCTTTTCTCGTTTTGGTTTTACCTTCTACAATTCAAAACTCGACTATCTACTTTTTAAAACTTTAACTTTTTAAAATTTGAATGTGACCAATAAGGGCGCAAATAGTTTCACACTATGGCTGGAGATTTGACATTTACCTGCTGTTAAACACTTATTCATGGAATGCAGGTTTTTTGCTCACATCAGAAACCGTTATTTTAAAGCAAACAATATGAAGTATCTGTTTGAAAATGTCAACATGGAGGATATTTCTCCTTTTTGAGGGAAATAGAATTATACCATAGAATATAAACATGAAACAAATCAATACCATACAACATAATCCCCAATAATATTAACACATTGTTAAAACCAATTACTAAAAGTATGTGTATTTATATTATATTATATTATATATATATATATATTATTATAATATATATATATATTATATATAATATATATAATATATTATATATATAATATATATATATAAATATATATATATTATATATATTATATATATATATATATAATATATTTATATAATATATATAATATATATATAATATATATATATATATAATATATATATATATATATATAATATATATATATAATATAATATATTATAATATAATATATTATAATATATTATATAATATAATATAATATATATAATATATTATAATATATTATATTATATTATATTATATAATATAATATATAATATAATATTATATAATATATATATTATATTATAACCTGTAGGCATGACATAAACCCAGACGGGTTGATATGCCGTTAAAATCAACAAACAAACATTTACCTGCTTATCTGTCAATCACTCCTAATGCAAATACTGCACAACATCTGGGAGGTTGGTGGGGGAAGCCCAAGCTTTTTTTTTTTTTTTTTTTTTTTTTTTTTTGTCGAACCTTAGAGATTTTGGGGAGATAAATAACAGGTGTTTCAGGAAATTTTATTTTCTGTTTGAGCAGCATCGTGTAACTGAACTATCATCCATATAATTTCTTTCCTTTTTACTGATGGCATTCATCCTGGGTCAGTTGAGCTGGCTCCATCCAATGAATTACCTGTGATGAATTCCTGGAAGGAGTACTGACGGAGTAGGAAATTCACAAGCAGTCCCTTCCCCCCCATGCGATGATGCTTATGTTTTTTTTTTTTTGGGGGGGGTGGCTTTTACTATCTGTCTTTTTTTTTTCCTTATTTTTTTTCTTTAGATATTTAAAAATTGATTTAATTAATTTGGATTATGCGGAGCATTGTCCTCATCTTTAATGTTATCTGTAGAATGTTTTGTCTGATGTGCTCCCCAGCTTTCTTCAGGTATTTGTCTGACTTGAACCTTATCAAGCCTCCTCTCAAAAATTCAGAATGGTCATTAATTTGATTTAAAAAAAAAAAATAAAAAAATAAAAAATTTTTTAAAATAAAATTTTTTTTTTTTTTTTTTTTTTGTCTTAGTTTTGTCATGTTAAAAAATGCTCTATGGCACTTGAGCACAACAATAAACAAAAAAAAAAACAAACTATTTTTAGTGGGCACTGTTAGTTTTGTCCTATTGCAGCAGCAGCATCTTGCTGCTTGAGAGAGGGTAGTGAAGAGAAATGTTTCCCCGCCAGAGTGACGCCACTTAATTCAATTGCAGACAGAGAAACCTGCATTTGACAATCCACTCCTGCCAATGTGATTGTCGGTAATTACTCTCCCGTTCTTCATATATAAATGGCATGTAATTGTCAACTAGCAAAGTAGTTATTGTTATGAAAAATGGAAGGATTATATCAAAGGAAGGAAGAAAAAGGTAAATTAGTTCAAGAATTTCACAAAGATATAGATATATTTCATGGACACACGCATGACAACATACGCACACGTACAAACAAAAAAACGCATTCATGTAAACATGCAACACGAGAATACAGTTATATAAAAAAAATACCATCCTTTTCCAAAAAAAAAAAAAAAAAATTAATTTAAATAGAAATGCCATAACTAGACTACTTCAGTTCAGTGATCTTTTGAAAAAGATCTCAAATTCAAGAATAAAATACAGGTTAACACACAACACCATTGTTACCATATAATTTTTTTTCTTTCTTTACACCTGCATTGTGAGAGCCTTCTAAATCAACCTCCAAACCAATATATATACACAATGCTTCAAGCAAATTATAAAACTGTCTTAATAGCATTTAATTTTCTAGAAAAAGTTTGCTTGCACAGTTATGGGGTATCAAATATTCTAATCAATACTAGTTTTCAAACACTTATTTTACCTATAGATGATACATTAACAGGTACTACCACTTTACTTCCAGTCCAATGAGGAAGTGACTCAACACTTTTTAGAGCTCTGTGATTGAAGCTTCATTAGCAGACGCTGTTTGTCTTACCAGGACCCCCCCGCCTCCTTTTTGATGAGGGTGTCTTCAATGCTGATTTTAGTCTTATTTGAAAGACTTGTTCAAATTTGGTCACCATCTAGATAGGAAAATTTCTTTTTTTTTTTTTTTTTTTTTTCAAAAAAAACTGATTAAAACTTAGTTTCTCTAAATTTTGGAGATGATGGTTGATAATTAGTATTTAGATTATTATCCTCCTCTTTACCTATATATTCCAGCCGATGTGCCTTCCGACCTTCTTCAGGTATCTTTTCAAACTCTGAAACCTTTTCTAACCGATGGAACGTTGAACCCAATCCTATATTAAATCCATGGGAGTATCCTGTTCTCATTCCTCTAACCGTAGCTGGGGTACAAGTTAAGCTGTGTTAATTATTGTTACGACACCTTTTGACCAGAAGGTTTCTGAATCTGACAAAAATACCTGAAGAAGGCTGGTGGGCACACCGGCCGAAACGTTGTACAGGTAACAAAGATGAGGGCAATAGTCTGAATAAAAATGAAACTAACTAACTAACTACCTACAGTTGTTAGAAAAAAGGCTCTAAGAAAAATAGTGCAATATTGTCTAAAAAGCAAAATAGAATGTAATGAATTGTGTACTGATTTTATTGTCGTGGGGTTACGTGACTCCTGTTGCTACACATGTGGGGTTACGTGACTCCTGTTGCTACACATGTGGGGTTACGTGACTCCTGTTGCTACACATGTAGGGTTTTGATTCTGAGTTATCATTAACTTGTAAAAGATACAAAACCAACTTTATGCTGTTTTAAGTGCAACTTTTTAATCTTTGATTAGTTATTTCTCTAAATGTTTGAGATGAGGCTTGAAGATTAGTATTATCTGCGTCATTCGGACTATTGTCCCATCTTCATTTCTATTTGTACAACGTTTCGCCGATATGCCCTCCGGCCTTCTTCAGGTATTTCTTGTTGGACTCTGGAACCTTCTCGGACTCGGAACCTTCCAATTGGACACATGGCCTAGTGGATAAGGTAGTTATGTTAAGACAGTTCTAAGTGACAGTTTACTCGGGATTGAGCTCAGGATCCAGAGATGAGACAGAAAAATAATTAACACAACTGCTACCCCAGCTATGGTTAGCGGAATGAGAACCGAATACCCCCGTGGACTAAATAAAGGGTTAGGTTCAAAGTTCCGTGATGGCTCCTGATTATGAAAAGAAAGTTCCCAAGTCCGACAAGAAATACCTTAAGAAATCCGGAGGGCATATCGGCCGAAACGTTGTACAAATAACAATGAAGATGGGGACAATAGTCCGAATAACGCAGATAATACTAATCTTTAATGAGTTCTTAAGAAAAATACATAATCTAGTCCTTTATCTACCAATGTGGTCTCAGGAGGGGGAGGTAAGTTTATCCACCGTTTGCCCCCCCCCCTTTCCTTTGATATTTTCTCAGATTATTTTTTCTGTTGGTTTACTGATATTTTATTGGCTTATAAAAATGTGATCCCACAAAAAAAATTTTTTTTTTTTTTTTTTTTTGTTAGACACCAGCCACCTACCCACATTTGAACCTTTTAAAGTTTTCGGTAACTTATGAGGAAGTGCGTCCCGGTCTCCTGCCTCAAAAATTGCTACCCGGTGACTATTAAAATAATGACCCAGCTCAGTCTACTCAAAACTATCCATCTTCATATCTATCTCAATTTGTTCATATTTATCTATATTACTTTAAATACTAAGATTTTTTTTATTCATGTTTGTTTAATGTCTTGTTTTTAGTTTAAATAAACAAGAATTACGACAAAAAAAAGAACGCCCCCCCCAAATACATTTACTTGTCGAAATATCTATCTCCATTTGTTCATATCTATCTATATTATTTTTGTTTATCTATCTATCTCCGTCTATTCCAAACTATATATCCATCTTCATATCTAAACAAGAATTATGACAAATTACGACAAAAAAAAAGCGACCCCCCCCCCCCAATACATTTTCTTGTCAAAAATATCTATCTCCATTTGTTCATATCTATCTTTATTATTTTGTTTGTCTATCTATTCTGAACTATATATCCATCTTCATATCTAAACAAGAATTACGATAAAATAAACAAGAATTACGAGCTGGGGTTGTTATTTTGATAGTCACCAGGTAGCAATTTTTGAGGCAGGAGACCGGGACGCACTTCCTCATAAATTACCAAGTTTTCTTTTAAAGTGGAAATTCAACTGGAGCCTGACTCTGCTTTTTCCGACTCCAGTGACCCCTTAATTGCTCAATTCAAAATTTTTTTTTTTTTTTTTTTTTTTTTTTTTTTTTTTTCTTTAACCATTCACTGCACCTAATTTTTAAAATCTTTCATTTTTTTTTTTTTTTTTTTTTTTTTTTTTAATGCCCAGTGGTCTTTTGTTGTCTGTGTCTTCACTCAGAAAAGTTTTCCATTTTCTAATTTCAAATTTTTACAGCTGGTTATAGTAAAAAAATTTTTTTTTCTTAGTTGCCATGAGTACAGAAAGCGGACCTTTAGACTTTAGGCACCCCTTTTTTATTTCGATTAAGAAAGGACTTGTTTTTCGTTTACACCGTCAATATCCAGTTGTTTGTTAGGGGTTATGGTTAGGGCTTCTATAATTAAAAAAAAATCTAAAAATCGTCTGTTGGTCATCTCCTTGGGGGGGGGAAATTACCTAAATGAAAAAAAAAATTAAATTGAACAAGTCTCAGTTTGTCCATGACCAGCATAAGGGTTCAAATGAATGAGAGGGGAAAAGAGAAAAAGTGGGTAATTTATGAGGAAGTGCGTCCCGGGTCTCCTGCTTCGTAAATTGCTACCCAGTGACTATTAAAATAATGACCCCAGCTACGGTGTTACTTGAAAGAAAACAACCAACTTAGGGCGTTAAATGTATTGGGGGGGGCTTCTCTTTTTTTTTTTTTTTTTTTTTTTTTTTTTTGTCGTAATTCTTATTTATTTATCGTAAATTGTCGTAATTCTTGTTTAGGCATGAAGATGTATATATATAGTTTGGAATAGACTGAGATAGATAGATAGATAGATAAACAAAATAATATAGATATGAACAAAGGGAGATAAATAGATATTTTTGACAAGTAAATGTATTTGGGGGGGTGTCGCTTCTTTGTCGTAATTCTTGTTTATTTAAACTAAAAACAAGACCTTAATCAAACATGAATAAAAGAAATTACGATAAATAAAACAAGAATTATGACAAATTTCTATGAATAAGAATTAAAAGAAAAGCCTCCCCCTAAAATATATTTAACGCCCTAAGCTGGTTGTTTTCTTTCAAGTAACACCGTAGCTGGAGTCATTATTTTAATAGTCACCGGGTAGCAATTTATGAGGCAGGAGACCGGGACGCACTTCCTCATAAATTACCAAAAAGTGTTTACAGTGAACTTATCAAGATTTGATTTAACCTGTATTGTCAATTCAGTTACTGGCAAAATTTACATTAAAAAAAATTCCGAGAGAAAATGCAGGTTTAAAAAAAAAATCTTTTTAAATAAAAATTTTAAATTTCAAGAATTGACTTAGTGAGATCACTTTTATAAGTAAATATCAGACCAAAATTCACGTACAGTGATTGCACACTTAAATTCATGGCCTTGTGCCAGACTATACCCCCTCAGAAGAAACCACATCCAACAAGACAGCAGAGTATTGGAAAATACAGAAATAGTTTTTACAAACAATTTATCTTAATACCACTGTAAGATTTGGCTCGTGTCAAGTGGTGAAGGAGGGCAGGGGTGGAGGAATGAATTAAGCTGCATAAAGCCTACACCCCCACCCTTACCCAGGCCTGCAAACTGTTACAAAATTAATTACCACCTTAGCCCTCTCCACCCCAATCCCAGCCCACTCGAAATAGGTTTTTTTTTTTTTTTTTTTTTTTTTTTTAAAAATATACAAAATATTGGATTTAAAGACAGTTGATTTCTTTTATTTATTTTTTAAATTTTGGGTCAAATTTATTTAAAAAGCAAATGGGTATACACCAAGTCTCCGTAGTGAGATATGCAGTTAAAGATGGCAAATGCAGCAACAGTATAAATATGACTTGGATTTTAATAATTCTAAAATATCAATGTAGTTGAAAAGAGCAATTTGGCCTATTTTGCTTTCTCGGACCATATGACCTTTAGGCACCCCTTTTTGATATTGATTAAGAAAGGACATGTTTTTCATTTACAGTCAATAGTCAATTTCATTAATAATTGAGGTTTAAATAAAATCATGGAGAATGTAACTTAACTAAGGGAATTGTGACTTTGGTAGTGATATAATTTCGGCTACAAACACACAATCTCCATTATAAGATGCAGAGATCAAATGATATTAAAAAAAATTTCCTAAAGGCAGAAGTGATATCTTATTATAATGGAGATTGTGTGTTTTTTCTGTCTGTAACCGAAACTATATTACTACTCAAGTCACAATTCCCTTAATTATTTACGTCAAATTCTCCATGATTTCATTCTTTTAAACCTTCAGTTATTAATAAAAATTGTTTTACATTATTAATACTGTTGACCATATCTACGTACTAATAACATGCAATTATATTTATATATATACAACAAAATAGCGGTTTACAGTTTGAACGAGAAGGCTAATTTGCATATTGATATTTAAAATTTTATTTTAATAATTATGTGCTTGGTATTATTGATTTCTAATTGTTTGGTTTTATTTTAAGAAATATAAACAAAAATCTCGTGGATAAATCTTAAAAGAAATTTATTTACAAGAAGAAATAACTGTAATATTATCCTTTTACTTCCTATTTTAACTAAATAGTTAAATTAGGAAAATTTACCAATGAAAGAGGGGAGTAATGGAAAATGATGGAATAGTTAGTTTCAAAGTTGTTCTATTTTTCGATTATACCCCCTCTGTTGCAGATCTTTTTATCTGCATTCTTAGTCAGTTTCATTAGCCTTTCTAATTTAATGATATTTTATTATATCAAAACTTAAATACTTGCACCCGCAGTGTGCATATATTTGCTAGTAGAAATAATTTTTAAATTAAAAATAAGTACAAGAATAATGTGAATATAATATTAACCTCTGTACAATGTTATGGGGGGGGGGAGATTATGTTCTCCCTAATAAAGTTGAACAGGAATGGGTATAATTTATCTTTCCTTTTGTCTTAATTAGATTCTGTTTCTTTTTCCAGGACCCCAGATTCAATTCGGAAGTGGACTTGAAAACTGGTTATAAGACGCATACGATTCTCAGTATGCCAATAAAAGACCAAAGTGGTGAAGTGATTGGAGTGGCCCAAACGGTTAACAAATTTGGAGGCAAAGATGAACTGTTCACGGAGAAAGACGAAAAGGTAAGCTATCCAGTTTTCAATTAATTAGAATGGGAGGGAGGGGACCTTTTGAGACTCTTAACCCTAGATTCATGGAGTTTAGAATATGTTGACTACTCCCTCTCATGAGAGGGTTAAGACCACCCAAAATGCGGTGATCTGGGTATGACAATTTGCATCCACTCTGGCCCTTCATAGTAGTAGTATTCCCAGTTGAATTTTTTTTTTTCTTCACATTAGTTATATAGAGTAAACCCTGAAAACAAATCAGGAGCCGGTGGTGTAATGCTGAAATCCAGTGCTACCCATTAACTCCTGCAACACTACCGTTGCCAAACTGCATTGGTCCCTTACCTTTCCTTTGTCGGCTGGTCACGTCAAGCCCTAGCACCTATATGATTTTCCCAACCCTATTGCTCTTTTCACTAGTGCTAGACCAAAGAGATTGTTTTGGTGTCTGAGGTGGAGCGCCACACCTACCATCAGCTTCACACTGTCGCACAGATCCCTGTTATTCTCATACACTTAGTTGGCGAGGGCTTGTATTGAAACAGGAAACGTTTGGTTCCAAGTAGAAAGCTCTGACTGAGAAATTAGATTAAATTATTTAAATTAATGGTCATTTTTTTTTTTTTTTGTTTCAGAGAAAACATGTAATAAGCCAATTTTGAAAAAAAAATTCCGTAGTGATGGTCATTTTCATTCTTCAAACGAAGCCTAAATAAGCAAATCAGTTTATATATAGAACTCTGTAAATGGAATTCAAAATTGAAAGTTTCACTTTTTTTTTTTTTTTTTTTTTTTTTTTTTTTTTTTTACTAGCTGAAATTTAGGATTGAATAGTCTGGAAGATAAGTCTTGTAAAGCCGAAATTAACCTTATTCCTTCCCGAAGTCCTGGCAAAGATGTCTTCACTGAGAAAATATAATGCATATAAAAACGAATATCAACCTTCGACAAAGCGCTTTTTACCTCCCTAGTCGCCTTACTAAATTTTTTTTTTCTACCAGTTTGGAAACAAGCTCAAATTTCACCTTATAAATCCTCACTATAAGGGTGCTATTGCAACGCTTTCATTTATAGTACTACGTTTACTTGCTCGCAGCAAGCCCCCCAAACCTTTTTATCATGTACTAAAATGTGGTGGCTAAGGATCTTGTCATTTTTTAATTCTCTTAAGGTCATTAAGAAATTATAAAAATTTTACACTTTATATATCAAAGTAATTCTAAGACTCATCTTTGATTTAATGAGATTTTTTTTTTCTCTCCCCCCAAATCTTATTGACAAAGAATGGGGAGGGGGGTGTACATCACTCCTATCATTTTCAACTCCCAAGAGACTTTTCTCACCCCCATCAGCTACTCACTTTGGATAATGTCCAGACCAAGCTGTCTTTGCCAACAATTAGTCTGCTTCAGGCGGCGGTAAGGTATTGGGAATTTATAGTCTGATTTTCAGACTTGTCCTATTTATTGTTCGATACAATGTTTCAGCCGATGTGCTCTGTTGGCTAGTGCTTTAAAATACACTGACTGCACTTCTGCAAAGGTTTAAGACTCCCCCTCCCCCAGGGACACTTGTTGGCAGCGACCAATGATGATTAAGGATGGAATCCTGGTGGGTGAGCAGTCTATGACCTGCAATACTCCACTTTGGCCCTTACTTAGGCTCGATGGGCAGGCAGAGCCCCCCACCCCCTCTGATCAATCAGCTGGTCATGTTAAGCCCTAGCACTTATGATTGCCCTAACCCTTTTTTATTATTTTTTTTAATTTTTTTTTTTTTTTTTATTTTATTTTATTTTATTTTATTTATTTTTTTTTTATGTGCTAGAAAGCGGTGGCTGAGCGTCTTAATGTCCTGGGAATGAAACTATCGGTTCTTGGTCTGGGGAAAGGAGCACCCTTTAATCATCGTTACTTCCAGTTCCATTCTGATCAGTGGTAGTACCTGTTAGGGTACTATCTATGGGTTAAATAAAAGTGTTAAAAAAATTGAGTATGCATTAAGAATGAATTTATTTCAAAACTTTGTCGGCATTAAATGACCCTCTGAAGTTGATATGCCAGAAAACAAACTAAACCCATTGTGAATGACTCGATATATACAAACTGCACCTCTGTAGAGGGACAAGACCCCCTCCCTCAATGGGGCCACCTGTTGGCTGTAGGTGGCAACCCATAATGCATGAGGAAGGAATCCTGGTGGCTGAGCAGTTCAGGACTGACAACACTCTGCTTAGGCCATTAATGGGTGGTTGGAGAGGTCCCGCCGGTCAATCAGCTGATCACATCAAGCCCTAGCACCTATATAATTGTCCCAACCGTATTGCTCTTATAGCAAACCCCCAAACCTTTTCATCATGTACTAAAATGTGGTAAGGGTCTTTTTTTTTTAATTTTTATTTAAAAATTTTTTTTAAGGGTCCTATCTACAAGATGAATTTAAAAATGTGTGAATAACCAACAAGAATAAAACAAATCATCTTTAGCATAAAATAACCCTAGTGTTGACATGCCGTAAAATCCAACCAATCAACCGATATATCCTTCAAGAATGAATAAAACAAAATGTTTGTGGCATAAATTAACCCAACAAGGGTTGACATGCCATAAAATCCAACCAACCAATATCTCCAAATTATTGAAATACTTTGTGTATTTGTTTATTCATCCAATAAATTATCAATTATCTTAACCTTTAAACTACTCCCCCCCCCATGCATGTGGGTGCCCAAAAATGTGTTTAAAAATTTGAATACCCAACAAAAATGAATAAAACAATGTTTGTGGCATAAGATAACCCAACAAGAGTTGATATGCCATAAAATCAAACCAACCAGTATGATATAAGCCTACTTAAAGTTAGTTGCATAGGCATAGCGATTTGAACCGGATTTAGGCTTCTTCACCTTACACACTATAATACAAAACTGCCAACTCACTTTTATACACTCCAACAGCCCTTTGATTTTCCGTTCCATCCTTGGCATGGCTTTAAGGAATATTGGTATCACAGTTCAATTAGCCGTTTCTTTGCTCTTCCTAATGATTCTTGACGGGGGGACACACCAGATTTTGACAGACAATTGTGGATTTTGAAAGACAATTGTGGATTTTGAGACAATTGTGGATTTGAAATTTAAAAAAAAATTTGTGACACCAGTCCTGGAACTTTTCTGACATACCTTGTATGAATTCCACGTGATCAGTGTTTGCAATCTGGACACTTTTAAGCAACCAAAGGTTTGAGTAATATTACTGTCAAAGAAAGCCATCTGCAAGCATATTCCAGTAAACACGTTAGCTTTTAATGTAGGAAAAAGGGGTTGATATTATATTACTGTTCCACACAGTCGGCACCTGTATTTGCAGGCATATTCAGTGTACCACATTAGCACCAGTTGGGCAGAACCCTAAGACAATTGCACATTGTTTAATCCTTGTACAATGCAAACTGGATTCTGCTGTAGAATGTTGCTGTTGGACATCAAGTACTTAGAATTTTTTTTCTTATCTTTGTAGGTTCTTGCATCCATACCCTATTGCCGCTTCTTGTGGGAAAATGGCTTAAAAAAAACAAAAAAATGCCCAACAATGACGACAGAAAAATCTGCTGCTCGAAGAAATAGACGCTAATCAGGTAAGCAATTTTCATTTACTCTTTCATTTTTAAAAACATTTTTTGTTATTTTAATTTTTTTTCTCATTCCACGAGTCTCCTTTGTTTCTCTTTTTCTCACTCGATCACCAATCAGCGGTCTGGAACAAAATTCGTCTGACTGTCGGGAGGGAGATATTTTCTACACGTGACCATGTCTTTCAAACATATAAGAACTCATCCTGCTTCGGTAATCTTTTTTTTGGCTCAACTTCCGTCACCTTTACCATTCATCCCAATTATTCTTCTACAAATTTTAACCAAAATATATCTTATTCATAATGGGAGAGATTCTTATGTCGCCTTAATTTCGTCTGCCACACCCGAACAACTATTTCCCCACTCATCCACCCTTCTTAGTTATTCTTTATACATGCAACATTCTCCATGAAATCATTTTTATTTCAAGCCTCTTCAAAATTTATTAATTAAAATTGTTCGTCTACTTCATCTATTAATCACCTGCCTCGGCCGCCAATCCTATTCTACCGTCACTCAATTTAAACATCCTAGAACATCGTTCATTATTTATTATAATTTTACAACCACAAACACGCGGTTTTTTACCTTGGACGTTCGAACGGGGAAAGCCGTTACCTTAATTTGCATTTCATTGATATTTCTTTAACAAAAAAATTGACCCTTTTTAACTCTTTTATCACTCTTTCTAAAAAAAAATTTGACACCTTCTTTAATTTGAAATAATTCGTGCTCTGGTTGTTTACTTTTTGGCATTTTTTTTCTTAAATTATTTCTTAAGACTTTTTTATCTTCCATTGGCGAATATTTGAGCAAAAAAAAAAAAATCTCTTCGAGAATAAAGAATAAATTCTTAAAAGGACAAATCCAACAATCTAACAAAAAAGGAAAAAAATACTTTCTTAGTATTTTTCAAAACTTTTTTATTACCTTTTTCTTATTACTAAAACATCAAGGTTTAAATTAGGAAAAAAACAGTTTCCCAGGGCCAAGGGAAAAGAAACCGGGGTGGGGTCTGGGAAGGGGAAGAGGCAGGAAAGTAACAAAAAAAAAAGCATGTTTTATATTTTTTTAATTTATACCCCTCCTTTCTGCGTTTCCCAAATTGCCCACTTTTTTCTTTAATTTTTCTGCATTCTTATTTTATAGTTCTTTATCTAGACTTTTCTTAACCATTTTATGAATTATTATTTTTGGGACATTTTAATACTTTGCACCCGCGACGGGGGCGAAGAGGGTGCATCTATTACTTTTGCTCCTTAATTCTCTCTCGT
>CM042164.1:9712047-9773326 GCA_023376005.1 Doryteuthis pealeii | reverse complement strand
CCTTACTCTTAAATATCTTCAATATACAACACTATCAAATATCAATTTTCAAGACACCTAATTGACCTATAAAAAGGAATCCTGGAGATAATACTACTTCGGTTCAGTCGATACAGGAGTAATGGTAAGAAAAAGGTATCCCACTTCAAGAACTTTGAGTCTCACCAGGTGCAGTTTAGTACTATACCGGTGATATCAATACAAAAATGCGTCAAATCTTCCGCAACGGACCAGGTGCTCTGCTTAATCCAAGAGCCCAAATCCACCCTATTATTTGAACCGTTGCTAGCGAAAAGAGAGAAGAGAGGATCCTATCCTTTACCCATGTAACATCAGAAGGGACTGGCATCCCCATCCAGGAATTTGAACACTCGTTAAAGTCCCACAACGGTAACCATTAAGTGGCATTAAAAATTTGAGTGGAAAGGCAAATAAATTGAAAAAAAAAAAAAAATAATAAATTTAAAACATTGTTAAAATAAATGAAAAATCTATGCTAGCCCGTATTGTTAAAATTATACTGTGTATTGTTATCTAGGTTACAAGGGAGATAACTTAATTACCCTGGTGATTGCTACATGAAAATACAATACAGTTAATTTTTTTTTAAATATGTAAAAATCCTGGATGCACAAATCGTAAACTTTTAAACTTACATTTTTAAATAAAATGAAAGTTTTGATTTACAGTTAAAATATTAAGTTCAGCATGCACCCTCAGATGTTTAAAATTCTTATTACAGTTTTCAAGTGAAGAATTGGCTATTTTAAATCAGAAAATAACTTTTTGCATCAATTCAAAACATATGCTTAAAAAAAAAAAATTTTAAAACTGCTACAAAAATTTTAAATTTTAAAAATGAATTTAAAAAAACTTGTTCAGGTATCAATTTTTTCTTTTTTGGTTCTTCAGGATTTGATCCTTCTAGAAATATATTAAAATTAGGGACAATGGAAATTTGGGTTACTTTCCTATAAGTTCTAACATTGATCAAAGGGGAACCATTCTTGATTGATGAATTATTTATTATTCGATCACTAGGAAAAAGGGGACGGGTTAGGGAAAATAAATATCAGTCAGAGTGGTTCCCTTTGATCATGTTAGACTTATAGTGAAATAACTAAAAAAAATTTTCTTCAGATGACAAGGTCAAACTCCACATTCATGAATGGCTAAAAAATTATATCAAGTTTTAATAAAATAAGCAATTCATTATAAAATTAAAGTCATAAAATAAAGTCAATGAAAATTGCATGAAATTCCGACAATTATTTTTGGTAATAGTTTTAAAAATTAAAAAGATTCTCAAATTTTATTACCTCCATTGCAATCTTTGATCATACCCTACCATAAGTAACTCTTGTTAATAAAAATTAAATACAGATTTGCCATCAGACAATGTGAATAGAAATGGTTCCTATACTTGTGAAGGATTTTGATTATTTCAGACTGTTGTCCTATCTTTGTGTAGCAACAACATTCAGGCCACTGGAATCCTCGGGCTCTGTTTCAGGAGGTTTTTTATAAAATTAACCTTAAAATAAGCCATTTTCAAATGATTACCTATTGAATTTCAAAACTTAAAACCATGTTTGAATTCATGGGTAATATGTCTGCAAGATGCTTATTATTAAAAGTAATTAAGTAAAAATTAAAAATCTGAACCAGAACCCGAGGTTACACATGGCCTGAACTTGTGTTTATACAAGATGAAGACAACACTGCAAATATCAAAATTTATTCATATCAAGCCTCATCTTCATAAATACATATAAGTTTTCTATATTGTTTTTTGTAAGTGTAGATTAAAGACATAATATTGTTTCGAAGATAAAACCAAAAATAAAAAATTTAAAAAAGAATGAAAAAAATAAAAATAAAAAAAAAAAAAAGAAAAACCCTTAGCAAGTGTTTTAAATTAGGAATCTTTTCAAGTCGAGGCTGTTACAAAAAGATAACCAAGTAATGACTGCGAGGGGGGGGGGGGGGGGGGGCGGCGGGGGGGGGGGGGGCGTTTTCAACGTTTATGAAAAGAGAGAGATGATGAATCCATTAAGAATTGATGAAAGGAGATAATCAGTTCTTACCTTGCGACTCTTTTAACAAGAGTGCTTGACACACTTTCCACACTTGAGCAATCGATTGCGTGTGCATCATAATCTTTTTGATGAGATGGCAACGGTGTTTTGCTGTTCCTCAAATATCACTCGAACCAAACAAGTAAACTGCAGACGGGGAAAATAGAGATTGTTAAGAAAAACGGATTTGAGACTTTGGACAAAAAAAATTTGGTTGAAAATGTTAATATAATAAAAATCAATGTAGTATAATAAAAAAAAAAAAAGGTAATGAGTTAAGTGTGAGTATGGCCGACGCTGCCAGTGTTTCAATACTATTTAATTAGCATCACTCAGGGGCTTTTTGTTTGCGTAGTAGAAGCTGATAAAAATTTTTTTATCTCAAGAATGAGAGAAAGCGAGTAATAGTCCTTGTTAGTCAATCTGTTAAAATTTGAAGTCTGCAGGAACCATTTGAAATATGGACGTCAAGTATTCCTTTTTTTGGCGGTTGTGGCGAGTATTAGAATGTGTAAGTTTGGTATCGAAAAAAAAAGCATTGTTCATTTTTATGGTTTATTTTAGAATGTGTGGTTCAAACAATATATCTATTTCTATAGATCTAGACACACACACATATATTATAATATATTATATATATATATTATGAGGCGTTTGTCAAAGAAAGTAATGCCATTTTGTTAGACAGCGTATAATACAACACTGGAACATGTATCATACATCAAATGAAGTTGGTCCTTGTGGATCACATCCTACTTCTCCACAGTCACCGTTTCTCTCAACTAGCAAGTGTTCCACCTTTGAATAAGTATGTATCCCTGCCCCATAAAATTCTGTTGACTGTTCTTTGAGCCACTTCCTACAGATTTCATATTCAGATCACTATGCTACTCTACAACAGAGTTGGCGAGGCAGCATCAAACGCTCTAGCGACTTATATAAATTAAATAGGTTTATGTGCAATGTGTGGAAAAGTCATTGGAAAGGTGAATAAATAAGTTACATTGAATAAGTATTTTGCCTCTTGATTTTTAGAAGCTTCACAGAATGTAACTTTTCTAATTTTTGATTTCAATTAAATCATTTCAGCGTCAGGTCAGGAAACAAAGATATTTGGAAGTAGGGGAGGGGGGGTGCAACCAAACTTATTACACAGATTGTTTTTTTTTGCTTTTACGGCATATCAACCACAGTGGGTCATTTAATGCTGATAAAGTTTGAAATAAATTTATGGTTTAATGGATACTCAATATTTTTTATAAATAACACTTTTTCTATTTAAAACCCTAGATGAGACCCTAATAGGACTACCACTCCAGGTCAGAGCAGACCTAGGAGGCAATGGTGATGAAGGGGGGCTCCATATTCCCCAAACCTCCAAAACTGGAACCTCACCCATCAGAATAAGTTGAACATCTTCCCAGGACATTGTAGGACCCTCAGGGAAGAGTACACCGCTTCTAGCACCCATATGATAAAAAGGGCTGGGTGCCATTAAGGGGTTGGGCAATCATATTTAGGTGCTAGATTTGACGTAACAGCTGATCTGATTGGGAGCTGGGCCTCTCCGGCCGCCCGTCTAGCCCAAGAAAGGGACAAAGAGGTGTATTGCAAGTCATGGACGCTCAAGCCACCTGGGTCTATCCACCCACGGCCAACAGATGTTCACATTGGGAAGTCTTACCCCTCTGAAGAGTTGCAGTCAGTGCGTCGTAACGCCGCAGCCGACAGGGCGGAACACTATATCACAGAACTAAATTTGGGAAGCCTGTTCATTTGCAGTCACATTACACTCCAATTCCATTTTTCTAAAAATCAGTTCAAGCAGATAAAATTAATGGAAAAAAACAATCACACATGAGTTAAGTTTAGAAATGCGGTGTGTGGTATGTTTTAAATCTATTCTATATACAAAGAAAAGTAACCATGCATGTAATATTATCAAATCAAAATCTAACGTCTGTAATCTGTGTTGCGATACGTTTTTCTTTTAAATTAATATTTTTTTATGTTACTGTAGTGGTGTAGCAAGTCAGATATGTTCGATGAGATTTAATTTTAAATAAAAAAATAAGAAAGTACTGAAACAATCTGAAAATGAGAAGAAGGAAAGGAAGAATGGAACTTCAGCAAACAAATTTAAGTCATAGTACTAAATCTACTAGAGTCATAAATTTTTTAAAAATCAGATGCTATACACCCATATATTCTATAAAAAGTAAAAAGTCGTCGGCGGCTAAAGTCGGTGTCAGCCAGTCAATCAGAAGGAGTCTATCCCCTTTTCAATAGCGCTAGACCAAGGCAGATTGTTTTGGGTCTAGGTAGAGCCCACACCTACCATCAGCTCCTTTACTGCACAGAACCCCGTGCTACTCATACTGAGTTGGCGAGGATGTTGTCGAACTAGGAACCTTGCTGGGTTATCTAGCCGAACGCTCTAACGACGTGCACTAACCCGGCCCCTGTATAACAAATATATTTTTAAAATAAAAAAAAAGAAAAAAAAAAAAAAAAAAAGAAAAAGTGACATGAATAATTAAACTTTTTTTTTTTTTTTTTTTTTTAAATGGTATTCTCAGTAAATGTTACTACTTGTTAGTAAAATGGATTTGAGACTTTGACAAGAAAAAAATGTAACGGTCAGGAAACGCGAAGATATTAAAAGTATATATCCAGAAAATAACAGTTCGAAAATTCAACAATTGTGACGAAAAAGTGAACAACAATCACAAACAATTGTATTCAAAATATTTCACCTGCTGGTTTAAAAGATCATCAGAATGAGCTTTAATCAAAGTAAA
The DNA here is from genome assembly GCA_023376005.1 of Doryteuthis pealeii. Lineage (NCBI taxonomy): Eukaryota > Metazoa > Mollusca > Cephalopoda > Myopsida > Loliginidae > Doryteuthis > Doryteuthis pealeii. Next base: position 9,768,447 of record CM042164.1, on the reverse strand, counting down.
TTGTTCAGTTTTTCATACTTTTCCTCACACATATACAAACATTATACATACATACAAAACAAATGAATGAATAAATACAAATTACAGAGAAAAGAAATCTTGAAGTAAAATGAGGACTGGATCCTAAGTAAAATGTACTACCGTTATTCCAACTTGTATTGCTCCAACTGTGAAAGAAAAACAAATTAAACATGCATATGTGAAGTATGAGACACCTTCACTTTTGAAAACAAATAAGATAAAAAAAAAAAATAAATAAAAAAAAAAAATAAATAAAAAAAAATATTTAATCAAATCTTGATATTTTAATTTAATAGCAAGATAATAGCAAAGTCGGGTGTATTTGGCTATACTTAATTTTGTTTTGGCAAAATACATCCAAAGAGTGTGTTTGGATTGGTATGTTTTGTTGCATATCAACCTCAGCGGGTCAGTTAATAGCTGCATTAAGTTTTGAAATAAATTCATTCTTAATGATACTCAATTTTCTTTATAAACACATTTTTTCTATTTAACCCATAGCATGGGGCCCTAACAGGTACTACCCACTCCAGGTCAGAGGTGGACCAGGAGCAATGGTGATGGAGGCGGTGCCTTCCACATGCCCCAGATCCAAGAACTAGAACCTCACCATCAGATAGAGTTTAACGTCATTCCCAGGACATGTAGACCGCAGCCACCGCCTTCTAGACCACCCATATGATAAAAAAGGGGTGGGGCTTGCCATAAGGCGCAATAGGGTTGCTGCAATCAATGTGCTTAGGCTCATATGACCAGCCTGATTAATTGGAGCGGGCTTCTCCGATGCCCGGTCTAGGCCTAGTAAGGGTCTAAGTGGAGCTGTTGCAGGCTCATGGACTGCTCATCCACCAGATTCTGTACTTGAGCATCCCGGTCACCACCATGGCCAACAGGTGGCCCAAGAGGTGGGGGGGTGTTAATAATGTTAATGTCATGGACCAAAGAGATAACTTGGGTCTATCTTCTTTAAGAGAACTCTTCTTTTATGCAAACCCTTTCGCGTGCCCATGCGTTTCGTTGAAAAGCGGCGTTCTAGCAACGGACTTTAATTGAGAAGTGAAGCGAACGACATGTGAAAATAAACACCTAATACATTTATTGAGTTTGTGTTATTAGCGTTGGTTTGGTCAACTGTTCCCCTTGTAGCGAAGTTTAACAGGGGGGGGGTCTGTACTCCTCTGCAGAGGTGCAGTCGGTGTATTCATAAGCCCCACCTTGTTGGGACATTTTAGTCAATACCTCGTTTCATTCTTGGTTGGGTATGGCAATTTTTTTCAAACTCAATTTTAAAAAAAATCATTTTTTAGTACTCATTTTAATCTAACGCACAGTTACCATGGGTCAAAAGGATTTGAATTCGATAGTCTCCAGCGTAAACACTATTTACAAGTCCAATTAAAAAAAAATTGAAAATTTTAATTTTAGTTTTTTTTTTTTTTTTTAAAGTCATTTTAAATATAAATTTAAACAAATTAAATTAGAAAAAAATTAAGAAAAAAAAAAAAAAAAAAAAAAAAAAAAAAAAAATGGTTGACAACGTAATAACATTACTAATTTTAGTGAACAATTAATATAATCTAAGTTTGATAATAAAATATAAAAAATAATTAATAGAACTTAATCTAAATGGTTAAAATTTAATAAAAATAAATTAGGAATCATTACTAATACGTACTAGTAGTGTAATAAAGCAATTATAGGCTATTTTTTTTACAAAATCAACTTCTATATATTGTCAGAAAACTCGAAGAATTAATGTATAATCATCCATCTTGTATTGCAGAAAGTTTATATATACACTAAATCTGTTCAATCAATAAATTTTCAAACCTAGTTCACTGTTCGGTTGTGCATTATCAACCCGGTGGGCATTAATGCGATAAAGTTTGAAAGTAAATCAATCTTAATGGGATAATACAATTTTTTATAAATATCACATATACCAATGATGGACCCTAACAGGACTACCACTCCGGGCTCAGAGTTGACAGCGGAGCAATGGTGGATGGAAGGGTTGCCTCCACATTCCCCAAACTCCAAAACTGGAACTCCACCTATCTAGAAGTATAACTTATTCCCATGACATGTAGACCCGCGCCACCGCCCTTCTAGCACCATATCATAAAAGGGTTGGGCGTTGCCATAAGTGGCATAGGGTTGGAAATCATATAGTGCTAGGGCTTGACATGACCAGCCGATTGATCGGAGGGGCCTCTCCGGACCGCCCGTCTAGCCCAAGATAGTCCAATTTGCCCTATTTACTTGAAGATTTTTTAACGGACTAGGGGATAGAATATTTCTCAACAGGATGAAGAACAATAACTACATTTTGGTGACCCCATATCAAACCAAACAATAAAATGGTATAATAAAACAACCTACAAGAATATGTAATTTTTCTTCCATTTATTTATTTCCATATCCTAGAACAGAAGAGGAACCTACCTCGTGCAACTCACGACAAAGTGGGCGTAAGTAACCTTACCATAAGGAAGCGCAGCCGCAGGAACCCCCCTTCAGAATGTGATAGTCTGTGGTAATCAGGAAATAAGATAATAGCATAGTGCCGGATGCAGTGGTCGTGCGTGGACAAAAAATAAAAATAAAAAAATAAAAAAAAAAAAAATACATCTGCACCATATCAGTGAGGAGACACGCGATGCTGTGAAATTGAGGTGTGATTTAAAGGACTGTATCTCTCACAGACCAGGGAGAACGACTTGCCAGTAGCATTTTGTTGTCGCAGACGAGCGTTGACAAGAAATAATTTTGGATATTGCGATTTTTGGAGTGTGATACAGTTGGAGCTGTTTAGCACTGTCATTGCGAACCTTGCCGTCAGACTTACTGTGACTACCCCTCCACACTTGATTAAGAACAAGTTTACAATAATTTAGATAGAGCCAATATATTAATCACATTTGTCAATTCTAGTGGCATTTTATGCTGTTTGGAGTGGCCTTGAACTGTAAATGAATTATCAAAAGCGCTTTAAAACTATGCTTTTAACTCAGGATTAGTTGCCTGTTTGAGGATAACTTTAGTCTAAGATAAATAAGAAAACACCTTAAACAAGGCCAAGGATACACGGCCTAGACATGGGTTTATACATACGACAATAAAGAAGCAGGACAACAATCAAAAATATCAAATTATTCATAGTCAACTCTTGTGGCTGTTATTAATAAAACCGTGTTTAAACAGCCAATTACGAGTTTTATGTAACTGTTTCGATACGTCCACAAGTACCGTGAGGGAAAGTGAAAAGAACTTTCGGGAGAGAGTCAAGAGAACGGGAAACTGCCAGGAGTAAACGGATGGGACCGTTCACGGGGAATCAGTCCGGTGCTGCTGCCACTGCCTAAAGGCGCTGCGCATCGTTTTGATTCGCTTCTTGCCGCTTTGCGTCTCCGACGCAGGGGCGGACTAGTTCTGTCTCGCGCTGCAATTATTTGCGGCGCTTTGGCGCGACCATCCGTTGTTTACATGGGAGCGTATAAAGAATTTTAAGTAATAAATAAATTATTAGTATTATTTGTGTTATTCGGACAATTGCGTCCGAAATATTTGTCATCTGCTACAAATGTGTTCAGCCAATTGTGCCCTCCGGCCTTAAGATATTCGTTGTCAGAAATACCAAACTCGGGAAAACCATCTGTCTAATCGAGAGCCATACTGAACTTGAACCCAACCTTTTATTCAATCCATGTGGGTACCTGTTTCCTCATTCCACTAACCATATCTGGGGGTACAGGCTTCTGGTGTTATTATACGTTACTGCGCCCCTACCAGATTGAACTTGCCCAGCTTAGGAGATTAACTGTCAGAACTGTCTAACCCCAACGCCTGTTTATCAATATGCTATGTGCCAATTGGAGGGTTCCAGAGTCCGACCAAGAAATCACCTGAAGAAGGCCAGAAGGCACTTCAGCCGAAAAATGTTGCACAGATATAAATAATGAGTACAATGGTCCGAATAATTCACATAATACAATTATCAAAAAACCTCATCTAAAAAATTCAGAGAAATCATTTTTTTTTTTGTAAAATTAAAATCAATTCAGATATCTATTAATACAAATAATTGCACAGTAACATTTTGTTCAAGGTATTCCTATCCAATACAAATTAATCGATGATGCTGACAGCTATTTGATTTAGAGAGTCATGCGGACATGCATATTTCTTGAACAAGTCCCTGGAAAATGTTATGGGTCCAACTAAAGGCTGTTCTAACACCTACCTGTAAGCTATCCTGTGCCCAATTATCTAAAAAAAAAAAAAAAAAAAAAAAAAAAACTGAAATGTATTTTACACTCAGCTTGAAATGGAGGGAAGAAAAAAAAAAAGAAAAATACCGAGATGCAGGATATGATTTACTGTCCTTTTAGATTTTATGCATCGGGACGCAGAGGAATACTGAATTAAAAAAAAAAAAAAAAAGAAAAAAAAAAGATATTAATCTACAGTGGGACCGTAACAGGTACTGCATTCAAGTCAAGAGTGACCCCCCAGAGCAAGAGTCCAAATTCAACGCACTTAGGTTCATTTTTTGTCATTTGGGGAGGGGATTTTTTGCTTCTTTAAAATGGCTGCCAATAAATGGGATGAATAATTAGTAAAAAAAAAAATAAATAAAATAAAATAAATAAATAAATATAAAAAAAAAAAAAAAAAAAAAAAAAAAAAAAAAGCTGAAATAAAATTGAGATTACTTATCTAATGTATTCCACATTCTTTGCAAAATGTTTGGTTTACCTGCTCACGGCACATCAACTCCTTAAGGGTTATCGTAAGGCGTTAAATCCCAACTAGTTCATAACTGTATTTTAAACATCACTTAATTTTGAGCATTACTATTCAATACAATTCATTATCAAAATATCCGATTCATAGATGGGACGTACAGGTACATTTACTCAGAGTCAGTTGACCTGGGAGTAATGACAATGAGAAGGTTACTCCAAAACTAGAGCTTCAGATATAGTCTAGGGTCATACTAGGACACCCCTATTTCTGGGGTTTTTGTTTTGGCTGGGGGGGGGAGTTACCCTTTGCAGGGGATACAGTTCCTACATATCCTAGACCCTGCCGACAGGCAGGACATTCAAAATGTTGTCACGAAGATGTTCCACATGAAAGTTTAGTGAGCCGTTCCCCGTTTTGAGTATGAAGGAGTATGAACATGTGACGTCTTTCAATAAAAATTAGAGAATAGTTATTGGTGCGTTGAAAATGTATAAATAGTTGCCAATGAAAAGATCATTTAAATTAAGATGAAAGAAGATATGTATGTTAAGAAAGTAATAAACAAACAAAAGAATGAAAAGAATGTGCTGAGAAGAACGAGAATGTTAATTACTCTTCTTAAAAGTTATGGACAATTGAAAACAAAACCTGTGATAAGGAAAAAAGAAAAGTAAAAAAAAAAAAATTAGATAGTCCAGAAAGAATTCCAGTTGTTCAAAGCCAAATTTACTTTCATATGGCCCTAGTGAAACTTGGCAACTAACTGCTTAAGTGGACCTTTCCTATTTAACCCCTAGATGGGACACTGAACGAACCTATGAGGGTAAAAAAAAAAAAAATAAATTTTTTTAAAAATCACTGCAAGAGTGGATCTTACTGCACAGGCCATGAGCATGTTATATCCCTTTGTGTCAGCGTCACTCAATGTGCAACTGTTACTATGTATATTATGGATAATCCTTTTAATTAAAACTACAAAATTTAAAAAAAAAAAAAAAAAAAAAAAAATCACACCCACACGATTGTTATGTTTCTGTTTCTGGCCACAGCTCTCGTCAGTCGTCCATTGCCAATTCTCCAGTTCATGCCTGATTGTTTTTTTCAGTGTTCAGGGAGCATTTAGGCAGAACCATAATCTTATTTTGATAGCCATGGCAGATTCATCACATACAAGTTTATTGTCTTCATGATTTAGATGGTTTCCAGTCATCCATTCTTATTCTATCACCGTGTATTGAATGGAGAAGGGTCAAGCTTTTAAATGATGCATAGAGTGTCATCAATACCGCCAAACCTACGGAGCAAAATAACCAAATATTAAATTTATCCCGCAAACGCGTCTCACGCAATGGCACAATGACGAACGTCATGGACACATTTCCTACATTTTAAGCCGGACTACATGTGCGATGCGTGTGGCAGTGCCTGCCTGACAAAGGCTGGTTTCTCAGTCACATATGTTCGCCACACAAGAGGAAAACCGCGGGAAGAGGCTCATATGTATAACAGTGATAAAAACAAAGCTGACGCCTGGGCCATCGCCCCGATCACACCGAACTTGTAGAAATGGCCGTTATTCTGCAGGATTGATCTTACTGCACAGCGCTATTGAGCAGTGTATACCCCTTGTGTACAGGTCACTCAGGTGTGCTAGGTTACTTTGTACGCAGTACTACCCGTTGTATAGTCTGACCATTAGCAACTAAACTGTAACCCTTAGATTTTGTCTGTGAGAATGTGCTAGACACCCTGCAGAACAATAAACAGACTGTAACAAAAAAAAAAAAAAAAAAAAAAAAAAAAGTGGAGAATGTCCTTGTGCAACAGCAATCTAGCACATCAATTTCTATTAGTTCCAACCCCTCCTTCATCACTGGAGGACCGTTTTAAACTTTATAGTTCAGAGCTACCGTCAGGAAGTGGAGTTCCTGGTAGGTCACCCAAAGGCAGTTGGGTCTGGCCACCCAGTGGCTCCGGGCAAAATCCAATGGGGCATCTATTTTGTCAGCAATCAATAGCTTTTGCATACTTGTTCTTTAGTGGAAAATGCTATGTGGAAAATGTATGTTGGAAAATGTATGTGGAAAATGTATGTAGAAAATGTATGTGGAAAATTTTCAGCAAACAAGGACCAACTTCTTTCCCTGACGAGATATGTACTGTGGGGTTCGAGGACATCATGGAATTTCCTATTCCCTTGTTACTCTCACGCAGTTCCCTAACAATCTCATTCATTTCATGCTGGTTTGATGACAGCTTGTGAATTTCCTATCCCTTGCTACTGTCTACGCAGTGATAATTCTGTGAAAATGTTATTCCCGTTAAATGTTAGTATCTATCTCATTTGTTTTCTCTTTAGTTTCTGCTCTTGTTATGCTAAACCTTGTTAATTCAGTAATACTTTAACCCTTATTCACTTTTAATTTTGTCTATGTATAAGAGGGTCTTAAGACCAAAGTATCAGACCATTCTTGTTAACATCACTGACCTCCAGTGTTAGCTTCTTTGTGTTACTTTTGTCGCTCCCCAGCCATTGTTTTATTTAGTTGTTGGTTCCTAAACTCACAACAAGCTAATTGCATTTGCTGTATGTTCCTTTTGTACGGTTACATAATTATTAGTACCCTAACACGTTATCTACAGTACGTGTATAAACCAAAATGCGCTGTTATAAGTTGCAGCCGGCTGCCTTGAAGGATTGAGTACAAGGTTGGACCTCATCCTGATCCTTCCGGTGGATACCGTGAGAATTGCGTGGAGAAGAACCTCTTCCGGTTTAGATTAGGAAGCAGTTTAGTATCAGATCGGCCAAAACCACAAAGTGTTGGTAAGTCCTGTTTAAGCGCACAACCGACTCAATCTGCGCAGGTAGTCATGGTGGGGGATTTCAGAATATGCATCTAAAGTTAATCAAGGTCTTGTGTTATTATCTAAAAACTACCAATGACACAGGGCTTCTGATAAAGAGAAATCCCCAATGGAAGACCAGACACGAAGTCCAAGACAAAGTCCAGACGCTTAGCGAGAAGAACATAAGATACCAAAGATGAGCCAGAGAATAATAGAAGGAAACAGAGTAACAACAGTATACTTATGGTCAAATCATATTTCTTGTAGTCGTTTTCAGTTTGACACCTTTCTACCGTGAATCATCATCATCATTGGCAATTCCGTCTCGAAAGACTATGATAAAGTCTTTGCGATGCCCCGGAAGTTGCATCCGCCTGTGACTATGAAGTCCGATGTTTGATAAACATTCTCGACCACAGATTGTATTTATAGGTTTCCCTGTAGATGATGCTTCCGATGCTTTGTTGCCGTTGCTTTCTGATGGACCTCTTTAGTTTCATGGTGTTGTGTCAGGTGACTTTGACATGTACAGTCCTCTATGGAGATTTTCTGCCGCCACCGAGGCGGTCTTGAGCCAAATTTCCCAGTGGAAGGGACAAGCCAAGCACCGAGATCATTTTTGCAGACATCCTTATTTAGCTGTGGATAATAACAATGTATTCAGAGTCATTTTACTTTGAGAGGAAGAGTTTATATAAAAGCACCATAAATATGATACAGACACTTTGATGAAACTTAGATTGTCTATTCCCAGGGATGTTTCACTATCAACTTGCATTTATATTGACCTGACAATCTTCTGTTCATCATGGCAGCCCTTAAGCAAAGAGTTGCTTACCAATAGAATGGCATCCTTGATAATTAATAGTCCCCAATAATGAATCCTGTACTCTGCTAATCGTAAAGTCCGTCCTCAAGGATGTGCAGTTAGACTAGCCAAGGTCGCATGAGTTATTCTTGCACCAATCACTAGCAATACTGTGTTGCTGATAGAATACTTAAACCCTCCACATTGGACATAATTCTAACTGCAATCCTTGAGGACGGACTTATACGATTAGCAGAGTAACCAAAGGATTCATTATTGAGGGACTATTAATTATCAAGGATCCAATTCTATTGGTAAGCACTCTTGCTTAAGGGCTCCATGATGACCCAGAAGATTGTAACAAAGGTCATATACAAATGCAGAGTTGATAGTGAAACATCCCTGGATAGACAATCCTAGTTTCCTCAAAGTGTCTGTATCATATTTATGGTGCTTAATTAAACTCTTCCTCTCAAAGTAAATGACTCTGAATACAATTGTTATTATCCACAGCTAATAGGATGTCTGCAAAAATGATCTCGGGTGCTTTGGCATTGTCCCTTCCAGCTGGGAAAATTTGGCTCAAGACCGCCCTCGGTGGCGGCAGAATCTCCATAGAGGACTGTACATGTCAAAAGTCACCCTGACACAACACCATGAAACTAAGAGGTCCATCAGAAAGCAACGGCAACAAAGCATCGGAACATCATCTACAGGGACAACCTATAAATACAAAATCTGTGGTCGAGAATGTTTCTCAAACATCGGACTTCATAGTCACAGGCGCTGCAACTTCCGGGGCACGCAAAGACTTTATCATAGTCTTTCGAGACGGAATTGCCAATGATGATGATGATTCACGGTAGAAAAGTGTCAAAACTGAAAACAAGAAATATATTTGACATAAGTATACTGTTGTATACTCTGTTTCCTTCTATTATTCTTCTGCTCATCTTTGGTATCTTATGTTCTTCTTCTAGCGTCTGGACTTTGTCTTGGACTTCGTGTCTGGTCTTCCATTGGGGATTTCTCTTTATCAGAAGCCCTGTGTCATTGGTAGTTTTTAGATAATAACACAAGACTTTGATTTACTTTAGATCATATTCTGAAATCCCCACCAGACTACCTGCGCAGATTGAGTCGGTTGTGCGCTTAACAGGACTTACCACCTTTTGTGGTTTTGGCCGATCTGATACTAAACTCTTCCTAATCTAAACCGGAAGAGGTTCTTCTCCACCAATTCTCACGGTATCCACCGGAAGGATCAGGATGAGGTCAAGCCTTGTCACTCAATCCTTCAAGGCAGCCGGCTGCAACTTATAACAGCCATTTTGGTTTCTACACTACTGTAAATAAGTGTTAGGGTACTAATAATTATGTAACCGTACAAAAGGAAACAATACAGCAAATGCATTAGCTTGTTGTGAGTTTAGGAACCAACAACTAAATAAAACAATGGCTGGGGGAGCGACAAAGTAACACAAAGAAGCTAACCTGGAGGTCAGTGATGTTAACAAGAATGGTCTGATACTTTGTCTTAAGACCCTCTTAATACATAGACCAAAATTAAAAGTGGAATAAGGTAAAGTTACTGAATTAACAAGGTTTACAATAACAAGAGCAGAAATAAAGGAGAAATACAACTGAGATAGATACTACATTTAAGGGAATAGACATTTTCACAGAATTATCACTGCGAGAACAGTAGCAAGGGAATAGGAAATTCACAAGCTGTCATCAAACCCCACATGAATGAATGAGATTGTTAGGGAACTCGTGAAGAGTAACAAGGGAATAGGAAATTCACATGATGTCCTCGAACCCCACATTACATATCTCGGTCAGGGAAAGAAGTTGTCCTTGTTTGCTGAAAATTTTCCACATACATTTTCCCACCATTTCCACATACATTTTACATTTTCCACTAAGACAAGTATGCCAAAAGCTATTGATTGCTGACAATAATAGATGCCCCATTGGATTTTTGCCCGAGCCACTGGGTGCCAGACCCAACTGCCTTGGGTGACCCTACCAGGAACTCCACTTCCTGACGGTAGGCCTCTGATACTATAAAGTTTAAACGGTCCTCCAGTGATGAGGGGTTGGACTATAGAAATGATGTGCTAGATTGCTGTTGCGCAAAGACATTCCTCCACCTTTTTTTTTTTTTTTTTTTTTTTTTTTACAGGTCTTGTTTATTGTTCTGCAGGGTGTCTAGCCACCTTCTTCACCAGACAAAATCTAGAGGGTTACAGTTTAGTTGCTAATGGTCAGACTATGAAACGGGTAGTACTGCGTTACATAGTAACCGTAGCACACTGAGTGACCTGACACAAAGGGGTATACATGCTCATGCCTGTGCAGTAAGATCCAATCCTGCAGAATAAGGCCATTTCTACAAGTTCGGTTGTGATCGCGATGCCCAGGCGTTCAGCTTTGTTTTTATTCACTGTTATACATATGAGCCTCTTCCCCGGTTTCCTCTTGTGTGCGAACATATGTGACTGAGAAACCCAGCCTTTGTCAGGCAGGCACTGCCACACGCATCGCACATGTAGTCCGGCTTAAATGTAGGAAATGTGTCCATGACGTTCGTCATGTGCCATTTGCGTGGAGACCGTTTCGGGATAAATTTTATATTTGGTTATTTTTCTCCGTAGGTTGGCGGTATTGATGCACTCTATGCATCATTTAAAAGCTTGGACCCTTCTCCATTCATATACACGGTGATAGATAGAATGGATGACTGGAACCATCTAAATCATGAAAGAAAATAACTTGTATTATGATCTGCACTGGCTATCAAAATAAGATTATGGTTGCTGCCTAATGCTCCCTGAACACTGAAAAAAACAATCAGGCATGAACTGGAGAATTGCAATGGAGACTACGAGGCTGTGGCCAGAAAACAGAAACATAACAATCGTGTGGGTGTGATTTTTTTTTTTTTTTTTTTTTTTTTTTTTAAATTGAGTTTTAATTAAAAATGGATTATCCATAATCATACATAGTAACAGTGCACATTGAGTGACCTGACACAAAGGGATATACATGCTCATGCCTGTGCAGTAAGATCCACTCTTGCAGTGATTTTTAAAAAAATTTTTTTTTTTTTTTAACCTCATAGGTTCGGTTCACTGTCCCATCTAGGGTTAAATAGGAAAAGGTCCACTTAAGCAGTTAGTTGCCAAGTTTCACTAGGGCCATGAAAGTAAATTTGGCTTTTGAAACAAACTGGATTCTTTCTGGACTGATCTAATTTTTTTTTTCTTTACTTTTCTTTTTTCCTTATCACAGGTTTTGTTTCATTGTCCATAACTTTTAAAAGAGTAATTAACATTCTCGTCTTTGCTCAGCCAATTCTTTTCATTCTTTTGTTTGTTTATTACTTTTCTTTACTAATATTTCTTTCATCTTAATTTTAATGACTTTTCATTGCAACTATTTATACATTATTAAACCACCAATAATATTCTCTAATTTTTATTAGAAAGACGTCAACATGTTCATACTCCTTCATACTAAAACGGGGAACCTCCACTAAAACTTTCATGTGGAACATCTTCAGTGACAAGCATTTTGATGTCCTGCCCTGTCGGCAGGGTCTAGGATATGTAGACTGTATCCCCTGCAAAGGGGTAAGATCCCCCCCCCAGCCAAAAAACCAAATAGGGGTGTCCTAGGTATGACACTAGACTATATCTGAAGCTCTAGTTTTGGAGTACCTTCTCATTGTCATTACTCCCAGGTCAACTGACTCTGAGTAAATGTACCTGTTACAGTCCCATCTAATGAATCGGATATTTTGATAATGATTGGTATTGAATAGTAATGCTCAAAATATAAGTGAATGTTTAAAATACAGTTATGATAGTTGGGATTTAACCCTTAGATAACCCTTAAGGAGTTGATGTGCCGTTGAGCAGGTAAACCAAACATTTTGCAAGAATGTGGAAATACATTAGATAAGTAATCTCAAATTTTAATTTCAGCTTTTTTTTTTTTTTTTTTTTTTTTTTTTTTTAAAAAAATTTTTTTTTACTAATATTCATCCCATTTATTGCAGCCATTTTAAAGAGCAAAAAAATCCCCCTCCCCCAATGACAACAAAATGAACCTAAAGTGCGTTGATTTGACTCTTGCCTCTGGGGGGTCCACTCTTGACTTGGAATGGCAGTACCTGTTACGTCCCATCTGTAGATTAAATATCTTTTTTTTTTTTCTTTTTTTTTTTTTTTTTTAATTCAGTATTCCTCCTGCGTCCCTGATGCATAAAAATCTAAAAGGACACAGTTAAAATCATATCCATGCATCTCAGTATTTTTTTTTTTTTTCTTCCCTCACCATTTCAAGCTAAGTGTAAATACATTTCAAGTTTTTTTTTTTTTTTTTTTTTTTTTTTTTAGAAATGAATTGCACAGGATAGCTTACAAGGTAGGTGTTAGACAGCTTTAGTTGGGACCCATAAATTTTTCCAGGGACTTGTTCAAAGAAAATATGCATGTCCCATGACTCTCTAAATCAAATAGCTGTCAGCATCACTGAAAATTATTTGTATTGGATAGGAATACTTGAACAAAATGTTACTGTGCAAATTATTTGTATTAATAGATATCTGAATTGATTTTAATGTTTAAAAAAAAAAATGATTTCTCTGAATTTTTTAGATGAGGTTTGATAATTAGTATTATGTGAATTATTCGGACCATTGTACTCATATTTATTATCTGTGCAACATTTCGGCTGATGTGCCTTCTGGCCTTCTTCAGGTATTTCTTGTCGGACTCTGGAACCCTCCAATTGGACACATAGCATATTTGATAAAGGCGTTGGGTTAAGACAGTTCTGACAGTTATCTCTAGGCTGCAAGTTCAATCCTGGTCAGGGGCAGCAGTAACGTATAATAACACCAGAGCCTGTACCCCAGATATGGTTAGTGGAATGAGAACAGGATACCCACATGGATTGAATAAAAGGTTGGGTTCAAAGTTCAGTAATGGCTCTCGATTATGACAAGATGGTTCCCGAGTTTGGTATTTCTGACAAGAAATATCTTAAGGCCGGAGGGCACATTGGCTGACACATTTGTACAGATGACAAATATTCGGACCATTGTCCGAATAACACAAATAATACTAATAATTATTTATTACTTAAAATTCTTATAACTCCCATGTAAACAACGGATGGTCGCGCCAAAGCGACCGCAACATAATTGCCAAGCGCGAGACAGAACTAGTCCGCCCCTGTCGGAGACGCAAGCGCAAAAGCGAACAAACGACTGCCGCAGCGGCCTTTAGCAGTGGCAGCAGCACCGGACTGATTCCCCCGTGAACGGTCCCATCCGTTTACTCCTGGGCAGTTTCCCGTTCTCTTGAACTCTCTCTCCAAAGTTCTTTTCAACTTTCCCTCACGGTACTTGTGGACTATCGGAAACAGTTACTTAAAACCCTCGTAATTGCTTTTAAACACAGGTTTTATTAAATAACCCAACAAGAGTTGATATGAATAATTTTGATATTTTTGACTGTTGTCCTCTTCTTTATTGTCGTATGTATAAACCCAATGTCTAGGCCGCTGTATCCTTGGCCCTTGTTTAGGTGTTTCTTATTTATCTTAGACTAAAGTTATCCTCAACAGGCAATAATCCTGAGTTAAAGCATAGTTTTAAAGCTTTGATATCATTACAGTTCAAGGCACTCCAAACAGCATAAAATGCCACTAGAATTGACAAATGTGATTAATATATTGGCTCTATCTAAATTTATTGTAAATTGTATCTCTAATCAGTGTGGGGGAGGGGAGTCACAGTAAAGTCTGACGCAAGGTTCCAATCGACAGTCTAAACACTCCCAACTGTATCACACTCCAAAATCCAATATCCAAAATTATTTCTTTGTCCCGCTCGTCTCGACAACAAAATACTACTGCAGTCGTTCTCCCTGGTCTGTGAGAATAAGTCCTTTAAATACACCTCAATTTCACCACATCCGTGCTCCTCACTCATAATTGTCCGTGCAGCACGTGCGATACTTGTCAGCACGACACGACCACCTGCATCCGGGCCACTATGCTATTTCTTATTTCACTGATCATCCACAGCTCTCACATTCTGAAGGAAGCGGGTTCAGTCCTACACGCCAGCCAAAGCCTAGCCCGCTTCCTTTGAGAATACGGCAAGTCTTCACGCCCGCCACTCTCTTGTCACACCGTGTTGCACGAGGTAGGTCTCCTCTCTCACTACAGTATCAAATGACGAATATGGAAAAAATAAAATGGAAGAAAAATTACATATTCTAAAATAGAAATTCTAAAAGGTTGTAATGAACATTATTACTTACATAACAATTTTAATCTGATTTGGAATTTGATATGGGTCCCAAAATGTAGTAATTGTATCTTACAACTTCCTGTTGAGAATATTCTATCAACCCTAGTCGTTAAAAAAATCTCAAGTAAATAGGGCCAAATTGGACCTATCTTGGGCTAGACGGGCGGTCGGAGAGGCCCCCTCCGATCAATCGGCTGGTCATGTCAAGCCCTAGCACCTATATGATTTTCCCAACCCTATTGCCCTTATGGCAAGCCCCAACCCCTTTTTATGATATGGGTGCTAGAAGGCGGTGGCTGCGGGTCTACATGTCATGGGAATAACGTTAAACTCTATCTGATGGTGAGGTTCCAGTTTTGGAGGTTTGGGGAATGTGGAGCACCCCTTCATCACCATTGCTCCCTGGTCAACTCTGACCCGGAGTGGTAGTACCTGTTAGGGTCCCATCTATGGGTTAAATAGAAAAATGTATTTATAAAAAAATTGTATTATCCATTAGAATTGATTTATTTCAAAACTTTATCGGCATTAAATGACCCACCGAGGTTGATATGCCACAAACCAAACAAGTGAATAGGTTTGAAAATTTAAATTGATTGAACAGATTTAGTGTTTATAAACTTTCTGCAATAAAGATGACTACAGTCCAAAATATCAATTATTCATATCGAGTCTCATCTCCCAAAAATAAAAAGACAAATAATAAGAGTTGATATATTGTAAAAAAAAAAAAAATAGCCTATCAATTGCTTTATTTACACTACTAGTAGTATTAGTAATATTACCTAATTTATTTTATTAAATTTAACCATTTAGAAATTAAAGATTTAACTAATATATTTTTAATTTTAGTATTTTTATTATCAAAACTAAGATTATATTAATTGTTCACTAAATTAGTAATGTTATTACGTTGTCAACCATTTTTTTTTTTTTTTTTTTTTTTTTTTTTTTTTTTCATTAATTTTTTCTAATTTAATTTTTTAAATTTATATTTAAAACTGACTTTAAAAAAAAAAAAAAAAAACTAAAATTAAAAATTTTCCAATTTTTTTTTAATTGGATTGTAAATAGTTTTACCTGGAGACTAATCGAATTCAAATCCTTTTGACCACTGGTAACTGTGCGTTAGATTAAAATGAGTACTAAAAAATGATTTTTTTAAAAATTGAGTTTTGAAAAAAATTGAATACCCAACAAGAATGAAACGAGGTTTGACGTAAAATGTCCCAACAAGGTGGGGCTTAGAATACACCGACTGCACCTCTGCAGAGGAGTAAGACCCCCCCCCCTGTTAAACTCGCTACAAGGGGACAGTTGACAACCAACGCTAATAAACACAAACTCCAATAAATGTATTACGGTTGTTTATTTCACATGTCCGTTCGCTTCACTTCTCAACGTTCAAAGTCCGTTGCTAAGAACGCCCTTTTCACGAAAACGCATGGGCACGCGAAAGGGTTTCATAAAAGAAGAGTTCTCTTAAAGAAAGATAACCCAAGTTATCTTTCTTTGGTCCATGACATTAACATTAATTAACACCCCCCACCTCTTGGGCCACCTGTTGGCCATGGGTGGTGACCCGGGATGCTCAAGTACAGAATCCTGGTGGATGAGCAGTCCATGACCTGCAACACTCCACTTAGACCCTTACTTAGGCTAGACGGGCAGTCGGAGAAGCCCGCCTCCAATTAATCAGCTGGTCATATTGAGCCCTAGCACATATGATTGCCCAACCCTATTGCCCTTATGGCAAGCCCCAACCCCTTTTTATCATATGGGTGCTAGAAGGCGGTGGCTGCGGGTCTACATGTCCTGGGAATGACGTTAAACTCTATCTGATGGTGAGGTTCTAGTTCTTGAGATCTGGGGAATGTGGAGCACCCCTCCATCACCATTGCTCCCTGGTCCACTCTGACCTGGAGTGGTAGTACCTGTTAGGGTCCCATCTATGGGTTAAATAGAAAAAATGTGTTTATAAAGAAAATTGAGTATCCATTAAGAATGAATTTATTTCAAAACTTAATCAGCATTAAATGACCCGCTGAGGTTGATATGCAACAAAACATACCAATCCAAACACATCTTGGATGTATTTTTGCCAAAAAATTAAGTATACCAAAATACACCGACTTTGCTATTATCTTGCTATTAAATTAAAATATCAAAGATTTGAATTATTGCAATGTTTTTTTTTTTTATTTATTTTTTTTTATTTATTTTTTTTTTTTTTATCTTATTTGTTTTCAAAAGTGAAGGTGTCTCATCTTCACATATGCATGTTAATTTGTTTTTCTTTCACAAGTTGGAGCAATAAAGTTGGAATAAGGTAGTAACATTTTACTAAGGATCCAGTCTCATTTTATTTCAAGATTTCTTTTCTCTGTAATTGTATTTATTCATTCATTTGTTTTTGTATGTATGTATAATGTTTGTATATGTGTGAGGAAAAGTATTGAAAAACTGAACAATTTAATTTGATTAAAAGCTCATTCTGATGAATCTTTTAAAACCAGCAGGTGAAATATTAATTGAATACAATTGTTTGTGATTGTTGTTCACTTTTCGTCACAATTTGTTGAATTTTTCCGAATCTGTTATTTTCTGGATATATACTTTTAAATATCTTCCGTTTCCTGACCGTTACATTTTTTTTTCTTTGTCAAAGTCTCAAATCCATTTTACTAACAGGTAGTAACATTTACTGAGAATCCATTTAAAAAAAAAAAAAAAAAAAAAGTTTTATATTTATTCATTCACTTTTTTTTTTTTTTTTTTTTTTTTTTTTTTTTTTTAATTTAAAAATTTATTTGTATACAAGGGCCGGGTTAGTGCAGTCGTTAGAGCGTTCGGCTAGAAACCACAAGGTTCCTAGTTCGACACCAGTCCTCGCCAACTCAGTATGAGTAGCACGGGGTTCTGTGCAGTAAAGGAGCTGATGGTAGGTGTGGTGCTCTACCTAAGACACCAAAACAATCTCCTTGGTCTAGCGCTATTGAAAAGGGGATAGACTCCTTCTATGACTGGCTGACACCGACTTTAGGCCGCCCGACGACTTTTACTTTTTTATAGCATATATGGGTGTATAGCATATGATTTTTAAAAAAATTTATGACTCTAGTAGATTTAGTACTATGACTTAAATTTGTTTGCTCAAGTTCCATTCTCCTTTCCTTCTTCTCATTTCAAGTTGGTTTTCAGTACTTTCTTATTTTTTTATTTAAAATTAAATCTCATGCGAACATATCTGACTTGCTACACACCATCCACAGATTACAGACGTTAGATTATTGATTTGATAATATTAATGCATCGTTACATTTTCTTTGTATATAGAAATAGATTTAAAAACATACACACACCGGCATTTCTACTTAACCTCATTGTGATTTGTTTTTTTCATTAATTTTATCTGCTTGACTGTTTTTAGAAAAATGGAATTGAGTGTAATGTGACTGCAAATGAACAGGCTTCCAAATTTAGTTCTGTGTATAGTTTCCGCCCTGTCGGCTGCGGCGTTAGACTGCACTGACTGCACCTCTTCAGAGGGGTAAGACTTCCCAATGGGAACATCTGTTGGCCGTGGGTGGATAGAACCCAGGTGGTTGAGCAGTCCATGACTTGCAATACACCTCTTTGGCCCTTTCTTGGGCTAGACGGGCGGCCGGAGAGGCCCACTCCAATCAATCAGCTGGTTACGTCAAACTCTAGCACCTAATATGATTGCCCCAACCCCTTATGGCAACCCCAGCCCTTTTTATCATATGGGTGCTAGAAGGCGGTGGCTGAGGGTCTACATGTCCTGGGAATGATGTTAAACTTTATCTGATGGTGAGGTTCCAGTTTTGGAGGTTTGGGGAATATGGAGCCCCCCTTCATCACCATTGCTCCTAGGTCTGCTCTGACCTGGAGTGGTAGTACCTATTAGGGTCTCATCTATGGGTTTAAATAGAAAAATGTATTTATAAAAAATATTGAGTATCCATTAAACATAAATTTATTTCAAAACTTTATCAGCATTAAATGACCCACTGTGGTTGATATGCCGTAAAACAAAAAAAAAACAATCTGTGTATAGTTTGGTGCACCCCCCCCCATACTTCCAAATATCTTTGTTTCCTGACCTGACCTGAAATGTTTAATGAAATCAAATTAGAAAAGTTAATTCTGGTGAAGCTTCTAAAATCAAGAGGCAAAATATTAATTCAATGTAATTATTATTCACTTTCCAATACTTTTCCACACATTTGCACATAAACTTTATTTATTTATATAAGTCGGTAGAGCGTTTGATGCTGGTCCTCGCCAACTCTGTGTATGAGTAGCATAGTGATCTGAATATGAAATCTGTAGTGAAGTGGCTCAAAGAACAGTCAACAGAATTTTATGGGGCAGGGATACATACTTTTATTCAAAGGTGGAACATTGCTATTGAGAGAAACGGTGACTGTGGAGAAGTAGGATGTGATCCACAGAGGACCAACTTCATTTTGATGTATGATACATGTTCCAGTGTTGGTAATTATACCTGTCCTAAACAAAATGGCATTACTTTTTGACAAACCCTCATATATATATATATATATATATATATATATGTGTGTGTGTCTAGATCTATAGAAATAGATATATTGTTGAACCACACATTCATAAACACATAAAAAATGAACAATGCTTTTTTCGATACAAACTTACACATTCTAATACTCACACCGCAAAAAAGAATACTTGACGTCATATTTCAAATGGTTTCCTCAGACTTCAAATTTTAAACAGATTGATAAACAAGGACTATTACTCGCCTTTCTCCTCATTCTGAGATAAAAAAATTTTTTATCACCTTCTACATACCAACAAAAGCCCTGAAGATGATCTAATTAATAGATTGAAACACTGCAGCGTCGGCCAATACTCACCACTTAACTCATTTAAACCTTTTTTTTTTTTTTTATTATACTACATTGATTTTTATGTATATTAACATTTCCAAACCAAATTTTTTTTTGTCAAAGTCTCAAATCCGTTTTTCTTAACAATCTCTATTTTCCCCGTCTGCAGGTTTTACTTGATTTGGTTCGAGTGATATTTGAGGAACAGCACACCGTTGCCAATCTCATCAAAAAGATTATGATGCACACGCAATCGTTGCTCAAGTGTGAAGTGTGTCAAGTACTTCTTGTAAAAGAGTCCAAGGTAAGAACTGAATTATCTCCCTTTCATCAATTCTTATGGCTTCATCATCTCTCTCTTTTCATAAACGTTGAATCGCAGTCATTACTTGGTTATCTTTTTGCTAACAGCCTCGACTTGAAAAGAATTCCATAATTTTAAACACTTGCTAAGGTTTTTCTTTTTTTTTTTTTTTTTTTTTTTTTCATCTTTTTAAATTTTTATTTTTGTTTTATCTTTCGAAAAATAGTTATGTCTTTAATCTACACTTAAAAAAACAAGTATAGAAAACTTATATGTATTTATGAGATGAGGCTTGATATGAATAATTTTGATATTTCAGTGTTGTCTTCATCTTTGTATAAACACAATGTTCAGGCCATTGTAACCTCGGGTTCTGTTCAGATTTTTAATTTTTCTTTAATTACTTTATAATAAGCAATCTTCAGACAATTACCCATGAATTCAAACATGGTTTAGTTTGAATTCATAGGTAATCATTTGAAAATGGCTTATTTTAAGGTAATTTTATAAAAACCTCCTGAACAGAGCCCGAGGTTACAGTGGCCTGAATGTTGTTCATACACAAAGATGAGGACAACAGTCTGAAATATCAAAATCCTTCAAGTATAGAGAACCATTTACTATTCACATTGTCTTTGATGGCAAATCTGTATTTAATATTTTATTAAACAAGAGTTACTTAATGGTAGGTATGATCAAAGATTGCAAATGGAGGTAATAAAAATTGAGAATCTTTTTAATTTTCAAACTATTACCAAAAATAATTGTCGGATTTCAATCAAATTTTCATTGCTTTATTCATGACTTAATTTTATAATGAATTGCTTATTTTATTAAAACTTGATAAATTTTTTTACCAATTCAGAATGTGGAGTTTGACCTTCAGTCATCTGAAGAAAATTTTTTTTAGTTATTTCCTATAAGTCTAACATGATCAAAGGGGAACCACTCTTGACTGATAAATTTATTTTCCCCTAACCCGTCCCCTTTTTTCCTAGTAGATCGATAAATAAATAATTCATCAATCAAGAATGGTTCCCCTTTGATCATGTTAGACTTATAGGAAATAACCAAAATTTCCATGTCCCTAATTTTATATATTTCTAGAAGGATCAAATCCTGAAGAACACAAAAAGAAAAAAAATTGATACCTGAAAGTTTTTTAAAAATTCATTTTAAAATTTAAAATTTTTGTAGCAGTTTTAAAATTTTTTTTTTTAACAATATTTTGAATTGATGCAAAAAGTTATTTTCTGATTTAAAATAGCCAATTCTTCACTTGAAACTGTAATAATGAATTTTAAACATCTGGAAGGGTGCCATGCTGAACTTAATATTTTAATGGTAAATCAAACTTTCATTTTATTTTAAAAATGTAAGTTTAAAAGTTTACGATTTTGTGCATCAGATTTTTACATATTTAAAAAAAATTAACTATTGTATTTTCATGTACCAATCACCAAGGGTATTAAGTTATCCCTTGGTAACCTAGATAAAATACACAGTATAATTTTACAATACGGGCTACCATAGATTTTCATTTATTATAACAATTTTTTAAATTTATTTATTTATTTTTTTTTTTTTCAATTTATTTCCTTTCCACTCAAATTTTTTAACATGCCTACTTAATGGTTACCGTTGTGGGACTTTAACGAGTGTTCAAATCCTGGATGGGGATCCCAAGTCACCTTCTGATGTACATGGGTAAAGATAGGAATCCCTCTCTTCTCTCTTTCCAGCAAGGGTTAAATAATAGGGTGGATTTGGCTCTTGGATAAGCAGAGCAACTGGTCCGTGAGGAAGATTTGACCATTTTTGTATGATATCCCGGGTATAGTACTAAACTGCACCTGGTGAGACTAGTTCTTGGAAAAGTGGATACCTTTTTCTTACCATTACTCCTGTATCGACTCGAACCGAAGTAGTATTATCTGCCAGGATTCCTTTTTATAGGTCAATTAGGTGTCTGAAAATTGATATTTGATAGTGTTGTATATTGAAGATATTTAAGAGAAGGGGAAAACTGAAACAAAGAAAAAGACGAAAAAAAATAACAAAGGACTTTCCGCGTAAAGCGAACAAAGACTACATTGATTTGATAGTGTTGTATACGCTGAAAAAAAAAAAAAAAAAAAATGAAAAGATTAAAATCTGTATTCAACTTCGACCAAATGAATATGAAGTAATTTGTATATTGCTACTAGGGGAAAAAAAAACAAAAGACTTCTCAATTGTTACGACTTACATTCCTTTCAGTCTCATATATCCAACGCGTTTTTCTTAGTAACATCCTAGCCATGCCAATGCATTTATTAAAAAGAAAATGTCTGAGTCGCGCATTCCTGTTTATAACAACTACTCTTATCAATGATTGGCTGTAGAATTTTTTGTTGGCATTGCACAAGTGTGTCTTTTGTTGGAGTTGATCGTCTTTAACGGGGTCTGGCTGGCTGAGGGGGGGGGGTATTATGTTGGAAGACCCGAAACCCCCCTATGAAGCCAGCCAATAACATAACTGACGACGCCATCCTGCGCTAAGTCTAGCGTATTTCAAACATATATTGAAGATACTTAGAGAAGGGGAAAACAGAAATAGGATTTTCCGTTTAAACCGAAACGAAGAAAAGACGAAAAAAATAACAAAGGACTTTTTTCGGGGTAAAGCGAACAAAGAAGGAAGGGTAACAATAAGTTTGGAAATAGATAAGTATAACAAAAAGAACATGCGTAGGCGGCTGATATACATAAAAAGGAGATCAATAGCAGAGCCAAGTCAGTCAGCCAGAAGTCTCGGGACAGGGAACAAGTGAGTGTGATCGCTGCTCACGGTCACAGCCGATGGGCTGTGAGACGTCACGGGGCCACCTTCCACCTCACCAACGCCAGTCATCCCAACACAGTAGTCCTCGTCAATCCTCGGGCATCTCCATTGTCAACACTCACCACCCGAGGAAGAAGAAATAAAGTCAAAGTTCCTACTATACCCATGTGTTGTGATTTTCTAAGTCCAACTACTAACATACACGATTTAGCAACGTGAATAAGCCGCTGCGCAACAATAGGAATACTTAAAAGTATATTGTATATAGTAACTATTTGTTTAGATATAGTTAATTAAAATCATAAAATATTTGAATTAGTATTTAGGATGTACAACAAACGTACAAAAAGTGTGTGCTCTTTTTAAGAATATTTCAAAACGTTAAAAATGGAAAATTCTTTACTGTTCTTTTAGGTTTAAGATGACGATTAATTTGAAGTTTGTTCTAAAAAAAAAAAACACTTCTTATACATAATGTACATTTTTTATTGTTTAAAATTATTTTTTAATTGTTATTTTTCATATTTCCCAGCAAAATATAAGGTAGGGTTATTTTCTATGGAAGGTCATATTTGTAATTTTTACCTCATTACCAACAGCATCAAAGAAGTTTCAGATACAAATATTATGATGTAAACAGCTCCTGTAATACAAAAAGACAACCATTTTTACTAAAGTTATTTTCAGTATTTTTTATTCATATAAACTATCAAATGGAATCTCATTTTTAGCTAGATATTTTTAATACAATCTTTTTAATTAAATACACCTTTGTCAGAAAGTGAATGGGACAATTTATCTTAAATTTATAAATCTTAAAACCTTAAATAAAAGACCAGTTAAACAATCAATATCGCATTCTGAAGCTTACAATTTCAAAAATATTTTTCTTACAAGATTTAAGTTTCAAAATGTGAGACCTACTGACTTTATCAATATTTTTTAGATTTTTTTTAAAATTAAAAATTTTTTTATTTGGAATAAACCTTTTATTTAGGAAAAAAAATTGTGACAGCTTGTAACTTGTAAAACTCTTGAGTTAGGGCATTTGTAAGTCCTTGTACAACTGTACTAAATCTTTAAAAAATAAAATTAGAAAGAAAAAAAAAATTCATTGATTAATGACATTTTTTTGAGATCATGTTCAGGATATCTGCATCTCTGATAGATCAATAAGTCTCACTATTATTTGTTGGATTTTTGTCTGCAATGAAGACTCCCACTTCACCCAAGAGGCATCCTAGGAAGATCCTAAACTTTTATTGATGAGGCACCATTTCTGTTTCTGTAATGGAATTCACCCTGGGTCAAACTTGGAACCTTGTGGGCAAATGCTCTACCGACTTTGACAAAGCCGCAGGATCATCTCCTAAAGCAGGGGTCGCCAAACTACGGCCTGCTGGCCAGATCTAGCCTGCGAAGGCATTTTATCAGGGCCACTGACAGTACTTGAATTTGTTTGTTAAAACGTACGGAATGCGAGACATTCTAATACCATTTAAATTTATCATATTAAGCTTACTAAATCTTTATAGACTTGACTACTCTAGGTAGGTTACAGAATTTTGTGCATGTGAGCATTTCACTTGTTACGGCTACTTGAAAAACCCAGGTAATTTTCAAAAAGCTACTGTGAAGCAACGAATAGGTCAAAAGGCAAACCCCCTATATTTTCAATTTCTATAAGATTTTAATAGAACTAGCAAATATATGCACCCTCCGGGTGCAAGTATTTAAGTTTTAATGTAATGAAATATCGTATTAAATTAGAAAGTCTAATAAGAATGCAGATAAAAAGATTGAACAGAGTGGGGGTATATTAGAAAAATAGAAATGAAACTTACTCTTCCGTCACTCCCGTCTTTCATTGCTGAATTTTACTTATTTAACTATTTAGTTAAATTAGGAAATAAAGAATAAAATGACAGTTATTTTTTCCTGTTAATGGATTTCATTTAAGATTCATTGAAGAGATTTTTGCTTATATTCATTAAAATAAAACCAAACAATTAGAAATCAATAATACTAAGCACATATTTAATAAAATCACATTTTTAATATTAATATGCAAATTAGCCTTCCCATTCACACTGTAAACCGCTATTTTTTGTATATATAAATACAATTGCATGTTATTTGTATGTAGATATGGACAACACTAATAAAAATGTGAAGCAATTTTATTAATAATTGAGGTTTAAATATAAATAAAATCATGGAGAATGTGATGAAAATAACTGTTAATTGTGACTCGATTAGTAATAGTTTCGGTTACAGACAGAAAAACACACAATCTCCATTATAATAAGATTACAATTGATCAGAATGTTTAATTTGAAGCGATCTTTTATTATTGAACACAATAACGTGGCCTGCGCTGATTTATTTTTTTTTTTTTAATTATCTGGCCCACCGTGAAAAAAGTTTGCTCCCTGTCCTAGAGTAATCTTTTTAGGCTAAGATCTCATGGTTTAGAGATTGTGGCATGTTTCTTTTGTTTGTGGTGGTTGGTGGTCGTTGTTTTTGTTTTTTTTTTAACTTTTTAAAATCTGATATAAATCAATTTCTTTTAATGCCTTTGTCAACAAATGTGTGTGTGTGTGTGTGTGTGTGTGTGTGTATAAAACAGAATTGAATGTGATATCTCGGCTAACCACAACCAGAATTATATACTGGATGTCTATAAAGTCCTGCAACAGATTTAAAATGTACCAAAAATGCTAGTCTTATTGAAATGCAATAATCAAAATGTACATAAAATAAAAATATATATATAATATAATAATATATAATAATAATAATATATATATAACATTATACATATGCTCACTTACAATTTTAACAAATCTTAGCCCATACCCCTTACAAAAAAAAAATCACACTAACATACCAACCACACATAACTTAACGACAAATCCAGTTCCCCACACATAAACAAAAAACAATTAAACACACACACACACACACATATTCAGTTAACCAATCCTCAACAATCCAATTTTCTAGACTGACACCTGTGGTACCACCATCCACCATTCTGACACTCCCCATCTAGTGAGAAGAAAATCCACTAACCACCCCAAACCACCCACCCTACTGACCTGTTTCACCATTTTGAGAATGTCCATCATTGAAGCAAGTACTATATCAAAGTCCTGAAGATGATCTAATAAGAGACCAAAATGTTGCATCGTCGACAATAAACATCCAGTTTCCATAACATCCCGTGTTTGTCTACCTTTCTCCACATAAAATAAAAAGATAATACTACAAAAGTTGAACTTTGTGTTTTACTAAATGATTCTATCATTTGTACAAGGTGTTAAGTTTTAAATTTTAGAACTGCTGCAAGACTTTATGAACATTGTTTTATTTATTTATTTTTTTTTAAATTTATTTTTTAATACTCGCGAGGGTCAGTCAAAAAGTTCTAAGCCTTACCGAGATACTTTAACTGCTCGGACCTCCTATTTTTTATTTTTTTATTTAAAAAAATTTTTTTTTAATTTTAAATTTTTAATTTTTTTTTTTTTTTTTTTTTTTTTATTGAAGAAAAAATTTTAAAATATTTGAACACCCCCCCATCTTGGTATGGGCATAAACTGCACAAAATTAAGACAAATCTGAATTAGTTTTATAAGAGGTTCTTTCTTGGTGAAGCCTAGAACTTAGAATTAAAAAAAAAAAAAAAAGGATGATCAAGTGTAATGATCCGGTTTTAAGTTTTGTATTTTTGTTGATAAATTCTCAAAGGGTTTTTCCAATGTGACTGGTATTGTTCTTTGTGGGTCCCTGTAGAAAAAAACGTCTTAATGAAAAGCCACACTTAAAAAAAAAAAAAAAAAAAAAATTAAAAAAGTTAATATAAAGTTGACTGATTAGATTAAAAAAAGTAGTTTATTCTCTTTTCCTTAAACATCCTGGTTACCGACAGGAGTGAAAGATTTTAATCCACAAACTTCAATTTTAAACCTAAAAAAAAAAAATTTAATCAGAATTTTTTTTCCTTTTTAACCACATCCTTAGATGATCAAGCTATGAAAACGTATAGTGTAAAAAAAAAAAAAAAGTTTTTAAAATTTTCTGATTTACGAGGAATTAAAATGTTATTGCAGGTACATCCTTTTGTACATGACTAGTTAGTAGACCGTCCGGCTAAGAACCACAATGTTCCTTGTTTGATACGGCGCCTCGCCAACCCAGCATATGAAAAGCACAGGGATCTGTGCAGTAAAGTGAGGAGCTGATGTTGGGTGTGGCGCTCCATCACAGACGCCAAAACAATCTCCTTGGTCTACTGCTAGTGAAAAAGGAATACTCCCTCACTGTCTGGCTGATACTGACTTAGGCCACCCTGAAGACTTATAGCATACAGTTTATGAATTACAACTGATTTCAAATGTCATGCAGGGTAGGGGTTTAGGAAAATGCTTATGTTCAAATTGTTTGACTAGTACTGGTTACAGGGTTATTTCCTATAAGTCTAACATGATCAAAGGGGAACCACTCTTGACCGATAAATTATTTATTTTCCCATTAAACTAACCCTAACCCTGTCTTTTTTTTTCCCTAGTAGATCAATAAATAATCAGTCAAGAGTGGTTCCCCTTTGATCATATTAGACTTATAAGTAAAGTCGACGGGGCGGCCTAAAGTCGGTGTCAGTGAAGGAGTCTATCCCCTTTTCAATAGCGCTAGACCAAGGAGATTGTTTTTAGCATCTGAGGTGGAGCGCCACACCTACCATGAGCTCCTTACTTTACAGCACAGATTCCTGTGCTACTCATACGCTGAGTTGGCGAGGACCGGTATCGAACTAGGAACCTTGTGGTTTCTAGCTGAACGCTCTACCGACTGAGCTAACCTGGCCCCCTCAAATGTTTTCTTTTCATTAAAAAAAAAAAAAAAAAAAAAAAAACAATACTGGTTGCCTGCACTAAGTGAAAGATTTTAATCCATAGATGTCAATTTTAAACATCAAAAAATTTTTTAAATTAAAAAAAATTCTTTTTAACCACATCCTGAGATGATTAAGCTATGAAAATGAATAGTAAAATAAAATAAAAACTTTTTTTTCCTAAAGGACCGGGATAGCTCAGTCAGTAGAGCGTTCGGCTAGAAACCACATGGTTCCTAGTTCGATTCCAGTCCTCGCCAACTCAGCGTTTGAGTAGCACAGGGACCCGTGCGGTAAAGTAAGGAGCTGATGGTAGGTGTGGCGCTCCACCTCGTATTCTAAAAAACAATCTCCTTGGTCTAACGCTAGTGGAAAGGGGATAGACTCCCTGGCTGATACCGACTTTAGGCCACCCCGACGACTCATATAGCAGGTGTGTTTTTTTTCAACATATCGATAGCATACAGTTAATTACAATTGATCTCAAATGTCATGTAGGGTTTAGGTAAAACTAAGCTTGAAAATGTTTGACTATTACAGTTTGCAGAATGTCCTGTGTATGACGTTAACTCTTAACATCCTGTTGAGAATTTTCTAAGCTCAGAGCCCCATTCCTATAAGGATTTATCAATAAATGGCTAAAAATGGCCTTTTTCATCTAAAGTTACCTGTTATTTCCCTTAAATCAGACTTTTAAATATGTTTAATATTACATTTAAACAAGTACCTATATGATTTTCCCAACTCTATTGCGCTTATGGCAAGCCCCAACCCCATTTTATCATATGGGTGCTAGAAGGTGGTGACTGAGGGTCTACATGACCTGGGAATGATGTTAAACTCTATCTGATGGTGAGGTTCCCGTTTTGGAGGTTTGGGGAATGTGGAGCATCCCTTCATCACCATTGCTCCCTGGTTCACTCTGACCCGGAGTGGTAGTACCTGTTAGGGTCCAATCTATGGGTTAAATAGAAAAATGTATTTATAAAAAAAATTGTATTATCCATTAATTGATTTATTTCAAAACTTTATTGGCATTAAATGTGACCCACTGAGGTTGATATGCCATAAAAAAAAACCAAACCAAACATTTAAACAAAGTCTATCATTTGGGGTGGATTAGGAAAATTAATGTGACTTCCAGCTGGGTGGAATGAGGCGGTA
The DNA here is from genome assembly GCA_023376005.1 of Doryteuthis pealeii. Lineage (NCBI taxonomy): Eukaryota > Metazoa > Mollusca > Cephalopoda > Myopsida > Loliginidae > Doryteuthis > Doryteuthis pealeii. The sequence continues at coordinate 9,739,610 of CM042164.1, read as the reverse complement.
TAGGACTTTTAAGAGTTAAACTGCAGCTAATAGTTCAATTCTGGAGCTCTTTTCTAAAATTCTTTTGAATTTAGATTTTTTCTAATTTATTAAAAAAAATGTTGAGTATTATCGTATAAATGCATCCAAATCTCATGCTCTAAAAAAAATGCTAGGTGGTACCTGCTGTAAATCCAACCTGTACTACTACTGAACTCCCTAGCTGTTTGAAGGTGTTTTCCTGAAAAGTTAATGCTATATGAAAGTGCTTAGCATTTTTTTAGGTCAGGATGCATTTATGCGATATGCACTTTTTTTTCTTTTTCTTTCTTTTTCTTGTATCTAAATTTTTTGGATCAAGTCTCCAATAGGCACCCCAAATTCTCAACTTAATGAAAGGTTCATATTTTAACTCATCACCAGTAACTTCTGCTTCCAAATTTTTGTAAACAAATGATTTTAATCAGAAGTTTATGGAGATGTTGAACTCCTAATAAATTGAATAATCTTTTCAAATCAAAACTCAATAGCAAAATCTTTTTTAAATAAATAATTTTTAATCAGAAATTTATTAATATTTTTCAACACTTACGAAATATATTTTTATACTAAAATAGTTTTTACTTAATCAGTAGAGAAATGCAATTATGTTTATTTAAATAAAAATACAGTTTTTATTTACAAAATAATTTTTATGCTTATTTAAATAAAAGGATGTCATTCAGAAATAGTATCGCACAACTTGTAAAAAATTTATTTATTTATTTATTTATTTTTTTTGTCAGATACAATATAATTGCAAAAAATCATCTGTTCATTTATTTTCAAATATCTGAAAGCGAAACTTACCAGTAATGAGTTAAAATATGAACCTTTCATTAAGTTGAGGATTTGGGGTGCTCATTGGTTACTTGGTCTAATTTTTTAAAACTTTTAAATTAAAAATACTAAACAAGCTTTGCTTTCAGATCCATTTAAATTTGCTAATAGACTTTCAGTGTCTGCACCGATTTCTTGTTTTTTAAATCTAAAGAACTGGGGAAGTTTTGGTAGATAATTTGAATGTGTTTATTCATGGTATATTTTCTGCTAACAAAACCTCCAACTTATGTCCAAGTGTATACATGGCAATTTAACCTTGCACTGTCCCAACTAACAAGGTATTGGAATTCCTTCCCTGTGCCCCCTCCCCCGTTTCAGTCTTTTGACCGATCTCGAGCTTTTGTCTCTTCCCTTTTCTTGCAGGATGTCAAAGGAAAGCGAAATTATAAAATGGTGATTATCTTTATTTTTTTTTATATTTATTTTTTCTTTCTTTCCACCTGATGACATCACTATATATTGCACGTCCAACTTTTCCTCTTCACTGATATTTTCAATAGAGGGTCTTTTTTTTCTTATACTAAACTCTGCATCTAACTTTGCCAATATCAACTTTTTTAGAAAAACCTTTTTCTCAACATAATCTGCGATACTGATTTAATTTTTCAATTTTTTTTATTTGGTCAAAAAAGTACTGAGACTGAATCCTTAAGAATGATTATAGAAAATATTAGTTTAAGAATAAAATGTGATTCTTATAATATGGTAGAAGGCTCAGAGTAACCTTCCAATGTAGGTACATATATGTACATGAAATAATTCAAACAAAGAGTTACATATAATAACAAATACAGACTTTATTGTCTGATCATGTGGACATTATGCATGACAAGATACTGTTGAGAATTTTGACATAAGGGGTGTGTTAAAGGCCCACTTCGACTCGCCTAAAACTATGTGACCAAGCTCTTGGCCAATCACTGGCAGTACTCTGCTGCTGTTATATTTATATCGGCTGTTCTGGTTATAACTACGCATAGCTGCTTTGAACCTTTGTGGATGACGGACCTCATAGAATTATATCACTGGACCTTTAACAATACGCTGGATAGGACTTATACACTTACCAAAGGATTCCATAATATGGTACAAACGGGACTAAAGAAAGAGTTCATTAAGAAATAAGTGAGTCACTTACTGATAGTTGGTGGGCAAAGCCCCTCCCCCCCCACTCTTAAGGGACAGACACCACATGTCTAGCCTATGTTTAGTGGTTGCTAGAGAATGAGAAACTCCCGGGCTGCTGTTTAAATACTCAGCCACCTATTGGTGAAACCTTCACAGTAAGGGAAGATAACCCCTATTTTTGGACACAAGTCCATCTCAGCAGGGGCAGACAATGGCTACAATAGAAAAGCTTTATCTACAACGAAAGGGTTAACTTTTTTTGTTTTAAATTTTTTTTAAATTTTAAAAAGTTATTGTAAAGTCGTTGGTGTGGCCCAAAGTCGGTATCGGTGAAGGAGGCTAACCCCTTTTCACAAGTGAGTTAGCGAGGCCAGTATTGAATTAAGAACCTTGTGGTTTCTAACCAAATGCTCTATCGACTGAGCTAAAGTGATGCCTTTGTATACCCAATGGAAAGGTGCTGCTGCATTCTGTTTCCTCATTGCTGAGAGGGGTGGCCAATCTATCTAGTGTCTTAATGTTCTGGGTATGATGTTACCTTCTCTGATGGTCAAGTTCCAGCTCAGGTGAGTGTGGGGAGTACCCTTCATCACCATTACTCCCAGGTCCACTGAGACCTAGTGTGATAATTCCTGTTAGGCATACCATAAAATCCAACCAACCAACCTGGTATTAACAAGTTAACTCCTATCAGCACAGTTGCCTCATCTTTGTTAAACCTGTCCCTTATTTGGACAATTACACAGCTTCTTTTTTTTTTTTGTAACTGTTGTATCACTTGTCACCATCTTGTCCTTGTTCACTGCTCCTCACGACTCCACCCCGAAAGCTTCATATTCATCTGTGTTAGAATGTTTGTTTATTCACAGTGACTTCCATTTTCACATTACTCCTTGCGACTCCTGTTAGGCCCGCTCTAATCAATCAGCTGGTCACGTCAAGATCTAGCACTTATGCATATTTACCAACCCCTCCACACGAGCAGGATGCGACACAAGGTCAATTTCTTAAGTGGAGTTAACAGGTTTGAATTCAGAGTTTTCCTTCTCCTAGACTGGTTACCTAGCCATGGTTAAAGAGTCCAGTCTGCCCTGCTATTTATCCATAGCTGGAGGGAGAGTAGAATTCATACCTTTCCCACGGGTATTAGCGCCATGTGAAATACCAACGGTATCATCCAAGAATTGAACTCGCGTTGACAAGTCCATTTCCTACGACTCTAACTGTTATACCTAGTACTTATACGATTGTCCCAAATCAATTGACCTTATGACAACACCATACCCTTTTTATCATATATGCTAGGTGGTGGCTGAGGGTCTTCATGTCTTGGGTATGACGTTAAACTCTATCTGATGGTGAAGTTCCTGTTATGAAGGTCTGGGGATTGTGGGGTACCCCTTCATTACTTCTAACCTGGAGTGGTTGTATCTGTTAGAGTCCCATCTATGGGTTAAATAGAAAAAAATGTGTTTATAAAAAAAAATTGAGGCAACTGTGCTGATAGGAGTAAACTTGTTAATACCAGGTTGGTTGGTTGGCTTTTACGGCATGCCTAACAGGAACTACCACTCTAGGTCTCGGTGGACCTGGGAGTAATGGTGATGAAGGGTACTCCCCACACTCACCAGAGCTCCAGAATTGGAACTTCACCATCAGAGAAGGTATTGTGGGAATCGATCCGTTCTCATCGGTGATTTCTGACAAATCTTTCTGGACTTTCTAGTCCAACAAAAGCCACACTCTCAAATGACCTCAGGGGTCATTGCTTGTCAATCACGCTGGTTAGTTTTAAACTAACTATACTATACATGCCTTTATGGCAAGCCCCCAACCCTTTTTTATCGGGTGCTAGAAGGCGGTGGCTGAGGGTCCTCCTGTCCTGGGTATGATGTTAAACTCTATCTGATGGTGAGGTTCCACTTCTTGCGGTCTGGGGAATATGGAGCACTCCTTCATCACTGTTGCTCCCTGGTCCACTCTGATCCAGAGTGGTAGTACCTGTTAGGGTCCCATCTATGGGTTAAATGGTAAAATGTGTTTATAAAAAAAAAATTGTGGATCCATTTAAGAATTAATTTATTTTAACTTTGTCAGTGAGGTTGATATAGTGTGTGGAAAAAAAAAATGCATGCTGATGGATTTTACTAATATATTTTGCAAATATAAAGCTTGCTAAAATAGGAATCTTAAATGCCAAGGGAACAATTTGAAGAAAAATTAGTTAAGGGGAATCGCCATGGTGTAGTGGTTAATGTACTGAACTGCAAGATCGTATTCCAGCCACATTTATGGTAATTTATGAGGAAGTGCGTCCCGGTTTCCTGCCTCAAAAATTGCTACCCAGTGACTATTAAAATAACGACCCCCAGCTCGTTGAAATTCTTGTTTCTTTATCGTAATTTGTCATAATTCTTGTTTAGATATGAAGATGGATATATAGTTTGGAATAGACTTAGATAGATAGATAGATAGATAAACAAACAAAATAATATATAGATATGAACAAATGGAGATAGATAGATATTTTCGACAAGTAAATGTATTTTGGGGGGGGGGTCGCATCTATTTTTGTCGTAATTCTTGTTTATTTAAACTAAAAACAAGACATTAAATAAACATGAATAAAAAAAGATTCTTAGTATTTAAAGTAATATAGATAAATATGAACAAATTGAGATAGATAGATATGAAGATGGATAGTTTTGAATAGACTGAGCTAGGTCGTTATTTTAATAGTCACCGGGTAGCAATTTCTGAGGCAGAAGACCAGGACGCACTTCCTCATAAATTACTACATTTACTTTCAGACTAATACCCTTGGGAAAGGTATGAACCTCCTCAGCTATGGGTTAAATATTACTATAAGAATTTGTTAGGTGTTGACTTGTAGCTGACACCTATATTCTTACAATGCATTAGGTTATCCAAAAGAGGGTAACCTAAGACTGAATATTTGCTAGGGAAAAGACAAGTCAATTAATACAATATCTATATATTAATACTCGTGTTCCTTAATTACGGTGTGTTCGTAGCTAACACCCATTCTCTTATAATGCATTAGGTTATTCAAAAGGTAACCTAACACTGAATATTCGCTAGGGAAAAAGACAAATCAGTTTATGCAAAATAACATTTAATTTTACAACATACAAAGAGGGACCTCCGATCAATCGGCTGGTCACGTCAAGCCCTAGCACCTATATGATTTTCCCAATGCCTATTGCCCTTATAGCGAGCCCCAACCCCTTTTTATCATATGGATGCTAGAAGGCGGTGACTGAGGGTCTACATGTCCTGGGATTGACGTTAAACTCTATCTGATGGTGAGGTTCCAGTTTTGGAGGTTTGGGGAATGTGGCGCACCCCTTCATCACCATTGCTCCCTGGTCCACTCTGACCCGGAGTGGTACTACCTGTTAGGGTCCCATCTATGGGTTAAATAGAAAAACATGAGTTTATAAACAAAATTGTATTATGCATTTAAGAATGAATTTATTTCACAACTTTGTCGGCATTAAATGACCCACCGAGGTTGATATGCTGTAAAACAAAACAAAGAGGGAACACCATTCCCGTCCCAAATCGGTCAGTGTTCCAAGGAATATGAAGAAGGGTTAAACGACAAAGGGGTGGAAACCACGGTTTCTCGGGTCTGGGAATACTGGTAGAGGCTGAGGAGGGAAGAACCACATCCATTGCTTCAAAGGTAGTTATTGTAAAAGACGGATATTCTGGGGTTCACCCAAAATGTCCACCGGACGTGGGAAAGCCCGTCTCTAATGTAAAAAAGAGAAAATTCTAGTTTGTCACCAATTGTACAACTGCTGTTCTACAAGGATGCTTTTGGCATTAAAGAACCCACAAAGAGGGTCCGGTTTAGCTCGGTCAGTAGAGCACCTGCCTAAGAATCGCAAGGTTTCTCGTTCGATACCAGTCCCCATCAACTCGCATGAGTAGCACAGATTGTGTAATCTGATCTCTACGGTAAAGTGGGAGCTGACAGTAGGTGTGGTGCTCCACCGCAGCACCATCTAGCTGGGCTAGCACTAATGAAAAAAAAGGATACTACTTTGCTGTCTAGCTGATACCGACAATTGGCCATTCTGCCAACTCCTATTTTTTTTTTTTTTTTTTTTTTTTTTTTTTTTTTTTTTTAATTAAAAAAAATTTTTTCTTGCCAAATTCAGTCTCAGTACTTTTTGAACACTTCGTATTAGGTTTATTAAAAGTATTTTTTACTTCTTTCTTAATCATCTTAACACGTTGCCTACATTTGCTCAAATGCCCTTCACCTCACTGACGTTCCTACATTTCCTTTTATTGCATCACTTTTAAAAGTATTGCTGGTACACATAGTGGGCTAATAATGTACTATGCCTCTATGGTATAATATAATGCCAACACATGTACAGCAATGGTAATTGACTGTTACATGTTGATACACATTTGGCACACGTATTCATCTGTGGTTTATTTATGGGTAGTATTTGCAAAGTTTCGTCCTGGCCACCTGCCTCAAAAACTGCTAGCCGGTGGCTGCTGAAAAAAAAACACCAGCTACGATTGAAGTCTGTAGCCGAAGCGGTGTCACTTGAGAAAAACCCAACCAACTTAGGTCGTTTTTCATGAAAACCCTACCCCCCCCCCAGTTAATCTTAAGTTTTATTACAAAATTTGTGGGTTCTGTTTTTTCTGGGTCACCCTGTATACAGGGTGACCAAAAAAACAGAGCCCAAATTATTTTCTTATTAAACTAACCCCAACCCTAACCTACTTTTTTTTTTTTTTTTTTTTTTTTTTTTTTTAACTGACACCGCTTTGGCTACGGACTTCAATCATAGCTGGTGTTTTTTGTTTTTTTTCAGCAGCCACCGTCTAGCGTTTTTTGAGGCAGGAGGTCGGGGCAGAACTCTGCGAATATACCCTATTTATGATTTGTATCTATTTCATAAATCCTATAATAGCAATATGTAATATAAAATAATTTTTAACAGGTTATTTGGCTGTGAATGAATTCCTATTTAAAAAATTTTCATATCACTATTTTCAATAAAGTTCTAGTATTATCTGCGTTATTCGTACTATTGTCCCCATCTTCATTGTCATTTTTACGTTTCGGCCGATATGCCCTCTGGCCTTCTTCAGCTATTTCTTGTCGGACTCGGGAACCTTCTCGGACTACGACAAGAAAGCTCTCGAGTTCAAAAATAAGGTTCCCGAGTCCGAGAAGAAATACCTGAAGGCCGGAGGGCATATCGGCCGAAACGTTGTACAAATGACAATGAAGATGGGGACAATAGTCCGAATAACGCAGATAATACTAATCTTCAAGCCTCATCTCAATCATTCAGAGAAAAAGTTCTAGTAATTAACATAGTTTTTCATCATTTCCACCTTATTTTAGTATATATGGATGCTGTTATTATAAAAAGTATCGGTCAGCATCCATCCGTCTACTGAAGACGATGGCATAGTGTCCACTTTAAAAAAAAAAAAAAAAAAAAAATCGTTATCTGCAGCTGTGTGAGTGGCTGATCAGATCAATTTTTGAATGTCAATCTCTAGTGCTGTGACCGCAAACAAACTGATGCTTGCTGGGGTTGCTGTTGTCTCTCCTTCCTTTTGGCTCTCTTTTCTGTGGCGGCTACTTTCCTCTTTCTCACTCCTTCTCGTTTCTTGTTTGACGAGGAATCACAGTCTTTTGCACAAGTCTCCCATGTGTTGGTGTTGATGTGGCATGTCTTCATGTCCCTCTTGCAGACATCTTTAAAATGCAGGCGTGGTCTCCCTACAGGTCGGGTGCCTTCCACTAATTCACCATATAGTAAAATATGCATTCTAAATATTTATTTTTTATTTATTTAAAAAAATTTTTTTAAAAGGAAATGGAATATTTGCAATAGTACATATGTGTACCAATACGTAGTCAACGTGTTAAGAGCTCATAGTTTTTTTTCTGATACTAAAATGTATCCTGCTACTAAACTGCCTAGTATGCCTAACTTTTAAAAATCTTTGTCATAAACTGTACTGATTACAATCTTTTTTAATCTATTTGTTTTAATAGAATTTGAATAGCTGAAAAATTGGTATTATTTGGATTAATCGGACTATTGTCCTCATCTTTATCTTCTCAAAATTTTTTCAAATATGCCCTTTGGCCTTCTTCAGGTATTTCTTGCCGGACTCAGAACCTTTGCAAACTGGGTAATCTCCTCCTTGAACTTGGGAACCTTCTCTTTAAACTGGGAAAATTTCTTGTTGGCTTCAGGAACCTTCACAAATAAGGTTCTGGGGTTCAACAAGAAATACCTTAAGGCCGAAGGGCACATCGTTCGAAACGTTGTGCAGATAACAATAAAGATGAGGACAATAGTCCGAATAATACAAATTATCAAGCCTCATCTCAAATTCAGAGAAATAACTGAAAATTTATCCATAACTTATTTACTGAAGTCTTTAGCATAAAATAACCCAACAAGAGTTGACGTGCCATAAAAATCCAGCCAACTCCCTAGCCTTTGGTGCTTGTCTTTTTTTATACCAGCACAATGAATACTTCCCTCACAAATGGGGCCACCTGTTGGCCGTGGATGGCGACCATGATGCTTAAGGACGGAACCCTGGTGGATGAGCAGTCTTATGTGCAACACTCTAATTTGCCCCTTACTTAGGTTAGACAGGTGGTTGGAGAGCCCACCTCTGATCAATTGGCTGGTCTCGTCAAACCCTAGCACCTATATGACTGCCTCAACCTTATTGCCCTTATGGCAAGCTCCAACCCTTTTTATCATATGGGTGCTAGAAAGCGGTGGCTGAGGGTATTCATGTCCTGGGAATGAAGTTAAACTCTATGATGGTGAGGTTCTGGGTCTGGGGGAGTGCGGATCACCCCTTCATCATTGCTCCCAGATCCACTCTGACCCGGAGTGGTAGTACCTGTTAGGGTCCTATCTATGGGCTAAATAGAAAAAATGTGTTTGTAAAAGAAATTGAGTATCCATTAAGAATGAATTTATTTCAAAACTACGCTCTGCTACCAAAGAAGAAAGAAAAGAGATAAAAGAGAAAAAAAAAAAGAGTAAGGATAAAGAGAAAAAGAAAAGATTCAAGTAGTAATGCTTAGGTATGACCAGAAAAGGCCAGTATAAATATCAGCAGCAGAGCACTGCCAGTGATTGGACAAGAAGTTGGTCACATGGTAGTCGGCGAGTCTATAAGTACAAGTGGCCATCTGGTACACACCTTTATATCAAAAAAATTTCAACAGCATTAAATGACCCACTGAGGTTGATATGCCATAAAACAAACCAATGAATACTTTAAAGTATAATGGCCGAGCAAATAACTTTTTTTTTTTTTTTTTTTTTTTTTTTTGTACAAGTTCTTTTATAAGAATCGTATAGACATCGTCAACAGCACTTAGGGGGAAATGTCAATTTTTCGCCGCTACGATCTTTGGACCAAATGGCAAATATCAAACGGTCTTCATCTGATGATTGCATAAGGCAAGAAACGGTTACCAAGCTCTGTTGACTGTCTACACTATTTATACCGAGATCTTAAGAACTTATTTTTTTATAAATATAGCAGTCCACATAACTCCTATAAAATGTGTCAAAAAAAAAAAAAAAAAAATCTAGATTTTTGCACTTTTTGACACACCGTTTATTCTTGAAAAACGAACACATTCCATTCATTCTTCATTTCTATCTTGGTAAATACAGCTTTAAAATTGGTACTTCTTTGACACACCTTGTATTCTGAAAAAAAAATAACATTCAATTCATTCTTCATTTCTATCTTGGTAAATACAGCTTTAAAATTGGTACTTTTTGACACGCCTTGTATCTGAAAAAAAAAATTAAAGAATGGAATGGAATGTAATGTAATTTTATTTTTTCTTCTAAATACAAGGTGTCAAAACACCTGTGTTTTTGACACACCTTCAAAGATGCTGATAGGTACGTGTCCTGTGTCCCTGACGCATAAAAATCTAAAAGGACACTGTAAAATAGTATCCATGTGTCCCGGTGTTTTTATTCCCCCCCCCCCAACATATCCCAGTTAATGTAAATACATTTCAATATTTTCTTAAATTAATTACATGCTATGGGGTACAAGGTAGGGGTTAGACGGTTTTAGTTTTTCATAGATAAAAACTCTACAATTTAAGAAACTTTAGTTGGGACCCATAAAATTTCCTGGGGGTGTCATTCAAATAAAATCACTGTGTCCCAGGACTCGCTAAACTATCAGCATCACTGCACCTTGTATACACATTCTCAATCAAATTACGAATACATTTCAACAAAGAATAAGCAAAAACCAAATGTTGATTTAATGTTATTTTATCAAAATTATTCTAGAAATTTTAAATGGTTTTTATATTGTTTGAGAATTTTTTCTGATATTAAAAAAAATATTTTTTTACATAAAATAAAACAAATAATTATGACTAATCTTTTAATTACAAAATATTTTTTTATTTTTATTTTTTTAATATTTAAAGAAATATTTTAAGTGTAATGTACTAGCCCCCCCCCCCTAACAACACCATCCGGATGGTGTGAAAATTAATTTTTGCGACTTTCATAAGAAAAAATGTAAACAGATCTTTGAAATTTTTTATTTTTAAAATTTTTTTTTATTAAGACATTAAAAAGATTTTTGTCAAATTTCAAATAAGTGTTTTCTTTGTAATAAAACAATATTTCTAAATTCAAATACTCAAGGTTTTTCTTTAGTGGGGCATCAAAACTTCTGTTTTAGTCTGTTTTAAAAGAAAAAAAAAAAACAACTTTCAACAGATTTTATGTCCGTGTTTTTGCAATAAATGTTTTATTTTTCTTGCACTCGTTATGTTACAATACAAAATATATTTTCTTTATTCATTTTAATATTCATTTCAATGTGTATATTCTAAAAGTTTTTATTTTGTGAGAATGTTTAGTTTTAAAGTGAGGGCTCGTTTTACAATTTAGGCATAAATTGGATCCTCCTTTTATGACCGTAATTTTGTTTTTTCGTCGACGATGATTAAAATCTGACGTTTTTATTTTAGAGTACCAAAGCCAAAAAGAAAAGAAATAACAACAAAAAGTAATCAACTTTTTACTCTTAAATTCCTGCCATAAAATTTGGCTTGGGCATTTTATGGTAGGAATTTACGAGTAAAAAATTGAAGTGTAAAAACGAAACCCCATTTTAAAACTAAGCATTCTCACAAAATAAAAACTTTTAGAATATACACATTGAAGTGAATATTAAAATAAATAAAGGAAATATATTTAGTATTGTAACATAACGGGTGCAAGAAAAATAAAAAATTTATTGCAAACACGGACATAAAATGGGGGTTCAGTTTATTTTATGGTAGGAATTTACAAGCAAATAGTCCTTCATTACCGAAGATTGACCATTTCTTGTTTGCAAATAATTTTCCCATAAAATTGTTAGATAATTTTAAATATTTATTCAAATAAAACACATATATATGAAAAATCAATAATACTGGGCATGTATTTATTAAAACTCTTAACAATGTGGACTATTTAATGTTGCTTAATTTTTGGGTGTATGTATATGTTTCGTGATCCCTTCCTCTGGTGAAAGAAACTCTCACTTTCTCTTCTATGGAAAGTCAGTCTGATTTGAGGTGTTAATGTTTCCTTTGTATCTGTCTGATATCTGGGCTGTCAACATGTATCCGAGATGTAACCATTTCATTTCTTTATATATTTTGCCTTCATACATTAGGAAAACATTCGACACTGAAGGTGTTAAAATACTAACGATGGCATTACTTCAAAATACATTAAATACTTATCGATTTTATTTTCTGATAATGATGTTTGACTCTGTAACATTGTGGGTTCTATTAAAAGAAATGAAGTTGTAGGTAAATTTCTATGTAACATGGCGGGATCCATTTGGAGTGTCTCTGTTCGATTTGATGGGTCTAATTGAAGTAGTATGTAATTTCTATACTTATCTTCTACTTATCTAATTGTAGGAAGCGTGTGGTGTAATGGTTAAAGTCATGGGAAATGGACTCGTCTCCCCGAGTTCAAATCCTGGATTGGTAATTGCATTTCATTTAGCGCTAATATCCTTGGGAAAGGCATGAATCCTACTCTCCCTCCAGCTATGGGTAAATAGTAGGGCAGACTGGGCTCTTTTATCTTGGTTAGGCGACCGGTCTAGGAGAAGGAAAACTCTGAATTCAAAATTGCTGAACTCTGATTAAGAAATTGACCTTGTGTCGCATCCTGCTTGTGTGGAGGCGTCGGTAAATATATATACTGTTCTATTTATCTCTGGATGAGATCTAGTTGGTTCTCTGCTATTCTGGAACAGAGTTGCTGGTATTTTGCATTGATGTTGGGCTGACTAGCTTTTTTCTTCAAGGGGTCTGGAACAACTTAGAAATCTCTTCGCATATCGTGTCTTGTGCTGTTGTTAGTTTTTAATAATGAACACAAGACGTTTTTGTTTTTTTCTGAGCTCACTTATTTTATCCCAATTGAAAGGCCTTGAACAGATACACTGCCATTGCGATGTCTCCTCCAAGCTCTCGGCCGGACTGTCTGTCATCTCCAGGAAAAACTCTCTCCTCACCAATTCCCTTTTAACCTTGTTAACACTTTATGACCAATCGGAAGCCAACAGGTCAGCCTTTCACACGTCATCCCAAATTCTAGTTAATAGGGCCAGTTTAGCTCAGTCGGTATAGCGTTCGGCTAGGAATCCCAAGGCTCCTGGTTCCATGCCGGCCCTCGCCAACTCAGCATATGAGTAGCACAGGGATCTGTGCGGTAAAGTGAGGAGCTGATGGTAGGTGTGGCGCTCCACCTCAGATGTTATAATAATCTCCTTGGTCTAGCGCAAGTGAAAGGGGGATAGACTCCCTCGCTGATTGGCTGATACCGACATTCGGCCGCCCTGACAACTTTACTTACTTTTACTTACATAACACATAACTAAAATCCACATCTCATTATTTTACATCTGTTTTTAACACTGCATGCTTTCCTAGTTGAATGTGATCGGCTTTATTAAGTGCTGCGTAAGAAAACTGTTTTTACAAATGGCCAATGCATGCAGTATTGATAATTGCCAGATGTGTAGGTGCTTTTGTAGTTGAAGATGTGCAAAAAGTGAATATTACTTTTTTATTAGATGAAGTAGTGTGGCTTTCACTCATTGGGACCTTTTTTTTTTTTTTTTTTTTTTTTTTGGTACTCTTCACGAGTTCCATCCCAGCCTCCTGCCTAAAAAACCGCTAGTCGGTGGCTGCTGAAAAAACACCACCTATGATTGAAGTTTGTAACCGAAGTGATGTCAGATTGAAGTCTGTAACCGAAGTGAATGAGAAAAAAAAAAAAAAAAAAAAAAAAAAAAAACAACCGGGTTAGGGTTGGGTTTTCTGGATAAACGCCCTACCCAGTTAAAATTAAGTTTTATTACAAAATTTGAAAAAACAGCCCAAATTATTTATTTTCCCATTAAACTAACCCTAAACCTTTTTTTTTTTTTTTTTTTTTTTTTTTTTCTTTCCAAGTGACACTGCTTCAGCTACGGACTTCAATCATAGCTGGCGTTTTGTTTTTTCTTTTTTTCAGCAGCCACTGTCTAACGGTTTTTGAGGCAGGATTTCGAGATGGAACTCCGCAAATTTTTTTTTTTTTTCTTGTAAAAGAGTTAGGAAACTCTTGTGATGCATGTTATTTCCTATTTTTTTATTTACTTATTTATTTATTTATTTATTTTTTTATATATAAAAAATTATCAAGACTTGGTCTTTAAAAAGAAAAAATAACTTGGAGGATTTCATATTTAAATGCTCTAATAATTTCATGTCTATATTTCCTGACATATAGGTATGAACTGTGATGCTTAAGGATGGAATCCTTGTGGCTGAACAGTCCATGACATGCAACACGCCACTTGTCATGACCCTATTGCCTTTATGGCAAACCTTCAACCCTTCTTTTTATCATATGTGCTAGAAGATTGTGGCTGAGGGTCTTACTCTTGGGTATGACGTTAAACTGCATCTAATGATGTTCCTATTCTGGGGCACTGGGGAATGTGGAGTAACCCCCCTTCATTGCCATTACTTCCAGGTCCACTCTGACCCGGAGTGGTTGTACCTGTTCGGTGTAGCACTCCACATCTATGGATTAAATAGAAGAAATGAGTAAAAAAAAAAAATTGAACTTTAAAAAAATAAGTTAATTTTTGTTTACTTATTTTCTTCTATTTAACCCATAGATAGGACCCTAACAGGTAATACCACTCATCTATGGGTTAAATAGAAAATGAGTTAAAATATGTGGTTTTTTTTTTTTTTTTTTTTTTTTTTCTTTAGAAAAAAAAAAAATTTTCAATACTCATCAAGGTAAAATAGAAAAAAATGTCTTCGGCATAGAATAACCCAACAAGGGTTGATATTCCGTAAAATCAGAAAACAAAGGGTTAATATCTAAATTTAGGCAGTGCTAAAAGCTAAGTGAGACAATTGGTTTAGTCTCCAAGTCTTGGTGCGAGAATTTGGCTTTCTCAGTACATATATTCAATTAGAATAAAACATTTTGGTAAGCATTTAATAAATTCTCAACAGGTCATATTTGATGTAAACAAGAATAAACTCCTCCACAATTTTTTTGAAGTCTTGGCTCCTTCTTCCAGCGAAATGTAAGGGGCTATTAATTTTTAATCTGATTAGCTGGCAATTAAAAACGTTGTTCAATGGCCGAGGAGTCTAGACACATTTTTTTAAGAAAGGATGTGTGGCCTTGTGTAGTACTTTTAAACTGGGTTTGGTAAAAACATAAAATGAATTGTTACTTTGTGTCTAGTAAAGGGAGGTAATTCATGAGACCTTATTTAATAATTTTTTAAAAAGTTCACGGTATAAGATTACTGCTAGGTTAATATCAGTTATTTTATTTATTTTTTTTATTTATTTATTTATTTTTTATTTTTTTTTTGTGGTAATCTTGGCAAAGAGGTTGGGGGTAAAAAAAACCCCAACAAAACAAATTAAATTCCAGCCTTTTTAATGAAAAGTCCTTGAGTATAAGAATAAATGCAATATTGTAAAAATCCGTTTTCATATTTTCAATCTTCGGACTCGCTAACTATCTCTCCATCTTTACTACTTGAGATCCCCTGTGATCTACTGTATCTTTACTCAACAAATGGATATGCCACTTAGCCAATAAATTTTTTTGTCGCCATCAAAAACTTTTTTTTTAATTTTTTTTTTTTTTTTTATTTCTAAAAACAGTTTTTTTTTCACAACTTTCCTGTCTATGACCCAAGGTTGAAATTAGTTGAGAAACCCTCAAAATATAACATTCTTATTAATCTTATCACTTTTGTATACACACGCACACACGTACATATACATACATACGCATACGCACGCATACGCACACATACACATATACATATACGCGCACATGTACACACATATACGCACGCACACATATACGCACGTGCACATATACATATATGCACACACACACACACACACAGTAGTAAAATATGGAAATCCAACAATATGTAGAAAATGAAGAAAAAAAAAAGTATTTCACAAAGATGAATTTATTCTTGATGGTGACATCAATGTTTTAACGTTTGAGTTTTTTCTTTTTCTTTTTTTTTTTCTTAAATAAATCTTCAAGATTGTGATTAGATTGTAAATTAGATTAGGTATTTTAAACAATCCACTGTTCCATCACCTATCCTAAACGACTCTTACTTAATTCTGCTGATACTAAATTCAGACCATTGATACTTTTCTCCTCTTTTAATCTATGATGTCTCGAAGAAATACATCAAACTTTTGACTGTTTTGGGGGTGTCTTCACTTATACCAATCACATTCTTAACTTTCAAAAATGAACACGGTTCCAAATTTGATTATGAGCCTTTCTACGTATACAATTTCCCCAACTTCTGTTATTTCAAAGAAATACATCCATTGCTGTTTAGACAACACTTTCCATCTTAACTGACCTGGTAAACGTTCATAAGGTCATTAATCATCTTAACAGCAACCTTGAGCACCTTTTTGATCTCCATCTTTCTAACACACGTGGGCATGCCTACAAAGTCAGAAAACAGCATTGCTCACGTGACTTTCGGAAACATTTTTTCACGCTCAGAATTGCGGAGACATGGAATAAACTGCCCGCTTCTGTTGTAGGCTGCTGAAGCACTGAGTCTTTCAAAGCCTCCATGCTTCCTGTGTCCCGCCCACACTATACCTGATGCCGCTCTCCACATACATATGCGCGCACACATACATGCATATTACTCCTGTAAACTGTTCATGTTCCTGACACTAATACATTATTCTGTGTACTTGACATGAGACTTTGATGAGTTGTGGTGCACCTGAGCACTATACACAATAAATTTTATTATTATTAATGTCCTGATGAAGGTTTATTAAAAAACTGAAACGTTTTAAGCTCAACTTCACCATCAAGAATAAATTAATCTTTTTGGAATTTTTTTTATATATATACTAGCCGGAAAATGCGCCCTCTGGGTGTAAGTATTTAAATTTTAATACAATACATTAATTTCATTAGTCTAATTAAATTCATTAGTCTAATTAAAGTCGGTATGCATATAAAAAGATAACTTATTTTAATTACACATTTCAATTGGTTTCTATATAAAATCATTTATAGGATTGATTTTAATACGTTGGAGAATAACACAATGTTAGAGATCAATAACACCAAGTGATTTATTAAACCGGTTTTGTTAAAACCAGTATGCAAATTAACCCCACTATATATTATGTAAATCTTTATTTCTTAGGAATATATAAGACACATTGCAGAATTTTAAACACACTAATAACATGGGTAGTTTTTTTTAGGCAAATCTAACTCGGATTTTCATAGAAACATTAATAATATTTATTCCAAATATAAATAATTTTGACTATAAATTAAATACTGATTGATAAACTTAGGCAATTCCTGAGGGTATTGTGACGTATGCAGTGACTTTTCTGTTACATACACCCACTGAATCTCCTTTATAATATAATATATACTTGCAGAAAGCAAATATCCTCTAGGTGGTGTAAAAATTAATTTTTCAAAGATAGTGCCTGATATTTGTCCTGCCAGGGGGTTAAAGTTCAAGGTTATTTCCTATAAGTCAAACATAAACAAAGGGGGAACCACTCTTGAGTGATAAATTATTTATCTATTGATCTACTAGGAAAAAAAAAGTTAGGGTTGGGTTTAGGGTTAGTTTAATGGGAAAATAAATAATTTATCAGTCAAGAGTGGTTCCCCTTTGTTTATGTTGGACTTATAAGAAATAACCAAAGTTCAATATTAGAGGATTTGTATCAGAAGTAAAAGCATCAAATTTATTAAAGGGGTGTAAAAAAAATAAACAAAAAAACAAAAAAACAAAAACATTTAAAATGGAAACTTAGTTCCATCCCTCTCAAATAAAATGTTGCGTGTATCAATTAATTATTAATTATTTTGAATATTTTACACATAAATTTTACATAAAATCGTAGGTATTTATTTATTTTTAAAATTTTCCTCTAAAAAATGAATTTTATTTATTAGACTAGAAAAAAACCCCCAAAAAACACCCTCTGGGCAGTGTAAAAATTAATTTTTGAAAGATATTACTTGAGAGTGAGGAGTTAAAAATTCAATATCAGAGGGTTTGAATCTTAAATAAAATCATCAAATTTATTAAGAGTAAAAAAAATAAAACAACTTGAAATGTAAACTTAGTTCCGTCCCTCTCAAATAAAATGTTGTGCGCATCTATTAATTATTAATCAAATAATTATCTTAAATATTTTGCACATACATTTTACACAAAATTGTAAAGACGGGCGGTCGGAGAGGCCCCCTCCGATCAATCGGCTGGTCATGTCAAGCCCTAGCACCTATAATTTTCCCAACCCTATTGCCCTTATGGCAAGCCCCAACCCCTTTTTATCATATGGGTGCTAGAAGGCGGTGGCTGTGGGTCTACATATCCTGGGAATGAAGTTAAACTCTATCTGATGGTGAGGTTCCAGTTTTGGAGGTTTGGGGAATGTGGAGCACCCCTTCATCACCATTGCTCCCTGGTCCACTCTGACTCGGAGTGGTAGTACCTGTTAGGGTTCCATCTATGGGTTAAATAGAAAAATGTATTTATAAAAAAAAATTGTATTATCCATTAAGAATTGATTTATTTCAAAACTTTATCGGCATTAAATGACCCACTGAGGTTGATATGCCGTAAACAAAACAAACAAAATTGTAAGTATCTATTTGTAAACTTTTTAATTAACCTCTTGTTACTGAATAAAAGGTGAGAGTAAAAAAAATAATTTAAAAAACTGATTACAGGTTTGTTTATTCTATGTATTGACGATTTTCGGTATTGTGACGTAAGCAGTGACATGTCTTCAGTTACAGACAAATGGAGATCAAATCTCTATTAATACTAGCAAAAAAAAAAAAATCCTCTGGGTGGTGTAGGAATTTGACGTAAGCAGTGACATAGTTTTGGTTACAAATAGACCAAATCTTAATTATTAATAGATCTATTAATATTTTGAAGGCCAATACAATGCGTATGAAAAATAAAAACAAAAGATGTTATTTTTGTCTTATCGATTGACATGAACTTCATCATCAGTTTCTTTTCAGAAATGGACGTGCTTATGTTTTTATTTGTGTGGTTATAATTTTTCTTCTTATTTCCTTTTCCTCTCCTTTTTTTTTTTTTTTTTTTTCTTTCTTCTCCTCCTTTATGAATGAAATGGGCAAATAACTGTAATTTTTTTTTTTTTTTTTTTTTTTTTTTTTTTTTTTTTTTTTTTGTTGTTGAACAAATGTTCCTAATATTTGTCTGTCATCCGGTCAAATGTTCCAAGTGTGTTGCCTGCCATGTCAAAATTCAAAATAAAAAAATTAATATATCTATATATGTATAAAGTTTAGTGTTTCTTCAGTGTAAAACTCTAAAGAGGGGGGGGACATATTCATTAGTACTAAGGGCTCTAATCTTACCAATTCTTAAATTTAAAAAAATTTTTATTTATTTATTATAGAGGATGGGGGTGATTTTTGTGTAATTGTCTTGCAAATTGCTTTACATACTAAAATGTTTTTGGAGGATATGTGCTTAATTGAAGTCGTACCTAATTTTTGAAAATTAGTTAGTTAATAATTAATGAATTTAGGTGGGCATATATGTTCAAATGTGAGGCTAAACAAATCGAGAAAATGTCAATCCCTGAATGTACATTTCGACCTATTAGGTCTCATCAGCAAGGTTATAGACATGGGAGACTGCTCCGTGTGTGACTCGAAACCTCGACTGTCAAGCTGACAGGTGGAGATTCTAACCAGACGAAGAACTGGGATTGGCCAGCTGGTGTAGTGGTTAGAATCTCCGCCTGTCAGCTCGGCAGTCGAGGTTTCGAGTCACACATGGAGCAGTCTCCCATGTCTATAACCTTGCTGATGAGACCTAATAGGTCGAAATGTACATTCAGGGATTGACATTTTCTCAATCTGTTTAGCCTTACATTTGAACATATATGCTCCCCTAAATTCATTAATTATTAACTAATTTTCAAAAATTAGGTATGACTTCAATTAAGCAGATATCCTCCAAAAAATGTTGGCTAAAAGCCATATCAAATAAAGTGTTTATTTACTCTGACTGTCCTTTCAAGTAGTGTAGAGAGGTGCTCCCTGGGGTGGGGCAAAGCCCACAGAAGCTGAGTAACATATTTGGATCCCCACCCACAGATAATTATCCATGGTAGTGATTGTTACAGAGGCCAGGTAAGTACACAATAATAAAGGTCTGCTCCATTAGCTCCTTAACCATTACTCTCCCATATGGTGGAGGGGGGTCTCCTATACATAGTTTAGAGAACAAAATGTTTGGATGTCATTCCTGAGTAAATGACTGGATAATAGATCCTGGGATTCCTGCCCCCATTTTTGGGGTGGAGGTGGGGGTTACAAATAAGAATCTAAAATCTGTAATTTTATTTGTGGATGCCTTTCTGAACAAAATGTCAAATGACTTTACCTTGGGGTGGGGGGGGATAAAGAATAAAAATTATTGCAGGAATTGGTAGATTATTTCTTTTTTCACTCCTTTTCCCTACTTCTCTCTGTCCTTTTTTTTTTTATTCCTATCCTTCTGTCTTTTTTTTTTCTTTTCTCTCTGTCCTTTCTTTCTTCTCTCTGTCCCTTTCTTTCTTCTCTCTGTCCCTTTTCTTTCTTCCTTCTCTCTGTCCCTTTCTTTCTTCTTCTCTCTGTCCCTTTTCTTCTTTCTCTCTCTGTCCCTTTCTTTCTTTCTTCTCTCTGTCCCTTTTCTTTCTTTCTTCTCTCTGTCCCTTTTCTTTCTTTCTTCTCTCTGTCCCTTTCTTTCTTTCTTCTCTCTGTCCCTTTTCTTTCTTTCTTCTCTCTGTCCTTTTCTTTCTTTCTTCTCTCTGTCCCTTTTCTTTCTTCTTCTCTCTGTCCCTTTTCTTTCTTTCTTCTCTCTGTCCCTTTTCTTTCTTTCTTCTCTCTGTCCTTCTCTCTGTTTCTTTCTTTCTTCTCTCTGTCCCTTTTCTTTCTTTCTTCTCTCTGTCCCTTTTCTTTTTTTCTTCTCTCTGTCCCTTCTTTCTTTCTTCTCTCTGTCCCTTTTCTTTCTTCTCTCTGTCCCTTTTCTTTCTTTCTTCTCTCTGTCTTTCTTTCTTCTCTCTTCTTTCTTTCTTCTCTCTGTCCTTTCTTTCTTTCTTCTCTCTGTCCCTTTTCTTTCTTTCTTCTCTCTGTCCTTTTCTTTCTTTCTTCTCTCTGTCCCTTTCTTTCTTTCTTTCTTCTTCTCTTCTTTCTCTCTCTGTCCCTTTTCTTTCTTCTTCTCTCTGTCCTTTCTTTTCTTTCTTCTCTCTGTCCCTTTTCTTTCTTTCTTCTCTCTGTCCCTTTCTTTCTTTCTTCTCTCTGTCCCTTTTCTTTCTTTCTTCTCTCTGTCCCTTTTCTTTCTTTCTTCTCTCTGTCCCTTTTCTTTCTTTCTTCTCTCTGTCCCTTTCTTTCTTTCTTCCTCTGTCCCTTCTTTCTTTCTTCTCTCTGTCCCTTTTCTTCTTTCTTCTCTCTGCTTCTTTCTTTCTCTCTGTCTTCTCTTCTTCCCTTTTCTTCTTTCTTCTCTCTGTTTTCTTTCTTTCTTCTCTTCCCTTTCTTTCTTTCTCTCTCTGTCTTCTCTCTTTTCTTTCTTCTCTCTGTCCCTTTTCTTTCTTTCTTCTCTCTGTCTTTCTTTCTCTCTCTCTGTGTGTGTGTGTGTGTGTGTGTGTGTTTTATAAAATGAAGCTTGTTCCAAATCTTCGAAAAACACATCACACAAATTTTTTAATTTTTTTAATTTTTTTTTTTACCCTTTTCATCTAAAGGACTTCTTAAAATTACTTCCTGTATGTACCCATCCTTACCTAGATTATATAGTATCCGACTAAATTCAAGTATACACTTTTTAAAATCTCATTGCTTACCATTGGATAGCAGTACCTATCAGACGATGTGCTTATTGGGAAAATGTTACAATGGAAATTTGTGCATGTTAACCCCCATTTACCAATAACACAATAATAAAACTTCATGAAATGAGATGCCATATCAACAGTGTTATTATTAATGCAAGTGATCCTAATAAACAGAATGCTCGATTTATGGAAATTCATTAAATTTGCAAGTCTCTCGGAGTTATTCCCCTCAGCCTATTTATTGTTTCCTATTTTCTCATACCACAGCCAGTAATTTGGTCCCAAGTGACCCCCAAAGGAATCTTGTAAAATTCTATTCTAGGATAGTTTTGTTTTGAATGGCATCTCTGGACACACGTGCACACTAGGGGAGGTTGGTTTATTTTAACTGTAATGTCTCCCATGTGGCAAAAGCTGCAAATGTTTGCCTTCATTTGAGGAAATAGATGTCAATCTATTAAAATGTTATCACTGTTACAACTTACTTATTAGTTTTTGTTTTACGGCATATCAACCTCAGTGGGTCATTTTAATGCCACTAAAATTTGAAATCAATTCTTAATAGATAATACAATTTTGTTTATAAACTCATGTTTTTCTATTTAACCCATAGATGGGACCCTAACAGGTACTACCACTCCGGGTCAGTGTGGACCAGGGAGCAATGGTGATGAAGGGGTGCTCCACATTACCCAAACCTCCAAAACTGGAACCTCTGCATCAGTTAGTTAATGTCATTCCCAGGACATGTAGACCCTCAGTCACCACCTTCTAGCACCCGTGATAAAAAGGGGTTGGGGCTTGCCATAAGGGCACTAGGGGTGGGGAAAATCGTATAGATGCTAGGGCTTGACGTGACCAGCCGATTGATCGGAGGGGGCCTCTCCGACCGCCCTTCTAGCCCAAGAAAGGGCCAAAGTGGAGTATTGCATGTCATGAACTGCTCATCCACCTGGGCTCTATCCTTAAGCATCACGGGTTGTCGCCAACAGGTGGCCCCATTGGGGGACTCTTACCCCTCTGCAGAGGTGCAGTCAGTGCATTCTAATGCCCCACCGACAGGGCGGCTTACTTTTTTACGTAAAAAGCAGTATATCGGTACCTCTTTAGGGTTACATCTATGGGTTAAATAGAAAAATGATTTTTTATTTTTTTTTTTTTTAAGAAAAAAATTAAATACCTAATCAAGCATGAATAGAACAAAATATCTTTGGCAGAAAATAACCCAACAAGGGTTGACATGCTGTAAAATCCAGCAAATCAATCCTTTTAGCTAAGGGTAAATAGTTTGGTAGACTGGGCTCTTTAACCTTTTATATGGTAACTGGTCTAGAAGGAAAAAATCTGAATTCAAACCTGTTAAACTCCACTCCTATTTGTGCAGAGAGTTGGGTATATATACATATATTAGGACTTCTTTCTGAATAAGTTTAGAGAAAAAGCATCTTACCAGCCCTTTTGATGCAAAGGCAAGAACTGTTTCTCTTCGTAATTTCCCAGAAGGTTCCACATTTTATATTGTAACCAGGTTTTTTAACCTCAAATTATGAGGGTTTTTTTTTTTTTAAATCTCAAATTATGAGGATTTTTTTTTTTTTTTTTTTTTTTTTTTTAACCTCAAATTATGAGTGTTTTAACATCAAAAGGAAGAAAACTGGTTAATCTAACAATATAAAACCAGAACTCTTGGAATTTAAGTTTATTTTTTCTCTAATTTCAGGGTATATTCTCAGAAGTATTTGAACTTCATGCAGATGATCTTGACAACGAAATATTTGATAATAACGAAGTGTAAGTATAAACATTTTTTTTTTTTTCTGATGTGAGCACTTACTGTCAGCTCCCTACTTTTTTTTTTGTGCTGGAAATTTTTGCATAAATTTAATCAATTTCTCTGAATCTGACTTTTTTATTTTTTACTATTTTTAATTTAATTTATTTTTCTGTTCTTTTTAAATGGAAGACCCTTCACAGAAGCCAGATTCCCCATTAATATTGGTATCACAGGACATGTGGCTGCGACAGGAAAAGTAAGTAACTATTCTTTTGTGCTCTTTTTTGAGCTCTTTTTTTTTTTTTTTTAGCTTCGAAATATTCTTTTGATTACCTCTGGGCATAAGTATGTAAGGAAGTATATTAATTTTGAAAGAACTAACAAAAATAAGAACAAATATAAAGATTACTTATTTTGATTTAAAAAAAATTTTTTTTATTATATAAAATCATTCATAGGATTGATTTTAATGTTGGAGAATAAAACAATATATTATAACACAAAATAATTATTTATTAAACCGGGTTTTGTTAAAACCAGTATGCAAATTAACTACACCATATATTATGTAAACCTTTATTTCTTAGTGATATATAAGACACATTGAAGGATTTTAAACACAAATAACATGGGATGTTTTGAAGCAAATCCCTGATTTTCATGGAGACATCATTAATGAATATGCTTTATTCTATGTATTAATGATTTTGACTCTAAATTAAATACTCATTGATAAACTGTCACAATTCCTGAGGGTATTGTGACAGAATCAGTGTAGGTTCAATTATACACAGAATCTCCATTATAATAACTAGTACAGAATAAACGCCCTCCTGGCGATGTAAAAATAGATTTTTGAAACACTGCCTGAGGGGTGGGAGTAAAAAAAAAAATTCAATGTCAGCGAGTTTGTACCCCAAGTAAAATCATCAAATTCATTAAAGGATTAAAAAATAAAAAAATTTGAAATGTAAACTTTAAATATGTATTAAAATAAAACAAACTTGAGTAATGTGACGTAATTTTTGTTACAGACAAAAACTGGATGCGAATCTCTATTATTAGTAGACATAATGGCCATTCTGAATTTCCAATGTATTGCAATCAAGCAAATAAATTACATTTTTATAATTTAATATCATCATGAAATGAATACATGAGCAATAATACTTGTATGTATTAATAATATTGGCTATAAATTAAATACTCATTGATAAATTTGCACAATTCCTGAGGGTATTGTGACATAAGCAGTGATGTTTCAGTTATGCACACAGAATCTTCATTATAAGATTGTGTGAAACTAATATTGACGGTTGGAAATCTGATAAAATAAAACTGGAATTTATTCCTAGCTATAGCCATGTCCGCACGGCTGGATCGGCCTGGCCTGGGCCGGGTAGCTGTTTGGAATTTCTATCTTTGGGAATATCTTGTCTTGTGTCATTGAATGTTTTTAATTAAAGAACTGTACAATTTCTAAACGTCTTGTCCAACACTCAATTTATTGATTCTTTGACTTAGTTTGTGACAAATTTGAAATAATTTTTTTTTCTTTTCTCAGATACTGAACATTCCAGATGCTCATGCGGATGAACGATTTGATCCTTCGGTAAGTCTGAATAAAATTCCAAAACGAACCAGCTTTCTTAAAAAGAACCAATCTTGTAAAATTCTATCCAAAATCATAATTCTCAAGCGCCGTGTTGACAGGGCTTAGAATAAACGGACTGTATCCCCGGTATTCTGGGTATGGCATTAAACTGCATGTAACAGTGAAGTTTCACTTCTGGAACTGTATGGAGTACTCCTTCATTACAAACTAATCTGTGTCCTAAGTATGACATCAAACTCTATCTGAAGTTCCAATTCTGGAGCTCTGGGGAATTTGGAATACGCCTTGATGATCATTACTAGCAGGTCCACTCTGACCGGGAGTGGTAGTACCTGTTAGGGTCTCATCTATGGGTTAAATAGAAAAAATGAGTTTAGAAGAATGTTTGTAAAAATTTTAAGAGAAATTTTAGTACCCATCAAGAATAAATAAAACAAAACATCTTCAGCCAGGGTTGACCTCCATGTTTCTAACACACGTGGGCATGCCTAAAAAGTCAGAAAACAGCATAGCTCACATGACTTTTTGAAACTTTTTTTCATACTCAGTTGCTGAAGCATGGAATAACCTGCCTGCATCTTCTGTAGGCTGCCGAAACACTGCATCTTTCAAAAGCTTCATGCTTCCTATAATTTGCCAACAAGAAGGGCCGGGTTAGCTCAGTCGGTAGAGCATTCGGCTAGAAACCACAAGATTCATAGTTAGATACTGGCCCTCGCCAACTCAGTGTATGAGTAGCACAGGGATCTGTGCGGTAAAGGAACTGATGGTAGGTGTGGCGTTCCACCTCAGACACAAAAAACAATCTCCTTGGTCTAGCGCTAATGAAAAGGGGATAGACTCCCTCGCTGATTGGCTGATACCGACTTTAGGACCCCCCCCCCCGACGACGTTTTATACATGATACCACCCCTCCATACACATATGCACATACATGCATATTATTACTGTACACTAGTCATGTTCCTGACATTAGTACATTATTCTGTGTGTAAAATCCAGAGTACTTTTACGACCATTGTGGTGGTCGACTTGGGCCAAAAAGGGTAAGTGTTCGGATCACGTCGGGGTCACCAGTTGTAAGATTCAAAGTGGTAATACTTGAAGATAAAACTCTGACAAAGGTTGATAGACAAAACATTTTATATACAGCACAAGAATAAACAGGGTACATAATACATACATACATAAGTAATATAAATACATATACAAGAGTAGAAATAATGATACATTCATGAATGGTAAAATACAAGATATTTAGGTATCAAAGAGATACCTAAATGTACATAAAAACATAGTTACGGATACATGACTAAAGGATAGTCATATATCGTATAAGAGACTTACTAGCAGTGAGTGGCCAATGTTAAGGGCCAAAGCCCCAACGAGAAGGGGGTAGACAGTCTAACCCATAGTGTCACGTAGGTCGAGCAGCAAGGAAAGAGACGTTCAAATCAGCCGCTTAAATATCAAAGGCCCCTAGCGGGAACCAGCGAAACTAAACGGGCAGACAACTTCCCAGGCAAATCCGAAAATAACGCCTACATGTGTATTATACATGAGACTTTGATGAGTTGTGATGCACCTGAGCACTATACACAATAAATTTCATTATTTTACTTATCTATTATACTAAAGCTGGGTGAAACAATTGTTGCATAATCTATGTGGTAGCATAGACTATTGGCAACACCCTGTTGAATAGGGCTTTCAAATCGGCACGTAGACGGCAGTTTCCGTGGAAAAACACCAGACGTTGGTAAAAGCGGGAATCTTGCATGTCATGTGATTTGACTATTTAGTCATTTGCAGCCGAGATGTGAAGTAGGATAGACGCATCCTACTTCGACTGGACTCGGCTCCGCACAATGAGTTATGGGCAAATAAATCTTGTGCAAGAAAATACATCTTGGAGTTAATTAATTGCATGATGAAAGGAGTTAACCCAGAAGAAGCTCTTAGACGTAAAGATGAAAAAACAGCCAGACTCAGCAGAAGCAGTAAAGGAAGAAGTAACAAACAAGTCTCAACTCTCTCTGTCTCTCTCTTCTCTCTCTTCACTGTTCTGTCTCTCTCTCACTGTCTCTGTGTTCTCTCTCTCTCTTCTCTCTCTCTCACTCTCTCTCTCCACTCTCTCTCTCTCTCTCTCTCACTGTCTATCCGCTGTGTTCTTCTCTCTCTCTTCTCTCTCACTGTCTCTGTGTGTTGTCTCTCCTCTCTCTCTCTCACTGTCTCTGTGTGTGTCTTCTCTCTCTTCTCTCTCTCTCTCACTGTCTCTCTCACTGTGTGTCTCTCTCTCTCTCTCTCTCTCTCACTGTCTCTGTGTCTCTCTCTCTCTCTCTCTCTCTCTCTCACTCTCTCTCTCTTCTCTCCACTGTCTCTGGTGTCTTCTCTCTCTCTCTCTCTCTCTTCTCACGTCTTCTGTGTCTCTCTCTCTCTCTCTCTCTCTCACTGTCTCTGTGTCTCTCTCTCTCTCTCTCTCTCTCACGTTGTCTCTGTGTCTCTCTCTCTCTCTCTCTCTCTCTCTCTCTCTGTGTCTCTGTTGTCTCTCTCTCTCTCTCTCTCTCTCACTATTGTCTTCTGTGTGTGTCTCTCTCTCTTCTCTCTCTCTCTCACTGTCTCTGTGTCTCTCTCTCTGATCTCTACTC
>CM042164.1:9664340-9711947 GCA_023376005.1 Doryteuthis pealeii | reverse complement strand
TGACAGCTTGAACTTGTTAAAACTCTTGAGTATAGGGCATTGTAAAGCCTTGTACAACTGTTACTAAATTCTTAAAAAATAAAATTAGAAAGAAAAAAAAAAACATTGATTAATGACATTTTTTGAGATCATGTTCAGGAATCTGCATCTATGATAGATCAATAGTCTCACTTATTATTTGTTGGATTTGTCTGCAATGAAAGACTCCCACTTCACCAAGAGGCATTCCTAGGAAGATCCATAAACTTTTATTGATGGAGGCACCATTTCTGTTTCTGTAATGCGCGAATTTCACCCTGGGTTCAAACTTTAAAACCTTGTGGGCAAATGCATCTACCGACTTTGACAAAGCCGCAGGATCATCTCCTAAAGCAGGGTCCGTCCAAACTACGGCCTGCGGCCAGATCTAGCCTGCGAAGGCATTGTTATCAGGGCCAACTGACGGTACTGAATTTGTTTGTTAAAACGTTTACGGAATGCGAGACATTCTAATACCATTTAAATTTATCGTATTAAGCTTTACTAAATCATTTATGGACTTGACTAACTCTAGGTAGGTTAACGAATTTTGTGCATGTGGATTTCACTTGTTACGGTTTACTTGAAAAAACCCAGGTAATTTTCAAAAAGCTACTGTGGAAGCAACGAAATAGGTCAAAGGGCACCTATATTTTCAATTTCTATAAGATTTAATAGAACTAGCAAATATATGCACCCTCCGGGTGCAAGTATTTAAGTTTTAATGTAATGAAATATCGTATTTAATTTAGAAAGTCTAAATAAAAAGGCAGATAAAAAAGATATGTTAACAGAGTGGGGTATAATAGCGAAAAAACTTAGAAAATGAAACTACTCTTCCGTCACTCCCGGTCTTTCATGCTGAATTTTACCTTATTTAAACTATTTAGTTAAATTAGGAAATAAAGAATTAAATGACAGTTATTTTTTCCGTTAATGGATTTCATTTAAGATTCATTGAAGAGATTTTTGCTTATATTCATTAAAATAAAACAAACAATTAGAAATCAATAATTACTTAAGCACATATTTAATAAAAATCACATTTTTAATATTAATATGCAAATTAGCCTTCCCATTCACACTGTAAACGCTATTTTTTTGTATATATAAATACAATTGCATGTTATTTGTATGTAGATATGGACAACACTAATAAAATGTGAAGCAATTTTATTAATAATTGAGGTTTAAATATAAATAAAATCATTGGAGAATGTGATGGAAATAACTGTTAATTGTGACTCGATTAGTAATAGTTTCTGACAGACAGAAACACACAATCTCCATTATAATAAAACAATGATCTAGGTTTGAAGCGATTTTATTATGAACACAATAACGTGGCCTGCGCTGATTTATTTTTTTTTAATTATCGACCCCGTGAAAAAAGGTTTGCTCCCTGTCCTAGAGTAATCTTAGGCTAAGTACGTTTAGGTGGCATGTTTCTGGGGTGGTGTGGTCGTTGTTTTGTTTTTTTTTTTAAACTGATGATATAAATCAAATTTTATGCTTTGCAACAAATGTGTGTGTGTGTGTGTAACAGAAGTAAGATATTCGGTAACCACACCAGAATTATATACTGGATGTCTATAAAGTCTGGCAACAGATTTAAATGTTACCAAAAGCTAGTCTTATTGAAATGCAATAATCAAAATGTACATAAAATAAAAAATATATAATATAAATAATAATAATAATAATAAATATATAAATTATACATATGCTCACTTACAATTTAACAAAATCTTTAGCCTCATACCTCACAAAAAAAAACCACTCACACATTCCAACCACACATATATAACTTAACGACAAATCCAGTTCCCCACACATAAACAAAAAAACAATTAAACACACACACACATATTCAGTTTAACCAATCCTCAACAATCCAATTTTCTAGACTGACACTTGTGGTACCACCATCCACCATTCTGACACTCCCCATCTAGTGAGAAGAAAATCCACTAACCACCCCTCCCCCTACTGACCTGTTTCACCATTTTGAGAATGTCCATCATTGAAGCAATTACTATATCCAAGTCCTGAAGATGATCTAATAAGTGACCGAAATGTTGCATCGTTGACAATAAACATCCAGTTTCCATAACATCCCGTGTTTGTCTACCTTTCTCCACATAAAATAAAAAGATAATACTACAAGAGTTGAACTTTGTTTTACTAAATGATTCTATCATTTGTACAAGGTGTAAGTTTTAAATTTTAGAACTGCTGCAAGACTTTATGAACATTGTGTTTTATTTATTTTTTTAAAAATTTATTTTTTAATACTCGTGAGGGTCATTCAAAAAGTTCTAAGCCTTACCGAGATACTTTAACTGCTCGGACCTCCTATTTTTTTAATTTTTTTAATTTTTTAATTTTTTAATTTTTTTTAATTTTTTTTTTAATTTTTTAATTTTTTTTTTTAATTTTTTTTTTTTTTTTTTTTTTTTTTTTTTTTTTTTTTTTTTTGAAGAAAAAATTTTAAAAAATATTTGAACACCCCCTCATCTTGGTATGGAGCAAAAACTGCACAAAATTAAGAAAAATCTGAATTAGTTTTATAAGAGGTTCTTTCTTGGTGAAGCCTAGAACTTAGAATTTAAAAAAAAAAAAATGGATGATCAAGTGTAATGATCCGGTTTTAAGTTTGTATTTTTTGTTGATAGATTCTCAAAGGGTTTCTCCCATGTGACTGGTATTGTTCTCTTGTGGGTCCCTGTAGAAAAAAAACGTTTAATGAAAAGCCACACTTAAAAAAAAAAAAAAAAAAAAAGTTAATATAAAGTTGACTGATTAGATTAAAAAAAAAGTAGTTTATTCTCTTTTCCTTAAACATCCTGGTTACCGGCAGGGAGTGAAAGATTTTAATCCACAAACTTCAATTTTTAAACCTAAAAAAAAAAAAAAAAATTTTAATCAGAATTTTTTTTCCTTTTTAACCACATCCTTAGATAATTAAGCTATGAAAACGAATAGTGTAAAAAAAAAAAAAATTTTTCTAAATTAGCTGATTTATGAGGAAATTAAAATGTTATAGCAGGTACATCCTTTTGTACATACCTAGTTAGTAGACCATCCGGCTAAGAACCACAATGTTCCTTGTTTGATACGGCGCCTCGCCAACCCAGCATATGAAAAGCACAGGGATCTGTGCTGTAAAGTGAGGAGCTGATGTTAGGTGTGGCGCTCCATCACAGACGCCAAAACAATCTCCTTGGTCTACTGCTAGTGAAAAAGGAATAGACTCCCTCACAGTCTGGCTGATACTGACTTAGGCCACCCTGAAGACTTTACTTATAGCATACAGTTTATGAATTACAACTGATTTCAAATGTCATGCAGGGTAGGGGGTTTAGGAAAGTGCTCATGTTCAAATTGTTTGACTAGTACTGGTTACAGGGTTATTTCCTATAAGTCTAACATGATCAAAGGGGAACCACTCTTGACTGATAAATTATTTATTTTCCCATTAAACTAACCCTAACCCCGTCTTTTTTTCCCCTAGTAGATCAATAAATAATCAGTCAATAGTGGTTCCCCTTTGATCATATTAGACTTATAGGAAATAACCAAATGTTCTCTTTTCATTAAAAAAACAAAAAAACAATACTGGTTGCCTGCACTAAGTGAAAGGTTTTAATCCATAGATGTCAATTTTAAACATTAAAAAAAAAATTTAACCTGAATTTTTTTTTTTTTAACCGATGTGGTTAAAAAGAAAAAAATTCAGGTTAAATTATGAGATGATTAAGCTATGAAAATGAATAGTAAAATAAAATAACTTTTTTCCTAAATTAGCTGATTTACAAGAAAGGGCCGGGTTAGCTCAGTCGGTAGAGCGTTGGGCTAGAAACCACAAGGTTCCTAGTTCGATACCTGTCCTCGCCAACTCAGCGTATGAGTAGCACAGGGATCTGTGCGGTAAAGTAAGGAGCTGATGGTAGGTGTGGCGCTCCACCTCAGATGCTAAAAACAATCTCCTTGGTCTAGCGCTATTGAAAAGGGGATAGACTCCCTTGCTGACTGGCTGATATCGACTTTACTTTTACTTTTACTTTTATAGCAGGTGCGTGTTTTTCAACATATTGATAGCATACAGTTAATTACAATTGATCTCAAATGTTATGTAGGTTTTAGGTAAATACTAAGCTTGAAAATGTTTGACTATTACAGTTCGCAGAATGTCCTGTGTATGACGTTAACTCTTAACATCCTGTTGAGAATTTTCTAAGTCTAAAGTCCCATTCCTATTTATCAATAAATGGCTAAAAATGGTCTTTTCATTTAAAGTTACCTGTTATTTCCCTTAAATCAGACTTCTAAATATGTTTAATATTACATTTAAACAAGTACCTATATGATTTTCCCAACTCTATTGCGCTTATGGCAAGCCCCAACCCCTTTTTATCATATGGATGCTAGAAGGCGGTGACTGAGGGTCTACATGACCTGGGAATGACATTAAACTCTATCTGATGGTGAGGTTCCCGTTTTGGAGGTTTGGGGAATGTGGAGCACTCCTTAATCACCATTGCTCCCTGGTCCACTCTGACCCGGAGTGGTAGTACCTGTTAGGGTCCCATCTATGGGTTAAATAGAAAAATGTATTTATAAAAAAATTGTATTATCCATTAAGAATTGATTTATTTCAAAACTTTATCGGCATTAAATGTGACCCACTGAGGTTGATATGCCATAAAACAAAACCAAACCAAACATTTAAACAAAGGCTATCATTTGGGGTAGATTAGGAAAATGAATGTGACTTCCAGCTGGGTGGAATGAGGCGGTATAGGACTTTTAAGAGTTAAACTGCAGCTAATAGTTCAATTCTTGAGCTCTTTTCTAAAATTCTTTTGAATTTAGATTTTTTTAAAAATTTATTTAAAAAATTATCGTATAAATGCATCCCAATCTCCTGCTCTAAAAAAAATGCTAGGTGGTACCTGCTGTAAATCCAACCTGTACTACTACTGAACTCCCTAGCTGTTTGAAGGTGTTTTCCTGAAAAGTTAATGCTATATGAAAGCACTTAGCATTTTTTTTAGGCCAGGATGCATTTATGCGATATGCACTTTTTTTTTTTTTTTTTTTTTTTCTTATATCTAAATCTTAAAATTTTTTGGACAAAGTAACCAATAAGTACCCCCAAATCATCAACTTAATGAAAGGTTCATATTTTAACTCGTCGCCAGTAACTTCTGCTTCCAAATTTTTGTAAACAAATGATTTTAATCAGAAGTTTATGGAGATATTGAACTCCCAATAAATTGAATAAATTTTCAAATCGAAATTAAATAGCAAAATCTTTTTTAAATAAATAATTTTTAATCAGAAATTTATTAATATTTTTCAACACTTACGAAATACATTTTTATACTAAAATAGTTTTTACTTAATCAGAAGAGAAATGCAATTATGTTTATTTTAAATAAAAATACAGTTTTTATTTACAAAATAATTTTTATGCTTATTTAAATAAAAGGATGTCATTCAGAAATAGTATCACACAATTTGTAAAATTTGTTTTTGTCAGATACAATATAATTGCAAAAATCGTCTGTTCATTTATTTTCAAATATCTGAAAGCGAAACTGATGAGTTAAAATATTAAGTGAAACCGGTGATGAGTTAAAATATGAACCTTTTTATTAAGTTGAGGATTTGGGGTGCTCATTGGTTACTTGGTCTAATTTTTTTTAAATTTTTTTTTTTTTTTAACTTTTAAATTAAAAAATACTAAACAAGCTTTGCTTTCAGATCCATTTAAATTTGCTAATAGACTTTCAGTGTCTGCACCGATTTCTTGTTTTTAAATCTAAAGAACGGGAAGTTTTGGTAGATAATTTGAATGTTTATTCATGGTATATTTTCTGCTAACAAAACCTCCAACTTATGTCCGAGTGTATACATGGCAATTTAACCCCGCACTGTCCCAACTAACAAGGTATTGGAATTCCTTCCCTGTGCCCCCTCCCCCGTTTCAGTCTTTTGACCGATCTCGAGCTTTTGTCTCTTCCCTTTTCTTGCAGGATGTCAAAGGAAAGCGAAATTATAAAATGGTGATTATCTTTATTTTTTTTTATATTTATTTTTTTCTTTCTTTCCACCTGATGACATCACTATATATTGCACGTCCAACTTTTCCTCTTCACTGATATTTTCAACAGAGGGTCTTTTTTTTTTTCTTATACTAAACTCTGCATCTAACTTTGCCAATATCAACTTGTTTAGAAAAACCTTTTTCTCAACATAATCTGCGATACTGATTTAATTTTTCAATTTTTTTTATTTGGTCAAAAAAGTACTGAGACTGAATCCTTAAGAATGATTATAGAAAATATTAGTTTAAGAATAAAATGTGATTCTTATAATACGTTAGGCTCAGAGTAACCTTCCAATGTAGGTACATATATGTACATGAAATAATTCAAACAAAGAGTTACATATAATAACAAATACAGACTTTATTGTCTGATCATGTGGACATTATACATGACAAGATACTTTTGAGAATTTTGATATATAAGGCGTGTGTTAAAAGCCCACTTCTACTTATAGACTTGCTGAGAACCATGTGGCCAAGCTCTTGGCCAATCACTGGCAGTACTCTGCTGCTGTTATATTTATATCGGCTGTTCTGGTCATAACTACGCATAGCTGCTTTGAACCTTTGTGGACGACGGACCTCATAGGATTATATCACTGGACCTTTAACAATACGCTGGATAGGACTTATACACTTACCAAAGGATTCCATAATATGGTACAAACAGGACTAAAGAAAGAGTTCATTAAGAAATAAGTGAGTCACTTACTGATAGTTGGTGGGCAAAGCCCCTCCTCCCACTCTTAAGGGACAGACACCACATGTCTAGCCTATGTTTAGTGGTTGCTAGAGAATGAGAAACTCTCGGGCTACTGTTTAAATACTCGGCCACCTATTGGTGAAACCTTCACTGTAAGGGAAGATAACCCCCTATTTTTGGACACCAGTCCATCTCGGCAGGGGCAGACAATGGCTACAATAGAAAAGCTTTATCTACAATGATAGGGTTAACTTTTTTTGTTTTAAATTTTTTTAAAAATTTTAAAAAGTTATTGTAAAGTCGTTGGTGTGGCCTAAAGTTGGTATCAGCCAATCGGTGAAGGGCTAACCCCTTTTCACTAGCGAGTTAGCAAGGCCGGTATCGAATTAGGAACCTTGTGGTTTCTAACCAAACGCTCTACCGACTGAGCTAAAGTGATACCCTTGTATACCCAATGGGAAGGTGCTGCATTATTCTGTTTCCTCATTGCTGAGAGGGGGGGGGGCAATCTATCTAGTGTCTTAATGTTCTGGGTATGATGTTACCTTCTCTGATAGTCAGGTTCCAGCTCAGGTGAGTCTGGGGAGTACCCTTCATCACCATTACTCCCAGGTCCACTGAGACCTAGTGTGATAATTCCTGTTAGGCATACCATAAAATCCAACCAACCAACCTGGTATTAACAAGTTAA
Source organism: Doryteuthis pealeii (assembly GCA_023376005.1). Taxonomy (NCBI): domain Eukaryota; kingdom Metazoa; phylum Mollusca; class Cephalopoda; order Myopsida; family Loliginidae; genus Doryteuthis; species Doryteuthis pealeii. Next base: position 9,704,420 of record CM042164.1, on the reverse strand, counting down.
CTCCTATCAGCACAGTTGCCTCATCTTTGTTACACCTGTCCCTTATTTGGACAATTACACAGCTTCTTTTTTTGTAACTGTGTTGTATCACTTGTCACCATCTTGTCCTTGTTCACTGCTCCTCACGACTCCACCCCCAAAGCTTCATTCATCTGTGTTAGAATGTTTCTTTATTCACAGTGACTGTAATTTTCACATTACTCCTTGCGACTCCTGAGGATCCATGGTGGGAATCTATCCGTTCTCATTGGTGATTTCTGACAAATCTTTCTGGACTTTCTAGTCTAATAAAAGCCACACTCTCAAATGACCTCAGGGGTCATCACTTGTCAATCACGCTGGGCTGTTTTAAACTAACTATACTATACATGCCCTTATGGCAAGCCCCCAACCCTTTTTATCATGTGCTAGAAGGCAGTGGCTGAGGGTCTTCCTGTCCTGGGTATGATGTTAAACTCTATCTGATGGTGAGGTTCCACTTCATGCGGTCTGGGGAATATGGAGCACTCCTTCATCACTGTTGCTCCCTGGTCCACTCTGATCCAGAGTGGTAGTACCTGTTAGGGTCCCATCTATGGGTTAAATGGTAAAATGTGTTTATAAAAAAAATTGTGGATCCATTTAAGAATTAATTTATTTTAACTTTGTCAGTGAGGTTGATATAGTGTGTGGAAAAAAAAATGCATGCTGATGGATTTTACTAATATATTTTGCAAATATAAAGCTTGCTAAAATAGGAATCTTAAATGCCAAGGGAACAATTTGAAGAAAAATTAGTTTCACTAGCAAATATATGCACCCTCCGGGTGCAAGTATTTAAGTTTTAATGTAATGAAATATCATATCAAATTAGAAAGGCTAATGAAACTAAATAAGAATGCAAATAAAAAGATTTGAAACAGAGGGGTATAATCGAAAAATAGAACTGAAACTTACTCTTCCATCACTCTCGTCTTTCATTGTTATTTTTTCTAATTTAAGTATTTAGTTAAGAGGAAGTAAAGAATAAAATGACAATTATTTTTTCTTGTTAATGGATTTCATTTAAGATTTATTGAAGAGATTTTTGCTTATATTCATTAAAATAAAACCAAACAGTTAGAAATCAATAATACTAAGCGCATATTTATTAAATTCGATTTTTTTTTTTTATATCAATATGCAAATTAGCCTTCCCCTTCACGCTGTAAACCACTTTTGTTGTATATATAAATATAATTGTATGTTGTTAGTATGTAGATATGGTTAACAGTATTAATAATGTAAAACAATTTTATTAATAATAGTTTAAAATAAGAATAAAATCCTTGAGAATGTGATGTCAATAACTAAGGGAATTGTAACTTGAGTAGTGATATAGTTTCGGTTACAGATAGAAAAGCACACAATCTCCATTATAATAAGATTTGTTAAGGGGAATCGCCATGGTGTAGTGGTTAATGTACTGAACTGCAAGATTGTATTCCAGCCACATTTACGGTAATTTATGAGGAAGTGCGTCCCGGTTTCCTGCCTCAAAAATTGCTACTCAGTGACTATTAAAATAACGACCCCAGCTCGTTGTAATTCTTGTTTCTTTATCGTAATTTGTCATAATTCTTGTTTAGATATGAAGATGGATATATAGTTTGGAATAGACTTAGATAGATAGATAAACAAACAAAATAATATATAGATATGAACAAATGGAGATAGATATTTTCGACAAGTGAATGTATTTGGGGGGGGGTCGCATCTATTTTTGTCATAATTCTTGTTTATTTAAACTAAAAACAAGACATTAAACAAACATGAATAAAAAAAAAATCTTAGTATTTAAAGTAATATAGATAAATATGAACAAATTGAGATAGATAGATAGATAGATATGAAGATGGATAGTTTTGAATAGACTGAGCTGGGTCGTTATTTTGATAGTCACTGGGTAGCAATTTCTGAAGCAGTAGACGGGATGCACTTCCTCATAAATTACCACATTTACTTTCAGACTAATACCCCTGGGAAAGGTATGAACCTCCTCGGCTATGGGTTAAATGTTACTATAAGAATTTGTGAGGTGTTAACTTGTAGCTGACACCTATATTCTTATAATGCATTAGGTTATCCAAAAGAGGGTAACCTCACACTGAATAATCATAGAGAAAAAGACAAATCAATTTATACAAAATAACATTTAATTTTACAAAATACAAAGAGGGACCTCCGATCAATTGGCTGGTCACGTCAAGCCCTCTCACCTATATGATTGCCCCAATTCTCTTGCCCTTATGGCAAGCCCCAATCCCTTTTTATCATATGGGTGCTAGAAGGCGGTGGCTGAGGGTCTACATGTCCTGGGATTGACGTTAAACTCTATCTGATGGTGAGGTTCCAGTTTTGGAGACTTGGGGAATGTGGTGCACCCCTTCATCACCATTGCTCCCTGGTCCACTCTGACCCGGAGTGGTAGTACCTGTTAGGGTCCCATCTATGGGTTAAATAGAAAAACATGAGTTTATAAACAAAATTGTGTTATGCATTAAGAATGAATTTATTTCACAACTTTGTCGGCATTAAATGACCCACAGAGGTGCATATGCCGTAAAACAAAATGAAGAGGAACACCGTTCCCGTCCCAAATCGGTCGGTGTTCCAAGGAATATGAAGAAGGGTTAAACGACAAAGGGGTGGAAACCACTGTTTCTCGGGTCTGGGAATACTGGTAGAGGCTGAGGAGTGAATAACCACATCCATTGCTTCAAAGGTAGTTATTGTAAAAGACGGATATTCTGGGGTTCACCCAAAATGGACACCTGACGTGGGAAAGCCCGTCTCTAATGTAAAAAATGAGAAAATTCTAGTTTGTCACCCAATGGTACCATTGCTGTTCTACAAGGATGGTTTTGGCATTAAAGAACCCACAAAGAGGGGCCGGTTTAGCTCGGTCAGTAGAGCACCTGCCTAGGAATCGCAAGGTTTCTCGTTAGATACCAGTCCCCATCAACTCGCATGAGTAGCACAGATTGTGTAATCTGATCTCTACGGTAAAGTGGTAGCTGACAGTAGGTGTGGTGCTCCTCCACCGCAGCACAATCTAGCTGGGCTAGCACTAATGAAAAAAAGGATACTACTTTGCTGTCCAGCTGATACCGACAATTGGCCACTCTGCCAACTCCTATTCTTTTAAAATTTTAAAATTTTTTTTCTTGCCAAATTCAGTCTCAGTACTTTTTGAACACTTCGTATTAGGTATATTAAGTGTTTTTTATTTCTTTCTTAATCATCTTAACACGTTGCCTACATTTGCTCAAATGCCCTTCACCTCATTGACGTTCCTACATTTCCTTTTATTGCATCACTTTTAAAAGTATTGCTGGTACACATAATGGGCCAATAATGTACTATGCCTCTATGGTATAATATAATGCCAATGCGTGTACAGCAATGGTAATTGACTGTTACATGTTGATACACATTTGGCACACGTATTCATCTGTGATTTATTTATGGGTAATATTTGCAGAGTTCCGTCCTGGCCACCTGCCTCGAAAACCGCTAGCCGGTGGCTGCTGAAAAAAAAAAACACCAGCTACGATTGAAGTCTGTAGCCGAAGCGGTGTCACTTGAGGAAAACCCAACCAACTTAGGTCGTTTTTCATGAAAACCCTACCCCCCTACCCAGTTAATCTTAAGTTTTATTACAAAATTTGTGGGTTCTGTTTTTTCTGGGTCACCCTGTATACATGGTGACCAAAAAAACAGAGCCCAAATTATTTATTTTCTCATTAAACTAACCCAACCCTAACCTACTTTTTTTTTCTTTTTTTTTTTTTTTTTTTTTTTTTTCAAGTGACACCGCTTTGGCTACGGACTTCAATCGTAGCTGGTGTTTTTTTTTTTTTTTTTTTTTCAGCAGCCACCGGCTAGCGGTTTTTGAGGCAGGAGGTCGGGGCAGAACTCTGCAAATATACCCTATTTATGATTTGTATCTTTCATAAATCATATAATAGTAATATGTAATATAAAATAATTTTTAACAGGTTATTTGGCTGAATGAATTCCTATTTTTAAAATTTTCATATCACTTTTTTGAATAAAAGTTCCACTATTACCTGCGTTATTCAGACTATTGTCCTGATCTTCATTGTTATTTGTACAACGTTTCGGCCGATATGCCCTCCGGCCTTCTTCAGGTGTTTCTTCTCGGATTCGGGAACCTTCTTGGACTCACGAACCTTCTCGGATTACGACAACCTTCTCAGATTACGACAAAGTTCCTGAGTTCAAAAAGAAGGTTCCCGAGTCCGACAATACCTGAAGAAGGCCAGAGGGCATATCGGCCGAAACGTTGTACAAATAACAATGAAGATGGGGACAATAGTACGAATAACGCAGATAATACTAATCTTCAAGCCTCATCTCAAACATTCAGAGAAAAAGTTCTAGTAATTAACAGTTTTTCATCATTTCCACCTTATTTTAGTATATATGGATGCTGTTACCAGTAAAAAGTATTGGTCAGCATCCGTCCATCTACTGAAGACGATGGCGTAGTGTCCACTTAAAAAAACAAAACAAATTTTATCATTATTTATCTGCAGCTGTGTGAGTGGCTGATCAGACCAATTTTTGAATGTCAATCTCTAGTGCTGTGACCGCAAACAAACTGATGCTTGCTGGGGTTGCTGTTGTCTCTCCTTCCTTTTGGCTCTCTTTTCTGTGGCGGCTACTTCTCTTTCTCACTCCTCCTCGTTCCTTGTTTGACGAGTCACAGTCTTTTGCACAAGTCTCCCATGTGTTGGTGTCGATGTGGCATGTCTTCATGTCCCTCTTACAGACATCTTTAAAACGCAGGCGTGGTCTCCCTACAGGTCGGGTGCCTTCCACTAATTCACCATATAGTAAAGTGTACATTCTAAATATTTTTTTTATTTTAAATTTTTTTTTAAATTTTAAAAATTAAAAAAATTTTTTTAAAGGAAATGGAATATTTACAATAGTACATATGTGTACCAATACGTAGTCAACGTGTTAAGAGCTCATAGTTTTTTTTCTGATACTAAAATGTATCCTGCTACTAAACTGCCTAGTATGCCTAACTTTTAAAAATCTTTGTCATAAACTGTACTGATTACAATCTTTTTTAAATCTATTTGTTTTAATAGAATTTGAATAGCTGAAAAATTGGTATTATTTGGATTATTCAGCCTATTGTCCTCATCTTTGTTATCTTCTCAAAATGTTTTCAAATATGCCCTTTGGCCTTCTTCAGGTATTTCTTGCCGGACTTGGAACCTTTGCAAACTGGGTAACCTCCTCCTTGAACTTGGGAACCTTCTCTTTAAACTGGGAAAATTTCTTGTTGGCTTCAGGAACCTTCACAAATAAGGTTCTGGGGTTCAACAAGAAATACCTTAAGGCCGAAGGGCACGTCGTTTGAAACGTTGTGCAGATAACAATAAAGATGAGGACAATAGTCCGAATAATACAAATTATCAAGCCTCCTCTCAAATTCAGAGAAATAACTGAAAATTTATCCACTGAATAGTCTTTAGCATAAAATAACCCAACAAGAGTTGACGTGCCATAAAAATCCAACCAACTCCCTAGCCTTTGGTGTTTGTCTTTTTATACCAGCACAATGAATACTTCCCTTGCAAATGGGGCCACCTGTTCGCTGTGGATGGTGACCGTGATGCTTAAGGATGGAACCCTGGTGGATGAGCAGTCTGACGTGCAACACTCCAATTTGCCCCTTACTTAGGTTAGACAGGTGGTTGGAGAGCCCACCTCTGATCAATTGGCTGGTCTCGTCAAGCCCTAGCACCTATATGACTGCCCCAACCTTATTAACCTTATGGCAAGCTCCAACCCTTTTTATCATATGGGTGCTAGAAAGCAGTGGCTGAGTGTATTCATGTCCTGGGAATGAAGTTAAACTCTATGATGGTAAGGTTCTGCGTCTGGGGAATGCTGATCACCCATCATTGCTCCCAGATCCACTCTGACCTGGAGTGGTAGTACCTGTTGGGGTCCTATCTATGGATTAAATAGAAAAATGTGTTTATAAAAGAAATTGAGTATCCATTAAGAATGAATTTATTTCAAAACTTTGTCTGCATTAAATGACCCACTGAGGTTGATATGCCATAAAACAAACCAATGAATACTTTAAAGTATAATGGCCGAGCAAATGACTTTTTTTTTTTTTTTTTTTTTTTTTTGTACAAATTCTTTTATAAGAATCGTATAGACAGTCAACAGCACTTGGGGGGGAAATGTCAATTTTTGCTGCTACGATTTTTGGACCAAATGGCAAATATCAAACGGTCTTCATCTGATGATTGTGTAAGGCAAGAAACTGTTACCGAGCTCTGTTAACTGTCTACACTATTTATACCGAGATCTTAAGAACTTATTTTTTATAAATATAGCAGTCCACATAACTCTTATAAAAGGTGTCAAAAAAAAAAGTATCTAGATTTTTGCATTTTTTGACACGCCTTTTATTCTGGAAAAACGAACACATTCCATTCATTCTTCATTTCTATCTTGGTAAATACAGCTTTAAAATTGGTACTTTTTGACACGCCTTGTATTCTGAAGAAAAAGAATGGAATTTTATTTTTCTTCTGAATACAAGGTGTCAAAAAGTACAAAAAATCTCAATACCTTTTTGACACACCTTCAGAGATGCTGATGGATACGTGTCCTGTGTCCCTGACGCATAAAAATCTAAAAGGACACTGTAAAATAGTATCCATGTGTCCCGTGTTTTGTTTTTTTCCCAACCATATCCCAGTTAATGTAAATACATTTCAATATTTTCTTAAATTAATTACATGTTATGGGGTACAAGGTAGGGGTTAGACGGTTTTAGTTGTTCATAGATAAAACCTCTACAATTTAAGAAACTTTAGTTGGGACCCATAAAATTTCCTGGGGTGTCATTCAAATAAAATCTGTGTGTCCCAGGACTCACTAAATTAAACTATCAGTATCACTGCACCTTGTCTACACATTCTCAATCAAATTACGAATACATTTCAACAAAGAATAAGCAAAAACCTAATGTTGATTTCATGTTTTATCAAAATTATTCTAGAAATTTTGAATGGTTTTTATATTGTTTGAGAATTTTTTCTGATATTAAAAAAAAAGATTTTTTTTACATAAAATAAAACATTAGGGAAATAATTATGACTAATCTTTTAATTAAAAAAATTTTTTTTATTTTTTCATTTTTATTTTTTTATATTTAAAGAAATACTTTAAATGTAATGTACTAGCCCCCCCAAAAACACCATCCGGATGGTGTGAAAATTAATTTTTGCCACTTTTCATAAGAAAAAAATGTAAACAGATCTTTGAAATATTTTTTTTTTTTTTTTTTTTTTTTTTTTTTTTTTTTAGACATTAAAAAGATTTTTGTCAAATTTCAAATAAGTGTTTTCTTTGTAATAAAAAAAATATTTCTAAATTCAAATATTCAAGGTTTTTCTTTAGTGGGGGCGTCAAAACTTCTGTTTTATTGTCTGTTGTAAAAAAACAAAACTTTCAACAGATAAGCAAGACAGAACGTTTTTTTTTTTTTTTTTATAATTAAGCATTATAAAATTTAATGTAGAAGATAGGATAATGAAGGACTATTTGCTCATAAATTCCTACCATAAAATAAACTGAACCCCCATTTTATGTCCGTGTTTTTGTATTAAATGTTTTATTTTTCTTGCACCCGTTATGTTACAATACAAAATATATTTTATTTATTTATTTTAATATTCATTTCAATGTGTATATTCTAAAAGTTTTTATTTTGTGAGAATGGTTAGTTTTAAAGTGGGGGCTCGTTTTACAATTTAGGCATAAATTGGATCCTCCTTTTATGACCGTAATTGTTTTTTCGCCGACGATGATTAAAATCTGACGTTTTTATTTTAGAGTAGCAAAGCTAAAAAGAAAAATAACAACAAAAAGTAATCAACTTTTTTCTCGTAAATTCCTGCCATAAAATTAGGCTTGGGCATTTTATGGTAGGAATTTACGAGTAAAAAGTTGAAGTGTAAAAACGAACCCCCACTTTAAAACTAAACATTCTCAAAAAATAAAAGCTTTTAGAATATACACATTGAAGTGAATATTAAAATAAATAAAGGAAATATATTTAGTATTGTAACATAACAGGTGCAAGAAAAATAAAACCTTTAATACAAAAACACGGACATAAAATGGGGGTTCAGTTTATTTTATGGTAGGAATTTACAAGCAAATAGTCCTTCATTACCGAAGATTGACCATTTCTTGTTTGCAAATTTTCCCATAAAATTGTTAGATAACTTTAAATATTTATTCAAATAAAACACATATATATGAAAAATCAATAATACTGGGCATGTATTTATTAAAACTCTTAACAATGTGGACTATTTAATGTTGCTTAATTTTTGGGTGTATATATATATATATATATATATATATATATATATATATATATATATAATGTGTTTCGTGATCCCTTCCTCTGGTGGTGAAAGAAACTCTCACTTTCTCTTCTATGGAAAGTCGGTCTGATTTGAGGTGTTAATGTTTCCTTTGTATCTGTCTGATATCTGGGCTGTCAACATGTATCCGAGATGTAACAATTTCATTTCTTTATATATTTTGCCTTCATACATTAGGAAAACATTCGACACTGAAGGTGTTAAAATACTATCAATGGCATTACTTCAAAATGCATTAAATACTTATCGATTTTATTTTCTGATAATGATGTTTGACTCTGTAACGTTGTGGGTTCTATTAAAAGAAATGAAGTTGTAGGTAAATTTCTATGTAACATGGCAGGATCCATTTGGAGTGTCTCTGTTCGATTTGATGGGTCTAATTGAAGTAGTATGTAATTTCTATACTTATCTTCTACTTATCTATTGTAGGAAGCGTGTGGTGTAATGGTTAAAGTCATGGGAAATGGACTCGTCACCCTGAGTTCAAATCCTGGATTGGTAATTGCATTTCATTTAGCGCTAATATCCTTGGGAAAGGTATGAATCCTACTCTCCCTCCAGCTATGGGTAAATAGTAGGGCAGACTGGGCTCTTTTATCTTGGTTAGGCGACCGGTCTAGGAGAAGGAAAACTCTGAATTCAAACTTGCTGAACTCTGATTAAGAAATTGACCTTGTGTCGCATCCTGCTTGTGTGGAGGCGTCGGTAAATATATATACTGTTCTATTTATCTCTGGATGAGATCTAGTTGGTTCTCTGCTATTCTGGAACAGAGTTGCTGGTATTTTGCATTGATGTTGGGCTGACTAGCTTTTCTTCAAGGGGTCTGGAACAACTTAGAAATCTCTTCGCATATCGTGTCTTGTGCTGTTGTTAGTTTTTAATAATGAACACAAGACGTTTTTGTTTTTTTCTGAGCTCACTTATTTTATCCCAATTGAAAGGCCTTGAACAGATACACTGCCATTGCGATGTCTCCTCCAAGCTCTCGGCCGGACTGTCTGTCATCTCCAGGAAAAACTCTCTCCTCACCAATTCCCTTTTAACCTTGTTAACACTTTATGACCCATCGGAAGCCAACAGGTCAGCCTTTCACACGTCATCCCAAATTCTAGTTAATAGGGCCAGTTTAGCTCAGTTGGTATAGCGTTCGGCTAGGAATCCCAAGGTTCCTGGTTCCATGCCGGCCCTCGCCAACTCAGCATATGAGTAGCACAGGGATCTGTGTGGTAAATTGAGGAGCTGATGGTAGGTGTGGCGCTCCACCTCAGATGTTAAAATAATCTCCTTGGTCCAGCGCAAGTGAAAGGGGGATAGACTCCCTCGCTGATTGGCTGATACCGACATTCAGCTGCCCCGACAACTTTACCTACTTTTACTTACATAACACATAACTAAAATCCACATCTCATTATTTTACATCTGTTTTTAACACTGCATGGTTTCTTAGTTGAATGTGATCGGCTTTATTAAGTGCTGCGTAAGAAAACTGTTTTTACAAATGGCCAATGCATGCAGTATTGATGATTGCCAGATGTGTAGGTGCTTTTGTAGTTGAAGATGTGCAAAAAGTGAATATTACTTTTTTATTAGATGAAGTAGTGTGGCTTTCACTCATTGGGACCATTTTTTTTTTTTGGTACTCTTCACGAGTTCCGTCCCAGCCTCCTGCCTTAAAAAACGCTAGCCGGTGGCTGCTGAAAAAAAACACCTGCTACAATTGATGTCTGTAGCCGAAGCAATGTCGCTTGAAAAAAAAACAACCAACCAACTTAGGGTTGGGTTTTCGGGGAAAAACGCCCTACCCTCACCCCCTAGTTAAAATTAAGTTTTATTACAAAATTTGAAAAAATAGAGCCCAAATTATTTATTTTCCCATTAAACTAACCATAAGCCTAAACCTTTTTTTTTTTTTCTTTTTTTTTTTTTCTCGCTCTCTCAAGTGACACTGCTTTGGCTACGGACTTCAATCGTAGCTGGTTTTTTTTTTGGTTTTTTTCAGCAGCCACTAGCTAACGGTTTTTGAGGCAGGAGGCCGAGATGGAACTCCGCAAATATACCCCCCCCTTTTTTTTTTTTTCTTTTTTTTTCTTGTAAAAGAGCCAGGAAATTCTTGTGATGCACGTTATTTCCTAATTTTTAAATTCTTTTTTTATTTATTTACATTTTTTTTATATATAAAAAATTATCAAGACTTGGTCTTTAAAAAGAAAAAAAAATGACTTTGGGACGATTTCATATTTAAATGCTCTAATAATTTCATTACAGTATTTCCTGATATATAGGTATATACTGTGATGCTTAAGGACGGAATCGTAGTGGCTGAACAGTCCATGACATGCAACACTCCACTCTGCCACTTGTCATGACCCTATTGCCTTTATGGCAAACCTTCAACCCTTCTTTTTATCATATGTGCTAGAAGATTGTGGCTGAGGGTCTTACTCTTGGGTATGACGTTAAACTGCATCTAATGATGTTCCTATTCTGGGGCACTGGGGAATGTGGAGTAACCCCCCTTCATTGCCATTACTTCCAGGTCCACTCTGACCCAGAGTGGTTGTACCTGTTAGGTGTGGCACTCCACATCTATGGATTAAATAGAAGAAATGAGTAAAAAAAAAAATTGAACTTTAAAAAAATAAGTTAATTTTTGTTTACTTATTTTCTTTTATTTAACCCATAGATAGGACCCTAACAGGTAATACCACTCATCTATGGGTTAAATAGAAAATGAGTTAAAATATGTTTTTTGAAGAAAAGAAAAAAAAAAAAAATTTCAATACCCATCAAGGTGAAATAGAAAAAAATGTCTTCGGCAGTGCTAAAAATGTTTACGCAGTGCTAAAAGCTAAGTGAGACAATTGGTTTAGTCTCCAAGTCTTGGTGCTAGAATTTGGCTTTCTCAGTACATATATTCAATTAGAATAAAACATTTTGGTAAGCGTTTAATAAATTCTCAACAGGTCATATTTGATGTAAACAAGAAGAATAAACTCCTCCACAATTTTTTTGAAGTCTTGGCTCCTTCTTCCAGCGAAATGTAAGGGGCTATTAATTTTTAATCTGATTAGCTGGCAATTAAAAACGTTGTTCAATGGCCGAGGAGTCTAGACACATTTTTTTAAGAAAGGATGTGTGGCCTTGTGTAGTACTTTTAAACTGGGTTTGGTAAAAACATAAAATGAATTGTTACTTTGTGTCTAGTAAAGGGAGGTAATTCATGAGACTTTATTTAATAATTTTTTAAAAAGTTCACGGTATAAGATTACTGCTAGGTTAATATCAGTTTTTTTTTTTTTTTTTTTTTTTTTTTTTTGTAATCTTGGCAAAGAGGTTGGGGGGTAAAAAAAACAAAAAAACAAAACAAATTCCAACCTTTTTAATGAAAAGTCCTTGAGTATAAGAATAAATGCAATATTGTAAAAATCCATTTTCATATTTTCAATCTTCGGACTCGCTAACTATCTCTCCATCTTTACTACTTGAGATCCCCTGTGATCTACTGTATCTTTACTCAACAAATGGATATGCCACTTAGCCAATAAATTTTTTTGTCGCCATCAAAAACTTTTTTTTTTTTTTTTATTTATTTTTATTTTTATTTTTTTTTTTATTTCTAAAAACAGTTTTTTTTCACAACTTTCCTGTCTATGACCCAAGGTTGAAATTAGTTGAGAAACCCTCAAAATATAACATTCTTATTAATCTTATCACTTTTGTATACACACGCACATATACATATACATACATACGCATATGCACATATACGTACGCATACGCACATATACACATATACACACATATACACACACACACATACACATATACATATACACGCACATGTACACACATATACACATATACGCACGCGCACATATACATATATGCACACACACACACACACACACACACGGTAGTAAAATATGGAAATCCAACAATATGTAGAAAATGAAGAAAAAAAAACAAGTATTTCACAAAGATGAATTTATTCTCGATAGTGACGTCAATGTTTTAACGTTTGAGTTTTTTCTTTTTCTTTTTTTTTCTTAAATAAATCTTAAAGATTGTGATTAGATTGTAAATTAGATGGAGGTATTTTAAACAATCCACTGTTCCATCACATATCCTAAACGACTCTTACTTAATTCTACTGATACTAAATTCAGACCATTTATCCTTTTCTCCTCTTTTAATCTGTCTCTAAGAAATACATCAAACTTTTGACTGTTTTGGGGTGTCTTCACTTATACCAATCACATTCTTAACTTTCAAAAATGAACACGGTTCCAAATTTGATTATGAGCCTTTCTACGTATACAATTTCCCCAACTTCTGTTATTTCAAAGAAATACATCCATTGCTGTTTAGATAACACTTTCCATCTTAACTGACCTGGTAAATGTTCATAAGGTCATTAATCATCTTAACAGCAACCTTGAGCACCTTTTTGATCTCCATCTTTCTAACACACGTGGGCATGCCTACAAAGTCAGAAAACAGCATTGCTCACGTGACTTTCGGAAGAATTTTTTCACGCTCAGAATTGCGGCGACATGAAATAAACTGCCCGCTTCTGTTGTATGCTGCCGAAGCACTGAGTCTTTCAAAGCCTCCATGCTTCCTGTTGCCTGCCCACACTATACCTGATGCCACTCTCCTCATACATATGCACACACGTGCACACACATACATGCATATTACTACTGTAAACTGTTCATGTTCCTGACACTAATACATTATTCTGTGTACTTGACATGAGACTTTGATGAGTTGTGGTGCACCTGAGCACTGTACACAATAAATTTCATTATTATTATCAATGTCCTGATGAAGGTTTATTAAAAAACTGAAACGTTTTAAGGTCAACTTCACCATCAAGAATAAATTAATCTTATTGGAATTTTTTATATATATATATATATACTAGCCAGAAAATGCACCCTCTGGGTGTAAGTATTTAAATTTTAATACAATACATTAATTTCATTAGTCTAATTAAATTCATTAGTCTAATTTAAGTAGGTACGCATATAAAAAGATAACACTTATTTTAATTACACATTTCAATTGGTTTCTATATAAAATCATTCATAGGATTGATTTTAATACCTTGGAGAATAACACTGTTAGATCAATAGCACCAAGTGATTTATTAAACCAGTTTTGTTAAACCAGTATGCTAATTAACCACTATATATTATGTAAATCTTTATTTCTTAGGGATATATAAGACACATTGCAGAATTTTAAACACACTAATAACATGGGCATTTTTTTTTTTTTTTTTTTTTTTTTTTTTTTTTTTTTTTAGGCAAATCTAACTCAGATTTTCATAGAAACATTAAGATTTATTCTATATATGAATAATTTTGACGATAAATTAAATACTGATTGATAAACTTAGGCAATTCCTGAGGGTATTGTGACGTATGCAGTGACTTTTGTTACATACACCCACTGAATCTCCTTTATAATATAATATATACTTGCAGAAAGCAAATATCCTCTAGGTGGTGTAAAAATTAATTTTCAAAGATAGTGCCTGATATTTGTCCTGCCAGGGGGTTAAAGTTCAAGGTTATTTCCTAATAAGTCAAACATAAACAAAGGGAACCACTCTAGAATGATAAATTATTTATCTATTGATCTACTAGGAAAAAAGAAGTTAGGGTTAGTTTAATGGGAAAATGAATAATTTATCAGTCAAGAGTGGTTCCCCTTTGTTTATGTTGGACTTATAAGAAATAACCAAAGTTCAATATTAGAGGATTTGTATCAGAAGTAAAAGCATCAAATTTATTAAAGGGGTGTAAAAAATAAACAAAAAAACAAAAACATTTAAAATGGAAACTTAGTTCCATCCCTCTCAAATAAAATGTTGCGTGTATCAATTAATTATTAATTATTTTGAATATTTTACACATAAATTTTACATAAAATCGTAGGTATTTATTTATTTTTAAAATTTTCCTCTAAAAAATGAATTTTATTTATTAATTAGACTAGAAAACCCCCCCAAAAAACACTCTCTGGGCAGTGTAAAAATTAATTTTTGAAAGATATTACGAGAGTGAGGGAGTTAAAAATTCAATATCAGAGGGTTTGTATCTTAAATAAATAAAATCATCAAATTTATTAAGAGTAAAAAAAATAAAACAACTTGAAATGTAAACTTAGTTCCGTCCCTCTCAAATAAAATGTTGCGCGCATCTATTAATTATTAATCAAATAATTATCTTAAATATTTTGCACATACATTTTACACAAAATTGTAAAGACGGGCGGTCGGAGAGGCCCCCTCCGATCAATCGGCTGGTCACGTCAAGCCCTAGCACCTATATGATTTTCCCAACCCTATTGCCCTTATGGCAACCCCCAACCCCTTTTATCATATGGGTGCTAGAAGGCGGTGGCTGTGGGTCTACATGTCCTGGGAATGACGTTAAACTCTATCTGATGGTGAGGTTCCAGTTCTGGAGGTTTGGGGAATGTGAAGCACCCCTTCATCACCATTGCTCCCTGGTCCACTTTGACCCAGAGTGGTAGTACCTGTTAGGGTCCCATCTATGGGTTAAATAGAAAAATGTATCTATAAAAAAAATTGTATTATCCATTATGAATTGATTTATTTCAAAACTTTATCGGCATTAAATGACCCACTGAGGTTGATATGCTGTAAAACAAACAAAATTGTAAGTATCTATTTGTAAACTTTTTAATTAACCTCTTGTTACTGAATAAAAGGCGAGAGTAAAAAAAAAAAAAAATTTTTAAAACTGATTACAGGTTTGTTTATTCTATGTATTGACGATTTTCGGTATTGTGACGTAAGCAGTGACATAGTTTTGGTTACAGACAAATGGAGATCAAATATCTCTTAATACTAGCAAAAAAAAAAAATCCTCTGGGTGATGTAAAAATGTGACGTAAGCAGTGACATAGTTTTGGTTACAAATAGTCAAATCTTAATTATTAATACTAGCAAATATATGCACCCTCCGGGTGCAAGTATTTGAATTTTAATGTAATGAAATATGTCAAATTTGAAATACTTTTGAAACTAAATAAAAATCCAAATAAAATGATTTGAAACAGAGGGGGTATAATCGAAGAATAGAACAACTTTGAAACTAAGTCTTCCATCATTTTTCATCACTCCCTCCTTTTATTGCTGAATTTTCCTAATTTAACTATTTAGTTAAATTAGAAAGTAAAGAATAAAATTACTGTTATTTGTTTATATTAAAGGATTTCTTTTAAGATTTATCCCCGAGTATTTTGCTCATATTCATTAAGAAAAAAACAAACAATTAGAAATCAATAATACCAAGCGCATATTTAATAAAATTAAACTTTTAATATCAATATGCAAATTAGCTTTCCTGTTCACACTGTAACCCGCTATTTTGTTGCATATATAAATACAATTGCATGTTATTAGAATGTAGATAAAGTACAAGTATTAATAAGGTATAACAATTTTATCAATAGTTGAGGTTTAAATAAAAATAAATTCATGGTGAATGTGACGTCAATAACTAAGGGAATTGTGACTTGAGTAGTGATTTAGTTTCGGCTTCAGACAAACACACAATCTCCATTATAATAAGATATCTATTAATATTTTGAAGGCCAAAACAATGCGTATGAAAAATAAAAACAAAAGATGTTATTTTTGTCTTATCGATTTCGAAGCATGAACTTCATCATCAGTTTATTTTCAGAAATGGACGTGCTTATATTTTTATTTGTGTGGTATAATTTCTCTTCTTATTCCTTTTCCTCTTTTTTCTTTCTTCTTCTCCTTTATGAATGAAATGGGCAAATAACTGTAATTTTTTTTTTTTTTTTTTTTTTTTTGTTGAAAACAAATATTCTTAATATTGTCTGTCATTCGGTCAAATGTTCCAAGTGTGTTGCCATGTCAAAATTCAAAATAAAAAAATTAATATATCTATATATGTATAAAGTTTAGTGTTACTTCAGTGTAAAACTCCAAAGAGGGTGGGGGTACATATTCATTAGTACTAAGGGCTCTAATCTTACCAATTTTTAATTTTTTAAATTTTTTTAAAATTTATTAGAGGATGGGGGTGATTTTTGTGTAATTGTCTTGCAAATTGCTTTACATACTAAAATATTTTTGGAGGATATGTGCTTAATTGAAGTCATACCTAATTTTTGAAAGTTAATAATTAATGAATTTAGGCGGGCATATATGTTCAAATGTAAGGATAAACAAATCGAGAAAATGTCAATCCCTGAATGTACATTTCGACCTATTAGGTATCATCAGCAAGGTTATAGACATGGGAGACTGCTCCATGTGTGACTCGAAACCTCGACTGCCAAGCTGACAGGCAGGGATTCTAACCAGACGAAGAACTGGGATTGGCCAGCTGGTGTAGTGGTTAGAATCTCCGCCTGTCAGCTTGGCAGTCGAGGTTTCAAGTCACACACGGAGCAGTCTCCTATGTCTATAACCTTGCTGATGATACCTAATAGGTCGAAATGTACATTCAGGGATTGACATTTTCGCGATTTGTTTAGCCTTACATTTGAACATATATGCCCGCCTAAATTCATTAATTAACTAATTTTCAAAAAATTAGGTATGACTTCAATTAAGCACACATCCTCCAAAAATTGTCGGCTAAAAGCCATATCAAATAAACTGTTTATTTATATACTCTTGTACTAAAATATATAACCCTATTATCCTAAATTTTTTTTAACCCCTTCAAAATTCTGGGATGGGGGGGTTGGATAGCCAGTGAGGATTGCACTCGCTCGAATTGACTACCCCTTGCTGGCCCATTTGCAATATTTACTAATTTTCCTTTAATTGGGTTAACAAGTCCACACTAGAAGGTTAGTGTGTGGGGGGGGGGAGCAGTGTAAATCGACTGTCACTTGAACTTTATCATCTGGTAGCTCATTACCCTAAAGCAGTGGTTCTCAACCTGGGTCCATATGGATCCCCGGGGACCATATAACATTTTTTGGGGGACCCTGGCAAGTAAAATGTATTTAACTATAAAAATACAATGGGATTTTTTAAACAACGAATCGCTAGGAGAGGGGGGGGGGCTCCACCAGAGTAAAATAGGATTAAAAGGGGGTCAATAGGTAAAAGGTTGAGAACCATTATGCTAGATCATTGAAGTTCAGCAGCGATAAGCCTGTTTAAATTCATCTTGTAAGTCATTGGGGTGGTCTAAAGTCGGTATCAGCCTGACAGCGAGTGAGTTTATCCCCTTTTCACTAGCGCTATACCAAATAGATAATATTTTCTATCAAAAGTAATACATTGGTTAACACTCTAGATCAGTGGACCATTTTTTTTTTTTTTTTTTTTTTTTTTTTTTTTTTTTTTTTTTTTTTTTAAGTAAAATGTATTTAACTATAAAAAATACAATGGGATTTTTAAACCACGAATGGCTATGGAGTCCACCACAGTAAAATAGAATTAAAAGGGGGCCATAGATTAAAAAAGGTTGAGAACCATTACCCTAAAGCAAGTGCCCTTTGATGAATTATATATTATGTGTGAAAGTTATTTTGCTTTTTTTTTTTCTGGGTCACCCTATATAGGGTGACCCAGAAAAACAGAACCTCAACCCTAAACTCCCCTAGTTAAAATTAAGTTTTATTACAAAATTTTTTTTTTTTTTTTTTTTCTGGGACAACCTAATTTACTAAACAAAGTTCATAATTACCAAAATAATCGCTTTATTGAAGTGTTGTTTCCTTTGAAAAATCAACAAGCTAAATTTAAAGAAAAATATCTTATAAATAAATTGGAACTTCAAAATTTTGTATAATCTCAAAAATACAGTGTTGTAAATAGTATTTAAAAAAAAAAAAAATTCAGCTCGGTAGGGAGAGCACCCACCTCGGAATTGAAAGGTTCCAGGGCAGCGAGCAAGTCTATACCCTTTTCACTAGAAAGGAAGCACGTGGTGTAATGGTTAGTCATGGGAAACAGACTTGTCGCCACAAGTTCAAATCCTGGATGTGGTAATTGCTTTTCACTTAGCGCTAATACCCTTGGGAAAGGTATGAATCCTACTCTCCCTCCAGCTATGGGTAAATAGCAGGGCAGACTGGGCTCTTTAACCATGGTTAGGCAACCAGTCTAGAAGGAAAACTGAATTCAAACCTGTTGAACTCTGCTTAAGAAATTGACCTTGTCACATCCTGCTCATGCAGAGAGGTTGGTAAATATATATACCCTTTTCACTATTGCTAGAACAGGGAAATTGTTTTTGTCTCTGATGTGGAGCGCCACGCCTACCCTGTGCTAATCACTGTAAATATTTACTGACTTTAGCTTAGTCTTGGCACAAGGCTAAAAGTGTTGGGTACCAAGTGAGCATCTTCCAATACAGTAATGGTCTGTTACCCCTATGTCAATTTCAGTCTAGCACATACCCTAAGCAGAGCACTCAGTGAGAAATTTAATCACTACAACTATAGATATTTAATTACCTTTCCATGAGGGCAGAACATGACACAAGGTCAATTTAAATTCAGGGCTGGAGCTTTTAGGGGTTGACTCTGACTGTCCTTTCAATAGTGTAGAGAGGTGCTCCCTAGGGTGGGGCAAGGCGCACTGAAGCTGAGTAACATATTTGGATCCCACCCACAGATAATTATCCATGGTAGTGATTGTTACAGAGGCCAGGTAAGTACACAATAATAAAGGTCTGCTCCACTAGCTCCTTAACCATTACTCTCCCATAAGGGGGGGGGTCTCCTTTACATAGTTTAGAGAACAATGTTTGGATGTCATTCCTGAGTAAATGACTGGATAATAGATCCTGGGATTCCTGCCCCCATTTTTGGGGTGGAGTCTGTAATCTGTAATTTTATTTGTGGATGCCTTTCTGAACAAAATGTCAAGTGACTTTACCTTTTGGAGGGGAGGGGGAATAAAAATTATTGCTGGAATTGGGAGATTTTCTTCTTTTTCACTCCTTTTCCCTACTTCTGTCTGTCCTTTTTTTTTTTTTTTTAATTTTTTTTTTTATTATTCCTTTCCTTCTGTCTTTTTTTTCTTTCACTTCTCTCTGTCCCGTTCCACCACTTCTTCTTCTTCTTCTTCTTCTCTGTCACTTTTTGTTCCACTTCTTCTTCTTCTTCTCTTCTTCTCCTTTTCGTTTCCACTTCTTCTTCTTCTTCTCTTTTCGTTTCCATTCTTCTTCTTCTCTGTCCCTTTTCGTTCCACTTCTTCTTCTTCTCTGTCCCTTTTCGTTTCCACTTCTTCTTCTTCTTCTCTGTCCTTTTCGTTTTCACTTTTCTTCTTCTTCTTCTGTCCCTTTTCTTTCCACTTCTTCTTCTTCTTCTCTGTCCCTTTTCGTTCCACTTCTTCTTCTTCTTCTCTGTCCCTTTTCGTTCCACTTCTTTTCTTCTTCTCTGTCCCTTTTCGTTCCACTTCTTCCACTTCTTCTTTCTTTCTCTGTCCCTTTCGTTCCACTTCTTCTTCTTCTTCTTCTCCCTTTCGTTCCACTTCTTCTTCTTCTCTGTCCCTTTTCGTTCCACTTCTTCTTCTTCTCTGTCCCTTTTCGTTCCACTTCTTCTTCTTCTTCTACTTCCCTTTTCGTTCCACTTCTTCTTCTTCTTGTCCCTTTTCGTTTCCACTTCTCTTCTTTTCTGTCCCTTTCGTTCCACTTCTTCTTCTTCTTCTCTGTCCTTTTCGTTCCACTTCTTCTTCTTCTTCTCTGTCCCTTTTCGTTCCACTTCTTCTTCTCTTCTCTTCCCTTTTCGTTCCACTTCTTCTTCTTCTCTCTGTCCCTTTTCGTTCACTTCTTCTTCTTCTTCTCTGTCCCTTTTCGTTTCACTTCTTCTTCTTCTCTCTGTCCCTTTTCGTTCCACTTCTTCTTCTTCTCTTCCCTTTCGTTCCTTCTTCTTCTCTTCTCTGTCCCTTTTGTTCCACTTCTTCTTCTTCTTCTTCTCTGTCCCTTTTCGTTCCACTTCTTCTTCTTCTTCTCTGTCCCTTTTCGTTCCACTTCTTCTTCTTCTTCTTCTTCTCTCGTCCCTTTCGTTTCCACTTCTCTTCTTCTTCTTCTCTGTCCCTTTCGTTTCCACTTCTTCTTCTTCTTCTTCTTCTTCTTCTTCGTTCCACTTCTTCTTCTTTTCTTCTTCCCTTTTCGTTCCACCACTTCTCTTTCTTCTTCTCTGTCCCTTTTCGTTTCCACCACTTCTTCTTCTTCTCTGTCCCTTTTCGTTCCACCACTTCTTCTTCTCTGTCTCTGTTTTATAAAATGAAGCTTATTCCAAATCTTCAAAAAACACATCACGCAAATTTAAAAAAATTTTTTTCTTACCCATTTCATCTAAAGGACTTCTTAAAATCACTTGCTATATGTGCCCATCCTTACCCATGTTATATAGTATCCGACTAAATTCAAGTATACACTTTTTAAAATCTCATTGCTAACCATTGGATAGCAGTACCTATCAGATGATGTGCATGTTAACCCCCATTTACCAATAACGCAATAAAACTTCATGAAATGAGATGCAATATCAAGTGTTTATCATTAATGCAAGTGATCCTAATAAACAGAATGCTCGATTTATGGAAATTCATTAAATTTGCAAATCTCTCGGAGTTATTCCCCTCAGCCTATTTATTGTTTCCTATTTTCTCCTACCACAGCCAGTAATTTGGTCCCAAGTGACCCCCAAAGGAATCTTGTAAAATTCTATTCTAGGATAGTTTTGTTTTGAATGGCATCTCTGGACACACGTGCACACTAGGGGAGGTTGGTTTATTTTAACTGTAATGTCTCCCATGTGGCAAAAGCTGCAAATGTTTGCCTTCATTTGAGGAAATCATTAAAATGTTATCACTGTTACAACTGACTTATTAGGTTTTTATTTTACGGCATATCAATCTCAGTGGGTCATTTAATGCCAATAAAGTTTTGAAATCAATTCTTAATGAATAATACAATTTTGTTTATGAACACGTTTTTCTATTCAACCCATAAATGGGACCCTAACAGGTACTACCACTCCGACTCGGAGTGGACCAGGGAGCAATGGTGATAAAGGGGTGCTCCACATTACCCAAACCTCCAAAACTGGAACCTCTGCATCAGATAGTTAATGTCATTCCCAGGACATGTAGACCCTCAGTCACCACCTTCTAGCACCCGTGATAAAAGGGTGGGGGCTTGCCATAAGGGCAATAGGGGTGGGGAAAATCGTATAGATGCTAGGGCTTGGCATGACCAGCCGATTGATCGGAGGGGGCCTCTCCGACCGCCCGTCTAGCCCAAGATAGGGCCAAAGTGGAGTATTGCATGTCATGGACTGCTCATCCACCTGGGTTCTATCCTTAAGCATCACGGGTCGCCACCCACGGCCAACAGGTGGCCCCATTGGGGGAGTCTTACCCCTCTGCAGAGGTGCAGTCAGTGCATTCTAATGCCCCACTAACAGGGCGGCTTACTTTTTACGTAAAAAGCAGTATATCGGTACCTCTTTAGCGTTACATCTATGGGTTAAATAGAAAAATGATTTTTTATTTTATTTATTTATTTTTTATTTTTTTTATTTTTTTTTTTTTTAAGAAAAAAATTAAATACCTAATCAAGCATGAATAGAACAAAATATCTTTGGCAGAAAATAACCCAACAAGGGTTGACATGCTGTAAAATCCAGCAAATCAATCCTTTTAGCTAAGGGTAAATAGTTTGGTAGACTGGGCTCTTTAACCTTTATATGGTAACTGGTCTAGAAGGAAAAAAATCTGAATTCAAACCTGTTAAACTCCACTCCTATTTGTGCAGAGAGTTGGGTATATATACATATATTAGGACTTCTTTCTGAATAAGTTGATGAAGAGAGACATCTTAACCAGCCCTTTTGATGCAAAGGCGAGAGACTGTTTCTCTTCGTAATTTCCCAGAAGGTTCCACATTTTTATATTGTAACCAGGTTTGTTTAACCTCAAAATTATGAGGATTTTTAAAATTTTTTTTTAAAAACCTCAAATTATGAGGATTTTTTTTATGAGGATTTTTTTTTTTTTTTTTTTTTTTTAAAAACCTCAAATTATGAGGAATTTTTTTTTTTTTTTTTTAAAAACCTCAAATTATGAGGATTTTAACACCCAAAAGGAAGAAAACTGGTTAATCTAACAATATAAAACCAGAAACTCTTGGAATTTAAGTTTTTTTCTCTAATTTCAGGGTATATTCTCAGAAGTATTTGAACTTCATGCAGATGATCTTGACAACGAAATATTGATAATAACGAAGTGTAAGTATAAACATTTTTTTTTTTTTTTTTTTTTTTTTTTTTTTTTTTTTTTTTTTTTTTCTGATGTGAGCACTTACTGTCAGCTCCCCACTTTTTTTGTGCTGGAAATTTTTGCATAAACTTAATCAATTTCTCTGAATTCTGATTTTTTTTTATTTTTTACTATTTTTTTTAATTTAATTTATTTTTTCTGTTCTTTTAAATGGAAGACCCTTCACAGAAGCCAGATTCCCCATTAATATTGGTATCACAGGACATGTGGCTGCGACAGGAAAAGTAAGTAACTATTCTATTTTTGAGCTCCTGAAGTATTCTTAGTGATTATTAAAACTATCAATAATATACACCCTCTAGGCATAAGTATTTAAGTTTTAATGTAAGGAAGTATATTAATTTTGAAAGAACTAACAAAATTAAATAACAAATATAAAAAGATTACTTATTTTCATTTTTTAAAATTGTTATTTTTAAAAATTTTTTTTTTTATATAAAATCATTCATAGGATTGATTTTAATGTTGGAGAATAAAACAATATAATATAACACCAAATAATTATTTATTAAACCGTGTTTTGTTAAAACCAGTATGCAAATTAACCACACCATATATTATGTAAACCTTTATTTCTTAGTGATATATAAGACACGTTGACTGATTTTAAACACGCTAATAACATGAGAAGTTTTGAAGCAAATCGAACTCTGATTTTCATGGAGACATCGTTAATGAATATGCTTTATTGTATGTATTAATGATTTTGACTCTAAATTAAATACTTATTGATAAACTGGCACAATTCCTGAGGGTATTGTGACAGAATCAGTGTAGGTTCAATTATACACAGAATCTCCATTATAATAACTAGTACAAAATAAACGCCCTCCTGGTGATGTAAAAATAGATTTTTGAAACGTATTGCCTGAGGGGTGGGAGTAAAAAAAAAATTCAATGTCGGCGAGTTTGTACCCTAAGTAAAATCATCAAATTCATTAAAGGATTAAAAAATAAAACAATTTGATTTCCAATGTATTGCAGTCCAGCAAATAAATTACATTTTTATAATTTAATATCATCATGAAATGAATACATGAGCAATAATACTTGTATGTATTAATGATATTGACTATAAATTAAATACTATTTGATAAATTTGCACAATTCCTGAGGGTATTGTGACATAAGCAGTGATGTAGTTTCAGTTATGCACACAGAATCTTCATTATAAGATTGTGTGAAACTAATATTGACGGTTGAAATCTGATAAAATAAAACTGGAATTTATTCCTAGCTAGCATGTCCGCACGGCTGGATCGGTCTGGCCTGGGCGGGTAGCTGTTGTCCGCACGGCTGGATCGGTCTGGCCTGGGCCGGGTAGCTGTTGTCCGCACGGCTGGATTGGGTCTGGCCTGGGCGGGTAGCTGGTCCGCACGCTGGATCGGTCTGGCTGGGCCGGGTAGCTGTTGTTGCACGGCTGGATCGGTCTGGCCGGGTAGCTGTTGTCCGCACGGCTGGATCGGTCTGGCCTGTTGATTTTTACTGTCTTGTGTTCCTTGCCTTTTTCTTGCTGGAATTTCTATCTTTGGGAATATCTTGTCTTGTCATTGAACGTCTTTAATTAAAGAACTGTACAATTTCTAAACGTCTTGTCCAACACTCAATTTATTGATTCTTTGACTTAGTTTGTGACAAATTTGAAATAATTTTTTTTTTCTTTTCTCAGATACTGAACATTCCAGATGCTCATGCGGATGAACGATTTGATCCTTCGGTAAGTCTGAATAAAATTCCAAAACGAACCAGCTTTCTTAAAGAACCAATCTTGTAAAATTCTATCCAAAATCATAATTCTCAAGCGCCGTGTTGACAGGGCTTAGAATAAACGGACTGTATCCCCGGTATTCTGGGTATGGCATTAAACTGCATGTAACAGTGAAGTTTCACTTCTGGAGCTGTGGAGTACTAAACATTACTACTAGGTAATTCTGGAGCTCTGGGGAATTTGGAATACGCCTTGATGACCATTACTAGCAGGTCCACTCTGACCGGGAGTGGTAGTACCTGTTAGGGTCTCATCTATGGGTTAAATAGAAAAAATTAGTTTAAAAGAATGTTTGTAAAAATTTTAAGAGAAATTTTAGTACCCATCAAGAATAAATAAAACAAAACATCTTCAGCCAGGGTTGACCTCTATGTTTCTAACACAAGTGGGCATGCCTTCAAAGTCAGAAAACAGCATAGCTCACATGACTTCTTGAGACATTTTTTTCACACTCAGTTGCTGAAGCATGGAAAACTTGCCTGCATCCACTGTAGGCTGCAGAAACACTGCATCTTTCAAAAACTTCATGCTTCCTATAATTCGCCAACACTAAGGGCCAGGTTAGCTCAGTCGGTAGAGCGTTCGGCTAGAAACCACAAGGTTCCTAGTTAGATACTGGCCCTCGACAACTCAGCGTATGAGTAGCACAGGGATCTTTGTGGTAAAGGAACTGTTAGTTGTGGTGTTCCACCTCAGACACAAACTCTCGTTGGTCTAGCGCTAGTTAAAAGGGGATAGACTCGCTGATTGGCTGATACCAATTTTAGGCCTCCCCGACGACTTTTTTATACATGATATAACCCCTCCATGCACATACATGCATATTATTACTGTACACTAGTCATGTTCCTGACCTTAGTACATTATTCTGTGTAAAATCCCAAGCACTTTTACGACCATTGTGGTGGTCGACTTGGGCCAAAAAGAGTAAGTGTTCGGATCACGTCGGGGTCACCAGTTGTAAGATTCAAAGTGATAATACTTGAAGATAAAACTCCGACAAAGGTTGATAGACAAAACATTTTATATACAGCACAAGAATAAACAGGGTACATAATACATACATACATAAGTAATATAAATACATATACAAGAGTAGAAATAATGATACATTCATGAATGGTAAAATACAAGATATTTAGGTATCAAAGAGATACCTAAACGTACATAAAAACATAGTTACGGATACATGACTAAAGGATAGTCGTATATCGTATAAGAGACTTACTAGCAGTGAGTGGCCAGTGTTAAGGGCCGAAGCCCCAACGAGAAGGGGGTAGACAGTCTAACCCATAGTGTCACATAGGTTGAGCAGCAAGGATAGAGAGAGAGACGTTCAAATCAGCCGCTTAAATATCAAAGGCCCCTAGCGGGAACCAGCGAAACTAAACGGGCCGACAACTCCCCAGGCAAATCCGAAAATAACGCCTACATGTGTATTATACATGAGACTTTGATGAGTTGTGATGCACCTGAGCACTATACACAATAAATTTCATTATTTTACTTATCTATTATACTAAGGCTGGTTGAAATAATTGTTGCATAATCTATGTGGTAGCATAGATTATTGGCAACACCCTGTAGAATAGGGCTTTCAAATCGGCACGTAGACGGCAGTTTCCGTGGAAAAACACCAGACGTTGGTAAAAGCGGGAATCTTGCATGTCACGTGATTTGACTAATTAGTCATTTGCAGCCAAGATGTGAAGTAGGATAGACGCATCTTACTTCGGCTGGACTCGGCTCCGCATGATGAGTTATGGGCAAATAAATCTTGTGCAAGAAAATACATCTTGGAGTTAATTAATTGCATGATGAAAGGAGTTAACCCAGAAGAAGCT
Source organism: Doryteuthis pealeii (assembly GCA_023376005.1). Classification (NCBI taxonomy): domain Eukaryota; kingdom Metazoa; phylum Mollusca; class Cephalopoda; order Myopsida; family Loliginidae; genus Doryteuthis; species Doryteuthis pealeii. The sequence goes on along the minus strand of CM042164.1, from coordinate 9,677,996 downwards.
CTTAGACGTAAAGATGAAACAGCCAGACTCAGCAGAAGCGGTAAAGGAAGAAGTAACAAACATGTCTCAACTCTCTGTCTCTCTCTCTCTGTCTCTCTCTCTCTGTCTCTCTGTCTGTCTCTCACTCACTCACTCTCTCTCTCTCTGTCTCTGTTATATACCCGATGTTGAGTATATCCAATGATGGCTATACAACACAATGTTTGTCTCCTAAAGGCTTTTTTACTGTTTAGTTTAATGACACAAAAAATATTCTAACCTAATCCTTATTTCTGGGATTGAATTATGTTTGAAAAAGAATTCCATTTTAATTGGTTCTAAAGTAAAGTCGTCGGGGCGGCCTAAAGTCGGTATCAGACAGTCAGCGAGGGAGTCTATCCACTTTTCAATAGTGCTAGACCAATTGGCATCGATCTAGGAACCTTGTGGTTTCTAGCCAAATGCTCTACAGACTGAGCTAACCCGGCCCCCACATAATTTCCAGTTAAGTCAAAAAAAAAAAAAAAAGGGGCAGAGCTAATGCTGTTACCTACCACCAATCTTACCTACCTACAAATAAAATTCTTAAATTTAAAACGTACAAGTTTTTTTCATTAACTAAAGTGATGAATTATTTCAATAAACTTATTCTTAGGTAATAAAACCCGGCAAACCTTGAACACCTTTTTTGATTCTACCATCTCTTCCAATACACGTGTGGCATGCCTTACAAAGTCAGAAAACCAGCACTGTTCACGTGACTTTTCGGAAAAATTTTTCACGCTCAGAATTGCGGAGACATGGAATAAACTGCCTGCATCTGTTGTAGGCTGCCGGAGCACTGAATCTTTCAAAGCCTCCATGCTTCCTGTAGTCCGCCAACACTATACCTTGATGCCACTCTCCACATACACATGCACACATATTACTACTGAAACTGTTCATGTTCCTGACACAACATTATTCTGTGTACTTGACATGAGACTTTGATGAGTTGTGGTGCACCTGAGCACTGTACACAATAAATTTCATTATTATTACTAGCAAATATATGCACCCTCCGGGTGCAAGTATTTAAGTTTTAATGAAATAAAATATCATGTTAACTTAGAAAGGGTAATGGAACTAAATAAGATGCCGATAAAAAGATTTGAAACAGAGGGGGAACAACTAAAACTTGCTTTTTCTTCCCTCCCGTCTTTCATTGCTAAATTTTCATAATTTAACTATTTACTTAAATTAGGAAGTAAAGAATAGAATTGCTGTAAATATTGTTAATGGATTTATTGGAGAGATTTTTGCTCATATTCATTAAGATAAAACCAAACAATTAGAAATCAATAATACTGAGCATATATTTATTAAAATCGAATTTTTAATATCAATATGCAAATTAGCCTTTCCCTTCATACTGCAAACCACTATATTTTGTATATATAAATACAATCGCATGTTAATATGTAGATATGGTCTACAGTGGCTTCGGCCTCTGGACCATTGATATAATTAACGGCGTCGATCCCAGGGGGCCATCCCCCCAGGCAACACCTGCCCCCTTGATTTAAAGGGGCAGGGCTGGGTTTATTGCCCAGCGCCTGAGGCGCCCCCCTTGAGGGGGAATGCCGACGGGATCGACGCAATTTTTCACCTGCCACTCCATGAGCTTCGGCTTGTGGGTGGTCCCACGTTAATAGGGACTTTGTGCCTGACCCGTACAAGTGGGGTACGCGGTAAATATCATGTAGATATGGTCAACAGTATTAATAATGTAAAACTATTTTATTAACTGAGGTTTGAATAAAAATCAAATCATGCAGAATGTGATGTAAATAACTATGTGAATTGTGACTCGATTAGTAATATAGTTTCGGTTACAGACAGAAAAACACACAATCTCCATTATAATAAGATTTATTATATAAAACAATGATTTGTGATGATTTGAATATAAAAACTGTACTAATTAAAGAAAAAAACTCACAATACCATAAAGTGTCTGTCAATTGTAATGTTTATCAAACATGGTTGTTCAGTTTTAATAATTTGATTCATTCTTTTAGTAAATAAATTGTCTTTTCTGTTAGAAAATCAGTCTGATGTTTAGTATTTTATAAAAAATAATTTCGGTTGATGTTTGTAATTAATAATTTTTTTTCTTCTCTTCAGAGTGAACAAAATGGTTTTAAAGTGTGTTCTATTCTGTGTATGCCGATACAAAACGCTTGCGGACAGACAATTGGTGTGAGTCAACTTATAAATAAGCTGGACAGGACACCATTCAATAAAAATGATGAAAGTATATTTGAAGTAAGTGGCAGGAGGTTTTTTTTTTAAATATTAGTTTTTATTGAACATTTTCTATTGGCTATAACATGTTTGATGAAAATATATATAAGAATAATAAAAACAAATGTAGATATGGTCAACAGTATAAATAATGTAAAACAATTTTAATAATAAGTGAGGTTTAAATAAAAATAAGATCATGGAGAATGTGATGGAAATTACTAAGTGGCAGGAATTTTTTATTTTTATTTTTTTGAATTTAATTTTTTTTTTTTTTTTTCCCCCAGACAATTTTTAGTCTGAAACCAAACAATTAGAAATCAATAATACTAAGCATTATATTTATCAATCAAAATTTTAAGATCGATATGCAAATTAACATTCCCGTTCACTGTAGATGCTATTTGTTATATATATATATATATATATATATATATATATATATATATATATATATATTACTAATACAATTGCATGTTATTAGTATGTAGATATGTCCAACATATCGAACTCCTGTTTCGACCGGGGGGGGGGGTCTGGTGGCTTCGGCCCTGGAACAAACATTGTTGATCCCAGGGGGGCATCCCCCCCAGGTAACACCTGCTCCCTTGATTTAAAGGGGCAGGGCTGGGTTTATTGCTCAGTGCCAATATTGATTGAATTAATTGCATCATTTATCTTATTTTTAAAAAAAATTGTAAATTATTGAATGGAAATTTCTTACTATATTGTTATATATTTCTGTGGGGATTTTTATGGAGCAACCAGCGAGGATCTCACTCACGATAAATAATAATGGATCTGCAAGACTAACTTTTAAAAAAAATCCCCCTGTACCCAGGCGACGCCGGGTAGTCACTTCTACATTCTTTTCTCATGTAATTTTTTGAGTGATGCAATTATGGTAATTATTTTCAAGCAAATGAGTTTATAATCTAGGTTGACCAAATGACTTTAGCCCCCCCTACAGAAAATAATTTACCAAAAATCAGGAAATTATTGGATTTTAATGAAATTTTCAGTGTTTATGTATCAATGAATGATCTTTATAATGCATTTATTTTATTTCAAAAATTTTTTTTTTTTTTTTTTTTTTTTTTTTTATTATTGTCACTTAATTTTGACCCCCCTTATGTTGGGGGTGTAAAATGTTTTTCAAGTTGGTCATATTTGTACTAATTACAGTATAAATAATGAGAAAAAAGTTCGAAGTTATGAATAGAAACAAAAAATTTTTTTACGATTGCGCTTCTATGAGAAAATAAGTACCAAAAATCAAAAAATAAAATGTAAAAAAAATAAATAATTAATTTTTTTTGGAGATTTCTTTTTTACTTATTTCGATAATTATTTAATTGGCTATTATTTTATAAAAAAAAATTATACATTAATGTTTTTTCTGCTTAAAAAGTATATTTTCAAACGAGTTTTTCTTCAAAACTTATTACTTTTGGCACCTAATACAAACCTTGTTTTAAGTAGATATTTATTTTTAGAATCTAAAAATATAACGTTTTAAACTTAACATCAGGATTTTCATATTTCAAATGAATTTTATATATTAATTTTTCATAGCAAAAATACTAAATTAAAGTTTTGAAATAAAATAACTGCATTATAAAATTCATTAATTGTTAAATCAATACTGAAAATTTCATTAAAATCGGATAATTACCTGATTTTTTTTTTTTTTTTTTTTTTTTTCTTTGGAATTGCGAATGTTACTGTAAAATTGTAAACAAGCACTTAAAACCATCGAATAAGAGGCTGAATGGCGGATCGCGTCGAAATTGACCAAAACAAATGGTTTTAAATCTTTTAAAAATAAACTGCATATGTAATATTTTTTTTTTTTTTTTTTTTTTTAATGATAGTTATGTTACTACTTATCGATTTAGACAAAGTTTGACCTTAAATAATAGATTTAATTATTTTTAATTCGCTTTTAAAATTCCTAGCAGCCGAATTTTTTGCTAATGGCTATTATAATCTTTTTCTTTTTTTTTTCTCCTCTCTAACCAACATTTCTCATTTTTGTTTTTAGGCTTTTGCAATCTTTTGTGGCATGGGCATTCACAATACTCATATGTACGAAACAGCAATGAAAGCGATTGCCAGACAACGAGTTTCCCTGGAAATGCTGTCGTATCATGCAACTGCGTCTGTTAAAGAAGCTCTTCAGCTTAAGGTAATCATAAAACTTACCGTATTTGACGGCATATAAGATGCACCCCCATTTCAGCAAGTCAGATTCAGGAAAAAAGTTTTTAGTGTATTTAAGTATATATTGTTGAAAACAGTTTAGCTGTGCATTACACAAGCAGAAACATAGCTGTATAAAAGCAATTTGGCAGTACAAGCAAGCAATAAGCATACACGAGACCTCTCAATAGCCTTCTTCAGGTATTTCTTCTCGGACTTGGGAACCTTCTTAGACTCGGGAACTTTCTTGTCGTATTCGGGAGCCATCACATTATCTCTGGAACCCAATTTCAATCCTGAGTGAAAGCAGTCAGAAAAATAATTAACACAACTCCTACCCCAGCTATGGTTAGCGGAATGAGAACAGGATACCCCCGTGGACTAAATAAAGGGTTAGGTTCAAAGTTCCGTGATGGCTCCAGAGTTCAAAAATAAGGTTCCTGAGTCCGAGAAGGTTCTGAGTCCGACAAGAAATACCTGAAGAAGGCCGGAGGGTATATCGGCCGAAACGTTGTACAAATAAAAATGAAGATGGGGACAATAGTCCGAATAACGCAGATAAGACTAATCTTCAAGCCTCATCTCAAACATTCAGAGAAATAAAAATCCTTAGTACTCGGTTTTCTTAAATGAAAGTTTTTTTACAATTGAAAATTGTCTCCCTTAGATTGGTTTCTGGTAGAAGAGGATATTAAATTGGCATTTTTATTTTTTAATTTTAAATTTTGTGTATGATGGGGTGGAGGCGGCATGTGGATGTTCGCATGTTCTATGAATTATTTATTTTATTTCCCCCTCTTTTTTACATTTTATTTTTTCCCCTTATCCTTATATTTAAGAGGACACCAATTTCATAGGTTGGTGTAAATGAGGAGTTGCCTCCCTTGACAAGAATAGCTTAAAAAAATGAAGTCTCTTCAAAGATGATTGCTATGTCCTCAGTTTTTGCTGCTTTTATCAGGCAGAATAACTGGCTTCATTTTTATTTCATTTTTATTTAATATTAAAATTCAAGACAAAAGCAAGACAAGAATCTATATTAATACATTAATGCGTGTACAGATGACGTGTATGTATATAAATATATATATATATATATGGATATATATATATATATATATATATATATATGGATGCTGATAGGTATGCATCCTGCATCCCTGACACACAAAAATCTAAAAGGATGCAGTAAAATCGTATCCATGCATCCCAGTGTTTTTTTTTTTTTTTTTTGTTTTTTTTTTTTCGTATTTTTTTCTTTCTTTTTTTCTTCCCTCACTATTTCGAGCAAACTGTAAATACATTTCAATAGTTTCTTAAAAACGAATTACACTGGATAGGTTACAAGGTAGGAGTTAGACGGTTTTAGTTGGGACCCATAAATTTTTCCTGGGGACTCATTACAAGCAAATATGTGCATCCCAGGATGCACTTAATCAAAAAGCTATCAGCATCTGTAAAATTGTATGTTATTTCACTTTCTTTTCCTTTTTTTTCTCCATTTTTAGAAACAGCCTGTTGCTTCTTCCGTTCAACTGAATCTTTTAGATTTTCGATTCAATAGTTTTAATCTCGATGACAACCAAACCCTTCAAGCGTGCATACGAATGTTTATTGATTTGGATTTTATGGAAAGATTTCACATAAACCAAGATGTGAGTTTCAATTCATTACTATTTATCATTTATTACTTTTATTATTATTATCATTACTTTTATTATTATCATTACTTTTATTATTATCATTACTTATTATTATCATTACTTTTATTATATCATTACTTTTATTATTATCATTACTTTTATTATTATTATCATTACTTTATTATTATTATCATTACTTTTATTATTATTATATTACTTATTATATTATATTACTTTTATTATTATTTATTACTTTATTATTATTTATTATTATTTTATTTATTATATTATTATATTATTATTATTTTATATTATATCATTTTTTACTTTTATTATTATTCATTATTATTATTATTATTATATATCATTATTATTACTTTATATATTATCATATTATTATTACTTTTATTATAAAAAAAATTCAAAATTGCTTTATTTTCTAAAGTTTTCTCTTTTCTCAATATCTATTTATGAAAACTAGCATACCCTTGTTTTCTTTCCCATTATTTATTTTTATATATTTTCTTTTTGACCATTCATTATTTCTTTCCTTCCTTTCAATGTTTCTTTGTCTTTATTTTTTTATTTTTTTTATTTATTAATTTTTACTTCAAATAATTTAAAAATAGTAATGGGTTGTTGGATTTTAATGCATGTTAACTCTTGTTGGGTTATTTTATGCCGAAGACATTGTTTTATTCATTCTTGATGGGTATTCAAATTTTTTCTTTTAAACTAAATTATCTTTTTAAACAAATTTCAAAAACTTTTCTCTCTCACACATGAAATGCAATACTCCGCTTTGGCCCTTACTTAGGCTAGATGGGCTCATATGTGCTAGACGGCAGTGGCTGAGAGTCTTAGTGTTCGGGAGCTCTGGGTGATGTGGAGTATCCCTTCATCCTCATTATTCCTGGGCCGGGTTAGCTCAGTTGGTAGAGTGTTCGTCTAGAAACCACAAGGTTCCTATTTCGATACCGGCCCTCGCCAACTCAGTGTATGAGTAACACAAGGATCTGTGTGGTAAAGTGAGGAGCTGATGGTAGGTGTGGCACCCCACCTCAGATGCTAGAACAATCTTCTTGGGCTAGCGCTATTAAAAAGGGGATAGACTTTGACCCAGATCGGAAATACCTGTTAGCATCAGATCTATAGGTTAAATAGAACAAGTTGAAGCAAAAATGTTTAAAGAAATTTTTTTTTAAATTGAGTACCTGTCAAGAATAAGACAAAAGTTCTTTGACATAAAATGACCCATCAAGGAGTGACATGCCATAAAATCCAACCAACTAATTCCCAAAAATCCTGGCGTATTTATAATACAGAAATGGCCCCTCTTTATCATTTGCTACATCAGTAATGTTTGTAGTGGTCTAAACTTTTTCAATAAATACTGATAGGGCCAGTTTATCTCTGTCGGTAGAGCATTTGGCTTGGAACCTCAAGGTCCCAGGTTTGATTCTGGCCCTCTCCAACTTGGTGCATGAATAGCACATGTTCTGTGCAGTAAAGTGGGGATCTGACGGTAGGTGTGGCATTCCACCTCGGATGCAAAAAAAAAAAAATCTCCCTGGTCTAGTGCTAGTGAAAAGGAGATGGACTCCCTCCCTGTCTGGCTGATACTAATGATAGGCCACTCTGCCTACTTAACTATCTAATTAACCAGGACAGTTTAGTTCAGTTGGTAGGGTGTCCGGCTGGGAACCTCAAGGTTTCTGTTGGCTGGGGCGTTAGAATGCACCGACTGCACTTCTGCAGAGGGGGTAAGACTCCCCTAATGGGGCCACCTGTTGGCCGTGGGTGGTGACCTGTGATGCTTAAGGATAGAACCCGGGTGGCTGAGCAGTCCATGACTTGCAATATTCCACTTTAGGCTTTTCTTGGGCTAGACGGGCGGGCGGAGAGGCCTCCTCTGATCAATCGGCTGGCCACTTCAAGCCCTAGCACTTATATGATTGCCCCAACCCTATTGCCCTTATGGCAACCCCCAATCCTTCTTATATAGGTGCTAGAAGGCGGTGGCTGAGGGTCTACATGTCCTGGGAATGACGTTAAACTCTATCTGATGGTGAGGTTCCAGTTCTGGAGGTTTGGGGAATGTGGAGAACTCCTTCATCACCATTGCTCCCTGGTCTACTCTGACCCGGAGTGGTAGTACCTGTTAGGGTCCCATCAATGGGTTGAATAGAAAAACATGTTTATAAACCATATTACATTATGCATTAACAATGAATTTATTTCACAACTTTGTCGGCACTAAATGACCACCGAGGTTGATATGCCGTAAAACAAACCAAACCTCAAGTTTCTTTGTTTGATACCAGCCCTCCCCAACTCGGCGAATGAGTAGCACACGGAGCTGTGCAGTAAAGGGAGGAGCTGATGGTAGGTGTGGTACTCCACCTCAGACATTGAAAAAAAAAAAAATCTAGGGCTAGTGAAAAGGGGCCAGACTCTCTCGCCATCTGACTGATACCAACATTCCGCCTACTTACTTTATTTACTATATTTAAACAGAATACCAAGTGTGATCTCTTCCCCCTATTCTCCGAAAGTAGCAATTTCAATCTCGGTCTCTTGTGAGGTTTCTTACTCTCACAGTTTGAGTTGATCTGGGTCAGAGGTCGTGTGATTATCTCTTTGGCAATGTCAACCTATTTCTGCCTAATGAGGTGCCAAGTGGGCCCCGCCACTTCTTGGAATGCAATTTATTACGTTTCTATTTCATTTATCAGTTGAAGAATGGTCCGTGCCAATTAGTAAAAGATTGGTTTTGAAATGAATTTAAGAGAATTGGTCTTTTATCAGGAAGGTTATCTTTTGAACCGACTGTTCCTGTCTTGTCTTAAATTAGAAATCCGCCCTCTTTTGATGTACAGGGTTTTGATTTCAATTCCATCTCCAGACACACAGCACAAATATAATACTGGGTACCTTGATTTAAGAGTTTAGAGTTATGAGCTGTTGATTTTTTGATTTTATTGATTGATTTTTTTAAAATTTTTTTATATCAAGCTCAGATCATTTAATGCTAAAGACGTTTTGTTTTATTTATTCATTCTTGATGGCTATGCAACTATTTTCAAACACATTTTGATCTGAATATAAAAAAATGTTTGAAAATGATGGGACCCTAACAGGTACTACCACTAGGGGTCAGAGTAAACCAGGGAGCAATGGTGATGAAGCACACACGCATTTACACGTAAACCAACAACACACACACGCATTTACACGTAAACCAACAATCACACACATGCATGCATTTACACACGCAGAGGATTTGAAGGAAGACATCACCATTCCTACAACATAATGGACAGATCCTAGCCCCAAGGTAACAGCTCCATAATCTAGCTTTCAGAAATCTTCTGACAAAGGGATCGTTATTCTGAAATATGAAGAATAAATCAAAGGTAAACAAACATCAGTCACCTTCTTTCTTTCCACTCGCATTGTGATAGCCTTCAAAACCAACCACCAAACCAATATGAACACAATGCTTCAAGCAAATTATAAAACCCTTTTTAAAGATTAAAACCTATTACAGTACATAATTGATTACATTGTATTATGTTTTTATACAATAAAGTGACATTTTTCTTATTAAAAAGTTACTTTTTTTTTTTTTTTTTTTTTTTTGTGGTATGGGGTTTGTTTGAATGGATTAATGGCATTTCCATTGGTTTTAATGGGGAAAATTGATTTTATGAACTTTTGAAACAATAAAACTGTAGAAAATAAAAAACTTAAACAATTACACAATTATGTAAATATAAACATACCTCCTAGGAATAACCCCAAACAGGTTGACATGCCATTAAAATAATTTTTATCTTTCATAAATGGTTTGCAGTGATTTTAAAATTTGGGGTTAGGATGCGATTGTATAATTTTGACTTTAAAAAAAATGTTATTTAAAAAAATTTTTTTTTTTTTTTATTTATTTATTTTTTTTTCACTGTGCCTTTTGATTTTGCAGGTGCTTTGTCGTTGGCTGCTCAGCGTAAAGAAAAATTATCGTGATGTCACGTACCATAATTGGAGGCACGCATTTAACGTATCACAGACCATGTTTTGCATGATGAAGGTAAGTTACTTTTGCCTTACCCTCACAACTATTTGCCTTTCCCTCACCACAATTGGCACTTTAAATATTCTAAATATTTTGATTTTGTTTGGTTCATACATGGGAGGGCCCAACTGCTATATTTTACCCACTGATGAGAAATCAAGTCCTGCCTTTCCAGAATTGTCCTTTTTTTTTTTTTTTTTTTTTTTTTTTTAAATTGTCTCTTTTTTTTTTTTTTTTTTTTTTTATTTTATTTATTTATTTATTTTTTTTTAAATTGTCTCCTTTTTTTTGTTTTTGTTTTTTTTTTTTTTTTTTTTTTTTTTTTTTTTAAATTTTCTCCTTGTTTTCTTTTTTTTTAAATGTCTCCTTGTTTTTCTTTTTTTTTTTTTTTAAATTGTCTCCTTTGTTTTTCTTTTTTTTTTTTTTTTAAATTGTCCCTTTATTTATTTATTTATTTTTTAAATTGTTCCCTTTATTTTTATTTTTTTTTTCCCCTTATTTTTATTTATTTTTTAAATTGTCCCCTTTATTTTTATTTTTTAAATTGTCCCCATTATTTTTATTTTTTAAATTGTCCCCTTTATTTTATTTTATTTTTTTTAAATTGTCCCCTTATTTTATTTTTTTTTTAAATTGTCTCCTTTTTATTTATTTTTATTTTTTTTTAAATTGTCTCCTTTTAATTTTCAGACTGGTAGAATGAGCAATTTATTTTCCCCTTGTGAACAAGTCGCCCTGCTTGTCGCTAGCCTCTGTCATGACTTGGATCATCGAGGGCAAAATAACCAGTTTCAAATCAAGTAATCCTTTTTAATTTTTCATTTGGGAAATTTCAGTTAAACTGAAAATTTTTTAGATATTTAAATATTTTCATTATTCATGTATAAAATGGCTTGTCAAATCTGATCTCTTGAAAATTATTTGTATTCTGTAAGATTATTATTATTATTATTATTACAATTATATATTATTTATACAAGCCAATATATACACTTTCGGGTGCATATATTTGAGTTTTAATGTCATAAAATATTAAAATTAGGTTAATGAAACTAAATAAGAATGCAGATAAAAGATTTGAAACAGAGGGGGTATAATTGAAAAATAGAACTGAAACTTACTCTTCCATCACTCCCGTCTTTCATTGCTAAATTTTCCTAATTTAACTGTTTAGTCAAAATAGGAAGTAAAGAATAAAATTAGATATTTCTTTTTGTTAATGGATTTCTTTTAAGATTATCCTTGTGATTTTTGTTTATATTCATTAAGATAAAACCAAACAATTAGAAACCAATGATATTAAGCACATATTTATTAAAATCAAATTTTTCATATATGCAAATTAGCCTTCCCCGTTTACACTGAACCGTTATTTTGTTGTAATCCGCAGCCAAAATGGCCATAGAAAACACTCGTCCTAAAAATTCAACCTCCATTTGCCCATCCCTAGTATTAATAATGTAAAACAATTTTATTAATAATTGAGGTTTAAATAAAAATAAAATGGTAATTTATGAGGAAGTGCGTCCCAGTCTCCTGCCTCAGAAATTGCTACCCGGTGACTATGAAAATAACGTCCCTAGCTATGTCGTCTTGGCGATGTTACTTGAAAGAAAACAACTAACTTAGGGCGTTAAATGTATTTGGGGTGGGGGGCTTCTCTTTTTTGTCGTAATTCTTGTTCATTTATAGAAATTTGTCGTAATTCTTGTTTAGATATGAAGATGGATATATAGTTTGGAATAGACTGAGATAGATTTGAATTACAATAAATAAACAAGAATTACGACAATTACGATAAATGAATAAGAATTACGACAAAAAAGAGAAGCCCCCCCCCTCTAAAATACATTTAAGGCCTTAAGTTGGGGTTTTTTTTTTTATTTTCAAGTAACACCGCAGAGACAACATAGCTGGGCACGTTATTTTTATAGTCACCGGGTAGCAATTTCTGAGGCAGAAGGCCGGGACGCACTTCCTCATAAATTACCAATAAAATCATTGAGATTGTGAAGTAAAATAACAAAGGGAATTATGATTTGAATAGTGATAGTTTCAGTTACACACTTAAAAAAAAAACACACAATCTCCATTATAATAAGAGATGTAGATATTGCCAACAGTATTAATAATGTAAAACAATTTTATTAATAATTCGGGTTTAATTAAAAATAAAATCCTGGAGAATGTGATATAAACGGCTAAGGGACAAAATGGTCTAAAATGAATGTATTAAAGTAAATATCCTTTTCATCTAATTTTTTGATTTTATTGCTAAGAAAAAAAAAATGCTTAGCTTATATTTTATTTTTAATTTCAAATTTTAAAAATTCAATTTTCTAATTTCTAGAACAATGTCTCCTCTTGCCCAGCTGTACTCTACATCGACTTTGGAACATCATCATTTTGACCAATGCATCATGATCCTCAGCACAAAGGTTAGTTGGTTGATTTTGGATTTGACCCTCATCTAATAAATTATCTATCATATCCTATAAAAACAAAAAGTATTATCTCTGTTATTCGGACTATTGTCCCCATCTTATTGTTATTTGTACAATATTTCGGCTGATATGCCCTCCGGCCTTCTTCAAGTATTTCTTTTTGGAACTTGGGAACTTTCTTTTCGTAATCGGGAACCATCATGGAACTTTGAACCTAACCCTTTATTCAGTCCATGGGGGTATCCTGTTCTCATTCCGCTAACTATAGCTGGAGTAGGAGTTGTGTTAATTATTTTTCTATGTTACTGCCGCTACTCAGGATTGAACACGGAATCCAGAGATAACTGTCACTTAGAACTGTCTTAACCTAACTACCTTATCCACTAGGCTTTGTGTCCAATTGGACAATTCAGTGTGAATTTTGGGAACTTATAAACTTAATGTCTTGTTTTGGCTAGAATATCTACCTATTCATTTTATGTATGTATTTTTTTTTACCTAGACTCGTATTGAGAAGGTTCCCAAGTCCAACAAGAAAAACCTGAAGAAGGTCGGAGGCATATCGGCCGAAACGTTGTACAAATACAATGAAGATGTGGAGTGACGAATATTTGCGGAAAAATACATCGCAGAAGATATGAGAATATCAAATCAGTTCAATACAGACATTACATAGCCGTATCATATCAAGCAATCTACGGCGCAACTCGAAAATATACTAACAAACTAAATACTTAATTCACTACTTCAAACTGCTGGATGACATAATTAATAGAAACCAAACCAACCTGTACCCTGGTTATACCACCCTTGTCAACAGTAATACCCCACTTCTTGCGATGTACACTATGGTCGCCTATAACTAGCAGTAGAGACACAACGCCTGGAATCAGTGTTGTGAAAGTGGGGAGCTAATGACACAGATGAAGCTAACGTACCGAATTATATGCATTTTAAGCATAATTCACAACGCACAATTACATCATAAACGTCCCTCGTACTATATCCATCTATGATCTCATTATAG
>CM042164.1:9637358-9664240 GCA_023376005.1 Doryteuthis pealeii | reverse complement strand
CAGAGAGAGATTGACCGGAACGCGGAAGTCCGTGGTGACATGAACAACGAAGAAGAGGGACGGCGCTCTTGTTTGCTTTCGGACGCGTAGGGGAACGGACGGGCTTTGGTGCCTAGTATGGGATCACAGTAATCAAGTAGTTGCTCTCTGTCTCTAATCTCTCTGTCTCTCTCTCTCTGTCTTGTCTCTGATCTCTCTCTCTGTCTCTGTCTCTGTCTCTCTCTCTCTGTCTCTCGTCTGTCTCTCTGCCTCTCTCATCTGTCGTCTGCCTCTCTCTCTGCTGTCTGCCTCTCTCTCTCTGTCTGCCTTCTCTCTCTGTCTGCTCTCTCTCTCTGCCTGCCTCTCTCTCTTGTCTGCCTCTCTCTCTCTGTCTGCCTCTCTGATATGAACCCACGAGATGAGCCTACCCTGGAAATAAAGGCTAGCACTTTGTGACGAAATATTTCTCCACGTTGTACTTTTTTTTATCAACAAGATGACACCACGTGCTGAAGACATTTTTAGTACGTGAATATATCACCACCACTGCTGCCGCGTTATTCATATCAGCTTTGGGTACTGTGACCAGATATACGACAACGTTACACCAAGTCTTGGGAGCAGTTCAAACCCGGGCCGTTGAGGTGTGAACGTAGCAGTAGAGAGGAAGCCGATAGACAGCCAGTGAGATAGATCGCTAAAGTATCACAGAATCCCTTCTTCCACCCGCGTCTTGTTTTCAAACTTTGTAGTTTATTTTGTTTTTAATCCTTGTGAACCTGTCTCTGACTCGTGCCCCTTCAAATCGGCCAGCCCAGAACATCACAACGTTTGGGGTCCAGGTATTGTGCATCGAAGGTGCAAGAGTGCAGAACAGGTCTTCTCACACCTTTTTTTTATTAATTTGTTTTTTGTTTAATCATTTTTTAAGTGACCCAACCAGATTGTCTTGGCTGCTATGTCAACTTAATAAACAATGTTTTTTTTTTTTTTTTTCTCCTTTTTTCAGGGAAATGACATTTTTGCTAATTTGAGTGAAGAGGAATATCGCAGCATCGTCCAGGTATTGGGAAGCTTGGCATCTTGGCAACGGACCTTGCTCTTTACTTCAAGTAAGTTTTGTTATCTTCCCCTATTTGACATAAGTCTTAGGGTACACAGAGCAGAGGTCACCCGTGACCTTGTGCCTGTGGTTGCACATTATGTGCTTACCTCTTTGCATCAACCTACAAATGGCTAACTTTTTTTTTTTTTTTTTTTTTTTTTTAATTTTTTATTTTTAAAGGGAATATATGGGCTGGTTAGCTCAGTTTGTAGAGCATGTTGAGATTTTTTGAAGATATAAGGTGTGTGCTAGACAGCCGCTCCTGTTAGGGGTCCCATCTATGGGTTTTAAATTGAAAATTTTTTATCAAAAGAATACCTATTAAGAATGAAGAAAAAGAATTTCTTCAGCATAAAATAACCCAACGGGAGTTGACATGATGTAAAATCCTACCAAAAACATTTAAATTTTCTGCATCGCTAAAGTTAAATACCAGAATAAAATATTCAACTTATATATAATGGAGATTCAGACTATTTGTCTGTAACCAAAACTGTCACTGCTTATGTCACATGACCCAAAATTGTCAATACATAGAATAAAGAACCTTATATTATATACACTCTAAATTTGAACATGCACATTTAGATGGTCCTTTTTTTTATTTTTTTTTTTTATTTTTTTTTTTTTTTAAATTTAATTTTTTGATTTAAAAAAAAAAAAAAAAAAAAAAAAAAAAAAAAAAAAGTCTTCATAATACATACCTGGTATTATATATTTATATATTGTTTGTTTTATTTTAATATATATTTAAAGTTTACTAATACTTTTACAAGAAAATCATTAACAAACAAGTAGTCAGTCTTTTTTTTTTTTTTTTTTTTTTTTTTTTTTTTTTTCCTCTCAGTATCAAGAGGTTAACTAAAAAGTTTTAATAAATACCTATTGATTTTGCATAAAATAATCAATGATTATTTAATTAATAATAGAGTGCATGCAATATTTTCATTTGAGAAGGACAGAACTAAGTTTCATTTTCAAATTGTTTTTTTATTTATTTTACTCTTTTTTAAATAAATTTGTTTTAATTACTAATGATAAAACCCTGTGATACTGGAATTTTTAACGCCCCCCCCCCTCACCAGGCAATTTCAAAATTAATTTTTACATCGCCTGGAGGAGTTTTTATTTTATTTATTTTTTTTTTTTTTTTTCTCTTTTATTTTTTTTTTTTTCTTTGCTAGTAGTATTAAAAAAAAAATCTTTGTCTTGGTAATTTGGATAAGTTCTGATCACAGTAAGGAGAAATGTAATATAGAAATGCTTTTCTTTATTTTCCTGAATCTTTTTAAACTTTTTTTTTTTTTTTTTTTCTTTTTTCAGTAATCGCAAAAAATTCTTGATCTTGTCAACACAGACTCTAAACTGGGAACCGGGAAGAAAATCGTGAATTATTGAGGTGAGATCCCAATTCTTTGAGACACGGAAGAATATTTTAATGCTTAGTTGCTAAATTTTGAGACCTAATGTTAAATCTAACTTTTGCTTTATTTTTTATTTTATTTAAAATAATTTTTTTGTTTGTGATATAGCAATTGTATTAATCTTATGGCCTCAGACAATCATCACTTCAGCCTCATAAAAGAGGGTTTGAGAGGCAAACATTATTCCATTGATGAGGAAGTGAAATCTGTAGTGAATAAGTGGCTCAAAGAACAGTCAACAGAATTTTACAGGGCAGGGATACATGCTCTCATTCGAAGGTTGAACATTGCTACTGCGAGAAACGGTGACTATGTGGAGAAGTAGGATGTGATCCACAGAGGACCAGTTTCATTTTGATGTATGATACATGTTCCTGTGTTGGTAATTATACCTGTCCTAAACAAAATGGCAATACCTTTTGACTCCTATGTGGAGAAGTAGGGATGTGACCATAGGAATGTATCATACATCAAAATGAAGCTGGTCCTCTGTGTTGGTAATTATACCAGTCCTAAACAAAATGGCATTACTTTTTGACACGCTCTTGTAGAATAAACAAACGGAGGGAGATATTGAGTCATGTAATTTGCCCGGTTATATCACTTGTAAAAAAAAACAAAACAAGAATTAGGATCTAGTTAAATTTGTCTTGTTAACATAACAATGGAATTTTTCCTTACTGTGAAGTGTTGTCTGTCTTAAAGTGACTGGCATACCCATTCTCTTTGGGGGTGACTGGCAGTGGAACGATCCAGTTGTTTGTGAAGAAAAAAGCTGGTAGGATACTTTGCAAAGTGGCGTCGGATGCAAACGAGTTTGTTTTGTTTTTTTTTTTTTTTTTTTTGTTTTTTAAAAAAAAAATTTTTTTTTGCCTTTTTTTCCCTTTTTCTCTGTTTTTATATTTTTTGCTTTTTATTTTTTAGAATTTTAATTTAAAGTTTAGTCACTTTAAGTTTTTTTAAGGTTCTTTTATTTTTAATTCTTTTAGTTATTTTATTTTGTTTTCTTTTTTTTTTTTTTTAATTTATTTATTTATTTATTATTTTTTTTCACCACTGTTTTGTATATTTTTCCTTTTTATCTTTAGAATTTTTCTAAATTTAAATTTTAGTTATTTTAAGTTGTTTTTTAAGGTTTTATTAATTTTTAAAAAATTTTGATTATTTTTGTTTCCTCTTATCTTTTTATTTTTTCCTTTTTTTTCTGTTTTTTATATTTTTTTTTCCTTTTACTTTTTTAGTTATTTACTTTAAGTTTTAGTTATTTTAAGTTTTTTTTTTTTATTTTATTTTAAAGTTATTTCAGTTATCTTATTTTTATCTTATTTTTCCATATTTTAGTTTAAATTTAAACATTTTTTCTTCTGAATGAAATTTATAGTCAAGACACTTAACACACATCCTTTTTGTGAAGAATAAATAAAACTTCAAGAATTGTTGAGGTGAGATTTTGAATTCTTCAAGAATCAGAACAACAATCTTTAACATTTTAGTCGGTCACTTCATAACAAGTTGGCTTCTTCTTGACAAATCAGCTGGCGATGACAAAATTCTTTAATTTCTATTTTTTTTTATTGCCATAAAACTTGCAAGGGATAAACAGGTTCTTCACACAATGCCAAAACAAACTTTAGGATTTTTATTTCATTTTTGTTTTTTTTTTTTTTTTTTGTTTTTTTGTTTTTTTCTTTAGGATTTTTTCTTTATTTTTTTCTTTTTTCTTTGGATTTTTTCTTTATTTTTTTTTTTTCTTTTAGGATTTTTTCTTTTTTTTTTTTTTTTTCTTTAGGATTTTTTCTTTTTTTTTTTTTTTTCTTTAGGATTTTTTTCTTTATTTTTTTTTTTCTTTAGGATTTTTTCTTTTTTTTTTTTTTTTTTTTTTTTAGGATTTTTTATTTATTCTTTTTTTCTTTAGGATTTTTTATTTATTCATTTATTTTAAAAAAAATTTTTTTTTTAGATTTTTTCTTATTTTTTATTGTATTTTTATTTTGTTTGTTTATTTTTATTTAAAAAAATTTTTATTCATTTTGTATTTATTTTCATTCACTTATTTTTATTTTTTATTTATTTTTATTCTAAGAAACTTCACTTGTCGTTGTGTTTTGTTTTCATGCTTAAAACACTTAATCCCCGAAAAATATTCTGCCTTGACGTCTGCGGTTCTTTATTTTTTATTTTTTTTTAAATTTTATTTTTATTTTATTTTACTTTTTGTGTTTTCTTAAAGAAGCATGAAATATTAATTCTTGTTTGTCCCATCTACCACCTGCTACTGAAATGAAGGACTCTTTGGGGTTTGTCAGCTGGTGCTGCTGTTTTGGTTGTCAGAATGTTTCAGATACTCCGCTCTTAGACTCAACCGTTTTCGTTTGGCTTCTGAGCAGCTGGGGGCACCTGTCAAATGCCTTTAAAAAAATTTTTCGAACAAGCATTGCCAAATTTTAGCCTGTCACTTTCAGGGAGTCAAATTATTTTCAAGGCTGCAGGTGAGGGTTAAAAATAAGAAAAAAAAACCAAAAAAAAACCCACCGCCTTTCGCTTCTCAACAACTTACAGTCAGATACTAGAAGAGTATTCAGTATTTTGAGAACCTAACACTTCAACTCTTATGGCAAGCCCCAACCCCTTTTAATCATATGGGTGCTAGAAGGCGGTGGCTGCGGGTCTACATGTCATGGGAATGACATTAAACTCTATCTGATGGTGAGGTTCCAGTTTTGGAGGTTTGGGGAATGTGGAGCACCCCTTCATCACCATTGCTCCCTGGTCCACTCTGACCTGGAGTGGTAGTACCTGTTAGGGTCCCATCTATGGGTTAAATAGAAAAACACGAGTTTATAAACAAAATTGTATTATCAATTAAGAATTGATATTTCAAAACTTTATCGGCATTAAATGACCTACTGAGGTTGATATGCCGTAAAACAAAATCAAACCAAACCAAACTAACACTTCAAATATCTCTAGACTGGTAAAGATGCTTTTAAATTTACAGAAATTTACTAAAGAATAAAATTAGTTATTTCTTCTTGTTAATAAATTTATTTTAAGATTTATCCCAGAGATTTTTGCTCATATTCATTTAAGATAAAACCAAACAATTAGAAATCAATAATACTAAGCACATATTTATTAAAATCATATTTTTTATTATCAATATATACATTAGTCTTTCCATTAACACTGTAAACTGTTATTTTATTGTGTAGATAAAGCCAAGAGTATTAATGTGAAACAATTTTATAAAGAATGTAGTACTATTTACCCATAGCTGGAGGGAGAGTAGTTGGATTCATACCTTTCTTAAGAGTATTAGTACTGTGAACTGTAGCTTCATCCCGGATTTGAACTCTGGTCGAAGAGTCCATTTACTATGACTCTGACAATGGTTAGTTGTAGGAAATGGACTCGTTGACCTGAGTCTAATGAGACCCTGCGCCTCCAACACAAGGAATTTAGGAACTCCAAGGTTTAAGATAGAGGGAATTAGTATTTTATAGTTACCAGCGGTCTGTGATTAAATTGATGCTTCAATTTAGCAAGGGGTGAGATTTTAATTAGCATTTCATTAACAGCGACCCATGATGATATTGATGCTTCAATTCCCTAATTTATTATCTGTACAATATTTCGGCCAATGTGCCCTCTGGCCTTCTTTAGGTGTTTCTTGTCGGACTTGGGAACCTTTTCGTAATCGGGAGCCATCACTGAACTTTGAACAATATTGAAGTATCTGTTATATCCTTTAGCAGTGATGACCTGTTGATAGCATTTAATTCTGATCTCTTTTCAGAGCACACATTTTTAGGGTTTTTTCTTCTTTCTTCTTTCTCTTTCTTCTTTCTCTTTATCTTCTTCTTTATCTTCTTCTTTATCTTCTTCTTTATCTTCTTCTTTATCTTCTTCTTCTTCTTCTTTTCTCTCTTCTTTCTCTTCTTCTTTCTCTCCTTCTTTCTCTCCTTCTTTCTCTCCTTCTTTCTCTCCTTCTTCTTCTTTCTTCTCTTCTCTCTCTTCTTCTCTTCTCTTTCTTCTCCCTTCTCTCTCTTTCTCTTCTTCTCTCCTTCTTTCTCTCCTTCTTTCTCTCCTTTCTTTCTCTCTTCTTCTCTTCTTTCTCTCCTTCTTTCTCTCCTTCTTTCTCCTTCTTTCTCTCCTTCTTCTCTCCTTTTCTCTCCTTCTTTCTCTCCTTCTTCTCTCTCTTTCTCTCTTCTTTCTCCTTCTTTCCTTCTCCTTCTCTCTCTTCTTTCTCTCTTCTTCTCTCTCTTCTCTCTTTCTTTCTCTCTCTTCTCTCCTCTTTCTCTCCTCTTTCTCCTTTCTTTCTCTCCTTCTTCTCTCCTCTTTCTTCTTTCTCTCTTCTTTCTCTCCTTCTCTTCTCTCCTTCTTCTCTCTTCTTTCTCTCTTCTTTCTCTCCTTCTTTCTCTCCTTCTTTCTCTCCTTCTTTCTCTCTCTTTCTTTCTCTCCTTCTTTCTCTCCTTCTTTTCTCTCCTTTTCTCTCTCTTTCTTTCTCTCCTTCTTTCTCTCCTTCTTTCTCTCCTTCTTTCTCTCCTTCTTTCTCTCCTTCTTTCTCTCCTTTCTTCTTCCTCTCTTCTTTCTCTCCTTCTTTCTCTCCTTCTTTCTCTCCTTCTTTCTCTCCTTCTTTCTCTCCTTCTTTCTCTCCTTCTTTCTCTCCTTCTTCTTCTCTTCTCTCTTCTTCCTTCTCTCTCTTCTCCTTCTTCTCTCTTCTTTCTCTCCTTTCTCTCCTTCTTCTCTCTCTTCTCTCTCTTCTTTCTCTCCTTCTTTCTCTCCTTCTTTCTTCCTTCTTTCTCTCCTTCTTTCTCTCCTTCTTTCTCTCCTTCTTTCTCTCTTCTTTTCTCCTTCTTCTCTCTTCTTTCTCTCCTTCTTTCTCTCCTTCTTTCTCTCTTCTCTTCTCTCTCTTCTTTCTCTCCTTCTTTCTCTCCTTCTTTCTCTCCTTCTTTCTCTCCTTCTTTCTCTCCTTCTTTCTCTCCTCTTTCTCTCCTTCTTCTCTCCTTCTTTCTCTCCTTCTTTCTCTCCTTCTTCTCCTTCTTTCTCTCCCTTCTCTCTCCTTCTTTCTCTCTTCTTTCTCTCCTTCTTCTCTCCTCTCTTTTCTCTTCTTCTCTCCTCTTTCTCTCCTTCTTTCTCTCCTTCTTTCTCTCCTTCTTTCTCTCCTTCTTTCTCTCCTTCTTTCTCTCCTTCTTTCTCTCTTCTTTCTCTCCTTCTTTCTCTCCTTCTTTCTCTCCTTCTTTCTCTCCTTCTTTCTCTCCTTCTTTCTCTCCTTCTTTCTCTCTTTCTCTCTCCTCTTTTCTCCTTCTTTCTCCCTTCTTTCTCTCCTTCTTTTCTCTCCTTCTTCTCTCCTTCTTTCTCTCCTTCTTTCTCTCCTTCTTTTCTCTCTTTCTCTCCTTCTTTCTCTCCTTCTTTCTCTCCTTCTTTCTCCTTCTTTCTTCCTTCTCTCTCTCTTTCTCTCCTTCTTTCTTCCTTCTTTCTCTCCTTCTTTCTCTCCTTCTTTCTCTCCTTCTTTCTCTCCTTCTTCTCTCCCTTTCTCTCCTTCTTCTCTCCTTCTTTCTCTCTTCTTCTCTTCTCTCTTTCTCTCCTTCTTTCTCTCCTTCTTTCTCTCCTTCTTTCTCTCTTCTTTTCTCTTTCTCTCCTTCTTTCTCTCCTTCTTTCTCTCCTTCTTTCTCTCCTTCTTTCTCTCTTTCTCTCTTCTTTCTTCTCTCTTCTTTCTCTCCTTCTTTCTTCTTCTTCTTCTTCTCTCCTTCTTTCTCTCCTTCTTTCTCTCCTTCTTTCTCTCCTTCTTTCTCTCTTTTTCTCTCCTTCCTTCTTTCTCTCCTTCTTTCTCTCCTTCTTTCTCTCCTTCTTTCTCTCCTTCTTTCTCTCCTTCTTTCTCTCCTTCTTTCTCTCCTTCTCTCCTCTTTCTCTCTTCTTTCTCTCCTTCTTTCTCACTGAATTGTTAGAATGCAAGACAGTTAAGTGATCTCTCAATATCCCTTCTACACTATAGGGTTTTGATTTATCTTTGGGAGCTGCATTTTTTTTTTTTTTTATTTTTTAAATTTTTTTTTCTGTAGTACTAAAAAACCCTGAATCATCTCTTATATCCTTTTTCAGTGATGACTTTTTGATAGCATTTAATTCTGATCTTTTTCTTCTCTCCCAGAGCGATGATGATGACTGCCTGTGATGTGGCAGCAATTACAAAACCCTGGCAAGTCCAGAAACAGGTAAGATGTTGACTCGTCTTATCCGTCAGCAAGTTGCTTTTGATTTGAAAACCTTTTTATTTTAGAACACACCGACTGCAATTCTGCATAGCGGGTGAGAATCCCTCTTCCAATGGAACAACCTGTTGGCTGCGGGTGGCAAATTGCAATGGTTGAGCATTCTGTGGCCCAAGTACAAAAACAAGTTTTGGCATTAAATAGCCCACAAGGGTTGATATACTTGGTTATTTTATTTAATGGCAATTGTGGTTATAGAAACCACAGGGCAGTCCAAAAGTCTTTTCCTTTTCCTTTTTTAGAGATAAAATAAATACTTAACTTATATTATCAAAATACAAAATAATGAAAGTTAAAACAATATATGGGGGTGACAAGACTTTTGGACTACCATGTAGATTAATGTACAAAGTAGTCTGAAAATTTTGTCACCCCTAACTATTTTTTAAAATACTTACATATTTTAATGTTTTAATAATATAAGTTATCGGAAGCGCGTGGTGTAATGGTTAAAGTCATGGGAAATGGACTCGTTGCCCAGAGTTCAAATCCTGGATGTGATAATTGCATTTCACTTAGCGCTAATACCCTTGGGAAAGGTATGAATCCTACTCTCCCTCCAGCTATGGATAAATAGTAGGGCACACTGGGCTCTTTCACCTTGGTTAGGCAAGGAGAAGGAAAACACTGAATTCAAACCTGTTGAACTCCGCTTAAGAAATTGACCTTGTGTCACATCCTGCTCGTGTGGAGGGGTCGGTAAATATTATTAAAACCCAAAATAATGAAAGTTTAAACCATATGAAGGGAGTGACACGACTTTCGGACTACCAGGTAGATTAATGTACAGAGTGGTCTGAATGTCTTGTCACCCCTACATATTGTTTTAATTTTCATTTTGTGTTAACTCTTAACATCCTGTTGAGAATTTTCTGAGTCCATAGCATTTCTCTAAGGATATATTAAAAAATGGTTAAAAATGGCCTTTGCATCTAAAGTTACCCGTTATTTCCCTTAAATCAAAGATTTCTAAATATGTTTAATATTACAGTCGATAGAGCGTTCGGCTAGAAACCACAAGGTTCCTAGTTCGATACCGGTCCCCGCCAACTCGGCATATGAGTAGCACAGGGACCTGTGCGGTAAAGTAAGGAACTGATGGTAGGTGTAGTGCTTCACCTCAGATGCTAAAACAATCTCCTTGGTCTAGCGCTATTGAAAAGGCGATAGACTCCCTCGCTGACTGGCTGATACCGACTTTAGGCTGCCCCATCAACTTTACTTACTTTATTTACTTACATTTAAACAAGGGCTATCGTTTAGGGTGGATTAAGAAAACGAATGAGACTTCCGTCTGGGTGGAATGAGGTGGTATAGGACTTTTAAGCGTTTTAATACAAATTTTTAAAATTTTTTTTTTTTTTATGTAAAATAAGTACATTGTATACTTATTTTATCTCTAAAAAAAATCAATTATATTGAGACAAAACAATGCAAGTTAAAACTATATTAAGATGCCAAGGATTTATTACCAACTTTCGCATTTTTGACTAAACTTGGACTTTCTCCACGAGACAAGAGGAAATACATAAAAAAAAATCCAGGATAAAGCTATCCACGCATCAGCGTGGATATGGCAATTCTACAATGTGATATCAAACCAACAGTCGGGTGGTTGCGTGAGATATTGCTGGGGCGCTCTGTGTTAGTGGTAATGATGCTTCAGCCCCGAAACCAAGCCTGAACCCAGAGTCGTCATCTGATGAAGGATTTGTTGGTTGCAATGCTACACAGCAGTGTAAATAGTAGTCATTGTATGATTTTTTTTTTGTATTTTTTTAAATTAAATTTTTTTTTTGTTTTTAATTTTTTAATTTTTTTTAAAAATTTTTTTTTATTTAAAAAATAAAAATAATGAAAGTTAAAATATGTAGGGGTGATAGGACTTTTGGATCTCTTGGTAGATTTTTGTGCACATTATGGTTCACAAGTTTTTGAATAAAGAATTTGCTTTTTGATTTTTTTTTTTTTTTTTAAATTTATATTAAAGATTTTATTATCTGTGTTATTCGGACTATTGTCCCCATCTTCATTGAACCTAACCCTTAAAACGTTGTACAATTAACAAAGTTCCGTGATGACTCCCAATTACGACAAAGTTCCCAAGGTCGAAAAGGTTCCCAAGTCCGACAAGAAATACCTGAAGGCCGGAGGGCATATCGGCCGAAACGTTGTACAAATAACACTGAAGATAGGGACAATAGTCCTAATAACGCTGATAATACTAATCTTCAAACCTCATCTCAAACATTCAGAGAAATATTAAAGATTTTGTTCAAATTTTGAAGACGTGATATTTTAAATTCCATCTAAAACTGAAACTATATCTTTTTCTTCACGTCAGATTGCAAAACTTGTTGCCAGTGAATTTTTTGAACAAGGTGATATCGAAAAAGAACAATTACATTTGACGCCAAGTGTAAGTTGAAATGTTTATTTTATTATTTATTCTATTTAATTTTTAACATGATTGATTCAACAGCACGTCAACCTGTCTGGGGTTATTTTTTTACCTAGAAGTAAATTGTGAGGGATGGTCACATTTGCTTCAATGCTTTTAAAAAAAACAATTTTGAAACATAGGCCCTCATTGTTTGACTGTTTAATTTTTAATGGCATATCAACCGATCTGGGTTATTTTATGCCACAGCAAATCATGAGAATGGTTGGATTTGTCTTTTCCAAGGATTTTCCTTGATTTTTGATAGGAAGTTGTCTGCAGTTGTTTGTTGCTGAATGGATTGGGAATTGCTTTGAGGGATAAGTTTATAGGATAAAGTTAGTTAATTATATTTTTCTGGTATAATTTTATTTCTTTCAGGGAAGACAAAATTTCATCTATACTGACATTTAAGCATATCTTTTATGTTAAAAAGTGATATTTTCAAGTTTATTATATTAAAACTTAACAATGACCCATTAAAATGTAAGTGACCATTAAAATGTAATGACCCATTAAAATAAACATAAAACATGACCCATTAAAATGTGAGTGACCCATTAAAATAAACAAAACATGACCCATTAAAATGTGAGTGACCCATTAAAACATAAACAAAACCCATTAAATAATTTTTGAAAAAAACGTACAATCAAGCTTTTTAATGTTATTTATTGTTTGTTTTCTTCAGCGGATGATGGACCGAGACAGAAAAGATGAATTACCCGAAATGCAGATAAACTTTATTGACAGTATTTGTTTACCAGTTTACGAGGTAAGTGCTTCATCCTCACCTTCACTGATCCATTAAATCCGTCCTCGTTACATATTTACCAACACCTCTGCATGAGTCATGACATGCAACACTCCACTTAGGCCCTTACTTAGGCTAGACGGATGGTCGGAGAGGCCCTCTCCGATCAATCGGCTGGGAATGATGTCGAACTATATCTGATGGTGAGGTTCCAGTTTTGGAGGCTTGGAGAATGTGGAGCACCTTTTCATCACCATTGCTCCCGTGTGTGTGTGTGTGTGTGTGTGTGTGTATGTATGTATATTAATTATACACACACACTTACCAACCCCTCTGCATGGGGAGGATGCGACACAAGGTTAATTTCTTAAGCAGAGGTTTGAATTCAGTTTTCCTTCTCCTAGACAAGTCACCTAGCGAAGGTTAGAGCCCAGTCTGCCCAACTATTTATCCATAGCTGGAGGGAGACTATATGGATTCATACCTTTCCCATTAATATTAGTGCTATGTGAAATGTAAACAGCCTTGTCTAGGAGGATTTGAACTCTGGTCGATGAGTCCATTTCATTATGACTCTTGACATTACACCATGTGCCTCCTAAATCCATCCTTGTTGTTAGGTGCGTATGACACTAAACTGCGTCTTGTGATTGGGCTCCAGTTTTGGAACTCTGGAGTCGTCCATTCATTTGCCATTACTCCCAGGTTCACTCAGTCTTCCCACAGGCAGAAGGGATATGAATTCAGTCCTACCCAGGACTTCAGCTTTGTCTGCCCTGTCGGCTGGGACTGTAGAATTCACTGACTGCACCTCTGCAGAGGAGTAAAAAAACAAAAAACAATGGGGCCACTTGTTTGGTGTGGCTGGCAACCTGTGATGCTTAAGGGTGGAATCTTGGTGGCTAAGCAGTCCATGACCTGCAACACTTCACTTTGGCCCTTACTTAGGGTGGTTGGAGAAGCCACTTTGATCAATCAGCTTATCACAAGCCCTAGCACCTATATGATTGTCCCAACCCTATTACCCTTATAGCAAACCCCCCAACATTTTTCATCATATGTGCTAGAAGACAGTGGCGGAGGGTTTTAGTATCCTGGGTATGATGTTAAACTGCATAAAGTTATGGTCAAATTCTGGAACTCTGGGGAATGTGGAGTACCCCTTTAATGCCATTACTCTCAGGTCTGCTTTGACCCAGGGTGGTAGTACCTGTTAGGATCCCCCATCCATTGGTTTAAATAGATCAAAAATGAGTTTTAAAATTTAAAAAAAAAAAGTTTGACAAAATTGAATACCAACAAGAATAACTTTTTATTCATTTTTAATTTTTAGTTTATATATTTTATTTTTTATTTCTTTATTTTTCTATTTTTATTTGATCATTTTTTTTTCTTAATTTTTTACTCATTTTTCTAACTTTTTTTTTTTTTTTTTTTATTTGTTGTAATATTTACTTGTTTTATTTTTTTTTTATTTTAATATTAAAACAAATTTTTAATTTTCTTTATTGCTTTCATATTAATTTATTTATTTATTTTTTTTCCAGGCTATGAGCAAAATCTCTGAAGAGTTAAGCCCTCTTCGTCAAGGGTGCATAAACAACCGGGTAAAGTGGGAGGAATTATCCGAAGCAAATAAGTCCTCCAAAGAAAATTCAGATGAAGAGAAAGATTAGGGTTTTATTTCTATTTTAAATTATTTAAAAAAAAAATTCTATATTTGAAATAAAAAAACCCAAAACAAAACAAATATCTGAACTAATGATACTACCGCTGTCTCAAAAGTTGTTACGATAAATACTATACATTTTTAAAATTAAATAATTACAAACGATACAATGATATAATTGAAAAATAGAATGTTTAAATGATAATGACCGAAAGAGGAAAAAATTCAGAATCTTTTTAAATGTGAAAAATACTTTTAAAACATTTTTTTTTTCATTCTTTTTATGGTAAAAAAATGCTAACACGCAAATAGCAATAAATGTAATTCTGGATAATATCAAACAATATATTTTTAAAGAATTCAAAAATTAAAATAATTTTGTATTTTTGATTATTAAAAACAAAATTTTAAATCCCCTTTTACAATTATTATGCATAACAATAAACAAAAAACATTTGTATAAGTGCGTGTGTGTGTATATACAAAAAGGTAGCATTAAATACTCTCTGGTATTTGAACAAACTGCTAAACAAATTTCCCCATTTGGTCTGAAGATCACATAGGTGAAAAACTATCAGTAACCAGGTGTTGACTTCATGTCCACGCTACCTTAATTCTAATATAAATGCTATATCGATGATATTGAGAACTATCTGCTGAGAAATATAGCACCCATATTATCTACTAAATATATTATATGCATACACACCTGTCCTATGATAGTTTTAATGTTGTAAATATAGTATGAAATTTATATGCAAATGTCCTAACTTTTATGTGACAGTGGTAGTAGAAAATGTTTTTAACAAATTTAGCCATTTTAGTGCGGTGTATTTGGCAACAAAATTAATGGCCGAAGTGCACTTTTGACCAATAAGATAACTTGTTGGTTTCACAATTACAAAATTATCATCGCGGGTGGGGGGGATATTGGACAAGGTTTTTTTTTTTTTTTTTTTTTTTTTTTTTTTTTTTTTTTAATTCGGATACATTTTTACTTTTTTAAAATTTATTTACATTTTTATTTTTAGATTTAAAATTCATTTATTTATTCACTGATACATTTTTTAATTAATTTCTTTTTATCTTTTTTATTTTTTTTTCTACTAAGATACAATTTTTTTTTTTTTTTTTTTTTTTATTTATTTATTTTTTTACTAAGATACATTTTTTTAATTTTTTTTTTACTAAGATACAATTTTTTAAATTTAAATTTTTTTTTTTTTTTTTTTTTTTTCCTAATTTTAAAATTTTATTCACTGATATATCTAAAAATGATTTTTACTAGGGCTCGGGTAAAGTCAACAAGGGGTCACTTCCATAAAGTGGGCTATATCGCACAAGATACAAAATTTTAAAGAAATGTGAACTAAATTATATTTGCCCTCACACATTGTGAGTACATTTTGGCCACTCGAGTTGCTTTCCGCACCAAAAAGGTTAAAGATTAAGAAAAAATATACCAGAGTATTTAAACTAATACGTATTCCTTACTGCCACCAAATTAGGGACTAATTTTACCCTGGACTAAATTAAGGAATTTTTAGTTTTCCGACTTTTTTTTTTTTTTTTTTTTTTTTTTTTTTCTCTGTTTATATTTTAAGTTGCTCAGGGAAGAAAGTGAACATTTTTATTTTATTTTAAAAATTTTCCCTTTGTTAAATTTCCCCTTTGTTAAATTTCCCCTTTATATCTTGTGGTGGATTTACTGTCTGTCCGTTTTCCATCAACTTCATTTTTAAAATGTTATATTCCGAGTTCTCCCCCATCAGACTGTTGTTTTCAACCGTGCAAATGTTAGTCAGGTTGTAAAGTCAACTCTGGTTGCACGCCATTTTTAGATACACAAATTAATGGTTTAATAGACGACAGAAATATGCTCCTACAGGGAGCTCCTAGTGTTTATCTTTTTTATCATTTTTATTTTTTATTTTGCTGTCATCTAAATATCAAAATTTAAGGCATGAAACTGTTATTCCTTTAACTCGGTAATTTTACTTCTGATATTCAGGCCCTTTTGGGTTCTACCCCCAACAATCAAAAAGGGGAATGCTGCTAGGGTCACACACTTTTTGCACTGGCCACTGTATGAGATTTAGTTTCTGCGTGGCTCCCCCCAGATTAGTCATTTATTGGAAATTGGGTTATCTGCCCTCACCTGGAACACGACAATTCCGACAGGCAGACATCATAATTTTACTTCTGATATTCAGCCCTTTTGGGTTCTACCCCCACCCACCAACAATCAAAAAGGGGGAATGCTGCTAGGGTCGTACACTTTTTGCACTGGCCACTGTATGAGATTGTGGCTCCCCCACATTAGTCCTTTATTGGAAATTGGGTTATCTGCCCTCACCCGGAACACGTCAACTCTGACAGGCAGACATCATAGAAGCAGCGACCTTACCTGACAACCTCGGGACATTGATGAGACAAATACAACAAAGTTAAGTTTCTTAAACCTCTATGCATACTTATATATATATCCCGCCAAGAGAAATTCTCTGGCAAAGTAACAGAAATACTGGGGTGAAATAGCATCTCTGTCGTAAAGGAAAGGAGACAAGGCAATTATAGAGTATATAATTGGGTTAACAATTTATTGGTTGTAACAGAAATAAAGTAAACAAATAGTAACGTTACAAATATGACTGTTGTTATGAAGGAAAGGTACAAGGTAAATATAAGGTTTATAATTGGGTTAACAGTTTATTGGGGTAAAAGGTATTAATGTGTGAGTGTACAATTCTGTAAATGTCTTTGAGAGTTGCCAGAAGATTTCTCCTGGCGGGGATATATTTTTAGGTAATACAAAGAGTTCCAAGTAGTACACTTATCTTAGTTGTATTGGTCTTAGCAATGTCTCTAAGTTGTCTGGTAAAGTCGCTGTGGTTCTGTTCTTCTACTTGTGCCAGCTAGTTCTGTACCCTTTGCCTGTCGGGCCTATTCTGCGGAATTTTAGGGGTCTGCCCCTGGCATCTGATTCCAGGAACTAATAGGGGCAGATAACCCAATTTCTGATAGTTGTAGTATTAAATGTGTGAGTATACAAATTGTGTAAATGTCTGTAAGTGATTGCCAGAGAATTTCTCTTGGCGGGACATATATATATATATAAGTAATGCAAAAGTACAAGAACACTTATCTTTGTTGTCTCAGCAATGTCTCTGTGTTGTCCGGTAAGGTCGTTGCTTCTATGATGTCTGCCTGTTGGAATTGTCGTGTTCCTCTCACGGGTGCGGACTCTGTTCTTCCTCTGTGCCTGCCGTATCTGTTCTGCTGAATCTGGGTTCAGTGTCTGCCCCCTATTCTTCGGACTTCCGGGTGAGGGCAGATAACCCAATTTCCAATACATTGTCTGAATCTGGCCTGGTGGGAAGTCAGGAAAATACTCATAGTAGGATGTAGAGGTTTCATAGGCTGCTCTTTAAGTAAAACCCTAAACCTTTGCCTAAGTGGAATTTAAAAATGTCTTATTCAAAATAACGGAAAAAGAACACAAAGTAGTGGTACAAAATTTCCGTGCTTTTCGAGATGACACATGATGGTTGAATGTTCCGCATCAAAGTCTTCGGTCAACATTCTCGTTGTCAAGCTTTCATCATAAATATATATGGGCCGGGTTAGCTCAGTCGGTAGAGCGTTCGGCTAGAAACCACAAGATTCCTAGTTTGATACCCGCCCTCGCCAACTCAGCGTATGAGTAGCACAGGGGTCTGTGCGGTAAAGTAAGGAGCTGATGGTATGTGTGGCGCTCCACCTCAGATGCTAAAATAATCTCCTTGGTCTATCGCTAGTGAAAAGGGGATAGACTCCCTCATTGCATGGCTGATACCGACATTAGGCCGCCCCGACGACTTTACTTTACTTACATGGCTTTGATGGTCAACCCTCTTTCTTTATCTACAAGGTTTGTATCTCTCAATTTGAACCTCCTCGACGATCTTTCAACTCGGCTTTTGCTGATTGTTCCTTCCCCAAAAAGTTTGAGATTGTGAAATGATTGTGCTACATTCCGACCCGTCTCAAAGTGGTGGAGCATAATATGACGAATGCGGATATGATTTTCAATACGCATTCTGAAACGAGAGGATTATTTTTATGAAACAAATTAAACAAACTCCCAATTGTCTTTGAATAAAATTTGTTGAAAAAATAAGTCACAATAACTATACACTGACCAAATAGTACAGCCATACAATAATACTGACACAGCTATGTTACATAATTATTAGATTCCTAATATTTATGTACAGTAGTGTAGAAACCAAAATTGCTGTTATAAGTTGCAGCCGGTGGGCTTGAAGGATTGAATGACAAGGCTTGACCTCAGTCCTGATCCTCCTTCCGGTGGATACCGTAAGAATTGGTGGAGAAGACCCTCTTCCGATTTAGATTAGAAAGAGATTTTTAGGCAGATCGGCCAAAGACCATGACGGTGGTAAGTCGTGTTATGCACGGTGCCGACTCAATCTGCGCAGTGGGGATTTCAGAATGAAATATGATCTAAGTTAAATCGAAGTCTTGTATTATCTAAAAACTACCAATGACACAGGGCTTCTGATAAAGAAAAATCCCCAATGGAAGACCAGACACGAAGTCCCAAGAGAAGTCCAGACGCTAGAAGTAAGAAAGAAAGAGTATACAAGAGCTAAAGCTTGGAAGAATTCCTGTTTTTATTCTGATCCGATATCCATATGATGGATAATCTGCCAATAACAGTCCATGCTTTACTTATGCTTATGTTGACATCACTTTCAGTAGATGAGATATTACTACCAATAATTTAAAGAACTCTAATATCCTCGTTAGCTGTTAGCAAGTTGAATTCTGTGTATCTATATATTAAAATTTTGGCCTATTGTCAATATCAGCCTGACGGTGAGGGATTCTATCCCCTTTTAGTTAGGTGGTGCCCTAGGCGATCACCTAGTTTTCCTAAAGGGTAATGCTGGTGTGGGGGTGAGGTCATATATCACACTGTTGGCTGTGTGGTGACCCGTGATGCTTAAAGATGGAACCCTGGTGGCTGAGCAGTCCCCAAATGCAACACTCTTTGGTCCTGCACATTTGGCAATAAATCATGGTGCAAGATGATTTGGCAAACCTTTAGATGTGTGCCCCCTTGAAAGATTTTATAAGCTAATGTAGGTACAGTAATCCATTACTACATTGTTTCTATCTCTTGAGAAATCACTAACATAATTTTCATCTTATGGCTTAATTAACTCATTTATACAAATAATCAATTATTGTTATTACATTAAGTTAATAAATCCTTGATGTAGATGTCAATGAAACAGGGTCCACCACAGGTTTCCCCAATTTTTTTTATCTGTTTTTTTTTTTTTTTTTTTTTTTTCCTTCAAAATTTTACTTTTAAAAAAAATCTAGTTTTTTTTTTTTTTTTTTTTTTTTTTTTTTTTAAAATACTGTTTTTCTTTGTAAATATTTTATAAAAAAAAAAGTTTAGAATTCCCTGTCCTCCCAATTATTTTTCCAACTGGATTCTCTTCTTTTTTTTTTTTTTTTTTTTTTTTTAAATCTGTTTTTTAGTGTTTAAATATTTTTTAAATGTTAAGATTTTATTTTAAATGTTTTTAATTTAATTCAATTTTTTTTTTTTTTTTTTTTTTTTTTTTTTCCAAAATTCATTTTTATCTTTATTTTTGAATTTTTTTTCAAATTAAGCTAAGCTTAAACGCTTTTCTTGAAAATATTACTTTGGAAAAAATCTTTTAATTTAAAAAAAAAAATTAATTTTATATTTTAATGTTCATTTTTTTTTTTTTTTTTTTTTTTTTTTTTTAATACTTAAAGGACTTTTAAATTTTTTTTTTTTTTTTTTCCCTAATTTTCTTTCCAACCTGATTCCCTTCTAATCTTTTTAAATCTTTAGATTTTTATTAGATTTAAAAAAAATTAAAAAAAAAATTTTTTTTAATGTTAAATATTTTATTTTAAATGTTCTACTTAATTCAATTCAATTTTTGGTTCCAAATTTTTTCATTTTATTTCTATTTTGTTGATAAAGCTAAGCTTGGTGAATGACAAGGTCTGAGGTATTGGGCACAGTGAGAATCACACTCACTAACAATGGTCTGTTAATTTTACATTTTCTGTAAAATTAGTCCTGTGAATTACTTTTAATTTTATTTTAATTTTTTATTTTATTTTAACTTTTTTTTCTAGCACACCCACCTCAATTATTTTAAAATCTTTTCATTTTTAATGCCCAGTGGTCTTTTTTTGTCTGTCTTCACTTAGAAAAGTTTTCCATTTTCTCATTGTACATAGGTTGTTTTTTTTTGTTTTTTTTTTTTTTTTAATTTCTCTTATTTAATGTCAATTTATTCATCTCAGCTCCATTTTGTAAAAAAAAAAAAAAAAAAAAAAAAAAAAAAATTTTCTAAAAATTTCTAAAAATTTTGTACCTACAAGACGTAGGTACAAAATTTTAGAATAGCAAACACAAGCGGATTCATCCTTAACAAAAATTTTTCACCAGAGTCTCATCAGAGGATTACCACAGGAAAAAGTTATAATAGAAAACGCAAGAATTTCGGAAGGGGGTAAAAAGAAAAAAAAAAAAGTTGTGATCAGGTATCCGCCGCTGCCAAGATTTTTTCATATAATCCGTAATTTTAATTGGTCTGAATTTTCCTCGACCCCCACCCCCAACTTCCTTCGGCTAATAAATTTCTAAATTCTATTTTCATATTTTCATTGTACATTCACCATTTTTTAATCTTTCATTTGTAATTTTTGTCATCTTATTTTTAAAATGCATGAAGTTTTTTTTAAACAACACAAAAAAAAAAAAAAAAAATTGAATTCAACAAGCGAAAGTTCAAAATAAAAATTTTCACGTCTGTTCAAAGTTTCAAACAAGTTACCAAAAATGCATTTTTAAAACATTTAAAAATTATTTTTTATTTATCTTTATTTATCTTTATTTTTTATATTTTTGTTTTTGCATTTCGGATGGGGGGGGGGGGAACACTTTTTCATTTATTTGATTATCTTTGTTCCATTATAGTCAAATTTGCATATAAATTTTATATGGTAAATGTAATGTCTATTATGAGACACGGGTAGGAGTTTTTAACTTAAGTTGAAAAAAAAGTTCAAAAAATTTACTTCAAAAACAGAAATTATTTAAAAAATTTAAGTAAATTTATTTGAATTTTTCAAATGTTTTTTAAAGTAAATTTTAATTTTTTTAATTTTATTTTTTTATTTATTTTTTATATTCACAACTTTTAATGATCTTATTTTCTATTTTCAACTTAATTTATTTGCTATTTTTTTATTTTCTTAATTCATATTTTTTTAATTTTTAATTTTTTTTTTTAACCACTGTCCCATAATGATTACATTTTTCTATAGATGAGAAATATGTAAGGAAGGTTAGGGAGTGACTTAATCATATGCTTATCAACCATGTGTTACTTGCTTAAAATCGCAGTCTTTTCAGGTGTGTGTGTGCTGTCGGGTTTGCTCTCGGCTAGAAGTAGTTAAGTCTAGCCACACTGATGGGACATAAATGTCAAAACACTGTCTGTGGATGACACACACACACACACACATATATATATATATATATATATATATATATATATATATATATATATATATATATCTATCACATGTTACACTGACATGCCTTTCCAGTTTGAATTAACCCCTGTCTCTTTAAAAGAAAAAATTCTAAGAATTTTCTACTTCATTAAATTGTACTCGGGCCGGTTTAGCAGATAGTTGATAGAGCCAACTCTGAACCACAAGATTTTGTGTTCAATACTGGTCCTCGCCAACTCGGCATATGATTAACACGGGGAGCTGGTGGTATGTGTGGCCCACCGCCTCAGATGCAAAAAAAACAATCTCCCTGGTCTAGCGTGAGTGAAAAGGGGGATATACTTCCTCATAGTCTATGCTGATACCGACAATAGTTAAAACTCACAACTTTGTATTTTGTGGTTTTTTAAGTCTAAAAATAGATTTCTACAAAAGCCAATGTCACAAACTTGTTTTGAATTCATCAGAAATCTATAAAAGAAATCGTCATGCATGTCCTGTGTTAATTTGTTAATTTTTAATCTGATTTTTTCTGCTGCTGCTGATTTTATTTTATCTATTCCCCGCCCCCCACTCTATCTCATCTATTCCCCCGCCCCCACTCTATCTCAACCTCCACATAGACTGTCAATTGGGGGGACTGAAAGAATCGTCTAATCCTTTTTTTTTATTTCTTTCTATTGATGAAGACTGATGAAATGACCTTCTTATTTATTACTGTAATTTATGTCAAGTTTTTTTTTGTTTTTTTTTGTTTTATAGTTTCTATGGTTACCTGTGTGCTGGAATTGTATGGAAAGGCTGGTCCTTTCTTTGTCTTTTCATTCTTTTTTTTTTCTTTCTTTCTTTTTTTTTTTTTTTTTTCTTTCTTTCATTCTTTTTTTTTTTTTTTTTCTTTTTTTTTTTTTTTTCATTCTTTTTTTTTTTTTTCTTTTTCTCTTTTTTTTTTTTTTCTTTCTTTCATTCTTTTTTTTTTTTCTTTCTTTCATTCTTTTTTTTTTTCTTCTTTCATCTTTTTTTTTTTTTCTTTCTTTTTTTTTTTTTCTTTCTTTCATTCTTTTTTTTTTTTCTTTCTTTCATTCTTTTTTTTTTTTTCTTTCATTCTTTTTTTTTTTTTTCTTTCTTCATTCTTTTTTTTTTTTTTCTTCTTCATTCTTTTTTTTTTTTCTTTCTTTCATTTTTTTTTTTCTTTCTCTTTTTTTTTTCTTTCTTTCATTCTTTTTTTTTTTTTCTTTCTTTCATTCTTTTTTTTTTCTTTCTTTCATTCTTTTTTTTTTTTTTTTCTTTCTTCATTCTTTTTTTTTTTTTTTTTTCTTTCTTCATTCTTTTTTTTTTTTTTCTTTTCATTTTTTTTTTTTCTTTCTTTCATTCTTTTTTTTTTTCTTTCTTTCATTCTTTTTTTTTTTCTTTCTTTCATTCTTTTTTTTTTTTCTTTCTTTTCATTCTTTTTTTTTTTTTCTTTCATTCTTTTTTTTTTTCTTTCTTTCATTCTTTTTTTTTTCTTTTTTCTTTTTTCTTTTTCATTCTTTTTTTTCTTTCTTTCCATTCTTTTTCATTTTTCTTTTTTTTCTTTCTTTCATTCTTTTCATTTTCTTTTTTTTTTCTTTCTTTCATTCTTTTCATTTTTCATTTTTTCTTTTCTCCTTTTCTCTTTCTTTTTTTTTCTTTTAATTTTTCTTTTCTCCTTTCCTTTTTTCATTTTCGTTCTTTTCATTTAAAAAAATTTTTTTTTTTCTTAGATCTAGATCTAAAAAAAATCATCCAAATTTTTAGATTGGCCAAAATAATTTTTCTGATTATCTTGCTAGTCTCGGTTTTTCTGTTCTTTCAATGTCATATGTGAGTTTTTTTATTTTTAAAAAATTTTTTTTTTATTACTCTCATCTTGAAATTATGTATATCTAATTTATTTTTTAACTCCCTAATCAACAGACTGTAGTATTTTTACTATTAATTTTTTTTCTTTTTTTTTTTTACACTAAAAAAAAAAAAAATTATGCTTAGAATTTTTTAAATAATTCAAAAGATTAAAAAAAAATTGTTTCCTTGCAATATGAAGGCAGATGAAAAACTGGTAATCACAAAGTTAAAATGTATATGTTTGGAGAAAGTCATTTAAATTTTAAATTTTTTTATTTATTTTTTTTTTTAATTTTTAATTTTTAAAATTTTTATTTTTTATTTTATTTAAAAAAATTTTTTTTATTTTTTTTATTCAAAAATTTTATCTGAAATCTTGGGCTGACTTTCCCTCTGGCCTCTGCTTAGTTTATTTCTTGTAATTTATTTTATCATTTCATTTCATTTTTTTGTGATGAGGGCCTTTCTATAAACAAGTAAAATCACTTATAAATTGTTCCCAACTCTTAAAACAAATAAGATAAAAATTTAAAAACCTATTTTCTTCATTTGTTTTTCTCCAAGATTTAAAATTTTTCTTTAAAAATTTTTTCCTTTTTATTTAATCTTATCTAATTTAAAAATAATTTTGAAGTACAAATGAATCCTTTTTTAAAAAAATTCAATTCTTTTTTTTTTTTTTTTTTTTTTTTTTTTTTTTTCATTCTCCAAATTGTCCATTTTAATCTTCTTCGTCCTTTTTTTAAAAAAAATTTTTTTTTTTTTTTTTTCATTAGTCAGTCCATACTCAGCT
Organism: Doryteuthis pealeii; assembly: GCA_023376005.1. Classification (NCBI taxonomy): domain Eukaryota; kingdom Metazoa; phylum Mollusca; class Cephalopoda; order Myopsida; family Loliginidae; genus Doryteuthis; species Doryteuthis pealeii. Next base: position 9,640,363 of record CM042164.1, on the reverse strand, counting down.
GTTTAGTTTCCTTCCATCCTATTCATGAAAAATTTTCATGATTTTTGTATAATAAAAAAAAGTAATTTGTACTGAAATTTAATGTTTTATCTTCCAACGGAAAATGAATCGAAACTCTCTATGGAAATGCCATGTGATGTTTATGAAGACCTGGCTGTGATACCAATTGCATGGGATATTTAAAAACAAACAAAAAAAAACACTAAAACTTATTTTCTCAGCTTTTGGTTATTGAATACCAATTTTTGTGGGGGTGGGGTAAAACGATGCAACAAAAAAAACAAAAACTCAAGGAACACAACTATATTTATTTTTAATTCCCTTTTTGTTCCTCATTTCAAATAAACTCATCTTAAAAAAACAACTGAAATGGTGTTTTTTCTTTCTTTCTTCTTTCTTCTTCTTTCTTTGCAGGATCTTCGCTGAATTTATTTGTTGGATATTATATCCAATGCACACTTACAGATCATTATTGTAATGGAGATTCTGTGTTTCTGTCTGTAACTGAAACTATTACTATTCACATCACAATTACCTTAATTATTTATGTCACATTCTCCATGATTTATTTATTTAAACCTCAATTATTAATAAATTATTTCTCTGAATGTTTGAGATGAGGCTTGTTGATTAGTATTATCTGCGTTATTCGGACTATTGTCCTCATCTTCATTGTTATTTGTACAACTTTTCGGCTGATATGCCCTTCGGCCTTCAGGTATTTCTTGTCGGACTCGGGAACCTTCTTTTCGAACTCGGGAACTTTGTCGTAATCGGGAGCCATCATGGAACTTTAAACCTAACCCTTTATTTAGTCCACGGGGATATCCTGTTCTCATTCCGGTAACCATAGCTGGGGTAGGAGCTGTGTTATATTAATTATTAGCTATGGTTAGCGGAATGAGAACAGGATACCCCTGTGGACTAAATAAAGGGTTAGGTTCAAAGTACTGTGATGGCTTCCAATTACGACAAAGTTCCCGAGTTCAAAAAAAGAAGGTTCCTGAGTCCAAGAAATACCTGAAGAAGGCCGGAGGCATATCGGCCGAAACGTACAAATAGCAATGAAGATGGGGACAATAGTCTGAATAACGCAGATAATACTAATTAATAAAATTGTTTTACATTATTCATATTCTTTGCCACATCTACCTACTAATAACATGCAATTGTATTTATATATACAACAAAATAGCAGTTTACAGTGTGAATGGGAAGGCTAATTTACATATTGATATTAAAAATTTGTTTGTTAATAAAAAATGTGCTTGGTATTATTGATTTTTATTTGTCTAGTTTTATCTTAATAAAAATGAGCAAAAGTCCCGGATAAATCTTAAAAGAAATCCATTAACAAGAAATAACTTTTATTCTTTACTTCCTATTTTAACTAAATTATGAAAATGTAGCAATGGGAGTGATGGAAGAGTAAGTTTCAGTTCTACTTTCCAATTATACCCTCCTCTGTTTCAAATCTTATCTGCATTCTTATTTAGTTTCATTAGCCTTACTAATTTAATATATTTTATTACATTAAAACTTAAATACTTGCACCCGGAGGATGCATATATTTGCTAGTAAAAATTTTTTTTTGTCATCTTTTTCAAAAATAATCAGATCCATTTCTTGAATTATTTATCTCCAAGATTCATTTAAAAAATACTTGAATCCATTTTCCAAAAATTAAAAAAAAAAAAGCTTTTTGATGTCGTTTCTTTAAAAAATAGGACTTTTTAGTGACCTGGGTATGACATTAAACTCTCTTTACTCCCTGGTAGTACCTGTTAGGGTCCCATCTATAGGTTAAATAGAAAAAATAAGTTTAAATTCAATTTTTTAAAAACCTTTTTTAAAGAAAAAATCCTTTTAATAAAAAAAAACTTGATCCAACTTTAGATTTATTTCTATTTTAGATTAAAATTATTTTAGTTTCTTTTCTCCTGGATTAGATCCATGTCTAGATTACTAACTGGGATTGGGATCATTATTCTTTTCTAGAATAATTAAAAATAAAAAATAAAAAAAAAAGTAAATTAAATGATAATGGCACTACGAATGAAATATATAAAATACGAGCAGGACGTGTGGATATACCACAATATGGTAACTCAATCATTACATTTTGATGTTTACTCGAGCTATTGCAATTAGTTCAATATGTTAAAAAAAAAAAAAAATTGATTTAACTTTTAATTTAACTGTCTTGTTTTCATTTATTAGTTTCGATTGAAACAGATTAGCATTTTCACTTCTATGTAATCGCCCTTATATTTTTCTGTGTATCCTGTCCTTTTCCCCCCTTTTCTTTATAATGAATTTCATAGGAAGCGCGTGGTGTAATGGTTAAAGTCATGGGAAATGGACTCGTCACCCCGAGTTCAAATCCTGGACATGGTAATTGCATTTCACTTAGCGCTAATACCCTTAGGAAAGGTATGAATTCTAATCTCCCTCCAGCAACCTTGGTTGGGCAACCGGCCTAGAAGAAAAACTCTGAATTCAAACCTGTTGAACTCCGCTTAAGAAATTGACATTGTGTCACATCCTGCTTGTGAGGAGGGGTTGGTAAGTATATGTAATGAATTTCATCGCAAGATAATTTGTACAATTAAGGAACACGAGTATTAATACAAAGGTAAAAGAACGGGTCAACAGAATTTTATGTACGGGGATACATGCTCTCCTTCAAAGGTGAAACATTTGCTTTTTGAGAGGGAAAATTTGGGGCTTGGGAGGAAAAAAAAAATTTTTTTAAAGGGATTTTTTTGTTTTTGGAAAAAATTCCCCATAGAGGGGCGGGGGGGAACCCAGCTTTTTCCCCTTATTTATAGATTTTGTTTTTTTAAAAAAAAAAAAGATATTTGGGGGGGACCAACCATTGGTTTTTCCTTTGTTGTTGTTTAAATTTATAACCCTGTTCTAAACAAAATGGCAATTACTTTTGGACTCACCTATGATAAGGAAGTAGGATGTGATCCACAGAGGACCAAGTTCATTTTATCTCT
>CM042164.1:9635374-9637258 GCA_023376005.1 Doryteuthis pealeii | reverse complement strand
AGAGAGAGATCAATAGTTCTCGAATAATCGCAGGATAATACTTAATTCAACAATGCCTCATCTCAAACATTCAGAGAAATAATTTATTAATAATTGAGGTTTAAATAAATAAATCATGGAGAATGTGACATAAATAATTAAGGTAATGTGAATAGTAATAGTTTCAGTTACAGACAGAAACACAGAATCTCCATTACAATAACTAGCAAATATATGCACCCCCCGGGTGCAAGTATTTAAGTTTTAATGTAATAAAATATTGTATTAAATTAGAAAGGCTAATGAAATTAAATAAGAATACAGATAAAAAGATTTGAAACAGAGGGAGTATAAAAGATTTGAAACAGAGGGAGTATAATAAAAAGTGGAACAACTGAAACTTACTCTTCCAACACTCATATTTCATTGTTATTTTTTCTAATTTAACTATTTAGTTAAAAGAGGAAGTAAAGAATAAAATGAGTTATTTTATCTTGTTAATGGATTTCATTTAAGATTTATTGAAGAGATTTTTGCTTATATTCATTAAAATAAAACCAAACAGTTAGAAATCAATAATACTAAGCACATATTTATTAAATTCGATTTTTAAACATTAATATGCAAATTAGCCTTTCCGTTCACATTGTAAACCGCTATTTTGTTGTATATATAGATATAATTGCAGTATGTAGACATAGTTAACAGTATTAATAATGTAAGACAATTTTATTAATAATTGAGGTTTAGATAAAAATAAAATCATGGAGAATGTGATGTCAATAACTAAGAGAATTGTGACTTGAGTAGGAATATAGTTTCGGTTACAGACAAAAAAACACACAATCTCCATTATAATAAGATGATCTGTGAGTGTGCGTTGGATATAATATCCAACAAATAAATTCAGTGAAGATCCTGCAAAGAATCAAAGAAAGAAGAAAGAAAAAAGAAAAAACACCATTTCAGTTGTTTTTTTAAGATGAGTTTATTTGAAATGAGGAACAAAAAGGGAATTAAAAATAAATATAGTTGTGTTCCTTGAGTTTTTGTTTTTTTTGTTGCATCGTTTTACCCCACCCCCCCACAAAAATTGGTATTCAATAACCAAAAGCTGAGAAAATAAGTTTTAGTGTTTTTTGTTTTTTTTGTTTGTTTTTAAATATCCCATGCAATTGGTATCACAGCCAGGTCTTCATAAACATCACATGGCATTTCCATAGAGAGTTTCGATTCATTTTCCGTTGGAAGATAAAACATTAAATTTCAGTACAAATTACTTTTTTTTTTTATTATACAAAAATCATGAAAATTTTCATGAATAGGATGGAAGGAAACTAAACAGCTGAGTATGGACTGACTAATGAAAAAAAAAAAAAAATTAAAAAATTTTTAAAAAAGGACGAAGAAGATTAAAATGGACAATTTGGAGAATGAAAAAAAAAAAAAAAAAAAAAAAAGAGAATTGAATTTTTTTAAAAAGGATTCATTTGTCCTTCAAAATTATTTTAAATTAGATAAGATTAAATAAAAAGGAAAAAAATTTTAAAGAAAAATTTTAAATCTTGGAGAAAAACAAAACAAATAAGATAAAAATTTAAAAACCTATTTTCTTCATTTAAGAGTTGGGAACAATTTATAAGTGATTTTACTTGTTTATAGAAAGGCCCTCATCACAAAAAAAATGAAATGAAATGATAAAATAAATTACAAGAAATAAACTAAGCAGAGGCCAGAGGGAAAGTCAGCCAAGATTTCAGATAAAAAAAAAAAAATTTAAAAATAAAATAAAATAAAAAATAAAATTTAAAAATAAAAATAAAAATTTAAAAAAAATAAAATAAAAAAAATTTAAAATTTAAATAACTTTCTCCAAACAATATACATTTTAACTTTGTGATTACC
>CM042164.1:9612874-9632874 GCA_023376005.1 Doryteuthis pealeii | reverse complement strand
GGATGAATCCGCTTGTGTTTGCTATTCTAAAATTGTACCTACAAGAACTATTTTAGAAAATTTTTTTTTTTTTTTTTTTTTTTTACAAAATGGAGCTGAGATGAATAAATTGACATTAAATAAGAGAAATTTTAAAAACAAAAAAAAACAAAAAAAAAAAACAACCTATGTACAATGAGAAAATGGAAAACTTTTCTAAGTGAAGACAGACAAAAAAAAGACCACTGGGCATTAAAAAATGAAAGATTTAAAAATAATTGAGGTGGGTGTGCTAAAAAAAGTTAAAATAAAATAAAAAATTAAAATAAAATTAAAAGTAATTCACAGGACTAATTTTACAGAAAATGTAAAATTAACAGACCATTGTTAGTGAGTGTGATTCTCACTGTGCCCAATACCTCAGACCTTGTCATTCACCAAGCTTAGCTTATCAACAAAATAGAAATAAAATGAAAAAATTTGGAACCAAAAATTGAATTGAATTAATAGAACATTTAAAATAAAATATTTAACATTAAAAAAAATTTAAAAAAAAAAAAAAAAAATTAAAAAATCTAATAAAAATCTAAAGATTTAAAAAGATTAAGAGGGAATCAGGCTGGAAAGAAAATTAGGGAAAAAATTTAAAAGTCCTTAAAAAAATAAAAAAAAAAAAAATAAAAAAAAAATAAAAAAATAAATAAATAAATAAATGAACATTAAAATAATAAATTAATTTTTTTTAAATTAAAAGAGATTTTTTCCAAAGTAATATTTTCAAGAAAAGTGTTTCTTAGCTTAATTTGAAAAAAAATTCAAAAATAAAAGATAAAAATGAATTTTGGAAAAAAAAAAAAAAAAAATTGAAAATTAAAAACATTTAAAAATAAAAATCTTAACATTTCAAAAATATTAAACACTAAAAAACAGATTAAAAAAAAAAAAAAAAAAAAAAAAAAGAAAGGAATCCAGTTGGAAAAATAATTGGGAGGACAGGGAATTCTAAACTTTTTTTTTTTAGAAATATTTACAAAGAAATTTAAAAAACTAAAGACTTTTTAAAAAAGTAAAATTTTGAAGGAAAAAAAAAAAAAAAAAAAAAAAAAATTGGGGAAACCTGTGGTGGACCCTGTTTCATTGACATCTACATCAAGGATTTATAACTTAATGTAATAAAATAATTGATTATTTGTATAAATGAGTATTAAGCCATAAGATGAAAATTATGTTAGTGATTTCTCAAGAGATAGAAACAATGTAGTAATGGATTACTGTACCTACATTAGCTTATAAAATCTTTCAAGGGGGCACACATCTAAAGGTTTGCCAAATCATCTTGCACCATGATTTATTGCCAAATGTGCAGGACAAAGAGTGTTGCATTTGGGACTGCTCAGCCCAGGGTTCCATCTTTAAGCATCACGGGTCACCACACAGCCAACAGTGCGATATATGACCTCACCCCCACACCAGCATTACCCTTTAGGAAAACTAGGTGATCGCCTAGGGCACCACCTAACTAAAAGGGGATAGAAATCCCTCACTGTCAGGCTGATATTGACAATAGGCCAAAATTTTTAATATATAGATACACAGAATTCAACTTGCTAACAGCTAACGAGGATATTAGAGTTCTTTAAATTATTGGTAGTAATATCTCATCTACTGAAAGTGATGTCAACATAAGCATAAGTAAAGCATGGACTGTTATTGGCAGATTATCCATCATATGGATATCGGATCAGAATAAAACAGGAATTCTTCCAAGCTTTAGCTCTTGTATACTCTTTCTTTTCTTACTTCTAGCGTCTGGACTTCTCTTGGGGACTTCGTGTCTGGTCTTCCATTGGGGATTTTTCTTTATCAGAAGCCCTGTGTCATTGGTGGTTTTTAGATAATAACACAAGACTTCGATTTAACTTAGATCATATTTTATTCTGAAATCCCCACCAGACAACCTGCGCAGATTGAGTCGGCACCGTGCATAACACGACTTACCACTGTCGTGGTCGTTGGCCAATCTGCCTAAAAATCTCTAATCTAAACCGGAAGAGGGTCTTCTCCACCGATTCTCACGGTATCCACCGGAAGGAGGACCAGGACTGAGGTCAAGCCTTGTCATTCAATCCTTCAAGGCCGCCGGCTGCAACTTATAACAGCCATTTTGGTTTCTACACTACTGTACATAAATATTAGGAATCTAATAATTATGTAACATAGCTGTGTTCGTACTATTGTATGGCTTTACTATTTGGTCAGTGCATAGTTATTGTGACTTATTTTTTCAACAAATATTATTCAAAAGACAATGACAATTGGGAGTTTGTTTAATTTGTTTCATAAAAATAATCCTCTCGTTTCAGAATGCGTATTGAAAATCATATCCGCATTCATCATATTATGCTCCACCACTTTGAGACGGGCTGGAATGTAGCACAATCATTTCGCAATCTCAAACTTTTGGGTGAAGGAACAATCAGCAAAAGCCGAGTTGAAAGATCGTCGAGGAGGTTCAAATTGAGAGATACAAACCTTGTAGATAAAGAAAGAGGGTCGACCATCAAAGCCATGTAAGTAAAGTAAAGTCGTCAGGGCAGCCTAATGTCGGTATCAGCCATGCAATGAGGGAGTCTATCCCCTTTTCACTAGCGATAGACCAAGGAGATTATTTTAGCATCTGAGGTGGAGCGCCACACCTACCATCAGCTCCTTACTTTACCGCACAGACCCCTGTGCTACTCATACGCTGAGTTGGCGCGGGTATCAAACTAGGAATCTTGTGGTTTCTAGCCGAACGCTCTACCGACTGAGCTAACCCGGCCCATATATATTTATGATGAAAGCTTGACAATGAGAATGTTGACCGAAGACTTCGATGCGGAACATTCAACCATCATGTGTCATCTCGAAAAGCACGGAAATTTTGTACCACTACTTTGTGTTCTTTTTCCGTTATTTTGAATAAGACATTTTTAAATTCCACTTAGGCAAAGGTTAGGGTTTCAATTAAAGAGCAGCCTATGAAACCTCTACATCCTACTATGAGTATTTTCCTTGACTTCCCACCAGGCCAGATTGAGACAATGTATTGGAAATTGGGTTATCTGCCCTCACCCGGAAGTCCGAAGAATAGGGGGCAGACACTGAACCCAGATTCAGCAGAACAGATACGGCAGGCACAGAGGAAGAACAGAGTCCGCACCCGTGAGAGGAGCGCATCAACTCCAACAGGCAGACATCATAGAAGCAGCGACCTTACCGGACAACACCGAGACATTGCTGAGACAACAAAGATAAGTGTCCTTGTACTTTTGCATTACTTATATATATCCCGCCGAGAGAAATTCTCTGGCAACCACTTACAGACATTTACACAATTTGTATACTCACACATTTAATACTACAACTATCAGAAATTGGGTTATCTGCCCCTATTAGTTCCTGGAATCAGACGCCAGGGGCAGACCCCTAAAATTCCACAGAATAGGCCCGACAGGCAAAGGGTACAGAACTAGCTGGCACAAGTAGAACAGAACCACAGCGACCTTACCAGACAACTTAGAGACATTACTAAGACCAATACAACTAAGATAAGTGTACTACTTGGAACTCTTTGTATTACCTAAAAATATATCCCCGCCAGGAGATATCCTCTGGCAACTCTCAAAGACATTTACAGAATTGTACACTCACACATTAATACCTTTTACCCCAATAAACTGTTAACCCAATTATAAACCTTATAACCCTTGTACCTTTCCTTCATAACAACAGTCATATTTGTAACGTTACTATTTGTTTACTTTATTTCTGTTACAACCAATAAATTGTTAACCCAATTATATACTCTATAATTGCCTTGTCTCCTTTCCTTTACGACAGAGATGCTATTTCACCCCCAGTATTTCTGTTACTTTGCCAGAGAATTTCTCTTGGCGGGATATATATATATAAGTAATGCATAAAGGTTTAAGAAACTTAACTTTGTTGTATTTGTCTCAGCAATGTCCCGAGGTTGTCAGGTAAGGTCGCTGCTTCTATGATGTCTGCCTGTCAGAGTTGACGTGTTCCAGGTGAGGGCAGATAACCCCATTTCCAATAAAGGACTAATGTGGGGGAGCCACAATCTCATACAGTGGCCAGTGCAAAAAGTGTGCGACCCTAGCAGCATTCCCCCTTTTTGATTGTTGGTGGGTGGGGGTAGAACCCAAAAGGGCTGAATATCAGAAGTAAAATTATGATGTCTGCCTGTCGGAATTGTCGTGTTCCAGGTGAGGGCAGATAACCCAATTTCCAATAAATGACTAATCTGGGGGGAGCCACGCAGAAACCAAATCTCATACAGTGGCCGGTGCAAAAAGTGTGTGACCCTAGCAGCATTCCCCTTTTTGATTGTTGGGGGTAGAACCCAAAAGGGCCTGAATATCAGAAGTAAAATTGCCGAGTTAAAGGAATAACAGTTTCATGCCTTAAATTTTGATATTTAGATGACAGCAAAATAAAAAATAAAAATGATAAAAAGATAAACACTAGGAGCTCCCTGTAGGAGCATATTTCTGTCGTCTATTAAACCATTAATTTGTGTATCTAAAAATGGCGTGCAATCAGAGTTGATTTTACAACCTGACTAACATTTGAACGGTTGAAAACAACAGTCTGATGGGGGAACTCGGAATATAACATTTTAAAAATGAAGTTGATGGAAAACGGACAGACAGTAAATCCACCACAGCATAAGATATAAAGGGGAAATTTAACAAAGGGAAAATTTTAAATAAAATAAAAATGTTCACTTTCTTCCCTGAGCAACTTAAAATATAAACAGAGAAAAAAAAAAAAAAAAAAAAAAAAAGTCGGAGAAACTAAAAATTCCTTAATTTAGTCCAGGGTAAAATTAGTCCTAATTTGGTGGCAGTAAGGAATACGTATTAGTTTAAATACTCTGGTGTATTTTTTCTTAATTTTAACCTTTTTGGTGCGGAAAGCAACTAGAGTGGCCAAATGTACTCAATGCATGAGGGCAAATATAATTTTAGTTCACATTTCTTTAAATTTTTGTATCTTGTGCGATATAGCCCACTTTATGGAAGTGACCCCTTGTTGACTTTATCCCAGCCCTAGGAAAACTCATTTTTAGATGTATCAGTGAATAAAATTTTAAAATTAGAAAAAAAAAAAAAAAAAAAAAAAATTTTAAATTTAAAATTGTATCTTAGAAAAAAAAAAAAAATTAAAAAATGTATCTTAGTAAAAAAATAAATAAAAAAAAAAAAAAAAAAAAAGTAAAAAAAAATAAAAAGAAAAAGAAATTAATTAAAAATGTATCGTGAATAAATAAATGAATTTTAAATCTAAAAATAAAAATGTAAATAAATTAAAAAAGTAAAAATGTATCCGAATTAAAAAAAAAAAAAAAAAAAAAAAAAAAAAAAAAAAACCTTGTCCAATATCCCCCCACCCGCGATGATAATTTCGTAATTGTGAAACCAACAAGTTATCTTATTGGTCAAAAGTGCACTTCGGCCATTAATTTTGTTGCCAAATACACCGCACTAAAAGGGCTAAATTTGTTAAAAACATTTTCTACTACCACTGTCACATAAAAGTTAGGACATTTGCATATAAATTTCATACTATATTTACAATATTACATCTATCATAGGACAGGTGTGTATGCATATAATATATTTAGTAAATAATATGGGTGCTATATTTCTCAGCAGATAGTTCTCAATATCATCGATATAGCATTTATATTAGAGTTAAGGTAGCGTGGACATGAAGTCAACACCTGGTTACTGATAGTTTCTCACCTATGTGATCTTCAGACCAATTGGGGAAATTTATTTAGCAGTTTGTTCAAATACCAGAGAGTATTTAATGCTACCTTTTTATATATACACACACACACGCACTTATACAAACTTTTTTTGTTTATTGTTATGCATAATAATTGTAAAAGGGGATTTAAAATTTTGTTTTTAATAATCAAAAATACAAAATTATTTTAATTTTTGAATTCTTTAAAAATATATTGTTTGATATTATCCAGAATTACATTTATTGCTATTTGCGTGTTAGCATTTTTTTACCATAAAAAGAATGAAAAAAAAAAAAAAAAAATGTTTTAAAAGTATTTTTCACATTTAAAAAGATTCTGAATTTTTTCCTCTTTCGGTCATTATCATTTAAACATTCTATTTTTCAATTATATCATTGTATCGTTTGTAATTATTTAATTTTAAAAATGTATAGTATTTATCGTAACAACTTTTGAGACAGCGGTAGTATCATTAGTTCAGATATTTGTTTTGTTTTGGGTTTTTTTATTTCAAATATAGAATTTTTTAAATAATTTAAAATAGAAATAAAACCCTAATCTTTCTCTTCATCTGAATTTTCTTGGAGGACTTATTTGCTTCGGATAATTCCTCCACTTTACCCGGTTGTTTATGCACCCTTGACGAAGAGGGCTTAACTCTTCAGAGATTTTGCTCATAGCCTGGAAAAAAAAAAAAAAAATTAATATGAAAAAAAAAAAAAAAATTTGTTTTAATATTTAAAATAAAAAAAAAAAAAAAAAGTAAATTAAAAAAAAAAAAAAAAAAAAAAAAAAGTTAGAAAAATAATAAAAATTAAGAAAAAAAATTTAAATAAAATAATAGAAAAATAAAGAAATAAGAAATAAAGTATATAAACTAAAAATTAAAAATGAATAAAAAGTTATTCTTGTTGGATATTCAATTGTCAAACTTTTTTTTTTTAATTTTAAAAACTCATTTTTGATCTATTTAAACCAATGGATGGGGGATCCTAACAGGTACTACCACCCTGGTCAAAGCAGACCTGAGAGTAATGGCGTTAAAGGGGTATGGAAATTCCCAGAGTTCCAGAATTTGACTTAAATTTATGCAGTTTAACGTCATACCCCAGGAACTATAAACCCTCCGCCACTGCTTCTTGCATAAGCCAAAAGGTGGCCACATTGTTTGGTTTTTTCTTTACTCCTCTGCAGAGGTGCAGTCAGTGAATTCTACAGTCCCAGCCGACAGGGCAGACAAAGCCGAAGTCCTGGAGAGGACTGAATTCACATACCTTCTGCCTGTGGGAAGAATGAGTGAACCTGGGAGTAATGGCAATGAACGGTTGACGCCACAGAGTTCCAAAACTGGAGCCCAATCACAAAACGCAGTTTAGTGTCATACGCACCTAACAGCAACAAGGATGTATTTAGGAGGCACATGGTGTAATGTCAAGAGTCGTAATGAAATGGACTCGTCGACCAGAGTTCAAATCCTCCTAGGCAAGGCTGTTTAAATTTCACATAGCACTAATATTAATGGGAAAGGTATGAATCCATATAGTCTCCCTCCAGCTATGGATGAATAGTAGGGCAGACTGGGCTCTTACCTTCGCTAGGTGACTTGTCTAGGAGAAAAAACTGAATTCAAACCTCTGCTTAAGAAATTGAACCTGTGTCACATCCTCCTCATGCAGAGGAGTTGGTAAGTGTGTGTGTGTAATTTATTATATATATATATATATATATATATAATATATATATATATATATATATATATATTATATAAAGGGTTGAATGGGGAAGGTATAAATCCACCTGCTCTCTTCCAACTATGGGTAAATAGGACAGACTGGGCTCTTTAACCTTGGTTAGGCAACCAGTCTATGAGAAGGAAAACTGAATTCAAACCCGTTAACTCCGCCTAAAGAAATGACCTTGTGTCCTGCTCATGCAAAGGGTTTGGTTAGGTTGATGGCATATCAACCTCAGTGGGTCATTTAATGCCAACAATGTTTTGAAATAAATTCATTCTTAAATGTATACTCAATTCTTTAAAAAATTTTATGAACACATTTTTCTATTTACCCCATAGTTGGGACCCTAATAGGTACTACCACTCCTAGTCAGAGTGGACGTGGGAGCAATGGTGATGAAAGGGTGCTCCACATTCTCCAAGCCTCCAAAACTGGAACCTCACCATCAGATATAGTTCGACATCATTCCCAGCCGATTGATCGGAGAGGGCCTCTCCGACCGTCCGTCTAGCCTAAGTAAGGGCCTAAGTGGAGTATTGCATGTCATGACTCATGCGGAGGTGTTGGTAAATATGTAACGAGGACGGATTTAATGGATCAGTGAAGGTGAGGATGAAGCACTTACCTCGTAAACTGGTAAACAAATACTGTCAATAAAGTTTATCTGCATTTCGGGTAATTCATCTTTTCTGTCTCGGTCCATCATCCGCTGAAGAAAACAAACAATAAATAACATTAAAAAGCTTGATTGTACTTTTTTTTTTCAAATTATTTAATGGGTTTTGTTTGTTTTAATGGGCCATTACATTTTAATGGTCACTTACATTTTAATGGGTAGTGTTTTATGTCTATTTTAATGGGTCATTACATTTTAATGGGTGGTTTATGTTTATTTTAATGGGTCATTGTTAAGTTTTAAATATGATAAACTTTGAAATATCACGTTTTAACATAAAAGATATGCTTAAATGTCAGTATAGATGAAATTTTGTCTTCCCTGAAAGAAAATTATACCAGAAAAATATAATTAACTTTAACTTTATCCTATAAACTTATCCCTCAAAGCAATTCCCAATCCATTTAGCAACAAACAACTGCAGACAACTTCCTATCAAAAATCAAGGAAAATCCTTCTCATGATTTGCTGTGGCATAAAATAACCCAGATCGGTTGATATGCTATTAAAAATTAAACAGTCAAACAATGAAGGCCTATGTTTCAAAATTTTTTTTTTAAAAGCATTGAAGCAAATGTGACCATCCCTCACAATTACTTCTAGGTAAAAAAATAACCCCAGACAGGTTGACGTTCTTTTTGAATCGATCATGTTAAAAATTAAATAGAATAAATAATAAAATAAACATTTCAACTTACACTTGGCGTCAAATGTAATTGTTCTTTTTCGATATCACCTTGTTCAAAAAATTCACTGGCAACAAGTTTTGCAATCTGACGTAAAGAAAAAGATATAGTTTCAGTTTTAGATGGAATTTAAAATATTACGTCTTCAAAATTTGAACAAAATCTTTAAAATTTCTGAATGTTTGAGATGAGGCTTGAAGATTAGTATTATCTGCGTTATTCAGACTATTGTCCCCATCTTCATTGTTATTTGTACAACATTTCGGCCAATATGCCCTCTGGCTTTTTTCATGTATTTCTTGTCAGACTCAGGAACCTTCTTTTTGAACTCGGGAACTTTGTCGTAATCGGGAGCCATCACAGAACTTTGAACCTAATCCTTAAAATGTTGTACAAATAACAAAGAGATGGGCAATAGTCCGAATAACGCAGATAAAAAAATCTTTAATATAAATTTAAAAAAAAAAAAAAAAAAAAAAAAAAAATCACAATCAAAAGCAAATTCTTTATTCAAAAAACTCGTGAACCATAATGTACACAAATCTACCAAGAGATCCAAAAGTCCTATCACCCCTACATATTTTAACTTTCATTATTTTTTTTTTTTTTTAAATAAAAAACAATCTAATTTAAAAAAAAAAAATTAAAAAAATTTTTTTTTTTTTTTTTAAATCATACAATGACTGCTATTTACACTGCTATGTAGCATTGCAACCAACAAAGCCTTCATCAGATGATGACTCTGGGTTCAGGCTTGGTTTCGGGGCTGAAGCATCATTACCACTAACACAGAGAGCCCCAGCAATATCTCACGATACCAGACTGTTGGTTTGATGTCACATTGTAGAATTGCCATATCCACGCTGATGCATGGATAGCTTTATCCTGGATCTTTTTGATGTATTTCCTCTTGTCTCGTGGAGAAAGTCCAAGTTTAGTCAAAAATTGCGAAAGTTGGTAATAAATCCTCGGCATCTTAATATAGTTTTGACTTTCATTGTTTTGTCTCAATATAATTGATTTTTTTTAGAGATGAAATAAGTACACAATATTATAAGTTATGTACTTATTTTACATCATAAAAAAATTTTTTAAAAATAAAAATTTTTTTATATTAAAATGCTTAAAAGTCCTATACCACCTCATTCCACCCAGATGGAAGTCACATTCGTTTACTTAATCCACCCTAAACGATAGCCTTTGTTTAAATGTAAGTAAGTAAAGTAAGTAAGGTCGACGGGGCGGCCTAAAGTCGGTATCAGCCAGTCAGCAAGGGAGTCTATCCCCTTTTCAATAGCGCTAGACCAAGGAGATTGTTTTAGCATCTGAGGTGGAGCGCCACACCTACCATCAGCTCCTTACTTTACCGCACAGGTCCCTGTGCTACTCATACTCCGAGTTGGCGGGGACCGGTATCGAACTAGGAACCTTGTGGTTTCTAGCCGAACGCTCTATCTACTGTAATATTAAACATATTTAGAAGTCTTTGATTTAAGGGAAATAACGGGTAACTTTAGATGCAAAGGCCATTTTTAACCATTTTTTAATACATCCTTAGAGAAATGCTCTGGACTTAGAAAATTCTCAACAGGATGTTAAGAGTCAAGACAAAATGAAAATTAAAACAATATGTAGGGGTGACAAGACATTCGGACCACTCTGTACATTAATATACCTGGTGGCCCGAAAGTCGTGTCACTCCCTTCATATGGTTTAAACTTTCATTATTTTGGGTTTTAATAATATATTTACCCACCCCACCACACGAGCAGGATGTGACACAAGGTCAATTTCTTAAGCGGAGTTCAACAGGTTTGAATTCAGTGTTTTCCTTCTCCTTGCCTAACCAAGGTGAAAGAGCCCAGTCTGCCCTACTATTTATCCATAGCTGGAGGGGGAGTAGGATTCATACCTTTCCCAAAGGTATTAGCACTAAGTGAAATGCAATTATCACATCCAGGATTTGAAGTCAGGGTGACGAGTCCATTTCCCATGACTTTAATCATTACACCACGCGCTTCCAATATAAAAAACTTCAGACTACTTTGTACATTAATCTACATGGTAGTCCAAAAGTCTTGTCACCCCTATATTGTTTTAACTTTCATTATTTTGTATTTTGATAATATAAGTTAAGTATTTATTTTATTTCTAAAAAAAAGGAAAAGGAAAAGTAAAAAAAACTTTTGGACTGCCCTGTGGTTAGCGAACCGAGTCTCAGTTCATGCCAGTGCCTTTGGGAAAAGGACATGAATCCATTTCTATAACCACAATTGCCATTAAATAAAATAACCAAGTATATCAACCCTTGTGGGCTATTTAATGCCATAACTTGTTTTTGTACTCAAGCCACAGAATGCTCAACCATTGCAATTTGCCACCCGCAGCCAACAGGTTGTTCCATTGGGAGAGGGATTCTCACCCGCAGCCGACAGGTTCTTCCATTGGGAGAGGGATTCTCACCCGCAGCCGACAGGTTCTTCCATTGGGAGAGGGATTCTCACCCGCTATGCAGAGTTGCAGTTGGTGTGTTCTAAAATAAAAATGTTTTCAAATCAAAGGCAACTTGCTGACGGATAAGACAAGTCAACATCTTACCTGTTTCTGGACTTGCCAGGGTTTTGTAATTGCTGCCACATCACAGGCAGTCATCATCATCGCTCTGGGGGAAAAATAAAATAGATCAGAATTAAATGCTATCAAAAAGTCATCACTGAAAAAGGATATAAGAGATGCTTCATGTTTTTTAGTACTACAGAAAATTAAAAAATAAAAAATCTAAAAAAATTTAAAAACCAAAAAAACAATGCAGCTCCCAAGGATAAACCAAAACCATATAGAGTAGAAGGGTTTGGTTTGTTTTACGGCATATCAACCTCAGTGGGTCATTTAATGCCGATAAAGTTTTGAAATAAATCAATTCTTAATGGATAATACAATTTTTTTACAAATACATTTTTCTATTGAACCCATAGATGGGACCCTAACAGGTACTACCACTCCGGGTCAGAGTGGACCAGGGATCAATGGTGATGAATGGGGTGCACATTCCCTAAACCTCCAAAACTGGAATCTCACCATCAGATAGAGTTTAACATCATTCCCAGGACATGTAGACCCGCAGCCACCGCCTTCTTGCACCCATATGATTAAAAGGGATTGGGGCTTGCCATAAGAGTTGAAGTGTTAGGTTCTCAAAATACAGTCAGATACTAGAAGAGTATTCAGTAAGTTGTTGAGAAGCGAGAGGCGGCGGGTATTTTTTTTATTTTTATTTTTAACCCTCACCTGCAGCCTTGAAAATAATTTGACTCCCTGAAAGTGACAGGCTAAAATTTGGACAATGCTTGTTGGAAAAAATTTTTTTAAAGGCATTTGACAGGTGCCCCCAGCTGCTCAGAAGCCAAACGAAAACGGTTGAGTCTAAGAGCGGAGTATCTGAAACATTCTGACAACCCAAACAGCAGCACCAGCTGACAAACCCCAAAGAGTCCTTCATTTTCAAGTAGCAGGTGGTAGATGGAGACAAACAAGAATTAATATTTCATGCTTCTTTAAGAAAACACAAAAAGTAAAATAAAATAAAAATAAAATTTAAAAAAAATAAAAAATAAAAGAACCGCAGACGTCAAGGCAGAATATTTTTCGGGGATTAAGTGTTTTAAGCATGAAAACAAAACACCAACGACAAGTGAAGTTTCTTAGAATTGAAAAAATAAAAAAATAAATAAAAATAAGTGAATGAAAATAAATACAAAATGAATAAAAAAAAATTTTTTTAAATAAATGAATAAATAAATCCTAAAGAAAAAAAATAAAGAAAAATCCTAAAGAAAAAAAAAAAAAAAAAAGAAAAAATCCTAAAGAAAAAAAAAAAAATAAAGAAAAATCCTAAAGAAAAAACAAAAAAAAAAGAAAAAATCCTAAAGAAAAAAAAAAAAAAAATCCTAAAGAAAAAAAACAAAAAAAGAAAAAATCCTAAAGAAAAAAAAAAAAAAAAGAAAAAAATAAAGAAAAAAAAAAAAAAAAAAAAAAAAAAAGAAAAAAAAAAACAAAAAACAAAAAAAAAAAAAAAAAATGAAATAAAAACCTAAAGTTGTTTTTGGCATTGTGTGAAGAACCTGTTTATCCCTTGCAAGTTTTATGGCAATAAAAAAAAAAATAGAAATTAAAGAATTTTGTCATCGCCAGCTGATTTGTCAAGAAGAAGCCAACTTGTTATGAAGTGACCGACTAAAATGTTAAAGATTGTTGTTCTGATTCTCAAAGAATTCAAAATCTCACCTCAACAATTCTTGAAGTTTTATTTATTCTTCACAAAAAGGATGTGTGTTAAGTGTCTGACTATAAATTTCATTCAGAAGAAAAAAATGTTTAAATTTAAACTAAAATATGGAAAAATAAGATAAAAATAAGATAACTGAAATAACTTTAAAATAAAAAAAAAAATTAAAATAACTAAAACTTAAAGTAAAATAACTTAAAAAGTAAAAGGAAAAAAAAAATATAAAAACAGAAAAAAAAAGGAAAAATAAAAAGATAAGAGGAAACGAAATAATCAAAATTTTTTTTAAATTAATAAAACCTTAAAAAAAAAAAAAACTTAAAATAACTAAAATTTAAATTTAGAAAAATTCTAAAAGATAAAAGGAAAAATATAAACAGTGGTAAAAAAAAAAAAAAAAAATAAATAAATAAAAAAAAAGGAAACAAAATAAATAACTAAAATTGAATTAAAATAAAAGAACCTTAAAAAACTTAAAGTGACTAAACTTTAAATTAAAATTCTAAAAAATAAAAAAAGCAAAAATATAAAAACAGAGAAAAAGGGAAAAAAAAGGAATAAAAAATTTAAAAAAAAAAAAAAAAAAAAAAAAAACAAACTCGTTGCCTCCGACGCCACTTTTGCAAGTATCCTACCAGCTTTTTCTTCACAAACAACTGGATCGTTCCACTGCCAGTCACCCCCAAAGAGAATGGGGTATGCCAGTCACTTTAAGACAGACAACACTTCACAGTAAGGAAAAATTCCATTGTTATGTTAACAAGACAAATTTAACTAGATCCTAATTCTTGTTTTGTTTTTTTTACAAGTGATATAACTGGGCAAACTACACGACACAATATCTCCCTCTGTTTGTTTATTCTACAAGAGCGTGTCAAAAAGTAATGCCATTTTGTTTAGGACTGGTATAATTACCAACACAGAGGATCAGCTTCATTTTGATGTATGATACATTCCTATGGTCACATCCCTACTTCTCCACATAGATGAGTCAAAAGGTATTGCCATTTTGTTTAGAACAGGTATAATTACCAACACAGGAACATGTATCATACATCAAAATGAAGCTAATCCTCTGTGGATCACATCCCTACTTCTCCACAGTCACCGTTTCTCTCAACAGCAATGTTCCATGTTCAAATGAGAGCATTTATCTCTGTCCCATAAAATTCTGTTGACTGTTCTTTGAGCCACTTCTTCACTACAGATTTCACTTCCTCAATGGAATAATGTTTGCCTCTCAAACCCTCTTTTATGAGGCCGAAGTAATGATTGTCTGAGGCTATAAAATTAATACAATTGCTATATCACAAACAAAAAAACTTTTTTTAAATAAAATAAAAAATAAAGCAAAAGTTAGATTTAACATTAGGTCTCAAATTTAGCAACTAAGCATTAAAATATTCTTCTGTGTCTCAAAGAATTGGGATCTCACCTCAATAATTCACGATTTTCTTCCGGTTCCCAGTTAGAGTCTGTGTTGACAAGATCAAAGAATTTTTTGCGATTACTGAAAAAAGAAAAAAAAAAAGTTTAAAAAGATTCAGGAAAATAGAGAAAGGCAATTTCTAAATTACATTTCTCCTTACTGTGATCAGAACTTATCCAAATTACAAAACAAAGATTTTTTTAATACTACTAGCAAAAAAAAAAATAAATAAAACTCCCTCCAGGCGATGTAAAAATTAATTTTTGAAAGATTGCCTGGAGAGTGAGGGGGGGGTTAAAAATTCAGTATCACAGGGTTTTTATCATTAGTAATTAAAATCAAATTTATTAAAGGAGTAAAAAAAATAAAACAATTTGAAATGAAAACTTAGTTCTGTCCTTCTCAAATGAAATATTGCAAGCATCTATTATCAATTTAAATAATCATTGATTATTTTACGCAAATCATAGGTATTTATTTATAACTTTTTAGTTAACTCTTGATAGTGAAAAAAAAAAAAAAAAAAAAAAAAATGACTACTTGTTTATAAATGATTTTCTTGTAAAACTGTTAGATAAATTTAAATATATATTAAAATAAAACAATATATAAATATATAATACCAGGTATGTATTTATGAAAACTGGTTTAAAAAAATAAAAATTAAAAAAAAATTTTTTTAAATTAAAAAATAAATTTCAAAAAATTTTTTTTAATAAAAAAAAAAAAAAAAAAAAAAAAAAAAAAAAAAACAATAAGGACCATCTAAATTTGCATGCTCAAATTTAGAGTGTATATAATATCAGGTTCTTTATTCTATGTATTGACAATTTTGGGTCATGTGACATAAGCAGTGACAGTTTTGGTTACAGACAAATAGTCTGAATCTCCATTATATATAGATTTAGCGTATCAAGAAAATTCAATAAGTTGAAAGTTTTATTCTGGTATTTAACTCTAGAGATGCAGAAAATTTAAACACAATGTTTTTGGTTGGATTTTACAGCATGTCAACTCCTGTTGGGTTATTTTATGCTGAAGAAATTGTTTTCTTCATTCTAAATAGGAATTCTTTTTGAAAAAAAAAAAAAATTTCAATTTAACCCATAGATGGGACCCTAACAGGTACTACCACTGCAGGTCCGAGTGAACCTGGGAGAAATGGTAATAAAAGGTTGCTCCACATTCCCCAAACCTCTAGAACTGGAACCCCACCATCAGATAGAGTTTAATGTCATTCCCAGGTCATGATGCTAGAAGGTGGTAGACCTTCTAGCATCCATATGATAAGCATTGGAGCTTGCCATAAAGGCAATAGTGTCGGGACAATCATATAAGTGCTAGGGCTTGACCGAGTTGGTAAGGACTGTTATTGAACCCAGAACCTTGCGATTCCTAGGCAAATGCTCTGTAAAGTTTTTAAATGCCATCCTTGGCCAGTTGAAAAGGGCTTAAAGAAAATTCGGTGTTATGGAATCCTCTGGTAAGCGTATAAGTCCTATCGTGCGTATTGGTAAAGGTCCAGTGATTTAATCCTATGTCCGTCGTCCACGAAGGTCTCAGTAAATATGTTCAGTAGGGTCGGTTTAAGTATTGTATCAACCTCAGAGTACTGCCAGTGATTGGCCAAAAGATAGATCACATTATTCTGGCCGAGTCTATAAGTAGGTGTGGGCGTCTAGCACACACCTTATATCCAAAAAAAAAAAAAAACCTATTATTATTATGGAGGTGCGTGGTCTAATGGTTAGAGTCGTAAGAAATGGACTCATCAACGTGAGTTCAATTCCTGGACGAAGCTGTTGGAATTTCACATGGCGCTAATACCCTTGGGAAAGGTATGAATCCAATTCTCCCTCCAGCTATGGGTAAATAGCAGGGCAGACTAGGTTCTGTAACCATGGCTAGGTAATCAGTCTAGGAGAAGGAAAAATCTGAATTCAAACCTGTTAAACTCCGCTGAAGAAATTGACCTTGTGTCGCATCCTGCTCATGCGGAGGGGTTGGTAAATATATATATCAAAAAATCTCAATAATGCCTCACCAACTGAGCTAACCAGCCCCTATATTCTCTTACTAAAAAAAAAAAAAAAAAAAAAAAAAAAAAAGTTCGCCATTTGTAGTTGATGCAAAAAGAGGTAAGCAGATAATGTGGCAACCACAGGCACAAGGTCAGGGGGACCTCTGCTCTGTGGTACCCTAAGAATTATGTCAAATAGGGGGAGATAACAAAACTTACTTGAAGTAAAGAGCAAGGTCTGTTGCCAAGATGCAAGCTTCCAATACCTGGACGATGCTGCGATATTCCTCTTCACTCAAATTAGCAAAAATGTCATTTCCCTGAAAAAAAGGGAGAAAAAAAAAAAATTGTTTATTAAGTTGACATAGCAGGCCGAGACAATCTGGTTTGGGTCACTTAAAAAGTGATTAAACATAAAACAAATTAATAAAAAAGGTGTGAGAAGACCTGTTCAGCACTCTTGCAACTTCGATGCACAATATCTGGACCCCAAATGCTGTGATGTTCTGTGCTGGCCGATTTGAAGGGGCACGAGTCAGAGACAGGTTCACAAGGATTAAAAACAAAACAACTACAAAGTTTGAAAACAAGACGCGGATGGAAGAAGGGATTCTGTGATACTTAGCGATCCATCTCACTAGCTGACAATCGGCTTCCTCTCTACTGCTACGTTCACACCTCAACAGCCCGGGTTTGAATTGCTCCCAAGACTTGGTGTAACGTTGTCGTATATCTGGTCACAGTACCCAAAGCTGATATGAATAACGCGGCGGCAGTGGTGGTGATATATTCACGGTACTAAAAATGTCTTCTACACGTGGTGGTCATCTTGTTGATAAAAAAAAGTACAACGCGAGAAATATGTGGTCACAAGTGCTAGCTTTATTTTCCAGGGTAGGCTCGTCTCGTGGTTCGTAATCAGAGAGGAGGAAAGGCAGAGAGAAAGAGAGAGAAAACACTACTTGATTACTGTGACCCCATACTAGGCACCAAAGGCCTCCGTTCCCCTACGCGTCCGAAGCAAAAAGAGGCCGGTCCCTTTCTTCGTTGTTCCACGTCACCACGTGACTTCCGGTTAACACCCAACTTCCGGTTGACACTCAATTCTCCATTTGGGAGGTCACGCACCGGTCAAACTGTTTTGTGTTCATTACTCTCTCACTTATTTCTTTCTCCTTTTCTAATATAGTAGTTCTCGCTCACAAAAGCCAGGACCTTCATGGTCTCGTTACATTGGGGCTTAGCTGAATTTATGTGAAATTCTCCCCTACAGCTGGACCACACAAATGGCCGGTACTTAAATTCAACGCCGACTTTTAGACAATATTATCCTTAAAAATTAAAGCAGTTATTTCTCTTTTCGGAATAAGCGTCTCCAATACTTTGACCATTAATTTTTTCAAAAAGATTTCCTCATAAAAATAGCCTTTTTGCTTTTAATACTGTTGTAGGTGACTCACCAATGACACCAACATGGACTTACCCAAAGGGTAAATATTTAACAGAGTAAAGCTACTCAAACGAGTAGTACCAGAAACACCCGTCCTTCAGGACGGGGGTCCACTGAGCTGCTAAATTAATAGCGTCGATCCCAGATGCCTGCCTCATTGCACTTAAAGGGGCAGGGAAGAGATCGATGCAATTTTTCTACCTACCACCCCATGAGTCTCGGCTTGTGGGTGGTCCCCACATAAAACGGCCTTGTGCCATATCATGTGAAAGTGGGACACATGTAAATACCAGTAGTACCAGAAACAGTTCTTCGTGTAAGCTGAAACAAGGAAACCCTTCCATTGTACGTTGATATATATTGCTGAATACAATCTGTTCCCTACATTTTATACCCGTGTTGAGTTATTATTTATTGACCCTTAAACAGGTCATAACAAATACCTAGATACCTGAAGATATTATCACTAGGTGGCCAAACTTCAGTGGCCATACAACTCTCTAAAACCTTACGGCCTAATCTTTTGTGTTCGTAAAAGGACAACCAACCACCCCACCCACCCGCCTGCGGCTTTAACACCATTCTATTTTTATTTCATTTTTTTCTGACCATGTTCTTCTCAATCATAAATATAACAAAGGATAAAACAATAAAAGCAAATAAAAGAAAAAAAAATACAAACAACAAGAACTTAAAAATAGACAATTTCAATAAAACGCAGAATACTATGAATTAAAATAACAATAAAAGATCAACGTACCAAACAAATATATAGAAAAATAATTTCCTTATCAAATCTAATATAAATCCTCAGACAAGAGATTTTATCTTTAACTTTGAATCCGGTAACACGCAGGTAGTTCTGGTAGTCTAATTTACCCAAAAAAAAACAAACGAAAACAAAACCCCCAAAACCCCCACAAAATAAAAAACCCACCTGCAAACTTTACAAATTCACGCTCTCGTCCCTTTCCCAACACTCAGCATCTCCCTCCCTACGAACTTCCACCCCCCCACGCTACCGCCCCCTCCCCCCACCCCCCTCCCCCCCAGATTCCACCCCCCTCCTCACGCCCCTCTAGCAATCGCCATCATTGGGCACGCACCGAGTTAGCTAAACTGGCATACTACACCTACGTGAGGCTGAGCTCTGAATCTCCTACAGCCCGTAGTTCACCTTTTAGTTTAGTATAAGGCCAGGTAATTTTTGGCACACGCCCACTATCATAGCCCCACCCTCCTGGTGCAGACGGAGTTGACGGCCGCCAGGGTGACCTGAGGAGTAATGGCAATGAATAGGTACTTCCCATACACTCCCATCTCGCGCAGAGCTAGCCCAGAATTGGAAAATCCTCACACTGTATTAGTTTACGAGCATACCCTGGAACTCAAAGCACTAGTAATGCAGTTAAGATGCATCATCGTCAGCCAGCTTGCTGATCGAGAAGGATCTGCATAGACACAGTCGTCGGGGGTAGCCTAATTCAGTTAAATCAGCCAATCAGCAAGGGTAGTCTATGATCACCTTTTCCACCCTTGCGCTACCCGACCAGGAGAAGTTGTTTTCGGTGTCTGGAGGTGGAGCGCGCACAACTCCCATCAGCTCCCTTTACTGCAGCCCAGATCCCTTGATAAGTACCCGCAGCCACGCCGCCTTCATAGCCTGGCCCATATGATAAGGGTTGGGTCTTGCCATACCTGCGGTCGTAGGGCAATAAGGGTTGGAAAAACATAGGTGCTCATAAGGAGCCTGACGGACCAGTCGCGATTGATCGGACGTAGGGGTGGCTCAGCTCTGCCTCCGACCTCAAACGCGTCTAGTCCGCAAAGATAGAGCCAAGTCGGAGTATTGGACTTGCCAAATCATGGAATTGCTCATGCAACAGACCTGGGTTCTAACGTCCTTAAGCTCATCATC
>CM042164.1:9608662-9612774 GCA_023376005.1 Doryteuthis pealeii | reverse complement strand
CAGAGAGAGATCCAAGCACATTAACAAGACGCTGTCAAAGGGCGGATGAGATCCAGAGGAGCCAACCACCATCCACACCAGTAGTAGTAGGATTGGGATACTTACTATTCACATAATTTCCCAATGTTACATTATTATTAGTTACCTAATATTTATGGCAATAGTGTAGAAATCAAAATGGTCGTTATAAGCTACAGCCCACGGCCTTGAAGGATAAGTGACAAGGCTTGACCTCAGTCCTGACCTTCCGGTGGATACCGTGAGAACCGGTAGAGAGGACCCTCTCTTCCGGTTTAGATAGTAAGTAAGTTTCAGTCAGTTAGAGGGTAGGAGCCGAGCTCGTAGGATGTAAGTCTCACCTGCGCAGATGTCTGGTTTGGTGATTTCAAAATAAAGAAAGATCAAAGTAAATCGAAGTCTTGTGTTATTACCTAAAAAAACTAAAAATGACACAGGGCTTCTGATAAGGAGAAATCCCTAACAGAAACCAGACCGAAATCCCCAAGTCAACTCCAGACACTAGGCCTTAGAAGATATCCAAGATGATAGAAGAAATAGCAAAGCCGGCCAGAAGAAAATACGACCAGAAGTAAGAAGTAATGAAAGGGTATGTAACACCAACACAACCTGGTGACAGGGTGCAAGTGTTGGGGCTTCCGGTGAGGCTTGCCTCTTGTGAAGTGACTCAATACTGCTGAAGACAGCACCCTGCAACAGCTCGGCAGTCCAGTCGTCTCGAATTTTCCCCTGTCGCTGGATTAACTGTCAGACTGCCAAGACAGTGGCCAGAGGTCTTTGCACTTAAAATGTATCATCTCTTTCCACTTAGAATATATCGCGCACAAGTTCCTCTCCATGTCAAGTGAGGTCATCGCTGAGGATATGACCCCAAACTGCATCAAGTGGTGACGTTCCAATTCTGGAGTTCTGAGGACTGGAGACTGCGGAGGACCCCTTCATCGCTATTACTCCCAGGTCAACTCTGACCCGGATTGGTAGCATAATTTACCGCTACGTCTATGGGTTAAATAAATAAAATTGTGTTTAAAAATTAATGCTCAAAAAATGAATAAAACAAAAACGACGTCGGCATAAAATAACCCAACAAGATTTGACATGCCGTACAATCCAACTGCCTACAGTCTATGAGGAAAAAGATAAGTTCACAGAATGTAATGACAAAAGGGAATGCACATGTATTTTTAACCTTATTTATTCACATATAAACTCAACAACAGTCAATATAACAAAGTACTTAGGGGCAGTACTTACAGTTCATATATCTCCCTCGTTGAGGTGGGTGTCAGGTTGGGTCTGCAGTTGTTACTCCCTCACTGAGGGGAAAGTTCCTTCAGTCACAAGAGACTGAGACAAGGTCTCGTTTCTACGAGGCTCACACGTTGGTACCAAAACCGTAAAGAGGGTTCTTCACCCAACCTGACAAGGGACGTTACCTTTTCTACTTCCTGTCCCCGAAGGCACAGGATAGTTCTAGTCCCTACACAATCAAGCAAGCAACCAGTCAACCAATCAATTTATATATTCTACGTGGAGGCGCGTAGTGTAATGGTTAGAGTCGTTGGTTAGAGTCGTAGGAAATGGGCTCGTCGACCCGAGTTCAAATCCTGGACGAAGCTGTTTGCATTTCACATAGCGCTAAATACAGCTTTAAACTTGGTACTTTTTGACACACCTTGTATTCTGAAAAAAAAATAACGTTCCTTTCATTCTTCATTTCTATCTTGGTAAATACAGCTTTAAACTTGGTACTTTTCTGATACACCTTGTATTCTGAAAAAAAAACCTCTGAATTCAAACCTGTTCAATTGGGTGATCACTTCAGCAACAACAAGTACTGTAAGCAACATGAGTCCTTTGTTTATCAAAATGCCTTGATTCGGCATTAAATGACCCGTTAAACTCCGCTTAAGAAATTGACTTTGTGTCACATCCTTCTTCTGCGGATGGGTTAGTAATTACATACCTTTTTTTATTTTTTATTTTATTATAAAGTTTTTTTTGTTGTTGTTATTTTTCCTCTTTTTGATCACAGTCCTGTGTCTGTGTGTGAGATATTAGGCTCTGCACCACGTGATCTTTCTTTCCCCTCATCTCTAGGGTAGCATCTTCTGCGTTCTACACTTCAGACTCCCTCACCCCCCCCCCAACTTCAGACTCTTCCCGCCAAGACTGGGTGGCCGAATGTCACGAGGGCGGGGAGTGGGGCGAAGAAATAGTACGAAAAAATCTCGCACAATTTTCTTTCATCTGCCTTTTCACTTTTCTAAGGCGGAACACTTTGTCATTTTCTTCTTCTTCTTCTTCTTCTTCTTCTTCTTCTTCTTCTTCTTCTTCTTCTTCTTGTCTCCCTCATTCTTCTTCTTCTTCTTCTTCTTCTTCTTCTTCTTCTTCTTGTCTCCCTCATTCTTCTTCTTTCTTCTTCTTCTTCTTCTTCTTCTTCTTCTTCTCTTCTCTTGTCTTCCTCATTCTTCATCATCATCTTCTTCTTCTCCTTCATTCTTTTCTTCTTCTTCGTCTCATTCCATTGTTTCTTCTTCTTCTCTTCTTGTCTTCCTCTCTTCTTCTCTTCTTCTTCTTCGTGTCTTCCTCATTCTTCTTCTTCTTCTTCTTCTTCTTCTTCTTCGTGTCTTCCTCATTCTTCTTCTTCTTCTTCTTCTTCTTCTTCTCTCTTCTTCTTCTTCTTGTCTTCCTCTTCTTCTTCTTCTTCTTCTTCTTCTTCGTGTCTTCCTCATTCTTCTTCTTCTTCTTCTTCTTCTTCTTGTCTTCCTCATTCTTCTTCTTCTTCTTCTTCTTCTTCTTCTTCTTCTTCTTGTCTTCCTCATTCTTCTTCTTCTTCTTCTTCTTCTTCTTCTTCTTCTTCTTCTTCTTCTTCTCTTCTTTCTTCTTCTTCTTCTTCGTGTCTTCCTCATTCTTCTTCTTCTTCTTCTTCTCTTCTTCTTCTTCTTCTTCTTCTTCTTCTTGTCTTCTTCATTCTTCTTCTACTTCTTCTTCTTGTCTTCCTCATTCTTCTTCTTCTTCTTCTTCTTCTTCTTCTTCTTCTTGTTTTCCTCATTCTTCTTCTACTTCTTCTTCTTGTCTTCCTCATTCTTCTTCTTCTTCTTCTTCTTCTTCTTCTTCTTGTTTTCCTCATTCTTCTTCTACTTCTTCTTCTTGTCTTCCTCATTTCTTCTTCTCTTCTTCTTCTTTCTCACAGCACTAGCGTCAAAAAAAAAAAAAAAAAAGAAACGAAAAAAACCCCGAAAAAAAACCCCTCACTTTGCGGACCAAAAAGCCAACACATCTCTGATGTTATTAGTGGGCACGAACGATGCAGGGGGGGGGGGTTGAATTGAGTGTGTCTGTGTGCATGTGGTGTGTGTGGTCGGGGTGTTGAAGTGCTACAGGTACGGGCCCCTCCTAAGTCGGCTTCTAATAATATTTATTCTATATTCAGGTTGTGTGTCTGATTAAATAATTTGCTGCGCCGAAACAATTACCTGGCGCGCATCAATCGTCTGCTGTTGGCCAAATAAATAACACAACAGACAAAATGGCGGACCAAGTGATGAATGCGTTTTAACAATTTCGGATTTGAAATTTATGTCTCATAAGTAAATGAAAGATCCTATCTCATAAAAATTGGGATCTATCTATCTATCTATCTATCTATCTGAGGGTCATTGACAATCTATCTATCTATCAAGCTATCTATGTCAGTCTGTTCTTATCTATTTATCTATCTATCTATGTCAGTCTGTTCTTATCTATCTATCTATCTATCTATCTATCTATCTATATCTATCTATCTATGTCAGTCTGTTCTTATCTATCTATCTATCTATCTATCTATCTATCTATCTGAGGGTCACTGACAATCTATCTATCTATCTATCTATCTATCTATCTATCTATCTATCTATGTCAGTCTGTTCTTATCTATCTATCTATCTGTCTATCTATGTTAGTCTTTTCTTATCTATCTATCTATCTATCTATCTATGTTAGTCTGTTCTTATCTATCTATCTATCTATCTATCTATGTTAGTCTGTTCTTATCTATCTATCTATTAATCTATCTATGTCAGTCTGTTCTTATCTATCTATCTATTTAT
>CM042164.1:9596162-9603662 GCA_023376005.1 Doryteuthis pealeii | reverse complement strand
CAAACAGGATTTATTAAGACGAAAAAACCAAAATGGGAACACAAACAATTATACACACACACACACACACACACACACACACACATATATATATATATATATATATATATATATATATATGGGTGTATTATTTTCAAAAAAATTCTCTAAAAACAATTTCTTCAAACAAGAAATTTTCTCCTGACGCTGACCTAAGGTCGAAACTAGTTGAGAATAAATAACATATAAGAAATATCCCAGTTCGTCTTATCATTTTTTGTACATACTATATATATATATATATATATATACATATAAAGATAAATCTAATGAGTCAGACGAAACTACTAAAAGTTTCGCTTAATGCTCTTCAGGGCAAAGAGTAAGATCTTAGCCCTGAAGAGCATTAAGCGAAACTTTTAGTAGGTTCGTTTGACTCATTAGATTTATCTTTATTATTTGCTCTACTTAGGTATTGAGCACTTTTTAATTATTAGCTTTAGTCTCCTGGCGGTTTTATATGAATATATCTATATATATATATATATATATATATATATATATATATATATAAAATTGTTTTTCTTTTGGCCAAAATATTGTACCAATAGATTATTTTTTGTTGGTACGATTATCTTGGTCTTTTCTTTTTTTCCCAAAAATTTTTCCCGGTTGATGTTTGGTAGTATATTTTTACAATCAAACTATTTGCTGTTTTTTCTCACCGCGAGGATTTACCAATAAGTGGTATAATATATATATATATATATATATATATATATATTATATATAATATATATATATTTACCAACCCCACCGCACGAGCAGGATGCGACACAAGGTTAATTTCTTAAGCGGAGTTTAACAGGTTTGATTTCAGAGTTTTCCTTCTCCTACACTGGTTACCTAGCCATGGTTAAAGAGTCCAGTCTGTCCTGCTATTTACCCATAGCTGGAGGGAGAATCGGATTCATATCTTTCCAAGGGTATTAGCGCCATGTGAAATGCCAACAGCTTCGTCCAGGAATTTGAACTCGGGTAGACGAGTCCATTTATATATACATATATATGGAGACTTTAGTAGATAAACTAAGAGAACTGCACACGAGATGCCCTCGGCATGCTTACGCTGAGGATATCTAAAAAGAGAAACAGAATCTCTGTTAATTGCAGTAGAAAATAATTCCATACGAATTCTCTTTTTATCAGTATCCTATAAGTTTCTTAAATGGGCATTCGTTTGGCACTTGTATTTAAGTTTTAATATAATAAAATATCATGTTAAATTAGAAAGGCTAATGAAACTGAATAAAAATTCAGATAAAAATATTTGGAACAGAGGGGCATAATCGGAAAATAGAACAACTTTGAAACTAACTGTTCCACCATTTTCCCTTACTCCCGTCTTTCAGTGGTAAATTTCCCTAATTTAACTATTTAGTTAAAATAGGAAGAAAAGAATAAAATTACAGTTATTTCTTTATGTTAATAGATTTCTGTTAAGATTTATCCCCGAGATTTTTGCTCATATTTATTAAGATAAAACCAACCAATTAGAAATCAATAATACTAAGCATATATTTATTAAAATCAAATATTTTAAGATCAATATGCAAATTAGCCTTCTCATTCACACTGTAAACCGCTATTTGGTTGAATATATAAATATAATTGCATGTTATTAGTATGTAGATATTGTTAACAGTCTTAATGATGTAAAACAATTTTACTAATAATTGAGGTTTAAATAAAAATAAAATCATGGAGAATGTGATGTAAATAACAAAGGGAATTGTGAATTGAATAGTAATATAGTTTCGGTTACAGACATACAAACCCACAATCTCCATTATAATAAGATAGAAACCCAAACGGTATCAATAGGTACCCACGATCACTGGTTTACAGAAACCAATTCTTTTTCTTCACAATTTTAAATGAATACCAAATGAATCTTTTTATAAAAGTATTTTGAACTTAATCATAATCTTCTGTGTTTAGTGATTGGAAATAAGTTTAATTTCTATTCCAAAGTTGACAATAAATCATTTTATGTTGCTTTTACGTCTCACTCGGTAGAGCGTTCGGCTAGAAACCACAAGGTTCCTAGTTCGATACCGGTCCCCGCCCACTCAGCGTATGAGTAGCACAGGGATCTGTGCGGTAAAGTAAGGAGCTGATGGTAGGTGTGGCGCTCCACCTCAGATGCTAAAACAATCTCCTTGGTCTAGCACTATTGAAAAGGGGATAGACTCCCTCGCTGATTGGCTGATACCGACATTAGGCCGCCCCGGTGACTTTACTTACGTCTATTTTTACAGCGTACATCTTGTGGCGCAGTTTTACAATCACTGCCCTCAAAGATATCAGATTATATTTTGAAAGCCACAGTTTCTAAGGCAGGGTGTGTGTTTTTTTTTATTAATTGCTATTTCTCTCTCTCTCCTCTCTCTCTCTCTCTCTCTCTCTCTCTCTCTCTCTCTCTCGTCTTTGTATTTATTTACCCAACTCCTCCACCTCGGACAGTATGTGACATAAGTTCAATTTTTTTAGCGGATTCAGAGTTTTCCTCCGTCGAGACCGGTTGCCAAACCAAGACTAAAGTTTTATTATTTAATCCAGTTTTATTAAAATGCTCTCAGATATAATATTCAGGAGAATCGATTTTATTTTTTATTGTTTTCTTCTTTTTTTCATGCTAAATTTGTATGTCCTTGTGACGATTTATTGGGAATAAAATGTAATTTGCACCAAACCCTGGCCGTCAAAATGATCCTGATGATTCGTTAGGAGAAACCTAGGTAGATATTCTCTGGATCATTAGGCTTACCTAATATATATATATATATATATATATATATATATATATATATATATATATATATATATATAAACAAAAAGAATTTAAAAATTTTTTCTGAGAACAAAATGCATTTTGCGGACCTCTTTTTTTTTTATTTTTAAAAATATTGAATTTTCTCCCGTTGGAACCAGAACAACATTATTATATATATATATATATATATATATATATATATATATATATTGGAAGATTATGTGCTTAATTAAAATTATACCTAATTTGTTAATTAATTAATTATAATCAAATGAATTAGGCGTGCACATCGGTCGGTTTAATTCATTTAATTATAATTAATTAATTAACAAATTAGGTATGACTTTAATTAAGCACATAATCTTCCAAAAAATTGTCGGCCTTCGCCATTTCAAACACATTGTTTATCCACTTCATATATATATATATATATATATATATATATATATATATGGGTAATTCCATGTCAAATCATCCAGGCCATGTCACCCACCCTCTTCGATTTTTCTGAAATTTTGTACAGGTGTTAAAGTTAGATATTCCCCAAAATTTAAGCTTCCAATTCAAAAAATTGGCAGAGTTATGTCGATCTCCAAATTTGAGGGGGTTTGATGGCGACTTTTTGTAATCTAATTTTGTCTGTAAAATGAGTTCCCTACTCTTAAAAATTGGTTTATAAAAGCATTTTTGCCCGAAGAATCCGGGAATGCTATTGAAAATGTCTGAAAGTCAACTAATTCTAAGTTATTGATGATTTTTGATTTTTCATAGCAAGATCAATAGTTTTTCACTTTCCAAGAATATAATAGCTAAATGACGGTTTGTTAAGTTTTTCTTACTCTGGAAGTATATATATATATATATATATATATATATATATATATATATATATATAATATGCCATTTCAAAAGGCATTTGAAACATCTTCACCTGATGATTGCATCGTATGAAACCAATATGGTTGTGAATGTTCCTTTGTCACCTAATAAATAGATATGTAAAACCTTTATATATATCTTATATATATATATATAATATATATATATATATATATATATATATATATATATATATATAAAAGCAATTGGTAATTTGCTTGAAGCATTGCTAAGTATGTAATAATATATTAATATTTAGAAGGCTAGTACAATGCGTATGAAAAATAAAAACAAAAGATGTTATTTTTGTCTTATCGATTTCGAAGCATGAGCTTCATCATCAGAGTTTATTTTCAGAAATAACGTTGCTTATGTTTTTATTTGTGTGGTTACAATTTCTCTTCTTATTTCTTTTTCCTCTCCTTTTTTTTTTCTCTTTCTTCTTCTCCTCCTTTATGAATGAAATGGGCGAATAACTGTAATTTCTTAAAAAAGAGAGAAATAAGAAATTACAGTTATTCGCCCATTTCATTCATATGAAACTAAATAAGAATGCAGATAAAACGATTTGAAACAAAGAGGGGTATAATAAAAAAAAATAGAACAACTGAAACTTACTCTTCCATCACTCACGTCTTTCATTGCTAAATTTTCCTAAATTAACTATTTATTTAAAATGGGACGTAAATAATAAAATTACAGTTATTTCTTGTCAATCGATTTATTTAAAGATTTATTTAAGAGATTTCTGTTAATATTCATTAAGATAAAACCAAATAATTATTAATCAATAATACCAAGCACATATTTATTCAAATCAAATTTTTAATGTCAATATGCTAATTGACCTTTCCTTTCACACTGTAAACTGCTTTTTTGTTGTATATATAAATACAATTGTATGTTATTTGTATGTAGATATGGTCAACTGTGGCTTCGGCCTCTGGACCATTGCTATAATTAACGGGGTCGATCCCAGGGGGCCATCCCCCCAGGCAACACCTGCCCCCTCGATTTAAAGGGGCAGGGCTGGGTTTATTGCCCAGTGCCTGAGGCGCCCCCTTGAGGGGGAATGCCGACGGGATCGACGCAATTTTTCACCCGCCACCCATGAGCTTCGGTTTATGGGTGGTCCCACGTTAATAGGGCCTTGTTCCTGACCCGTACAAGTGGGGTATGTGGAAAATATCATGTAGATATGGTCAACAGTATTAATAATGTAAAACAATTTTATTATTAATTGAGGTTTAAATAAAAATAAAATCATGGAGAATATGATGTAAATAACTAAGGCAATTGTTAAATTCTCTCAAAGTTGTCTATTGGTATAGGAAATACTGATACCAAAAAACTAGAAGTCTTACTTGTACCATTATTTGAGGAAATAGCATCAAAGATCGTCAGCTAAAATGCACCAAAAATCCTCGTTTTCGCAACATTTAACATAGAAATTAGTTAGAAAATTTAGCAAGTTCAATCCTAAAACAGAAAAGCTTGTCATTTTATGCAAAATGAATAAAGTATTATAACTAGAATTCAAATTGAAAATATGCCCCCCATCACCACTGACACCTACAATATGTTTCTTTTTACCTAATAGTTAAACTGTAACAATGATAACATTTTAAAAGATTGAAATATATTTCCTCAAACGAAGGCAAATTTTTGAAAAAAAAAAAATTGTGAAATAATTCTTTATGTTAATTTGCAACTTTCGCCACATTGGAGACATTACAGTTCCAAAATTGAACTACCCTATTCTACAGTCCCACCGCCCTGTCGACTGGGGCGTTAGAATGCACCGACTGCACCTCTGTAGAGGGGTAAGACTCCCCCAATGGGCCACCTGTTGGCCGTGGCTGGCGACCCGTGATGCTTAAGGATAGAGCTCTGGTGGATGAGCAATTCATGACATGCAATACTCCACTTTGGTCCTATCTTGGGCTAGACGGGCGGTCGGAGAGGCCCCCTCCGATCAATAAGCTGGTCACGCTAAACCCTAGCACCTATATGATTGCAGCAATCCTATTGCTCTTCTGGCAAGCTCCAACCCTTTTTATCACATGGGTGCAGAAGGCGGTGGCTGAGGGTCTTCATGTCCAGGAAATGACGTTAAACTCTATCTGATGGTGAGGTTCCAGTTTTGGAGGTTTGGGGAATGTGGAGCACCCCTTCATCACCATTGCTCCCTGGTCCACTCTGACCCGGAGTGGTAGTACCTGTTAGGGTCCCATCTATGGGTTAAATAGAAAAATGTATTTATAAAAAAATGTATTATCCATTAAGAATGATTTATTTCAAAACTTTATCGGCATTAAATGACCCACTGAGGTTGATATGCCGTAAAACAAACCAAACCAAACCAAATCAAACCAAACCAAAACACACAACACACACACACACACACACACACACACACACACAACACACACACAAAACTTTATCGGCATTAAATACCCACTGAGGTCGATATGCCGTAAAACAAACAAAGACAAAAAAAAAATCTACAGTCTCAGCCGACAGGCTAACTACTACTACTACTACTACTACTACTACTATATGGTTAACAATATGGTGTAAAAAAAATGAAAGAAAAAAAAGAAAAGGGATATTATAGATTTTTTTGCCCAATCTGAAAAAAGGCTTCCGTTGCCGAATCAATCAAAGTATCGTTCCTGTAAGATGAGCTCCCGAAAACATGATATGTAAATAGTTCCCTCGTTTAGTTTCCCCTCTACTCCCTTTAGCAACCCAAAAACTTTTTCGAGAAAAAGCAACGGCTAGATGAAAAATAGCCCCACAAGACTGACTGACTGACTAACTATATATATATATATATATATATATATATATACTTAACTTGTTTGTAAACCCTTGCAGTAAGAAAAACCCGAAAAATAGTTTGATTGTAAAAATATACTACCAAACATCACCTGGTGAGAAAAAAATTTTTTGAAAAAAGAAAAGACCAAGATAGTAACCCTGAAGAGCACTAAGCGAATCTTTCAGTAGGTATATCCGACTCATTAGGTTTAACTTTATGTATATATATAAACCGCGTGGTGTAATGGTTAAAGTCATGGTTAAATGGACTCGTCGCCACGAGTTCAAATCCTGGACGTGGTAATTGCATTTCACTTAGTGCTAATACCCTTGGGAAAGGTATGAATCCTACTCTCCCTCCAGTTATGGATAAATAGTAGTGCAGAATGGGCTCTTTAACCTTGGTTAGGCAACCGGTCTAGGAGAAGGAAAACTCTGAATTCAAACCTGTTAAACTCCGCTTAAGAAATTGACCTTGTGTCGCATCCTGCTCGTACGGAGGGGTTGGTAAATATATATAAACATTACACAGGTTCATCGCTGCTCAACTTCGGTGATCTAGCGGGAACCGGTGCTTGGATCCCATTGGCTAAGATACGTCAACAGTGTATATGGCGTCATCTGTCGGTGTTTATGATAGCGTTAAACCCTGCTGACCCGAGCCGCAGTGGCTAGTGACTTCATGGCCTCATCAGAAATAATTGATACAAAAGTACAACTTAAAAAAAAAAGAAACGCAAAAAAGATAAGTATAAGATAAAGAAAATGAAAATGTAAACGAAATATTATTTTAGCCCAGATTTAAAAGCGTGTGTACTTTGGAAAGAGAAACAGATCCTGTCACTGTGTGCAGATGCATCATGGGATATTGAAAATGAATTTTATAATCGATACGGTCATAGGGTAGATATCTTTAAATCACACGCACGCGCGCACACACACATCTATTAATAATGGAGATTCGCTTCCGGTTTTTGTCAGTA
>CM042164.1:9583662-9591162 GCA_023376005.1 Doryteuthis pealeii | reverse complement strand
GCCAGACAGCGAGGGAGTATATCCCCTTTTCACTAGCGCTAGACCATCTGAGCATTCTTTTTGGCTCAGAGGTGGAGCGTCACACCTAACATCAGCTCCTCACTTTACCGCACAGATGCCCTGTGCTACTCATACGCTGAGTGGGCGAGGGCCGGTATCGAACCAGGGACCTTGTGGTTTCTTGGCGGACTCTCTACCGACAGTCGGTTGAAATAATACTGCGGAATTAATTGTTTAACTCTTTGCCTACTTTAAACCGCTTGTCGCGACTCTAGCACCACATCGATCCTACCGTAAACCACTGGTAGCGACTCACGCACGGGTCACTTGTTTACACTGAAAAACAATATGTACATGGTATACCAAATTTGGTACAGCCGTGGGGGAAATTTGTTAGGCAAATGTGTTATATATATATATATATACCAAGCCCCTGACAGATACCCTGTGCTACACATACGCTGAGTGGGTGAGGACCGGTATCGAAAACGGATCTTTGTGGTTCCTAGTCCGACTCACTGCCGACTGAGCTAAACCGACCCTTATTGAACAGGCTCATCGCTGCTTAACTTCGGTGTTTTAGTGGGAACCGGTGGTGTGTATTGGTTTCAAGCCTAAATGAAAACAAAAGTATAATCTTGAATTGCTGTTTCAGAGGGAACCCTGATGCGCAAGACTTTGGGAGTTATATTAAAGACGGGCTCTGGATATACATTAGAAACCCACCCTGTCGGCTGGGGCGTTAGAATACACTGACTACACCTCTGCAGAGAGGTAAAACTCCCCCAATGGGGGTCACCTGTTGGCCATGAGTGGCGACTGGCGATACTTAAGGACGGAGCCCAGGTGGCTGAGCAGTCCATGACATGCAACACTCCACTTTAACCCTTACTTGAGGATTTGAGTCTATTTCCTACGACTCTAACATTACATCACGCACCTTCATAGTTCAGTGTCATATGTGTTAATGTTTTACAACTTAGTAATGTTAAGAATATACTTTTTTGCAATTTTTAGATGAAGCTCTGTGATAATTATTTGTTTTTCTTAAACTCCGATAAAAATATCCGGAGCATTTCATTTTTCGGGAACACCGACAGCAATAGGGTCAGGGTACTTACTATTCACATAAATCCCCAAATGGGTTAGAAGAAGCTCCCTCCAATCAATTGGCTGGTCACGACAAGCCATAGTACCTATATGATTGCCCCAACCCTATTGCCCTCATGGCAAGCCCCAACCCTTTTATCATATGGGTGCTAGAAGGTGGTGGCTGAGGATCTTCATGTCCTGGGAATGATGTCAAACTCTATCTGATGGTGAGGTTTCAGTTCTGGCGGTTTGGTTAATGTGGAGTACCCCTTCATCACCATTGCTTCCAGGTCCACTCTCACCCGGGGTGGTAGTACCTGTTAGGGTCCCATCTATGGGTTAAATAGAAAAATGTGTTTATAAAAAAAATGTGTATCAATT
The DNA here is from genome assembly GCA_023376005.1 of Doryteuthis pealeii. Lineage (NCBI taxonomy): Eukaryota > Metazoa > Mollusca > Cephalopoda > Myopsida > Loliginidae > Doryteuthis > Doryteuthis pealeii. Next base: position 9,589,689 of record CM042164.1, on the reverse strand, counting down.
AAGAATGACTTTATTTCTAAACTTTGATGCCATTAAATGACCCAACGAGGTTGATATGCCGCAAAAAAAACAAAAGAAACCAAACTAAACCCATTGGAAGCCTCAGAAATTTGGTGGCCTTTGGTCTCGGCGTTCTTGAGCTATACGACGAAAGACATGGGAAATGGACTCGTCGCCCCGTGTTCAAATCCTGGATGTGGTAATTGCACTTAGCGCTAATACCCTTGGGAAAGGTATGAATCCTACTCTCCCTCCAGCTATGGATAAATAGTAGGGCAGACTGGGCTCTTTAACCTTGGTTAAGCAACCGGTCTAGGAGAAGGAAAACTCTGAATTCAAAACCTGTTAAACTCCGCTTAAGAAATTGACCTTGTGTCACATCCTGCTCGTACGGAGGGGTTGGTTAATATATATATGTACTTGGTTAATCTTGGACTCCTAACAACATTAGCAAATTCCAAATAACTCAATGAAATGAATAAATTTTTCAACATTTCAAGTAGTATGAAAATCTTGTCACCCTAACTATTTTTAAAAATACTTACATAATTAATATTATTAAAGTAATGGAAGTCGAATCGTCGAGTTCAAATCCTGGATGTGATAATTGAATTCACTTAGCGCTAATACTCTTGGGAAAGGTATGAATCCTACTCTCCCTCCAGCTATAGATAAATAGTAGGACAGACTGGGCTCTTTAACCTTGGTTAGGCAACCGGTGTAGGAGAAGGAAAACTCTGAATTCAAACCTGTTGAACTCCGCTTAAGAAATTGACCTTGTGTCACATCCTGCTCGTGCGGATGGGTTGGTAAATATATATACGACGAAAGACAGACAGACAGACAGACAAGAATTTAAATTATAGTAGGCCTTGTCTGTGAATTCTTTTTTTTCTTTCTTTTTCTTTGGAGGTGGGGGGGGGGTAAAAATAGAATATTAAACAGAGTATTCAGTTAGTCTAGAAACTGTGTATGAGGCCGCCATTTTTTTACGTGATTTATTTTAGGAAATTTAACATGGACTAAATTTATTGCGAAAAATATTTGGTAAAGAACGAACGAACGAAAGAACGTAAGAACGAAAGAAAGAACGAAAGAAAGAAAGAAAGAAAAAGAGTTATTTAACGGTGTAGAGATGGAAGCTGCGTCTTAGTATTCTAAACAAGTAAGTGCTAGACGAACTTGCACCACGACAAAACTCCCAAACAGGCCGACAGTCTGACCCCCTGGGAAAAAAACGAAGAAGAAGAAAAAAATCTTCGATGAGATAGAGGCATGCTGTTAGCCATTTTTCGAATGTCTTTCTTCAGGCAAGGTCGACGGCGGCAACTGTACGTTGAAAAAAGAAAAAGAAAAAATAAGTAAAGCAAACAAGATATTAGGATTAATACGTAGGTCATATATATATCTTATTATAATGGAGATTGTGTGCTTTTCTGTCTGTAACCGAAACTATATTACTACTCACATCATATTTTCCATGATTGTAATTTTATTTAAACCTCAATTATTAATAAAATTGTTTTACATTATTAATACTGTTAACCATGTCTACATACTACTCAACATGCAATTATATTTATATATACAACAAAATAGCGGTTTACAGTGTGAATGGGAAGGCTAATTTGCATATTGATATTAAAAATGTGATTTTATTAAATATGTGCTTAGTATTATTGATTTCTAATTGTTTGGTTTTATTTTAATGAATATAAGCAAAAATCTCTTCAATGAATCTTAAATGAAATCCATTAACAAGAAAAAATAACTGTCATTTTATTCTTTACTTCCTTTTTTTAACTAAATACTTAAATTCGAAAAATAACAATGAAAGACGAGAGTGATGGAAGAGTAAGTTTCAGTTGTTCTATTTTTTATTATACTCCCTCTGTTTCAAATCTTTTTATCGGTATTCTTATTTAGCCTTTCTAATTTAATATAATATTTTATTCCATTAAACTTAAATACTTGCACCCGGAGGGTGCATATATTTGCTAGTATATATATATATATATATATATATATATATATATATATATATATGAAAATGGAAAAGGAATTGAATCCGACAATATGAGGAAAAATGAGTAAAGAAAAGAAATGTAGATGGATAAAATGAATTTAATCGATATCACATTATTCGATATCACTTACACATGTGTTTCGGTCAGTTTATGTGTGTGAAAATATTTCGCACACATAGAAGAATCGACCTTCATCAGAGTGAACATTTATTTTGAATATTCTTCTATGTGTGCGAAATATTCTTCTATGTGTGTGAATATTCTTCTATGTGTGCGAAATATTTTCACACACATAAACTGACCGAAACACATGTGTAAGTGATATCGATTAATGTGATATCGATTAAATTCATTTTATCCATCTACATTTCTTTTCTTTACTCATTTTTCCTCATATATATATATATATATATGTGTGTGTGTGTGTGTGTGTGTGTGAAGAAAAGGAAGTGAATCCGACGATATGTAGTATAATAAAAAAATTGAAAAAACACAGGTTTAAATGAGTTAGGTGGTGAGTTTATTGGCCGACGCTGCAGTGTTTCGATCTATTAATTAGATCATCTTCAGGGCTTTTGTTGTTGGAAGGTGTTGCAGAAGGAAAATGGAAAAGGAGAAAGGCGAGTAATAGTCCTTATCGTTATTTTGAAATGCAATTAATACGTTTTGAAAGATTTTGACTTTAACATTACACCACGCGCTTCCATACAATCAAGTACGTATAACTCATCGAGGGAATTCAAGGAGAGCTACTAAGGTAATGAATGATTAAAAACAAACTTTCGTATGAAGAAAAACTAATGAAGACTGGCTTACCAAGTTTGGCTTATTGACGAACCAGGGGGGATAGGATTGAATGGATTTTATTCAACAAATTTAATCTATTGAACATTGCTAAAAAAAATCAATACCAGGGGTCACAAATTAAAACTTTAAAGAAAAATTGGACCATATGACCTTTAGGCACCCCTTCCGCGATCTCGACTCGTGGGGACAAATTTCTCATTTACACCGTCAAAATCCGGCTGTTTGTTAGGGTTAGGGTTAGGGTTAGGGTTAGGGTTGGGGTTAGGGGTTAGGGTTAGGTTAGGGTTAGTTTTATAATTAAAAAAACTTTAAAAAATCGTCTGTTAACAATTAACCTGATTTTGACGGTGTAAATGGAAAAAAATGTCCCCACGAATCGAAATCGCAAAAGGGGTGCCTAAAGGTCATATGGTCCGACAAATTTGCAAAACAAATGTAAGACAAAATTACTTTAGTCACAGCGTATTAGATTCATGGAATAAACTACCACCATCAATAGTGAATTCTCCCATCTTTGAACTGAACTCTTTTAAGGCAAAGTTGGATGAATTATGGAAAGAATATAAATATTCAGTGGAAATAAGATAAATGTTTTAAATATAAGGAACAGCTGACAGGTCTCAGACCTAATATAGTAGCTGTAAAAGATTATTATTATTATTATTATTATTATATTATTAAAAGACTATCTCTCTACACACAGTCGCGAAATGTAGAGAGAGAGGAGGGGCTAGTGGTGGGATGTGGGACGTGGGGGGGTGTTTGCCACTTGTTTAACCTCACATCACATTGGCCAGCTGATAACGATCTAGCTTGGTAGCAGATGAATTGACAGCGAATTTTTAATGCCAGCAGCAAACAAACCTCTCCCCCCTCTCTCTCTCTGTCTGTCTCTCTCTGTCTCTGTCTCTCTTTCTCTCTCTCTTTCGTGTCTGCTCTTTCGCATGTTTAGTCTGGGGCTGCGATCTCGCAAACATAAGGCAGCAAAATACACACGGGCCTGCGCGCGTGCGTGAGTGCGTGCGTGCGTGCGTGTGTGCGTGCGTATACCCACATACACCAAACGCACACGCATTTGCACACAGAAAAACGCACACGCACGCACACACACACATACCGGCAACATGGACACATGGTAGTATGGAGAAGTAAATACGGACAGGAAAGGAACTTGCAGAAGCAACTGTGATTACAAAAGATATATATATATATATATATTATATATATATCTGTGTGTGTGTGTGTGTGTGATTCATATATATATATATATATATATATATATATATATATATATATATATATATGTGTGTGTGTGTGTGTGTGTGTGTGAAATAAATGGAACTTAATCCGACAGTGTAAATATGATATATTGAAAATCGGCCCTCCTCACATCAGTGAGGAGGGCCGATGTTGCTTTTTAAAACCGTAGAGAGGAAGGCCCCGAAACGGTTTGCACATTCTCTCCTGATGAGCCCATGCATTTGTAAACATTCTTTGTTTTTTCAATGTATCATTTATATATATATATATATATATATATATATATATATATATATATATATATACATATATAACATATTTAAAAACACATTTTAGCATTAAGTTTTGATCATACGTGTGCGAATCTATACATTCATAATATATATATATATATATATATATATATATATATATATATTATGGACTCTCTCGTCGATTTTCGACGCATGAGGGTTCATACATACAATGAACACCCACACAGTGATTTGTTTATAGTGGTGAAGGCTTGTGTTGGACCATCCACACTTTTTGGCACAGTCGATAGGAAAGAATTGGTGCATGAAGGGTTGCCACAAACCCAATCAACGACCGACCTCAGGAATTTTGAATTCAGAGTTATCCCTCTCCTAGACTGGTTACCTACCCAAGGCTGAAGGGCCCAGCCTGCCCTACTATTTAACCCATAGCTGGAGGGAGAATATATGGATTCATACCTTTCCTAAGCGTATTAGCGCTATGTGAAATACCAACAGCTTCGTCTAGGAATCTATCTATATATATCTATATATAGAGAGAGAGGTTCTTCACGGAACAAATGGACATGCTACTACTAACACACTCGTCTACCCGGATTTTAATAGCATGTCAAACCCTCAAAAACACCTCAATTTTTATAGTTCTTCTATAATGCTCCCTTTAAAAAAAATCTATAAACACTTTCTTCAAATAAGAAATTTTCTCCTGACGATGACCCAAGGTCGAAACTAGTTGAGAATAAACAACATACAAGAAATATTCCTGATTGTCTTATTACTTTTTGTTCATACTATATATATATATATATATATATATTTGGAAGAATAAGTGCTTAATTGAAGTCGTACCTAATTTTGAAAATTAATTAATTAATAATGAATTAGGCGGGAATACCTATTAAATGTATGGCTAAACTTTTTCTCGATTTGTTTAGCCATACATTTAATAGGTATTCCCGCCTAATTCATTATTAATTAATTAATTTTCAAAATTAGGTACAACTTCAATTAAGCACTTATTCTTCCAAAAATTATCGGCAAAAAGCCATTCTAAACAAACCGTGTTTACATATATATATATATATATATATACACACACACACACACACACATATATATATATATACATTGGTAACTGACACTCTTTATACGTCTGTAATTATAATGGATATATATGCATAACACACACACACACACACACACACATATATACATATATATATATATATATATATATATAGATATATAGATATATATATATACATATATATATCACTTAATGATCGGTTTCGTGAAATTCAGTCGGGAGATTTTAAGATGAATCTTACTTCTAATAGTCTTAATAATATTTTGACTACACACTCGGTAATTGAGATCACTTTAATATTTTAATGAAATTAAGGGTTGGTTTAGTTTTTTATCGATGGCAAGACCTCCAATTTTAAATGAATGTATATATATATATATATATATATATATATATATATATATATATATATATATATATATTTCATGTTATCTTGAATATGCGGTATAAGTCTTCGCGTATGCTTCTAATTTATTTAGTTTAGAATTTATGAAAAAGACTCTCTCAAAATATTCCTTTTAAGGGGAAAAAGAACCCTCGAAGAGAAAACTTTGGGGAAAGTGCACACACACACACACACACACACACACAC
>CM042164.1:9563662-9576162 GCA_023376005.1 Doryteuthis pealeii | reverse complement strand
GCCCTCGCCAACTCAGCGTATGAGTAGCACAGGGATCTGTGCAGTAAAGTAAGGAGCTGATTGTAGGTGTGGCGCTCCACCTCAGACGCCAAAACAATCTCCTTGGTCTAGCGCTATTGAAAAGGGGATAGACTCCCTCGCTGACTGGTTGATTCCGACTTTAGGCCGCCCGACGACTTTCTATAGTTTTATTCAAAATTGGTAGTCCAAGTGGAGAGTTCAATATATAATACTGTGTTTTTTGATAATAATTTTTTTACAGATCGTAGTTACATTTTGGTGGTCGATTGGTTAAAAAAGTAAAACAAAAAACAAAAAAAAAGCGAACTGTAATGGCCGTGTCAATTTAGCTTATCATAGTTTGAGATCTTTATTCGAAACCCCCTCCCCACTTCCAAACTGCGTTTTCACTGTACCGCCCACCACGCTTTGCAATTCATATACTACCTTAAGAGAAAAAAAAACTTAATCCTTTAATTCTTCAGGAGTCAGAGGTGAGGTGGGGGGAGTAGATTAAGAGGCGATTTTTTTCAATCGTTTCTAATCAAAATCTCTCTGAGCAAGTTTTGACATGAATGCATTGAAATATCAGGAGTAAAAAGGGGGATTATCAGTGCAAATACTCACTCTCTCTCGAGAAAACGAACACTTACAGGATGCCTTGATTTACGAGTTACCCGAATTACGAGTTCTTTGAGTTACGAGCTGTCATTCGTTCGTTTTTGAAATTTTAACTTACACATGAATGCGACACGTGTTTCTGATCTGTTGTTCTTCAGGCATTGAATTATTATTTTGGCAGAATATGTCCGATATTTGATAGGTTGTGTGTGTTTTTGTAACTTTTTTTATTATAATTTATTTTTATTATAATGACTGCGACTAAACCAAGACGAAAGGCGCACTGATTATCCTAAAGTACTTCGTGTTAAACCCTTTCTGTCCCAGCCGCGCTACTCATTCGAGGCCGGTATTAAACCCGTGTCCTTGTGGTTCCAAGCCGGATGCTCTGCCGACTGAGACTAAACCCACTATTACATACAGGATTCAAGAGACCCACTGTTATTTATAAAGTACTTCGTATTAAACTCTTTCATTTAGTTATGTGTAGCATTTACCCTTTCCAAGTCGTGGTACTCATTCGCTGAATTGGGGAGGGCCGCTATCAAAACCGGAAACTTGTGCCAAGTTGCCGATGCTCTACCGACTGCGACTAAACTGAGACGAGAGGGGCATTGATTATCATAAAGTACTTCGTGATAACTTTTAATGTACAAAACTTGCTACTCATTCCAGGACCGGTATCAAACCCGGAACCTTGTGGTTTCAATGCGGATACTCTACCGACTGAGCTAAATCCACGAATTACATACACGATTTAATAGACCCACTGATATTCATAAAGTACTTCGTGTAAAATTCTTTCTGTCCAACCCGGTATACACATTCGCTGAGTTGGTGAGGGCTGGTATCAATCCCGGAACCTTGTGGTTTCAAGGCGGATGCTCCTTCGTCTCAGCTAAATCCACGTATTACATACATGATTTAAGAGCCACACCGCTATTCATAAAGTACTTCGTGTTAAACTCTTTCTGACCAAGCCGTGCTACTCAATTGGTTAGTTAGTGAGGGCCGGTATCAAACCCAGAACCTTGTGGTTTCAAGCCGGATGCTCTGCGACTGAGACTAAACCCACTATTACATACATGATTTAAGAGCCACACCGCTATTCATAAAGTACTCGTGTTAAACTCTTTCTGACCAAGCCGTGTTACTCAATTGATTAGTTAGTGAGGGCCGTATCAAACCCAGAACCTTGTGGTTCCAAGCGGATGCTCTGCGACTGAGACTAAACCCACTATTACATAAGGATTCAAGGGACCCACTGATATTCATAAAGTAGTTCATGTTAAACTCTTTCTGGCCAAGCCATGCTACTCAATTAGTTAGTTAGTGAGGGCCGGTATGAAACCCAGAACTTTGTGGTTTCAAGCCGGATGCTCTGCGACTGAGACTAAACCCACCATTACATACAGGATTCAAGAGACCCACTGTTATTCATAAAGTACTTCGTATTAAACTCTTTCATTTTAGTTATGTGTAGCATTCACCCTTTCCAAGTCGTGGTACTCATTGGCTAAATTGGGGAAGGCCTGGTATCAAACCAGGAACCTTGTGGTTCCAAGTTGGATGCTCTACCAACTGAGACTAAAACCATGCATTACATACAGGATTTAAGAGACCCACCAATAACATAAACTACTTCGTGTTAAACTCTTTCATTTAGTTATGTGTAGCATTCACCCTGTCGTCAAAATCTGATATCACAAATATTTTCATCATGAAAGAACCTCAAGATAAACAACAGCGTTTGTGATATATTTGTTTTCGTTCTTCGCTGACCTTTTGGTGAAGATTCACAGCTTTTCTTCTGGATATATCCAGTGTTTTATTTGCATAAGTAGCAGTCTCATCTTAGTGGAGAGATTATCATCAGCATCATCAGTACGCACCGAATGCACGGATATCCATGACCCACCCTCTCTCTCTCGCTCTCTCACACGCACTCACTCTCTCACCAATCGTCCCTATCACTCATCGCACCTGGGAGGTCCCATGTAAAGCCAGATTATATGTATCAGTTGTGTTACGATTTTTGAGGCCATTTTTAGGCTTCAAGCGAGAGCACTTTACAGTTGAGATCACTTGTGTTAAGCAAAGGCTGACCCTTAGTGTGAAACCTTTGGTTGTTCCTCGGTGCCCTTAGTGTTGGTAGAATCCCTTTGGTTGTTCCTTGTCCCTTAGTTGGTAGAATCCTTTGGTTGTTCCTCCCTTGGTGTTTGGTAGAATCCTTTGGTTGTTCCTCGGTGTCCCTTAGTGTTGGGTAGAATCCTTGGTTGTTCCTCGGTGTCACTTAGTGTTGGGTAGAATCCTTTGGTTGTTCCTCTGTGTCCCTTAGTGTTGGGTTGAATCCTTTGGTTGTTCCTCGGTGTCCTTTAGTATTGGGTAGAATCCTTTGGTTGTTCCTCGTGTCCCTTAGTGTTGGGTAGAATCCTTGTTGGCAGAGTCCTTGGTTTCAGATCCGTTAGTCCTTGTCGAATACGTGCAAATGAATGGCTTTCAATATCGGCGATTGAATAGTTAACTAACCATGTATTCGAGCTGTTGATTGGCTGGCTTTAATCCATGCCGAATCTATAAGTTTAAGTGGTGGTTTCTAGCACACCTTATATGCCGAAATAATTAGACTCCTCTCAAGCCCTATCAGCTGGTGCTGTAGAATACGCTGACTGCACTTTTTCAGAGGAGTAAGAGCCCCCCCCCCCTCAATAGAGCCACCTGTTTGTCATGGGTGGCAACCCATGATGCGCAAGGACGGAATCCTGGTAGCTGAATGACATGCAACACTCCGGTTCAGAGTGGACCTGGGAGTAATGGCTCCCAAGGAGTACTCCACACTCCCCAGAACTCCAGACTTGAAACTTCACGATTAGAAAATAGTTGTAAGAATCTATGTCCCCAATCAAAGTTCCACCCTGTAGCTGGCGCTGAAGAATACGCCGACTGCACCTCTGCAAAAGGGTAAAATCCCTCTAATGGAGCCACCTCTTGGAGTGGAGACCTGTGATGCTTAAGGATGGAACCCTGGTGGTTGAGCAGTCCATGACATACAACACTCTACTTTGGCCCATACTTAGACTTGACGGGCAGTCGGAGAGGCCCCCTCAACTCAATCAACTATTCATGTCAAGCCCTAACACCAATATGATTGTCCTGAACCTATTGCCTTTATGGTAATCTCCTAACCCTTTTTATCATATATGTGCTAGAGTTCAAATCCTGGATATGGTAATTGCATTTCACTTAGCGCTAATACCCTTGGGAAAGGTATAAATCCTACTCTCCCTCCAGCTATGGATAAATGATAGGGCAGACTAGGCTCTTTAACCTTGGTTGCCTAAACCGGTCTAGGAGAAGGACACCTCTGACTTCAAACCTGTTGAACTCCGCTTAAGAAATTGACCTTGTGTCACATTCTGCTCGTGCGGAGGGGTATATATATATAATATACCAAACTTATTGGTAAATCCTCGCGGTGAGAAAAAACCAGCAAATAGTTTGATTGTAAAAATATACTACCAAACATCAACCGGGGAAAATTTTTTTGGAAAAAAAAAGATCAAGATAATCGTACCAACAAAAAATAATCTATTAGTACAATATTTTGGCCAAAAGAAAAAACAATTTATATGCATATATATATATATATATATTCATACAAAACCTCCAGGAACTAAAGCTAATAAGTAAAAAGTGCTCAATACCTAAGTAGAGCAAATAATAAAGATAAATCAAATGAGTCAGACGAACCTACTAAAAGTTTCGCTTAATGCTCTTCAGGGCTAAGATCTGACTCTTAGCACTGAAGAGCATTAAGCGAAACTTATAGTAGGTTCTAGAAGGCAGTTTTATTTTTCAGGATATCCAGTGTTTTATTTGCATAAGTAGCTGTTTCAACTTTGTGGAGCAAATATCATCAGCATCATCAGTACTCACTGACTGCACGGATATCCATGACTCTCTATCGCTCTCTCACTCTCTCACCAACCGTCCCTATCCCTCATCACACCTGGGAGGTCTCATGTAAAGCCCGATTATATGTATCAATTGTATTACCAACTTCTCTCAAGCCCTGTCGACCGGGACTTTAGAATGCGCCGACTGCACCTCTACAGAAGGGTAAGACCCCCACCCCACCAATGGGCCCGCCTGTTGACCATGGGTGGCGACATATATATCATCTGGGAGCTGACGCTAGGTTGTACATGCTGCCTCAGTAAAGAAATCTCCCCTGGTCTAGTCCTAGCCAAATGGAATAGACACCGTCGTGGTTGGGCTAATATCGACAATTGGCCACATTGCAGATTTTTGATAAAGGAAATAGAGGATAGATATGTACATATGGATATGAGGTATCTTCACCATCACGAAATCTCTAAGTTCATTTCAAATTAAGAATAGATGATTGATATATATATATATATTATATATATATATATATATATATATATTATATATATATATATATATATATACTGTCGTGTAGTAAGTCACCAAAAATGTAGCATATCTCTGTAAGCGACCTGTGATGCTTAAAGAAATTCTGGTGGCTGAGCAGTCCATGACATGCAAAACTCCACTTTGGCCCTTACTTAGACAAGATGGGGAGTCGGGGAGGCCCCCTCAGCTGGTCACCTAAAGTCCTAACACCCATATGATTGTCCCGACCCTATTGGTCTCATGGCAACCCCCCCAACCCTTTTCATCATATATGTGCTAGAAGGCGGTAACTGAGGATCTTAGAGTCCTAGGTACAACATTAAACTGGAGCTCTGGGGAGTGTGGAGTACCTCTTCATCACCATTACTCCCATGCCCACTCTGACTCGCAGTGCTAGTATCTGTTAGGATCCCATCTATGGCTTAAATATAAAAAATCAGTTTTTAATGTGTTTTAAAAAATTGAGTTTAAAAAAATATCGAATACTCATCAAGAATGAATAAAACAAAACACCTTCGGCATACAATAACTCAACGAGGGTTGACATGCCGTAAAATCCAACCAAGTAACCAATCAATCAACCAACATCAACATTCCCCGACACCATCGAGGCCGTTGATTTTTGGCATGCAACTTCGATATGAAATATAATAGATGTCGTCCAACATATTTCTCACGCAGATTTAAAAAAAAAAAATTGTCCAGCTTGCATTATCCGTCAATATTTTCTTCGAAAGGACCCTTTCACTCAATGGCATGTCACGTGATCCTCGCCCTAGGCGCTTAAGGGTGTCCCAGCTCGAAAGACGAGATGATGTCACAAATCGACCGTGACGCTGTGATATGTGGATTGGCTGGATTTTATGTTGAGTTATTTTATACCGAAGACGTTTTGTTTTATTCATTCGTGATGAGTGCTCAATTTTTTTAAGTTCATTTTTTTACACATTTTTTAAAACCCATATTTTCTATTTAACCCATAGTTGGGACGCTAACAGGTACTACCACTTCGGGTCAGAGTGGACCTGTGAGTAATGGTGATGAAGGGGTACTCCATATTCCCCAGAGTTCCAAAATTAGATTCAATTTAACGTCATACCCGGACATTAAGAGCCTCAACCACCGCCGTCTAGCACGTATATGATAAAAAGAGTTGGAGGTTTGCTATAAGGGCAATAGCGTTGGGACAATCATATAGATGCTAGGCCTTGAAGTGACCAGCCGATTGATGGGAGGGGGCCTCTCCGACTGCTTGTCTAGCCTAAGTAAGGCCAAAGTAGAGTGTTGTATGTCATGGACTGCTAAACCACCAGAGTTCCATCCTTAAGCATAACGGGTCTCCACTCACGATCAACAGGTTGCTCCATTGGAGGGATCTTACCCTTTTGCAGAGGTGCTGTCGGTGTAATCTTGAACGCCAACCGACAGGGCTGAACTTTGATTGGGGACATAGATGTCGTACAACTAATTTCTAATGGTGAAGTTTCAAGTCTGGAGTTCTGGGGAGTGTGGAGTACTCCTTGGGAGCAATTACTCCCAGGTCCACTCTGAACCGGAGTGCTAGTATATGTTAGGGTCCAATCTATGGGTTAAATAAAAAAATGAGTTTAAAAATATGTTTTAAAAATTGAGTTTAAAAATTTGAGTCGAAAAAAAAAAAGATTTAGTAGAATAGATAGGTAATGACTGGACAAACAGACAGGTATATATATATATATATATATATATATATATATATATATATATATATATATATATATATATATATGATAAGTTGTAAACACGGTGTGTATCATATCGTCGTGTAATAAAAGTCACTAGAAGAGGAATATTAACCTACTCTAAACAAATCGTAAAATCTAAGAAGTCCGTTTGGTGTAGGGGTTATGGTACCCGCTTGTCAGCTTGGCAGTCCGGTTTCAAATCACGCACAGGGCGGTCTTCCTATCTATAGCTCTGCTGATGAGGCCTAATAGGCCGAAATGTACATACAGAGATTGATTTTCTCGATTTGTTTAGCCATACATTTAAATAGGCATTCTCGCCTAATTAATTATTAATTAATTAATTTTCAAAATTACGTACGACTCCAATTAAGCACATATTCTCCCATATATATATATATATATATATATATATAGAGAGAGAGAGAGAGAGAGAGAGAGAGAGAGAGAGAGAGAGAGAGAGAGAGAGATAGATAATGAATCGATTGATAGATGGGTAGGGATGACCAAGAGCTATGGAACGTGCATAGTATTTCACATATACAACCAGGCTTTTAAAATTGGTAAAAAATATCCCAACGAGGGTTGACATGCCGTAACATCCAACTATACAACTTTCATAAGAAATTTAGATATCGTGCACCCGATTTCTTACAAATTACTTTCGCAGATTTAAAAAAAACCCCAAAAAACTGTGTCCACCCTTCATTGGCCGTCAATATTTTCTTTCGCTCAATGGCATGTCACGTGATCTGCGCCCTAGGCGATTAAGGGTGTCCCAGCTGGAAAGACGAGGTGATGTCACAAATCGACCGTGACGCTGTGATTTATGGATGTATCTGGATTGGCTGGATTTCATGTTGGGTTACTTCTTTTTTTACTTACGAACACGTTTTGATTTATTCATTCGTGATGGGTGCTCAAAAAATATTGAATACCCATCAAGAACGAACAAATCAATACATCTTTGGCATAAAATAACCCAACAAAGTTTGACATGCCGTAACATCCAACCTTACAACTTCGATAAGAATTATAGACATCATGCAACCAATTAAAAAAAAAAAAAACTTTATCCAGATTTCATTGGTCGTCAATATTTTCCCGTAAAATACCCCTTCACTCAATAGTATGTCACACGATCCGCGCACGCTGAGCGATTAAGGGTGTCCCAGCTGGAAAAAAACGTGATGATGTTACAAATCGACCGTGACGCTGTGATAAATGGATTGTTTGATTAATAACTATACATATAGCATAAGATCATTAACCCCTAATAAATTGCTCCCAGTAATATTAGGAGCACCCGATTAGAAACTAATGAAGATGAATTGATATAGCCCCAAGAAATTTAACAATAAATTAAAACCCCATGAAACATTACATTTTCATCCGTAAACATTTGGCACTTAAAGTCTCGCTTTTTATTTTTTTGCTTAACACTGCATCTTTGGTAGTTGGTTGGATTTTACAGTGTTGCGTAGCGCCTACTCTGAATCGTATACGTTGCTGGTATACTGCGGGTATCGTCTCTAACCCTAGACGATATACGTAGTGGTCGCTTAACGAAGACACAAGACATGCTGTATCTAGTAGGAGATTGAACTTTTTATTTCTTTTTATTCCCTCGTGGTGCGTGTGAGTGGCGAGCGTTGACAATGGGAACTACTGCTGCTGTTGGGATGAATAGCGTTGGGGAGGCGGGAAGCGGCTACGTGATGGTTCACAGCCCATCGGCTGTGACCGTGAGTGTCGGTCACTCCGTTCGCCGTCTCCTCCTGACTGATCGCGTCGGGTCGAACCGTCTTGCCTTTTGTATATCTCAAAACGCCTATGCGCCTCCTTTGTTCGCGTTTTATCAACGATCAAATCTATTTCCGGCATCTTAACCCCTTTGTCATTTTTGTCGTCTTTTCTTTGCTTTGTTTAATCTAACCGGAAATTCCTATTTCCGTTTGTACAATATCCAACAACAGCACATCAACCCTTGTTGGGTTATTTTATGCCGAATACATTGTTTTATCAATTCTCGATGGTTACTGAAAAGTCTTTTTAACTCAAATTTTTAAACACATGTTTTTCCTGATTTTCTCCCATTTAATCCATAGATGGTACCCTAACAGGTACTACCACTCTGGGTCAGGGTCGATCTGGGGGTAATGGCAATGAAGGGGTTCTCCACTATCTCCAGAACTCCAGAATTAGAACTTCACCACTCGGAGCACTTTAATGACATACCCAGGACACTAAGACCCTCAGCCACCGCCTTCTAGCACAGATATAATAAAAATGGTTGGGGCTTGCCATAACCGCAATAGGGTTTTGACAATCATATAGGTGCTAGGGCTTGACGTGACCAGCGGATTGATCGTAGGGGTGAATCTTTGGTAAAGAAAAGGTTTTCTAAAAAATATTTTGGATGTTTCTTTTGAAATGCTTTCGAATTTGAAGATTTAAAGTTTTTTTTTAACAGTGAGGGACATCATTGAGGCCTAATTCGTGTTTCCCCAGTAAATTTTTAGAACTAGTTTAAACCCCTTATATTGTTTGGAGGCGCCTGGTCTAATGGTTAGAGTCGCAGGAAATGGATTCGTCAACCCGTGGGAAAGGCATGAATCCAATTCTCCCTCCAGTTATCGGGAAATAGCAGGGTAGACTGGACTCTTTAACCATAGCTAGGTAACCAGTCCAGGAGAAGGATAACTCTGAATTCAAACCTGTTAAACTTTGCTCAAGAAATTGACCTTGTGTCGCATCCTGCTAGTGCAGAGGAGTTGGTAAACATATATATTGTTTGGAATATTCAGTTAGGGGCGCGTGGAGTAATGGTTAGAGTCGTATGAAATGAACTCAACGTCCCGAGTTCAAATCCTGGACGAGGCTGGTTCCATTTCACATAGCACTAATACCCTTAGAAAAGATATGCATCCAACTACTTACCTTACACATATGGGTAACTACTAGGGTAGATTGGGCTCTTTAACCTTGGTTAGGCAACAAGCCTAAGAGAAGGAAAACTCTGAATTCAAACCTGTTAAACTCTGCTTAAGAAATTGATCTCGTGTCGCATCCTGCTCGTGCGGAGAGTGAGTAAAAAATCCCATTTTATTTAGGACAGGTATAATTACCAACACAGGAACATGTATCATACATCAAAATGAAGCTGATCCTCTGTGGATCACATCCCTACTTCTGCACATATTTGTGTCAAAAAATAATGCCATTTTGTTTAGGACAGGTATAATTACCAACACAGGAACATGTATCATACATTAAAATCAAGCTGGATCACTTTCCTACTTCTCCACACAGTCACCGTTCCTCTCAATAGCAATGTTTCACCTTCGAATGAGAGCATGTATTCATGTCCCGTAAAAATCTGTCGACTGTTCTTTGAGCCACTTCTTCACTACAGATTTCACTTCCTCGTCACTGGAATAATGTTTGCCTCTCAAACCCTCTTTCTTGGGGACGAGGAATTGAAATCTGTAGTGAAGAAGTGGCTCAAAGAACAGTCGACAGAATTTTACGGGCGGGGATACACATTCTCATTCGAAGGTGGAACATTGCTATTGAAAGAACCGTTACGTAGGGATGTGACCGGCTTCATTTTCATGTATGATAAAAGAAGAAGAAGAATAAAAAAACACCGAAGGAGGTTACTAAGTTTATATATATAAAAAGTGCTGAATACGCTAAGTAGAGCACACACACCACACACACACACACACACACACACACACATATATATATATATATATATATATGAGGGCACAGAAAGATACAAGTGTAAAGTGTAATACGGAAAGAAAGAAAGGTAAAAGAAGAGACACATGAACGCAGAGAGAGAGGGAGAGAGAGGGGGGAGAGAGAGGGAGAGAGAGAGAGAGAGAGAGAGAGACGTGATAAAGAAAGTGTAAAGAATGATACGAAAAGAAAGGTAAGAGACACATGAACGGAGAGAGAGAGAGTGAGGGGGGGGGGAGAAAAAGAGAGAAAAGAGGGGGGAGAGACGTAATAAAGAAAGTGTAAAGAATGATACGAAAAAAAGGTGTGAGAAGAGAGAGAGAGAGAGAGAGAGAGAGAGAGAGAGAGAGAGAGAGAGAGAGAGACTGTGTTTGTAATACCTGTCCTAAACAAAATAGCATTACTTTTTGACTCACCCTTGTATATATATATATATATATATATACATATGTATATATATACACACACACACTCAGACACACACAAACAATATTATATATATATATATATATATATATATATATTATATATTCATATTAACTAATACAAATGAAAAGTCTGTCTAACCATTGGTTTCTGAATATCACTTTTTCGGTGTTATTCGTCGTCAGAGACGTTGACTTTTGAAAAAATGGACAGTTTTTAAACTTTTGGCTCGTGTTTACGTGATCCGTTATTCGTTCTTGCATCTTGCTTTCGTCATTCGCCGCATCACTATTTGTCGTCATTGGGTCTCGTGTTTTTATTTAAATAAATACAGCTCTTACAGAAGTAATTGAGCCCTCTATAATCATTTCTCCAATAATAATAAAAATTTAACACACACACATATATATATATATAAAATATTAAAATTCGAAGGCAATACAATGCGTATAAAAAAATAAAGATAAAAAGATGTTTTATATGTCTTATCGATTTCGAAGCTAGAACTTCATCATCAGAGTTTTTTTTCAGAAAATAATTTATTTATTCAGTATATTTTCTGAAAATAAACTCTGATGATGAAGCTCTAGCTTCGAAATCGATAAGACATAAAACATCTTTTTGTCTTTATTTTTTATACGCATTGTATTGCCTTCGAATTTTTAATATTTTATAACATACTTAACAATGCTTCAAGCAAATTACCAATTACTTTTATATATATATATATATATATATATATATATATATATATATATATATAAAATATACATTTTCATCATACAATGTGTGATACCCTACCCTCATCCACCGCCAATTAGGAGTGATAGCACAGTTTCGGTAGCTCAGTCACACACCACACACACACACACACACACACACACACATATATATATATATATATATATATATATATATATATACTAGCAAATATATGCACCCTCCGGGTGCAAGTATTTTAGTTAAATTTTATAATAAAATATCATATTAAATGAGAAAGGCTAATGAAACTGAATAAGAATTCAGATAAAAAGATTTGGAACAGAGGGGGTATGATTGAAAAATAGAACAACTTTGAAACTAACTCTTCCATCATTTTCCGTTACTCCCGTCTTTCATTGGTAAATTTTCCTAATTTAACTATTTAGTTAAAATAGAAAGTAAAGAATAATATTACAGTTATTTCTTCTTGTTAAGGGATATCTTTTAAGATTTATTGAAGAGATTTTTGCTCATATTCATTAAGATAAAACCAAACAATTAGAAATCAATAATACTTAGCATATATTTATTAAAATTAATTTTTTAATGTCAATATGCAAATTAGCCTTCCCATTCACACTGTAAACCTCTATTTTGTTGTATATATAAATACAATTGCATGTTATTAGCATGTAGATATGGTCAACAGTGTAAGTAATGAAAAACAATTTTATTAATAATTTGAGGTTTAAATAAAAATAAAATCATGGAGAATGTGATGTAAATAACATAAGGGAATTTGGTGACTTGGAGTAGGGATTATAGTTTATACTCTCTCTT
>CM042164.1:9493793-9563562 GCA_023376005.1 Doryteuthis pealeii | reverse complement strand
GTCCTGGGAATGACGTTAAACTGTATCTGATAGTGAGGTTCCAGTTTTGGAGGTTTGGGAATGTGAGCACCTTTCATCACCATTGCTCCCTGGTCCACTCTGACCCGGAGTGGTAATACCTGTTAGGGTTTCATTAATGGGTTAATAGAAAAATGTATTTAAAAAGAATTGAGTATCCATTAAGAATGACTTTATTTCAAAACTTTATTGGCATTAAATGACCCACTGAGGTTGATATGCCATAAAACAAACCAAACAAAACCAAACCAAACAAAACCAAACCTAAAAGTTTGCAGGAAAAATGAATAGGTATAAAACCCAGAAACATATCAAATTATAAACGTCTGATGATTGTGTAGGGAATTATCTTCCCTTTGCCTGGAAGAGTGATCTTCCCGCTGTGTTGCCGTTTGTTCCCACTAGGGGACCTCTGGTATATAAGCGGCTGATTCAAATGCTTCTCTCTCTTTCCTACTGCCTCTGAACGAGCATATGGGTTAGACTTATGTCTACCTCCTTCTCGGTGGGGCTTTGCCCCCCCCTTACATAACTGTAAGTCTTTTATACAGTATGGACTATCCTTTAGTTCCATGTCTGTAACATTTATATTTTATGTACATTTGTGTATCTCGTTTATACCTAAATATTGTATCTTGTATTTACCATTCATGAATGTGTCCTTTTATCTCTACTCTTATATCTTATTTGTATCTTATGTATCTATGTACTTTATGTATCTTATCGTTACCATGTGCTGTACACCTATTAAATGTTTTGTCTCACAACGTGTCAGAGCTGTTGTTCAATTATTAACTTTGAATCTTACAATTGTATAAAACACATGGAAGAAAGACCAGGAGGATTTTTTTCTGAGGTGAAACGTTACAACTATCGTTAGCTCTCCTCTTTACCGCTCATATCGGGTCGCCCAATCTGTGCTACTCGTGCGCTGAATTAGGGGGAGGACCGGTATCGAACCAGGAATGATTGCGACTCCCATACTGTGCTAAATTCGATCATTACATAACGTGTAAGCGTTTTTTTTTTATTGTTTGTTTGTTTGTTTGTTTTGTTTTACGGCATATCAACCTCAGTGGGTCATTTAATGCCGATAAAGTTTTGAAATAAATCAATTCTTAATGGATAATACATTTTTTTTATAAATACATTTTTCTATTTAACCCATAGATGGGACCCTAACAGGTACTACCACTCCGGGTCAGAGTGGACCAGGGAGCAATGGTGATGAAAGGGTGCTCTACATTCCCCAAACCTCCAAAACTGGAACCTCACTATCAGATAGAGTTTAACGTCATTCCCAGGACATGTAGACTCGCAGCCACCGCCTTCTAGCACCCATATGATAAAAAGAGGTTGGGCTTGCCATAAGGGCAATAGGGTTGGAAAATCATATAGGTGCTAGGGCTTGACGTGACCAGTCGATTGATCGGAAGGGGCCTCTCCGACCGCCTGTCTAGCCCAAGATAGGGCCAAAGTGGAGTATTGCATGTCATTAACTGCTCATCCACCTGGGCTCTATCCTTAAGTATCACGGGTCGCCACCTACGGTCAGTAGATGGCCCCATTGGGGGAGTCTTACCCCTCTGCAGAGGTGCAGTCGGTGCATTCTAACGCCCTAGCCGACAGGGCGAAGCGTTTTTTTTAATATCTTCTTATTATAATGGAGATTGTGTGTTTTTCTGTCTGTAACCGAAACTATATTCCTACTCAAGTCACAATTCTCTTAGTTATTGACATCACATTCTCCATGATTTCATTTTTATCTAAACCTCAATTATTAATAAAATTGTCTTACATTATTAATACTGTTAACTATGTCAACATACTGACAACAATGCAATTATATTTATATATACACAAAAATAGCGCTTTACAATGTGAACGGGAAGGCTAATTTGCATATTATATTAAAAAAATCGAATTTAATAAATATGTGCTTAGTATTATTTGATTTCTAACTGTTTGGTTTTATTTTAATGAATATAAGCAAAAAATCTCTTCAATGAATCTTAAATGAAATCCATTAACAAGATAAAAATAACTGTCATTTTATTCTTACTTCCTCTTATAACTAAATACTTAAATTAGAAAAAATAACAATGAAAGACGAGAGTGATGGAAGAGTAAGTTTCAGTTGTTCCATTTTTTATTATACTCCTCTGTTTCAAATCTTTATTATACTCCTCTGTTTCAAATCTTTTTATCTATTCTTATTTAGTTTCATTAGCCTTACTAATTTAATACAATATTTTATTACATTAAAACTTAAATACTTGCACCCGGAGGGTGCATATATTTGCTAGTATTTTAAATATAAGGATATTTTTTCATTTTAAAATAAACCAGACAAAAGATTGAGTTTCTGCGGATTACAAGTGGAGAGTGCGTGTCTGTCTGGGAAAAAAAAATCAACATTTGAAATATTATATTTTTTCTTTATTGGGGATCGAAGATTAACCTCTGGCACTAGCTGTATGTAAGCAGCCACTTAATCCTCTGAGACAGAGCGTGGTCGATAAACTGAAAAATACCTCGGGTTGCCGTAACTGAAACCTGTTATCTGATTCTTGTATAATACGAAAAGCGTGTGAAATGGTCGGGAAAGAGAGTTAAGCTAGTCTAACATTAAACGTATCACTGCGCCAAACCGCATCTCATATACAACACTGCCCCCTCCCCCAACTAACAATTTAGTAAGTGCTCTCTCTCTCTCTCTGTCTGTCAGTCTCTCTCTCTATCTGTCTCCCTCCCCTCTCCCTCTTTCTCTGTCTGTCTCGGTCTCTGTCTGTCTTTCTGTCTCTGTCTGTCTGTCTGTCTCTGTCTGTCTGTCTGTCTCTCTCTCTCTGTCTCTGTCTGTCTGTCTGTCTGTCTGTCTCAATCTCCGTCTCTCTGTCTTTGTCTCTCTTTGTCCCTGTCTCTGTCTCCCTCTCCGTGTCTCTATCTCTCTCTGTCTCTCTTTCTGTCTTTCTCTTTGTCTCTGTCTCATACTCTGTCTCTCTTTCTGTCTTTCTCTTTGTCTCTGTCTCATACTCTGTCTCTCTGTCCTGTCTGTCTCTGTCTCTGTCTCTGTCTGTCTCTATCTCTATCTCTATCTCTCTGTCTCTCTGTCTCTGTCTGTCTGTCTGTCTGTCTGTCTCTCTCTCTCTCTCTGTCTCCCTCTCTGTCTCTCTCTTCGGGTTTCTCTCTGTCTGTCTGTTTGTCTGTCTCATTCTCTGTCTTTTCTCTCTCTCTCTCTCTTCTCTCTCTCTCTCTGTCTCTCTCTGTCTCTCTCTCTGTCTCTATCTCTCTGTCTCTGTCTCTCTGTCTCTCTCTGTATTTGTCTGTCTGTCTCTCTCCGTCTCTCTCTCTCTCTCTCTCTATGTCTCTGTCTATCTGTCTCTCTGTTTGTCTCTCTCTCTCTCTCTCTCTCTGTCTTTGTCTCTGTCTCTCTCTCCGTCTCTCTATCTCTCTCTGTCTGCCTCATTCTCTATCTCTCTGTCTTTCTATGTCCCTCTCTCTTTTTCTCCCTCTGTCTGTCTGTCTCTCTGTCTGTCTCTGTCTTTGTCTCTATATCTCTCTCTCTCTCTGTCTCTCTGTCTCTCTGCCTCTCTTTGTCAGACAGTCTCTCTCTCCGTGTCTCTCTCTGTCTGTCTGTCTGTGTCTGTCTGTCTGTCTGTCTCTCTCTCTCATTCTCTGTCGCTCTGTCTTTCTCTGTCTGTCTGTCTGTCTGTCTCTCTCTCTCTCTCACACACACACACACACACCCGAGGCAATAATTTCATACTATCATTATTGCATTTGATCTTGGACGATTTGGACGGTCCCAAGATGATAAAAAAGTAAATCGACTTTAGTCGATATCAACCGGACAGCGATGGAGTCTATCCCCTTTTCACTAGTGCTAGACTAAGGAGATTGTTTTTAGCCTCTGAAGTGGAGCGCCACACCTACTATAAGCTTCTTACTTTACCGCACATATCCCTGTGCTACTCATTCGCCAGGGCCGGTATCGAACCAGAACCTTGTGGTTCCCGACTGAGCTAAGAATGTTCCTGTGGTGGTAATTATACATGTCCTAAACAAAATGGCATTACTTTTTTTACTCACTCTCGTACTTTATGCTATATAGGTCAGCTGTTTAGCTTTCCAGCATGTAAAACATATATATGCGTATATCGTATAAAATTCGATAATTATTGAAAATAATCATGACAAGCGAACTCGGAAAATATTGTGTCCCACCTAGAACATCGTACAGCTGTTTATTAAGTCTCATCAGCAATAATTATCGAATTTATACGATATACGCATTGTAATTGCCTTCAAGCAATATATATATATATTTAAACCTCAATTATTGATAAAATTTCTATATTTTATTAATATTGTTGGATTAATCTACATACTGATAACATGCAAGTATTTAATATATTCACAAAATAGGTTTACAAGTATGAATAGAAGGCTAATTTGCATATTGATATAAAAATTTGATTTTAATAAATATATGCTTAGTATTATTGATTTCTAAATGTTTGGTTTTCTCTTAATGAATATGAGCAAAAATCTCGGGACAAATCTTAAAAGAAATCCCTAAACAAGAAGAAATAACTAATTTTATTTACTTCTATTTTAACTAAACAGATAAATTAGGAAAAATGAAAGACGGGAGTGATTGAAAATGATAGAAGATTTAGATTTAAAGCTGTTCTATTTTTCGATTATACCCCCTCAGTTTATCATTTTCAATAGTTTCTAATTTGATACAATATTTTAATATATCAAAACTAAATACTTGCACCCGAAGGGTGCATATATTTGCTAGTATATATAATATACTTTACTCAACAATGCTTCTAAAGCAAATTATCAAATCTCAGTTCTTACGCTGGAGCATAGGCCTAATTTGCGATCTTCTCAACGTCCACTGTACTTTGTATTAGTAGTAACGTGTTTATCCTGACAAGTTAATTTCGCATGTATCGTGTGCTACGTATCGGTGGCCCAGTGATAGAGTCTCTGATTCTGCGTGCTGGATTCCCGGTTTCGATTTCTGTTGGAGGGAAATCGTAAGTATCGCTGATGAGACTTAATAAAGTTGAAACAGCTGTACGATGTTCTACGTGGGGCACAATATTGCCGAGTTCGCTTGTCATGATTATTTTCAATAATTATCGAATTTTATACCCGCTCTGTCGACTGGGGTGTTAGAATGCACAGACTGCACCTCTGCAGAGTGGTAAGACTCCCCAATGGGGTCACCTGTTGGACGTGGTGGCGACTCGTGATGCTTAAGGATAGAGCCCAGGTGGATGAGCAGTTCATGACATGCAATACTCCACTTTGGCCCTATCTTGGGCTAGACGGGCGGTCTGAGAGGCCCCTCTCCGATCAATCGGCTGGTCATGTCAAGCCCTAGCACCTATATGATTTTCCAACCCTATTTCCCTTATGGAAGCCCAACCCTTTTTATCATATGGGTGCTAGAAGGCGGTGGCTGCGGGTCTACATGTCCTGGGAATGACGTTAAACTCTATCTGATGGTGAGGTTCCAGTTTTGGAGGTTTGGGGAATGTGGAGCACCCTTCATCACCATTGCTCCCGGGTTCACTCTGACCCGGAGTGGTAGTACCTGTTAGGGTCCCATCTATGGGTTAAATAGAAAAATGTATTTATAAAAAAATTGTATTATCTATTAAGAATTGATTTATTTCAAAACTTTATCGGCATTAAATGACCCACTGAGGTTGATATGCCGTAAAACAAAACAAAAAAAAAGAATGAAAGAATTTTATACGATATACGCATTGTAATTGCCTTCAAGCAATATATATATATATATACTTTACTCAACAATGATTCTAAAGCAAATTATCAAATCGTAGTACAAAATGTATTCATTTTAATGCAAGCGTAGTCTTACCATACATTCTTTAAATAAAAATGTGGCTAGAAGCCTATCACACGAGCAAGTGCAGACAATCGTCTATTTATTTCGTTTTTTTTTTACATCTTATTTTATATTATTATGTTTATTTCTTTCTTTATTTGCTGTCAAAATCTCCGACACAGAGTAAATCATATTTTGATAGTTTGCTATGAAGATATTTAAAGTTTGTTGTATCTGAAGATAATCGGATATCCGATATCGGATTATCAATTCCATCAGATAATCCGCCCAACTTACCAAAATACCAATGTCAAAAACACATGTTCACTACATATGGTACGTAATATATATATATATATATATATATATATATATATATATATATATATATATATATATATAAAATGTTGTTCTGGTTCCAACGGAGAAAATTCAATATTTTATAGAAAAAAAGAGAAGGTCCGCAAAATGTATTTTGTTCTCAGAAAAATTAAAAAAAAAAAAAATTTTTGTTTTACATATGCAACACGTGTTTCAGATCTTCTGGTATCTTCTTCAGGCTTCATTGATAATATGAAAAAAAAAAAAATTTCTGAAAACAAAATATATTTTGCGGACCTTCCTTTATATATTATATATATATATATATATATATATGGGAGAATATGTGCTTTTTAATTTTAGTCAGACCTAATTTTTGAAAGTTAATTCATATATGTTTAATTAGGCGGGATTTAAACTACTTAAATGTGAGGCTAAACAAATCGAGAAAAATCAATGAAAATAGCTAAAAGTTGTTTACATATATATATATATATATATATATATATATGTTGTGGATTTTGTATCTCCGTATGCTTCTGGTGCGTATATATATTTGAGGTGAATGTTAGTATTTGTATCCGTTGTAGGAGATACTTATACCAGGTTTGGGCTTAGGTGTGAAGCATTAACGTACTTATTATGCTAATATTGTTTAGCGTAATATGTTAGTTGAGGAATAAATATCTGAAGACTCTGTGGTTTGTTTTGAGTTTCATTTATTTAGACTGGTAAATTTTCGGGACTGCTACGTCCCTTCGACTTGACGTGAATTGTAGTGGTGATCTTGTGGCGATTGCCGCGTGTTTTAGGCTGGACTGTAGGGCTTTGTTTCTGGTTGGTTGGTAGGTGATTGATGAGTTTGTACTCAGAGTACAACTAACATATTACGCTAAAATATTAGCATAACAAGTACGTTAATGCTTCACACCTAAGCCCAAACCTGGTATAAATATCTCCTACAACGGATACAAATACTAACATTCACCTCAAATATATATATATATATATATATATATATATATATATATATGAAGGAAGGGTGGATGGGTTTAGGATCCGACGATATGCTGTAGATAGAAGGAAAGTGGTCAAGAAATGATCAACTCAAAACAAGTCACAGGGTGATACGTTTCGTCTGTATTCACAGACTCAGACGACTGAGGAAGTCTGTGAATACAGACGAAACGTATCACCCTGTGACTTGTTTTGAGTTGATCATTTTTTGACCACTTTCCTTCTATCTACAGCATATATATATATATATATATATATATATATATATATATATGAAATCTCTCGTCGATTTTCGACGCATGAGTGTTCATTCAGTGAATAACCAACACAGTGTTTTGTTTATAGTGCTTCATTCTATAAACAAAACACTGTGTTATTCACCGAATGAACACTTGTGTTGGACCATTCCGCATGAATTCTTGTGTTGGACCATTCCGCACTTTTTGGCACAGTCGATAGGAAAGAATTTGTGCACAAGATATGCCACAAACCCAATCAACGACTGACCTCAGGAATTTTTGTTACGTTAGGCTGCAGGTGGTGCAGCCATGCAGTAGCACTGATACAGCTACGGCTTGGAAGAATTGTCGCTTTAACTTGTCAGTAATATCATGACTGATAATCTGTTTATAGCAGTCCCTGCCTTCTCTATGCGTGCATTAAAATTGCTTTCTGTTGACAAGATATTACTACCTAGGTACGTGAATTAAAGGTTTACCGTCAAGTGTAGAGATGTCTCTTTTTTTTTTAACCCATGAATTCGGTTTTATCGGAATTTTATCGGAGGCAGGTGTTCCTTGCTGCTTTCTCCAGGCTATGTAGTTGGGATTCGGTCTATGAAGTCGTATTTGTTAGATCATCTGCGCAGTCTGCAAAAATAATAGAGATTTGATTTATATTCGTGAAGATAATTAAAAAAATAAAATTTAAATGATAACAGCATGGATTTTTTTTCATTGAATATTTTAAATAATAGACATTAA
Organism: Doryteuthis pealeii; assembly: GCA_023376005.1. Lineage (NCBI taxonomy): Eukaryota > Metazoa > Mollusca > Cephalopoda > Myopsida > Loliginidae > Doryteuthis > Doryteuthis pealeii. Next base: position 9,555,351 of record CM042164.1, on the reverse strand, counting down.
CATTTCGTTTCAGATTAGCTGGATCAATGCAAGGTCTATTTTTTTTTACATAGGGATTTAAATGGTGGCATCCCACTAGGATTCAACTTACGATTCAGTAATAATGGATCTGCGGGACTAACTTTAAAAAATTCCCCTCTACCCAGGCGACGCCGGGTAGCCGCTGCTAGTATATAAGTATAGGAGAAACGTTTATAAATTTCTAAAAATTATCACATAAATTCAGTAAGTTTTTATTTCAATGTTTCTGTTTTAACTGTGGAACTAAAAGATGAGAATGACAAATTTTGTCCACCCACCTCCTATCTGAACATCAAAACTTGGGTTACGGTTTAGGGGTTTGGGGATTAAGGTTGTTTTTAATTACGTATTGCTTAAAAAATTACTATACATTTAATGTTGAATTTTTTTTTAAAAACCAAGTATAATTGAAATTATACATTGCAATACTAACACAAACAACTGAGACTAATGTGTCTACCGTTGGGTTCAATAATTAATTACCATGGTCAATTAAATGTATAGTAATTTGTTGTTTTTTTTTTAAGCAATACGTAATTAAAAACAACCTTAAACCCCAAACCCCTAAACCGTAACTCAATTCACAAAAAGTTCATTCATATACTGTAGTTAAACCGCCATGGGGGACTACCAAAAAATTTTCCGTTTTAATTTTCCGACCAATTTGCAAGTTTGCCAAAATTCTCTCCGGTTTTCTTCAACATCCCGCCCTGTCGGCTAGAGCGTTAGAATACACTGACTGCCCTCTGCATAGCGGTAAGACTCCCTCAATGGGACCACCTGTTGGCCCTGGGTGGCGACCCGAGATGCTTAAGGATGGAACCCTGGTGGCTTAGCAGTCCATAACATGCAACACTCCACTTTGGTCCTTACTTAGGCTAGACGGGCAGTCGGAAAGCCCCCTCCGATCAATCGGCTGGTCACATAAAACCCTAGCACCTATATGATTGACCCAACCCATATTTATCATATTTCAAGCCCCAACCCTTTTTATCATATAGGTGCTAGAAGGCGGTGGCTGAGGATATTCATGTCCTGGGTATGACTTTAAGCTCTAACAGATGGTGAGGTTCCACTTCTGGAGATCTGGGGAAAGGGGAGCACCCGTTCATCACCATTACTCCCAGGTCCACTCTGGCTCTGAGTGGTAGTACCTGTTAGGGTCTCATCTATGGGTTAAATAGAAAAATATGTTTATAAAAAATTGTGTATCCATTAAGAATGAATTTATTTCAAAACTCTGTCGGCATTAAATGACCCACTGAGGTTGATATGCCGTAAAACAAACCAAACCAAACCAAATCTTCAACATCCATACGTTTACATTCGATGAAAGAAGCTATCCGTCCTTCAATCTGATCAAGGAGGAAAAATCTTCAACCCCAGATCGTTAATTGTGACCCCGATGACCCGGTGCCAATATGTTGAAAATAATATGGTATTTTCGTAAATGATGGATTTACCAGTCCCTTCTCCTCGGCCCTTTCTCCTGGGCCCCTTCTCCGGGGCAGACTTTCGACACGGGGTCAATTTTAATGCAGGAATCCAACCTCATGCAAGAGAATGATGCCAAAAATAGCCAAGCTTACTTAGCACTCCTATTTACGGTACGACCCAGGTAACAGGCAATGAACCCAAGCCTACGCATTTTCGGTGGGGTAGAGGTACTGCCTTAGATGTGGGCGCTCCCCTAACGCTAGGTTTATTCAAATGATCTCACCTCGCATGTACTGGGTCATTATTAATGATATTTGCTTAAGTATAAACATTTCGTTCAGTTAATTTTTTTTAGTAAAACTAGCAAAGGTATGCTCTATTTCAGATATCGAGCACTTCCCCCGAAGTTACTGCAATTTTTAAATATATGTATGCGCTTCCTGGGTGCAAGTATTTAAGTTTTAATGTAATAAAATATTATATTAAATTAGAATGACTAATGAAACTAAATAAGAATGAATATAAAAATATCACATTCATTCGACACTAGATAATCAGGATTTACATATTTACATTTCATCTTGGACGATTTGGACGGTCTCATTTTTTACCAGAGGGCGTTGTAAGATGATAACGGTCGGAAGATTAAAGAACAAGAGCTATAATATAAGATATTGAATTAGAAAGACTATTGAACTAAAAATATTACACTTATTCTAATGTTATTTAAATTGATTTCTCTATAAAATTATATATAGGATTGTTTTAATACATGTGATAATAAGATGATAGTATTAGAAATCAGTAACAGTAAATAATTATTTATTAAACCCAGTTTTGTTAGAAATCAGTATGCAAATTATTCCCACCATATGCTATGTGAATCTTTATCTCTTAGAGATATATAACACATATTTCAGGATTTTAAATGCATTAATAATATGGGCAGTTTTGCAACAAAGACTTTAATACAGACATCGTTGATAAATAAGATGCTAATTAAGATTAACTAATGAATATTTCATAATCGTTGGGATATAACTTAAATGAATAAGGAAATCGTGACATCAGTTGAGACGTAGTTTCGGTTACAGATAGACAGACACCGAATCTCTAATACAATAAGATGTCATTGGTACCGGTGAATCAAAACTTTGTTCGATTTTTTGGTTGGTCAGTTGGTTGGATATTTTAACATGTCAACCCTTGTTGGGTTATTTTATGCCGAAGACAATTTGTTTTATTCCTCCATGATGGATATTCAATTTTTTTTAATTCAATTTTTTATAAACATTTTTTATAGACATTTTTTAAACTTATTTTTTCTTTTTAACCCTTAAATGGGACCTGTAGCATAAAAATCATACTCAGCTTCACAGGAAGTCGGCGACTAGTGTCCAGTCAACAGACCAAAAAGAGAGAGTAAGCGAATAAATTCTGTAGCAACTGAGAGGTCAGGGGCAAGTGATCAGTATATATCGATAAAAAGGTTAAATCGAACTTAACAGACCTAAATTCCACCGTCGTATGTCACCCCACCGAAAGAAAAAAAGATACTAAAAATCAAGGAATTAACCGAATTTAATGAAATTTTCAATGTTGATATATTAATGAATAAAAGATATACTGCACCAGTTATTTTATTTAAAAGTCATTTACATTTTTTCAGGTCAGTTAACTTTGAACCCCGTATCTTTGAGACTCTGTGTTACGCCTGAAAGATGCGTGGTTAATATATCAACACTGAAAAAATGACATGAGTTTTTCTTCTCCAAGACTGGTTGCCTAACCAAGGTTAAAGAGCCCAGTCTGCTCTGCTATTTATCCAACGCTGGAGGAAGAGCAGGTGGATGCATACTTTTCCCAAGTGTATTAGCACTAGGTGAAATGTAGACAGCCTCGTCTAGGATTTGAACTAGGGTCGACCAGTTTATTTCCTACGACTCTAGCCATTATAACACGCGATATAGCGGGAACCGGTGCTTTCAGCGTGACCCGAACTTGAAATAGACGCTTTGCAAACGATTACTCCACGGCGAAGCATCCTATAAAAAAAGGGGTTTCTGATCTTTAAACAAAGAAACCAATCCAAACATTTTCCCAGACATTTTCCCTGCTGGATATTCTGGACATTTACCAAAAATAATCTTTTCATCAAAAACATTCCACAGAATTACAACCGACTTTGATTCCCGCTGCAACATGGCGATATCTGCGCGGGAAAGAAAAAAAAACAACTTTACAAATACAAAATGGTGGCCTGAACGTTGGACCGCAGCTTCTGTTTTAATAGTGGTCTTGTTTTTATATTTTTCAGCTGGCTTGAATTCAGAGTTTTTCTTCGAAGCGGGGTTCTGAACCAAGGCTAAAGAACACAGTCCGCCCTATTATTTATTCCAAACTGGGAGTGTTTTGGGGGGGGGGGAACGTGGTGTAATGGATGGTGTCGTGGGGAAATGGACTCGTCGATCCGAGTTCAAATACTGGACGAAGGTTCACATAGTGCTAATACCATTTGGAAATATATTAATCCAACTACACTTTCTCGAGCTATGAGTAAATAGTAGGACAGACTGGGCTTTTTTACTTTGGTTAGGCAACTATTCTAGCAGAAGGAGAACTCAAACCTGTTAAATCCGCTTGGGATGGTCACTACTAGAATAGACTCAGTCCTAATTAGTGATCTACTTCACAATTTTTTTTTTCAGCTTACGGAAATAATGAAAATTATGAACGAAAAACAATGTTTATATTTTGCACCGTTAAATCAATTAAAATTTAACGTAGCCAAAAACAAGTTGCGACTAGATTTTTTTTATTTTTTAAATTCAAGAAAATTTCCCCAATTACTTACATTTGGATGAAAATATGTTGAAATATAGTTTCGTAAAATATATTAAAAGAAATATTTTTTACGAGGTCTACCACCCCCCATTTTATTTTATGAAATATGAAAAAATGAACCGATTTTTACTTTTTTCTATAAAGATAAGAGTCTGAATAATTATATCAGAAGATTTTTATAAGTTTCAAGTTTACTAGCTTTTTAGTAAAAGAACCATGAATACAGAATTCTGCTGAAAAATATCAATAAAGAAATTGACCCTGTTGTAAAATAACGGACTGTTTTACTTATTTTTGAAGACAACGGTGAGTAATTTTTCCTCAATCGTATAATTTGATCTTTGAATTAACTGTTTTTTTTCTTTGTAACAACTCTTTATAATCGTCATTTCTTTTTTGCGAGATTAAAAAAAAGAGTTAAAAAATATTTACATTTCTTCTTTCAATATGGCTAAACTGATCACGTGACGTATTTTGGTGGCACCTAATACACAGCCACCTGTGGTCAACAGGTGGACCTATTGGGGGATCTTATCTCTCTGCAGAGGTAAAGTCGGCGTATTTTACAGCATCAGCTGAGGAGGTGGTCTTACCCCCTGCAGGGGTACCGTCGGCGTATTCCATAACCCCAGAACACAGGGTGGTCTTACTCGTCTGTAAGGGTGTAAACACAGGCTGGTCTTACCCCTCTGCAGGGTTGCAGTCGGCATATTTTACAGTCCAAGCCGACATGATTGTCTTACCCCAGATCAGGGGTAAGACCACTGCCTGATCTTTTTATATGCGTTCTTGTTTAATTTCGCTAGTCCTTCTAATTTAATATATTTAATTACATTAAAACTTAAATAATTAGACCCGGAGGGGGAATATTCTTGCTAGTTGTAATAAGATTTGGGTAATTTATGAGGAAGTGCATCCCGGTTTCCCGCCTCAAAAACCGCTACCCGGTGACTATCAAAATAACAACCCTAGCTCGTCGTAATTCTTGTTTATTTATCGTAAGTTTTCGTAATTATTGTTTAGATATGAAGATGTATATATAGTTTTGAATAGACTGAGATAGATAGATAAACAAACAAAATAATATAGATAGATACGAACAAATGGAGATAGATAGATATTTAGTAAATGTATTTGGGGGGGTCGCTTTTTTTTTTGTCGTAATTCTTGTTTATTTAAACTAAAAACAAAACATTTAACAAACATGAATAAAAAAAATCTTAGTATTTAAAGTAATATAGATAAATATGAACAAATTGCGATAGATAGATGGATAGTTTTGAATAGACTGAGCTGGGTCATTATTTTAATAGTCACCGGGCAGCAACTCTTGAGGCAGGAGACCGGGATGCATATCCTCATAAATTACTAAGATTTGTTTTGGAACGTTCTTAAATCTGAGTGTTTTCCTTCCAGCAACAACATCAGACTAAGTATTTACCACGTAACCCACGTGTACGGGTTAGGGACAAGGCCCTATTAATGTGGAACCACCCACAAGCCGTGACTCGTGTGTGACGGGTGCAAAAAATGCGTTGATACCGTCGGCATTCTCCTTCAAGGGGGCCTCAGGCACTGGGCAATATACTCAGCCCTGCCCCTTTAAATCAAGGGGGCAGGTATTGCCTGGGGGGGATAGCCACCTGGGATCAACGCTGATAATTGCAACCACGGTCGAGGGCCGAAGCCACTGGAACCCCCGCCCCCGAGAGGGGGGTGTACATGTCGGACTATTTAAGTCCTTAGATTAGATTTCTGTTTTATTGTTCCTTTGTTGTATTCTTGTGTTGCATCACTATGCACTTTAGAAAACCAATATATATATATATATATATATAATATATATATATATATATAAATAAAGAAACGCCCTGTCGCTGCGGCGTTAGAATGCACCGACTGCACCTCTGCAGATGGGTAAGACTCCCACAATGAGGCCACCTGTGATGCTTAAGGATAGAGCCCAGGTGGATGAGCAGTTCATGACATGCAATACTCCACTTTGGCCCTATCTTGGGCTAGACGGGCGGTCGGAGAGGCCCCCTCCGACCAATCAGCTGGTCACGTCAAGCACCTATATGATTTTCCCAACCCTATTGCCCTTATGGCAAGCCCCAACCCTTTTTATCATATGGGTGCTAGAAGGCGGTGGCTGCGGGTCTACATGTCCTGGGAATGACGTTAAACTCTATCTGATGGTGAAGTTCCAGTTTTGGAGGTTTGGGGAATGTGGAGTACCCCTTCATCACCATTGCTCCCTGGGTCCATTCTGACCGGAGTGGTAGTAACTGTTAGAGTCCCATCTATGGGTTAAATAGGAAAATGTATTTATAAAAAAATTGTATTATCCATTAAGAATTGATTTATTTCAAAACTTTATCGGCATTAAATAACCCACTGAGGTTGATATGCCGCAAAACAAACCAAACCAAACCAAAATAAAGAAATTAAAAAAAAAATAAAAACACGTTATAACGCTTTGCCTACAGTGGACTTTCCTTGGGTGGCTTTGATTTATGGAAAAAAAACAACAAAAAAAAAACTCAAAAAAAAAACCCCCAACAAAAACAATCATCAGCATCATCATCACCATCATCATCATCAGCGCAGCAGCAGCAGCAGAAAAAGCAAGCAAGCAATGAAGTGCATTAATATCTCATATGCGTCTTTCCTTTCCTCTATGTTAACATTTTAAATTTCAATTTCCGCTGGATAATTATATTAACGTCGTAAAAGGTTTTTTTTTTTTTTTAAAGTCACAATGTATTTTATTTCATTGTTTATAAAGGATAATAAAAAATGAATTATGCTATAAATACGACATTATTGTCTTTCGTCTTAAAACAAAACAGTTTCATAAAACTTTTATTGCTCATTTCAATCGGTTTATATACATTTACCATGAGTTAATGGGGGCGTCCCCGGGGCCTAGTGGCCAGTGTACTGAACCGTGACATCGTAGTAAGTGAGTTCTAACTCCAGTCACACTGTCATGTTCACTTTCGGACTAATATAATTAGGAGGCAACCTGGAGAATACGCCGACTGTACCTCTGCAGAGGGATAAGAACCTCCTAACGGGGCCACCTATTTGGCCGTGGGTAGTGACCCATGATGCTTACGGACTGAATCTTGGTGGTGTGGAAGTCCATAGCATGTGTCAATCTAATTCGGCCCAAATTTGGGCTTGATGAAACTAATCCTATGGATTTTGAATTTCAACGACTTTTAATTCAAATTCTAACTACATTAACTGTAGACCCTCCTAACGGGCTACCTATTTGGTCGTGGATGGTGACCCATGATGCTTAAGGACTGAATCTTGGTGGTGTGGAAGTCCATAACATGTGTCAATCTAATTCGGCCCAAATTTGGGCTTGATGAAACTAATCCTATGGATTTTGAATTTAAACGACTTTTAATTCAAATTCTAACTACATTAACTGTCCAAAAATAACGGTTTACTAATATACAACAAGTAGTCATCACGGTGTACTGACAGCACGGATTCCTCCTCCACCTTTTCCCCTTTCTCTCTCTCTCCACCCATCGGTACAAGCAAGTCCTCCACACGGCATCCAATGTCCATACAGAACTGATCAATGTTTCTTGTATATCTACGTCTTCCAATGTATATCTACGAATTAACTGATACACATGTAGTTAATGGCAAATCTAATATGAAGATTATTTCTAGCAATTATATATGTATATATAAAACTGTTTTATATAATTGATTATTTAACTAATCATACATACTTGCACATATATGTATATATATACATACATACGTATGGTTGAGAGTGGGTCTATCCAATTATAAACACACACCACACACACACACACACACACACACACACACATATATATATATATATATATATAATATTATATATTATATATATGTGTGTGTGTGTGTGAAAATAAAATGGAAATTAATCCGACAGTATGAATAAGATATAATGAAAAAACAAACGATGTTTACAACTGAAATAGGCTCATCAGAAGAGAAAGTGTGCAAACCGTTTCGGGGCCAATAGTTGAGGATGGGCCGGTTGTTGCTTTTTAAACCGTCAAGAGAATTGGCCCCGAAACGGTTTGCACACTTTCTCTTCTGATGAGCCTATTTCAGTTGTAAACATCGTTTGTTTTTTCCTTATATCTTATTCATATATATGTGTATGTGTGTGTGTGTGAGGAAATAATAGGTAGCCAGTGTGATTAAGAAAAGAATCATGGAAAAAATGAAAGCGGGAAAAATGAACGCGGGAAAAATGAACGCGAGAAGGACAACAAAACTGAACCAATATTTCATTTTCTGTCAATCCAAATTCTAAATTAGAAGCCATTTTGTTTTATTTTTCTAGGAACAGAACACAGTTGTGACCATCCCCATGATATTCAGAATGGCAATAGGGAAAAATCTATTTGATTATGGAAAACAATGATACCCCGCCCCTGTAGGGACCCTTTTTGTTTGGGGTGTGTGTGGTTGAGGAGTTGGAGATCGAGTTATGGGTCCCTACAATTTATATGTATTAAGGACTACGGAATGTAGTTTCCATAGGTAACAAAAGAAGAAGACATTGATAAAGGAAACAAACTTTATATACATAAATACAATTATATTAGTTTCATTGTTCTTTCAGTGGTGTTGCAGTCTGATTGTGTCTGTGTATAGTTGTGTGTGACAACTGTGACATGGTGTTTATATTAGTGTGATTGCTTGTGTCAACATATTAGTAGTTTGTCTGTGATTGGAACTTGTGATTGAAGTTGTTGTTGTTGAGAGAGAGAGAAAGAGAGAAATAGGAGACGAAAGATAGACGGACCTGTTGAGTCGTATTTGATGTTTTCGGACGTTCCCACTGTCGAGTTAGGAGCATCCTCTCCAACTCTGTTGAGTCAGGAAGAGCAAAAGCTCCTCACTGTCTCTGTGTCTCCTTATCTGAAAGTTTTTCCAGCTCTATGGGCCTTTTTATAATTTTAATTATTCATTGTCTACGTGTTCTTAAGCTAAAATATTCCTCAAATATCAGGTGATTTGCAATGATGCAATATCGAATGATTTTGATATCTGTGGGAATTCTGGTGACGTAAATTATCGATGAATTTACCATTGTTTCTATTGTTCCTAAAAATATTTCTAAACTAATATTCATTCGATTCTCTTTTGTTTACCTAATTCTAAACTCATGACATACCATTGTAAATCTAGTTATTTAAGAAAACTTAATTATTTTAATTTGGTCAATTCCACATGCCGTACAAATATAGGGGCAGATCCCTATACCCCCAATAAAAAAAAACAACAAAAAACATTCTGGGTATGAAGTTGAAGTTTTCGCTAATTTCTTTATTCATGACGACATATTTTGCAGCTGAACTGGCGTTGTCATTTCCCGTTATTTCAACGAGACTTGGGATCCAGAACATCATCACTTCTTTTGACAATTGAAATGCGTTAAAAGCCAGAGTCAGTAATCCGAATAATATACGGAATAACCGGAATTTTTTACATCTCAGAACTTCACACAGCAGGTAATTATAACCAATTTAGTAGTTATTACGCAGCGTAATACAACAACACACACACACACACACACACACACACATATATATATATATATAATATATATAATATATTGTGTGTGTGCTATTTGAACGACAGCTGTTGATAAGCGAGACAGTCGTGTCGTTAGTAGCGTTGCCCTCCCCATCTTGCTACACGCGGTGAATATTTCAATCATTGCTAGGTGTCGGGGGGAGCGGAATCCCCTATTACATAGCAAACAAAAGTGAGTAACAGCCGTCTCTGTCGTGGGGTAGAGAATTGATTCGTTTAATGGCATCGGCAGTTAAGAAATTCCAAGGTTTTTTTTAATGCTAGAGCAATGGGTGTACCGCGCTAAGATTACTGATTTTTAAATATATATATATATATATATATATATATAAACACGGTTTGTTTTGGAATGGCTTTTTGCCGATAATTTTTGGAGAATAAGTGCTTAATTGGAGTCGTACCTAATTTTGAAAATTAATTAATTAATAATGAATTAGGCGGGAATACCTATTAAATGTATGGCTAAACAAATCGAGAAAAATCAATCTCTGTATGTACATTTCGGCCTATTAAGCCTCATCAGCAGAGCTATAGATCGGAAGACCGCCCTGTCCGGTTTCAAATCACGCACAGGGCGGTCTTCCGATCTATAGCTCTGCTGATGAGGCTTAATAGGCCGAAATGTACATACAGAGATTGATTTTTCTCGATTTGTTTAGCCATACATTTAATAGGTATTCCCGCCTAATTCATTATTAAATTAATTAATTTTCAAATTAGGTACGACTCCAATTAAGCACTTATATATATATATATATATATATATATATATATATATATGTGTGTGTGTGTGTATGTGTATTGATCCAAAAAGATTTGATATGCCGTAAAACAAAACAAACTTATCCATTTCTGTTTCTGGATATAAAGTGAGGGATCATTTTGGCACTTAATAAAGTTGTAAACTGATCCCCCATTTCTTAGATTCTATTCCTTTTTATTTAATTAAGTTTTTAAGACATTACGGTCGTCACGCTGAAAACAACATTTTACACGAGATTACCGAAGTTAAACAATAATGAGCCTGTTCAATAATTAATTGGGTGACCACTTAAGCAACAATAGGTTCCGTAAGCAACCTGAGTCCTTTGTTTTAAAAATGACTTGATTCGGCATTAAATGCCCCGAAAATACCGTTAAAAAAAAACAAAAAAAAAAACGCTTGGAAATTGGAAATCCAGTTGTTATCCCCTCAGCCATACGTAAATAACCCACAAGGAGTTGTGTGCCGTTAAGCAACTAAACCAAACAAAAAATATATATATTATCGCACAAAAAGAAATGTTTAGAACGCATCCCAAAATTGGTACACCAAAAAAAAAAAAAAAAAAAAAAAAGTCACACTGAAAACACTTTCTTGTCATTAGAATAATGTTTGCCTCTAAAACCCTCTTTCATGGGGCCGAAGAGATGAGAGTCTCAGGCAAACATTATTCCAGTGACGAGCAAGTGAAATCTGTAGTAAAGAAGTGGCTCAAATAACAGTCAACAGAATTTTACTGGGCAGGGATACATGCTCTCATTCGATGGTGGAACATTACTATTGAGAGAAAAGGTGACTATGTGGAAAAGTAGGGATGTGATCCACAGAGGACCAGCTTGATTTTGATGTATGATACATGTTCCTGTGTTGGTAATTATACCTGTCCTAAACCAAATGGCATTACTTTTTTTACTCATCTATGTGGAGAAGTAGGGATGTGATCCACAGAGGACCAGCTTCATTTTCATGTATCATATATGTTCCTGTGTTGATAGGAGAGGTGTAATACCTCTCCTAAACAAAATGACATTACTTTTTGACTCACCCTCGTAGATAGATAGAGAGATAGGGATAGATAAATAAAGATAAGAATATATATATATATATATATATATATATATATATATATATATATATATATATTTGTGAGAATAAGTGCTTAATTGGAGTCGTACCTAATTCTGAAAATTAATTAATTAATAATGAATTAGGCGGGAATGCCTATTTAAATGTATGGCTAAACAAATCGAGAAAAATCAATCTCTGTATGTACATTTCAGCCTATTAGGCCTCATCAGCAGAGCTATAGATCGGAAGACCGCCCTGTGCGTGCTCTGGTGATGAGGCCTAATAGGCTGAAATGTACATACAGAGATTGATTTTTCTCGATTTGTTTAGCCATACATTTAAATAGACATTCCCGCCTAATTCATTATTAATTAATTAATTTTCAGAATTAGGTACGACTCCAATTAAGCACTTATTCTCCCAAAAATTATCGGCAAAAAGCCATTCCAAACAAACCGTGTTTACAACTTATCATATATATATATATATATATATATAATACTAATATTATTATTAGAGGAAAAATAAAGGGTCTACCATGGTTTCAATCAAATTGAAATGATTTCTTCAGGACCCTACCGTACGTTAACTAAGTCGATGTAATTCCTTAGTTAAATTGAAGATATTTTTTCGTATAAAACAGCGGTTGATAATAACCGTTATTATGCGAAAAATATATTATTAGTAGCATTATTATTGCTCTGTATTTCTAATATATTAAGCACTTTTGATTATTTACTGATGCCACTTGGAACGAAATGTTAAAGCGGCAACTGGATACTATATATATATATATATATATATATATATATATATATATATATCTTATTATAATGGAGATGTTGTGTGTTTTTCTGTCTGTAACCGAAACTATATTACTACTCAAGTCACAATTCCCTTAGTTATTTACGTCACATTCTCCATGATTGTATTTCTATTTAAACCGCAATTAATGATAAAACTGTTTGACATTATTAATACTGTTGGCCTTACCTAAATGCTAATAACATGCAATTGTATTTATATATACAACAAAATACCAGTTTTCAGTGTAAACGTAAAGCTAATTTGCATATTGATATTAAAAAAACTGATTTTAATAAAAATGTGCTTGGTATTATTGATTTCTAATTGTTTGGTTTTATCTTAATGAATATGAGTAAAATCTTCAATAATCCTAAAAGAAATTCATTAACAAGAAGAAAAATAACTGTAATTTTATTCTTTACTTCCTATTTTAACTAAATAGTTAAATTAGGAAAATTTATCATTGAAAAAACGGAAGTGAAGAAAGAGTAAGTTTCAGTTGTTCTATTTTCCGATTATACACCCCCCCCCCACCGTTTCAAATCTTTTTATTTGAATTCTTATTAGTTTCATTTAGGAAAAAGGAAAGAAAGAAAGAAAGAAAAGAAGGAAGAAGGAAAGAGAGGAAAGATGGGAGAAATGAAGAAAAGAAAGAAAAAAAGAAAGAATGGAAAGAAAGAAAGGAACAAAGGAATGAAAGAAGAAAAGAAAGACAGAAAGAAAGACAGAAAGGAAGGAAGTAAGAAAGAAAATAAGTAATAAAGGAAGAAGGATGGGAGAAAGGAAGCTCTTTGCGTAAATATGTATTTTTATTGAGATAGTCTGACACGAGGGCACAATATTAGAGTGCCGAGCGATAACTTCTTTTGGGCTGATAAGCAGATATTAACATGAAAGAAAGGAAGGAAAGAAGAAAAAAGAAAGAGAAGTAGGAAAGAAAGAAGGATGGTTGGAAAAAGGAAGCAAAGGAAGGAAAAAAGAAAGAAAAAAGAAAAGAATGGAATAAATAAATGATGCGAAAAAGAAAGAAAGAAAGAAAGAAAGAAAGGAAGGAAGGAAGGAAGGAAAGAAAGAAAGGAAGGAGGGAAGGAAAAAAAGAAGAAATGAACGAAAGAACGAGGGAACGAATGAAGGAAGGATGGAAGGAAAGAAGGATGATAGAAAGGAAAGAAAGGAAAAGGAAGAAAAAAAAGAAAGAAAGAAAGAAAGGAAAGATGGGAGAAAGGAAGAAGAAAGAAAGGAGAAAGAAGAAAGAAAGAAAGGAAGAAAGGAAGAAAGAAAGGAAGGCAGAAAGAAAGAAAGAAAAAACGAAAGAAAGGAAGGAAGAAAGAAAGAAAGAAAGGAAGGAGGAAGGAAGAAAAGAAGAAATGAACGAAAGAACGAGGTAACGAATGAAGGAAGGATGAAAGAAAGAAGGATGATAGAAAGGAAAGAAAGGAAAAGGAAGAAATAAAGAAAGAAGAAAGAAAGAAAGAAAAGAAGGATGAAAGAAAGGAGAGATGGGAGAAAGGAAGGAAAAAAGAAAGGAGAAAGAAAAAAGAAAGAAAGGAAAGAAGAAGGAAAGTAAGAAAGAAAGGAAGGAAGGAAGAAAGAAACTAAGAAGAAAGGAGTGCAGGAAGAAAAGAAGAAATGAACGAAACGAGGGAACGAATGAAGGAAGGATGAAAGGAAGAAGGATGATAGGAAGGAAAGAAGGAAAAAGGAAGAAAAAAGAAAGGCGAAAGAAAGAAAGAGAGGAAAAAAGTAAAGAAAGAAAGAAAAGAAGGAAGAAAGAAAGGAAAGATGGGAGAAAGGAAGAAAATAAATAGGAGAAAGAAAAAAAGAAAGAAAGGAAAGTAAGAAAGAAAGAAAGAAAGAAAGAAAGGAAGGCAGAAAGAAAGAAAGAAAGGAAGGAAGGAAGAAAGAAAGAAAGAAAGAAAAAAAAAGAAAGAAAGGAAGGAAGGAAGAAAGAAAGAAAGAAAGAAAGAAAGGAAGGAGGGAAGGAAGAAAAGAAGAAATGAACGAAAGAACGAGGGAACCGATGAAAGAATGATGGAAGGAAGAGGATGGTAGAAAGAAAAAGAAGAAAGAATGGAACGAGTTAATGAAGGAAGGACTGATGAAAGAAAGAAAGAAAGAAAGAAAAGAAAGAAAAGAAAGAAAAGAAAGGAATCTTCCAGTTGGCTCTTTTTAATGTAATATTCATTCATTGAATACCTAGTCCTGACATGAGGGGGCAGACGGATTATATTTAGAGTGGCCGATCGAGATACATTCTTTTTTGGGGGCTGATGAATCCCCAAGTCCCCGTTCCAGCGTGGTGTGGACTTCACAATCCGGCTGAACCTACCAACACTGCAACTGAAAGGTGGGGGTGTCAATTGTGAAAGGTCACCCCATCGATACTGAGCAGTTAAAACATAATTAAAAAGGGAATCCGAAGCGGGCTTGGAACAATTGTTTTTTGTCACCCCTTACCTCACTCTAAAACATCAACCGGTACGGGGTGAAAAAAAAATTCTCTGCAATTAAAACCAACTTACCTTGTGGGGTCAAACCTCGACCTGTCTTTAACAAGACGTAGTATGTATGTGTGTGTGGTGGTGTGGTATGCATATAAATTGTTTTTTTTGTGCCAAAATATTGTACGAATAGATTATTTTGGTTGGTACGATTATCTTGGTCTTTTCTTTTTTACAAAAAAATTTTTCTCTCCGGTTGATGTTTGGTAGTATATTTTTACAATCAAACTATTTGCTGGGTTTTTTCTCACCGCGAGGATTTACCAATAAGTTTGGTAATAATATATATATATATAATATATATATATATATATATAACGGTTGTTATGTGTCAAACAAGAGAAAACCAATTTCAATAAAAAGAATGTCTGCGAAATGGTTTGAATTTTGCATTTCATTTAAAAAAATTTTTACTTTAGCTACTCGTGTTTTATATTTCTAATATATTCAAGGCTTTGATATATTATATATATATATATAATATATAGGGAGTCCCAAAATAATGTATACACTCTGTAAAAGAGTGTAAACATTATTTTGGGACACCATATAGCCATATATACAGAGTGTCCCAAAAGGATGTATACACTCTTTAAAAGAGTATATATATATATTATTATATATATATTAATTTAATATAAATAAAAGACAAACATAATGAGTCAGATAAACCTACTAAAAGTTTCGCTTAGTGCTCTTCAGGGCTAAGATCTGAATCTTAGCCCTGAAGAGCTCTAAGCGAAACTTTTAGTAGGTATATCTGACTCATTAGGTTTAACTTTATTATTTGCTCTACTTAGGTATTGAGCACTCTTTACTTTTAGCTTTTGAATATCCTGCAGTTTTTATATCTATATATATTTCATATATAATATAATATATATATATATATATATATATATATATAAAATTGTTTTTTTTTTCTTTTGGCCAATTTTATAGTATCAACGATTATTTTCGGTTGGTACGACTATCTTGGTCTTTTCTTTTTGTCAATTTGTTTTTTATCCCAGGTGAGGTTTGTAGTATATATTTTACAATCANAAGGGGGGGGCGGAGGGGCTGGGTAAATACAATCCGTCACGTAGTAAGTATAAGGATAAACAGACGGGGAATACTAATCTTTTTTGTTAGCGGTATTTTGCTATCGCAGCGAATTAAAGAAAGGAAGAAATGAGAGGAAAAGGAAGAAAGAAGAAAAGAATGACGGGGAAAAGGGAGGACAGAGTATCGACAGCTGATAAAGACAGATAATTGAAAATAGGAACGAAAGAAACGAAACGAACAACAGGAAGCAAGATATATATGATAAATGAAGAAAAGACCAAGACCGAAGACTAACCGGTAACAAGAGTAAAGATTAAATTAGCTATGATATAGAAGAAAGGATATAGAAATGGAATGAAACACACGGAGAGAAGAATGAGGAAGGAAGGAGTAAACGAGAGACTAGAGAATGAGTAAAGAGAAAGGTAAGGCAGATACAAACAGAAAAAAAGAAAGAGTAAGAAAACGCAGGAAAAGCTCATAGCCATATGGAACAGCACGAACACGATAGAAGAACTGAATACGTAAGAAAGAGAGGAGAAAGAAAGGAAACAGAAAGAAATAGAAAGGATTATGGAATAGAGAACGGACAGAAAAATAGGGAGGAGAGAAGAAGGAAGGAAAACACAAAATTACAGAAGAGACGCGATAGAGAAGAGAAGCGACATGGGAAGAGAGAGATGAAGGAATAGGCAAGAGATAAGTCACACAAAGAAAGTGCGAACGGAATTAAGACACACGACAGAGAAAAGAAGGAAAGCAGAGAATTATATATCAAAGACAGTAAGAGAACCGAAAGAGCATGAACAGAGTAGAAATGACAATGAATGATAGAATAGAAAGGAATGGAAAACTAGTAAGAAAGGAAACGAGAAGCTGAGAATGAAAAGAAGAATGCGTAAGTAGGCAACAAGTGAAAAAAGCTCAGAAGTGATGAAGGAAGAAAGGAAGCGAAATGAGGAAAGAATGAAGGCAAAAGAAAAAAGAAGAAGATGAAAGGAAGGAAGGAACAAAAAATGATATGAAAGACGAAAGGAAGGAAGGGGAGGAGAGAAAGAAGTAATAAGAATAGGGTTGGGAAAGAAAAAAGAAGAGAAGAAAAAAGGAAAGAAAGGAAAGAAAAGAAGAAAAAGAAAGGAAAATAGAAAGAATAAGAAAGAAAAGGAAAAAGAAAAGAAGAAAGAAAAAAAAAGGAAAGAAAGAAAAAAGAAGGAAAGAAGAAAGGAAAAAAAAAAAAGTAAACGAAAAGAAGGAAAGAAAAAGAAAGAAAGAAAGAAGGAAGGAAAGAAGAAAGGAAACAGAAGGAAAGAAAGGAATAAAAGAGAAAGAGAAGAAGGAAAAAGAAAAGGAAGGAAGGGAAAAAAGAAAGAGAAAAGAAGGAAAAAGAGAAAAGAGAGAAGGAAAGAAAGAAGAAAGGAAACGAAGGGAAGAAAAAATAAAACGAAAGAAAGAAAGAAGAAAGAAAGAAAAGAAAGGAAGGAAGAGAAAGAAAGAAAGAAAAAAGAAGAAAGACAGAAAAAAGAAGAAAGAAAGAAGGAAGGAAGATTAGGAAGGAAAGAAAGAAAGATAGAAAAAGAAGGAAAGAATGAAATAAAAAAGAAAGAAAGAAAGGAAGGAAGGAAGGAAGGAAAATAAGAAGAAAGATATGGAGAAATCAGAAGGAAAGAAATGAATAAAAAAGAGAAAGAAGAAAGAATGGAAGAAAGAAAGAAAACCTAGGTCTACTTTGTGTGGCAATCTCAGAGAGAATGTCACTTTCATTACTGCTACATTTATTGAATAAATATATTCGTAATGCCTTTATCGCGCCTACGTTAGAGTTAACATACAAATTGTAAGACATATGAAAAATTGGCTTATAAAACGCTTGCATGTGTGTTGGGGTGGCGTACATTTAGCTGTCCTAAACACACACACACACAACACAAACACACCACACACGAACACACAGACACACACATATTAATATATCATATATACACACAAATATATATATATGTGTGTTGTAATTCGTGTGGTCTATGTGTGTGTATATATAAGAGTATATATAGTACATATGGTAGTATATATATATATATATATTTATATTAAATCACACACACGACACATATATATAATATATATAACATATATGTTTGTAGTGTGTGTGTATGTGCATAGTATATATATTATATTATATATGGTAGTTATATATATATATATATATAAGTATTATTTATGTAGTTGTGTGTGGTGTGGTGTTTGTGTGATACCAGACCCACAAGCGCGCACAGACTGGAGGCCGACTCTCGTTTTTAATCAACCAAAAGATTTCAAAAGCAGTTAGTTTTTCGACATTCAAAGTGGGCAGAGTAAAAAGGCGAAGTTAGCATATACTGCCGACATGATTTACCCTCATTTACTTTCGACCTCACCCAGTCGCCTGGGGCTTTAGAATATAGCCGACCTGGCCCCTCTGAAGAGGGGTCAGAGATTCACGCACCCAACGGAGCCGGCCTATTCGCCATGGGGTGGTGACGCTACATGATATTAACGCCTGTGGCCTGGGGCGTTAGAATGCACCGACTGCACCTCTGCGAGAGTAAGACCCCCCCAATGGGGCCACCTGTTGCCGTGGGGTGGCGACCGTGATGCTTAAGGATAGAGCCCAGGTGATGAACAGTTCATGACTGCATACTCCACTTTGGCCACTATCTTGGGCTAGACGGGGTCGAGAGGCCCCTCCGATCAATCGGCTGGTCACGTCAAGCCTAGCACACCTATATGATTTTCCAACCCTATTCCCGTATGGCAAGCCCCAACCCCTTTTTATCATATGGGTGCTAGAAGCGGTGGCTGCGGTCTACATGTCCTGGGAATGACTTAAATCTATCTGATGGGAGGTTCCAGTTCTGGAGGTTTGGGAATGTGGAGCACCCTTCATCACCATTGCTCCCTGGTCCACTCTGCCCGGAGTGGTAGTACCTGTTAGGGTCCCATCTATGGGTTAATAGAAAAAATGTATTTATAAAAAAATTGTATTATCCATTAAGAATTGATTGATTTATTCAAACTTTATCGGCATTAAATGCCACTGAGGTTGATATGACGTAAACAAAACAAACAAACCAAACCATATACTAGCAAACATGATGAACTTAAGGAAGTGGAGACGACACCTGGTTGCATGAGCACGCTCCACACCGAACAAGTCAACCAACTCCACATTTGGCCCTTAACTATGCTGACGGGCGTCTGAGTGGTCCCCTTCGATCAAATCGGCTGTCACGATTCAGCCAAAGCAGCCTATGTGATCTTTCACAAACGCTATTGGCTCGTGATTTCAATCCCCACCTTTTACCAACATATATTAATATATATTATACCAAACCTCCAACATCGAAGCAGGATGTGACACCAGCGGTCAATTTCTTCAAGCGAAGTTTAACAGGTACTCAGACTATTTAAAAATCTGTTAGGATTTCGATTCTAGTTGGAAGGTAAGTCTGTTTAAATCTAGGAACTCTATGGAGACGTGGATACGTTGAAAACACGGTGTCTGTGGAGGACTATATATAATATATATATTGTTGTAGCCGGCCGTTCCTACGTGGAAGAAGTATACACCCGGTTCTGCACTATAAATAGTGAAGAACACCGAGTGAAAAGGTGTACTGTTTAGACCCAGTAACTGTTACCGTACTTGTTTTACTGATTTAGCGGCGCTGCGCGTCTTGTACCTTATTGTAAATACACTTGTCTCTTTTTACCTACCTCGACTTGACTTCTTTTTTACGTGTTGAACTAAACACCACAAAATATATATATATATATATATATATTTGCAAACCCCTCCGTACGAGCACTGGATTGACACAAGGATCAATTTTCTTAAGCGGATTTCAATTCAGAGTTTTCTCCTCTCCTAGAACGCCGGGTTCTGCCTAAACACAAGGCTAGAGCCCAGTCTGTCCTACTATTTTACCCATAGCTTGGGAGGGAAAGTAGGATTCTACCTTTCCGCAAAGGGTATTAGCGCTAAGTGAAATGCAATTACCACGTAGCAGGATTTGAACTCGGGCGACGAGTCCATTTCCATGACTTTAACCATTATAACCACGCGTTTTACTTTTACCAAGAAGACGACTATTAGTTGCCTAGAAGGCTGGGTCTGAGGGATTCTTAGTTTTTCCTGTGTATGACGTTAACTGTGATCTAGTGGTGAAGATTCCAATTTCTGGAATGACTGGGAAATATGGAGGCGCACTTTATCATCATATTCGTCTCTAGACACCAAACCATCAAGAGTCCCAAGTGCTGACCGCGTATGTGTGAGCATCAAGTAAACCATGGTAGGGATCCCATGATCCAGTATGGCTTCAAATAGTGAAAAAATTAGATGCAAAAATGTGTTTAAAAAATGAGATAGGGCCATAGAGAATAAAATAAAGAAAACCGGCTTCGGCATAAAATACCCAACAAGTGATTGATTCATGCCGTAAAACTAAACAACTAACTAACTCTCTGGTCCTATTATGTATGGCAATTGACTTTTCAACCATTTACGTTTTCAATACAGCTTCGTATAATTGAAGGTAGAAAATGAACACGATTCATTCATTGTTCATTTCTTGTCTTGGTAAATACGGCTTCAGTCTCGGAGCTTTTTAAGCACACCTCTAGTAATTTGAAGAAAATGAACGTTTCATTCATTGTTCATTTCTGTCCTTGGTAAAATAAGCCCGTCAGGTCTCCGACCTTGGCTAGTCTAATAATCCAGGTGGTGAATTGGTGCAACACCGTTATAGTTACGCAAAAATATTCACAACAATAAGTATCAGCGCGCTGCTTAACACAAGGGATCTCCACCTGTAAATGTGCTGCTCAGAATGACGCTGAAAGACCTAAAACATTTGCCACGCCAAACAATCGTAACAACATTATGGTACTCGGTACATTTCTGAAGAAATTGTCAGCTACAGCGTCAAGCACAGAGAACTGATACTGGGATATTATAGGAAAAAACATTGGCGAAAGTTCCTTAAATATCTCCTGAGAGTCCGACCCCTAAGATAACCCGTCATCGCAATGGAAATTTTGAAAAGATAGCTACTATACGTCCATACTATTTAATTTAAGTAGATTGTATTTCTTTGACAACTCGAAAAAAGCAAAGAAAATTAAAATATAGAGAAACAAGAGACAAACAAAAACAACAAACAAAAAAAAAAGAAAAAGGAAAGAAGAAAAGAAACCAAAACAAAATAAAAGCATAAGTATATAGAATTTCTTTCGTTTGACACGGTTTTTATTTTGAAATTTGAACATGGCTAGCAATCTTGCAAATATTCACACCGCGATGACAAATACAGACAATATTGATACAGGTTCAAGCCATAGATCGTTCTCAAACAGACATTAAAAAAAAAAGAGAAGAAATTACAGTTATGTCGCCATTTCAAATTCGATAACATGAGGAGAAAAAGAAAGGGGGAGAACGAAGAAAGAAAAGAAAACAAAAGGAGAGGAAAAAGAAATAAGTAAGAGAAGAGTTGAACACACAAATAAACACGTTAAGGCCACGTCCATTGGTCTGATGAAACTCTGGATGATGAGTTTATACTCTTCGAAATCGATAAAGTAACAAAAATAACGTCTTTTTGTTTTTATTTTTGTATACGCATCTGTAAATTGCCCTTCAAAAATTATTAATATATTATAGTTATACAGCATGTAATATTTGCATATTCCGGATTGAATTTCTTTTGTATTCAAGAGAGGAATATTCTGGCAAATTTCTTTTTTTAGATTTATTTCCCGTTCAGAGCTTTGTTTTCGGAACATAACATGGAATCTGATCTCTCGTGATAAGATAAACGCAAGAGATAAAGGTTCAATACGAGTCAAATCTATTAAATAATCCGGTGATTTGGTCCTCCTATTGTCTGTAACCGAACAACATCACTGTTTTACAGATCTCAGGTAAATTTCCTGGATTGCCAGTAAGTTATCAAGCGAGTGTTTTAATTCATATGTCAAATCATTAGAACGTCAAGAATAAATCGTATTTTTGAACATTAAGCAGATGTTCTCTATGAAAAATCTGAAGTTAAGGATTTGCCTGCAAAACAGCCCACAGTTATTAGTACGTTTTAAAAGATCCTGGCAATGTTATGTCTTCATATATCACTAAGAAATAAAGGTTTTTACATGATAAGATGGTGTGGTTTAATTTGCATAGCAGGTATTTAACAATAGGGGTTTAAGTAAAATAATTTTACTCAGCCATGTAATTATAGACTCGTGATATCACCTGCTTCCTATCATATTATCTATCTATCGTAATCTGAGCTATCGTGTCTCATCTTCCTCTTCTGTCTCATCTGTTCTCACATGTCGTCCCTCTCTCTCGTATATACTTTAGATTACGTTCTGCATCTCTCTCTCTCTCTGTCTCAAGCAGCGGATCCTCTCTCGTCTCGGATCATACCATGCTCTCGTCATATCTGCTATTATAAACCTATCTATCTATCTATCTATCTGATTTGTTATTTCCCCATCAATCTATCCTATCTATCTATCTATCTATCTATCTATCTATCAGCAGTCCTGGTTCACGTATCTATAATCATATTTCTCTATTTATCTATTGCACGCCTGTTTCACTATCTATCCTATCAATCATCTATCTTATCTATCTATCTATGTATCTATCTATCTATCTGCTTCTGCTGTAATATCTATTTATTTTATTGATTTATCTATCTATCTGCTTCTGCTCAATCTATCGGTATTGATTTATCTATCCTCATCTATGCTATCTAATCTATCTATCTATCTCAGTCTGTTCAACTATCTATCTACTCTTATCTATCCTATTTATCTAAATTCTGATTCTGATTGTTTCTATTCGTTATCATCCATCAATCTATCGTAATCTATCAGTATCACAGTCCTGATTCGACGGTATCTAGAATCTATCTATCTAATCGTATAGCTAGTCATATCTATCGATCAATCCTGTTCAACTATCTATCTATCTATTATCTGAGTTACTATCTATCTATCTATTTATCTGATTCTGATTCTGAATGTCTGATTTTTGATTCCTATCTATCCATACCTTCAATCTATCTATCTATCTATACCACAGTCCTATTCATAATCTATCTATGCTATTCTATCTATCTATCTCAACCTGTTCACAGATCTATTATCTATCTATCTAATCTCAGTCGGTTTATATCTATCTATCTATCTATCTAATCTATTATCTATCTATCTATACTATCTATCTATCTAATCTATCTGCTCTGCTTCTATCTTTTATCTAGTTATCTATTTATCTATCTCAGCCTGTTACAAAATCTATCTATTATCTATATTCTATCGCAAGTCTGTTTAGTATCTCTCTCTCCTCGATCATCTCTCTGTCTCTGTACTCTGTCTCTCTCTCTCTCTCTATATATATCATATATAACTATATCGTGAATTACTGTATTTCTATCTATCTATCTATCTATCTATCTAGCCTGTTCATATCTATCGTATGCTATCTATCTATACTATCTATCTATCTAATCTAATTTATGAGTACTAAACCTTTCCAACGTGCCCAACAACAATGACCTAATGCCAAGTGATTTCCCCACAATGAGACCGCAAATTCATCCCCGCAATTCAACCCATTTGGCGACGCAGGTGTCCGAATGAGGTTCTCGGAGAATAACCCAGATCTATTTTAAGTGTATATAATGACAAGATTGTTCTTACGTTGTCTTATTTAGATTATTAGAAAACAACAAACTAAGATAAGAACAAGACAAACAAATCAATCGCATTAAAGGACAGTTTGGTAGTCCCCCGCTTCCGTAATCGCAAGGTTCGTGTCGATCCCGGCACGCCGAGTAGCACAAGATTAGGTAATCTGATCTGTGGCGATAAGTAAAAAACCAGTAAAGTCGTCGTGGTAGCCTAAAGGCGGTATTCAGGCAATCAGCGAAGGGAGTGCTATCCCTTTCACTTAGCGCTAGACCCAGGGAAGATTATTTTGGGCCTGACGTGGCGAGCGCCACAACTACACAGCTGCCTTGCCCTTACTGCACCATACCATGTGCTTACTCATACGCTAGGTTGGCAGAGGGCCGGTAATCGGAACTAGGAACCTTGTGGTTTTCTAAGCCGAACGCTCTACGTACTGTATCTACCTGGTCTTCGCCCTCGCAAAAGGGGGATAGATCTGCTTTGCTGTCGCGGCATGATACCGAAAAAAAGGCCAATCAACTGTTGTATTTTGAAGAAAAGAATGTTTTATTGCATTGTTCATTGCTATTGGTAAATACAAGCTTCAAATGGCTCGCGATACATTTCTTTTGCTTAAGATATCATTTCGATAATTCGAATTGAGGAATGAATATATTCATATTTATCAAGTTAATTATCTGGAGGATTCGGCTCTCTATTTGTCTGTAACCGAATACTACGTAGCTACTTCGTCACAGTTAACCCAATCAGTCAATACATAGAATAAAGAACAATCTTAAATTGATAATACACTTAATACATCTTGTTAAATTCCGAGAACCTATCAAGACCTCCTGGCCTCGTAAACTGCGTTTTTTAGCATGAACATATACGGATGTCGATCAAGTATGACACGGCAATTCAATATTCTTTTTTAGTCAATTTTTACTTTTGGTAAATAGAAGAAGAAGAAAAGGAAGTAAGAACAACAACATACAACAAGACGAAAAAAAGAGAGAACCGGTGTCTAACGTGGTGAACTTTGCGGTTCGGCAGCAGATCAACAGGCGTGAGATGGAACGGAAAAACGAAAAGATAAACAAAAAGTACCCATGGACCTTGGACCAGAGAATTGAAAGCTGTGGAACACTGGACAGACTTGAAAGTGGATACCTTAATAGACCTATGGCTGCACTTATGGAAGGGCCCCGTAAACTTGGAAAAAGACTGGAGGGATCTGGCACAATCAGAGAGAATTGAGACCATCCAGACTACTGCACTGTATGCAATCGGCTGAATAAGGGATCCCGCTCGAAGAGTTCGCTGGCGACGCCGAGATGAGACTTTGTATGTCAGCCCAGGCCTCTCAGTGACATATACCATCAGCTAACGACTGATGTGAAAACACTCAAAAGGAGTGATAACTAATAATAATGATTAATAATAAATAATAGAATAAGAATAAGATATAATAATAAGATATTTGAAACGGTCGGCCAATAACTTGGAAAAAACTGGAGATACTGAAATTCAGAAGGAAGAAGTGAGACCATCGAGACTACTCGCACATGCTGCATCGAGCTAGAATACTCAGAAGAGGTACTGAAGACCGGAGGGACTTGTATGTCACTCACAGACTCCCGGTGAAAAATACCATATGCGTTAGCTGATGTGAAAAACTCAAAGGAGTGATAATAATAATGACCAATAATAAAATAAATAAATAATAATAATAAGAAGAAGAAATTTTGAAAAAGAGGGGGGGGTGATATAAACTTTCATGTAGGCAAGTTGGACTATAGTTTAAGAATTCGGGAAGATATTTTGGGGGATCTGGCGTACATCCGAATCGTCTTGCCTTTGTCTTTCGTCATCATGGTGAGATAGACGAGAAAAGTCTTTTTTGGCAGAAATAGGAGACAACTCTTTAATTCCTTTCTACCCCCAACCCCACACACAACCCCTGTTTTTGCCAACCGCCTGATATTCCTATCATTTTAAAAAAAAATACGTCTAACCGTATGATGGAAAGTGGCATGGTTGGAAGAAAGGGCGGGGCGGGGCGCAGGGGGGGTATAAAAAAAAAAAAACAGAGTGGAGACAGTCGCTCCCCTCAAAATTAGTCAACATGTTTTATTTCCCATTTCAGGGATATTTTTAGGCAAAAGAAAAGTAGGGTCAGTGCCCTTCATCAGATTTGCGCCCCAAATGAGGAGGTCGGGTTATTAAGAAAGGTGATATCTCGTTTTCAGACGATAACTCGTGGCTGAGACTTTGTTTTTTTCAACGTCGCCATTATTTTTTTCTTCTTCATGCTTATTATTATTATTATCATTTCTGCTTCTATCTTCTTCTTCTTCTTCTTCTTCTTCTTACTTCTTCTTCTTCTTCTTCTTCTTATTATTATTATTTTATTATTATTATTATTTATTATCGTTGCTGTTGGTGTTGGTGTTGTTTCTTCTTTCTTCTTCTTCTTCTTCTTTCTTTCTTCTTTCTTTCCTTCTTCTTTCCTTTTCCTTCTTCTTCTTTCTTCCTTCTTCTTCTATCCTTCTTCTTCTTCTTCTTCTTCTTTGCTGTTTTGTTGTTCTTTCTCTTTCTTTCTTCTTTTTCTTCTTTTCTTTCTATCTTTCTTTCATTCTTTCTTCTTCTTCTTCTCTTCTTTCTTTCTTTCCTTCTTCTATTTTCTGATCTTCTGCTTCTTCTATCTTCTTCCTTCTTCTTCTCTTCTTCTTCTTCTTCTTTGCTGTTGTTGTTGCTTTTTACTTTCCTTTATTCTTTTTCTTTTCTTAGTTGTTGTTTGTTGTTGTGTGTGTGTTGTTCTTCTTCTTCTTCTCATCTTCTTCTTTCTTTGCTTTCTTTCTTCTTCTTCTTGCCTTCTTCTATTTGTTGCTTCCTGCTGCTATAACGTATCGCTTCGTTGCTTCATTCTTTCTCTTCTTATCATGCTTTCTTTCTTTCTTATATTTCTTCTTCTTTGTGTGGACTATGAAACCTGTCAGCTTGACATCGAGGTTTCGAGTCACACACGGGAGCAGTCTCCATGTCTATAACGCTTTGCAGATGTGAAACCCAAATAGGTCGAAATGTACATTCAGCGAATTGGCATTTTCTCGATTCGTTTAGCTTACATTTGAAGCATATTGCGCCAGCCGCTAAAAATTCTGAATTGTTTAACTAATTAAGATTTTCGAAAGATTAGTATGACTTTCAATTAAGCCACATATCCATCCAAGAATTGCGGTCTAAAGCCATATAAAAAATCAAACACATTTGTTGTTTACGTTAAGCCAGTATATATGCGTAGTAGTATATAATAGTAGTAACATATGAATATATATTAATATATATATATATACTAGCCAGAATATATGCACTTCTCCGGTTGCAAGTATTATTAGTTAATTTTATATAAATATGATATTAAATGTAGAGGCTAATGAAACGTGAATAAGAAATTGTCAGATAAAAAGTTTTGGAACAGAGGTGGTACTGCAATTGAAAAATAGAACAGACCTTTAAAACTAACTCTTCTATCATTATCCGTTACTGCCCCGTCTTATCATTGGTAAAGGTTTTCCTAATTAAACTGTTAGTTTAAAATGGAAGTAAAGAGATAATATTACAGTTATTTCTTCCTTGTTAGAGGATTGTCGTTTTAAGAATGTTTATTGAAGAGATTTTGTTGCTCAGTCATATCATTGAGTAAAATGACGCAAACAATTAGAAATCAAGTAATACTAAGCATTATTGTATCAAAATCCAAATTTTTTAAGATCAATTAGCCTTCCATTCATACTGGCATAACCTCTTATTTTGTGTATATATAAATACAAATTGCTGTTATTAAATAATGTAGAATATGTCAAAGTGTAAGTATATGTAAACAATTTTATTAATAATTGAGGTTTTAGATAAAGAATAACAAATCATGGAGAATATGACGTGAATAACTCAAGGAATTGTTAATTGTATAGTAATAAATAGTATTCGGTTTACAGACAGACAAACCACATCTCCATTGATAATGACAGAAGGAAGAATATATATAAATATAATATATATATATATATATATAATAGTATATATATATATATATATATATATATACTTCTAAGTTGTTCACTTATTTGCATAATATAAGTATAATAGGTAGTTAGTATTGGATATAATATATATATATAATATATATAATACTTATCAGTAGTTTCCACGTATCCATTATATTCCAACAGAAGGTGTGGTTTGGTAATTATACCTGTACCTACGACATAATGGCATCTTTGGCTCACCGCTCGCCGTATAAATTATATGATTATAATATGAAACATATTTATTAATTAACCACGATATCTAATCATGCAGACGGAACATTGCGTAGTTATTATGCGCAAACTATTCGAGGAACGGAAAGCGTGTTAATTTCAATGGTGTAAAAATTTATTCAATGATGAACAAATGTTAATCCAATGAAGACTATACAAATCTGAAATGTCCGACTAGACGACACGCTGAATCTGACAGCTGAACGATAGCGTAGAAATAAGAAATTTCCGTCGAATTTCTATCACGCAAAGACTGTTGTACAAGACCGGTCAATGATGAATCATTATTCAGCTGACGCTATTTGAATAGTATAAACTCCGGGATATGACATCATCGGTGTGTTTCAAGATAACATAGTTTAAGTTAGTGCGACTTGATTTTATTAAACTGATAAACGCGAAGAAAGGATAACCAAGTAAATCCTGTTTGAATGTGGGGAAAATCATGAACTCTAGGTTCCTTCAATTCCGATTTTAAACTGCGTCTAGTGGGTGAAGGTTCCAATTTGGACTCTGGGGTGGAGCACCACACCTACCATCACCAACCAAATAAATCCTGTGAACTGTGGGGAAAT
The DNA here is from genome assembly GCA_023376005.1 of Doryteuthis pealeii. Taxonomy (NCBI): domain Eukaryota; kingdom Metazoa; phylum Mollusca; class Cephalopoda; order Myopsida; family Loliginidae; genus Doryteuthis; species Doryteuthis pealeii. The sequence goes on along the minus strand of CM042164.1, from coordinate 9,526,616 downwards.
CAATGAACTCTAGGTTCCTTCAATCAGATTTTAAACTGCGTCATAAGTGGATGAGCGTCACAATTCATGGACTCACGGGGTGGAGCACCACAACCGTACCACTCGACAAACCAAGATAAAATGCCTGTGAAACTGTTGGGGAAATTATGACCTCTAGGTTCCTTACAATCGATTTTAACCGTGCGTCTAGTGGCTGAGAAAGTTCCAATTCTGTGATTCTGGGTGGCAGGCACCACCACCTAGCAATCACGAAACCAAAATGTGAAAGTTCCTGTGAACGTGTGAGGTGAACAGACTCAAATGACTCTAGGTTATGGCTTTCATGTGCGAGTTTTAAACTGCGTCTAGTGGTGAGAGTTCCTAATTCTGGGACTCTGGGGGTGGGAGCAACCCACAGCTACCATCGACCAACCCAGATATCACTGTGAAACTGTGGGGACAATATGACTCTAGGGTTCGCTTCAGTCCGATTGTTAGAAGCTCCGTCTAGTGGTGAGGTTACCAATTCTGGAGGACTTTATGGTGTGGAGCAACCGAACACTACCAATCAGCCAACCAAGATAAATCCTCTCGCTTGAACTGGTGGGGAAAATCATGACGTCTAAGGATTCTTCGAATCGACTTTTAAACTGCGCGTCTGTGGTGAGGTTCCAAATTCTGGTGAACTATATTATTGGGGTGGAGGCAACCACAGCCAGATACCATCACCGGAATCCAAATAAATTCCTGGGACTATGGGGAAAATCAATAGACTCTAAGCTTCTTCAATCGTATTTTTACTAAAACTTGGTCGTCTAAGTGGTGAGAGTTCCCACATTCATGGGACTCATGGCGTGGAGCACCACAGCACTACCATCAAACACAACCAAATAAAATCACTGTGACTGTGGAGGGAAAATCATGACATCTACGTTCCTGCAATCGATTTAAACTAGCGTCTAGTGGTGAGTTCCAATTCTGGGACTATTTTGGTGTGGAGGCACCTAACCTCCATCATCACACCAAATAAATCCTGGAGACTGTGGCGGAAATCAATGATCTAGGATTCTCGTTCAAGTCGCAGTTTTAAACTGCGTCTAGTGGTAAGGGTTCCAATTCATGTGGACTCAATGCTTGGGGGTGGAAGCCACCACACCTACATGCCACCGAAACAAAACTACATCCTGTGAATGTGGGGACAAGTTATGAGTAGGTTTATCTTCAATCAGATTTTAAACTGCGTCTAGTGGTGTGAGTTCCAATTCTGGGACCTGGGGTGGAGCACACACCCTACCATCCACACAACAAATAAATCCTGTGGGAACTTGTGGGAAGCTAGCCAAACTATTTGCCGGTTTTTTTTTTTACTGCAAGGGTTATATATATATATGTGTGTGCCGCTAGGGTTGTCCAAAGCTAAAATGCGAAATGTGCTCGATACCTAATTAGAGCAAATAGTAATATTAATCCTAATGAGCCAGATATACCAACTAACAGTTTCCCTTCCTAGCTCATCAGGGCAAGAATCTGATATATATATATATATATATATATATATATATATATTAATGTCAACCACAGACACGTGTTTCGGCATATCATGCCTCTTCAGTGTGGCTAGACACAACTATCCTTGGGTAGGGTTCGAACTCAGACTGAATTATTAATATATATATATATATATATATATATATATATATATATATATATATTAATAATTATTACGCAGTTTTTATATATATAAGAGAAAAGACAGAGTATGAAATAACAGAGTGACGCAAAACAACACATTATATTTCATTAATAAATAAGGACTAGAAATTAACCGATATATATATATATACATATATATATATATATATGTCTGTGTGTGTGTGTGTGTGTGTGTGTGTGCGTGCGTGTGCGTGCGCGTGTGTGTGTGTGGGCTTCAGTATTTATTTGGTTCATTTCATCACTTGATTCTATCAACTTATTCAAAATAGTGACATTATTTTGGGATTGTTGCTCATTGGACATAAGACAAATTATAAATCACAACCCTAAAGTAGTTTTTATCTAAAATAAACCTAATTACAGAAAAAAGGGAAAAAAAAAAAAAAAAAAAAAGAAAAAGAAAGAAAAAGAAAAAGAAAGAAAGAAGAAAAGAAAAGAAAAGAAAGAAAAAAAACTGAACGAGAATCCTAAAGTTTTTTTTTGTCAATCCCTACCGCAAAGTTGTACCTAACCGTTTATTCTAAAGTGAAAGAAGCCAAAGATACCAAATTATCCACGTGGAACGAAAGAGAAACAGAAACCAAACAAAAATACTTTTTCATCTAAAAAAAAAAATGAAAGAAATAAAAGAATACATAAAAATAGATGAATAGATAAATTTAAAAAAAAAATGTAAACAAAACAAAAAAACAAAAAAAAACTTTCCAACTAATGCGACATTTTTTTAAAACCTAATTTAAAGATTTGTGGTCTCTGCGGTTAAAAAAAAAAAAAAGATTTAACTTTTTTTTTTGTTGCAGTTTTTTTTTCTTTCTTTCTCCATATATGGTTAACAATCTAGAATTACCTGACGTAATTCTTAAAAAGTCAGAATGTATCGGATTTCTATCATTTTCTTTTATTTTTGGGGTTTTGTGTCTGATTTGGATTTCTTTTTTTTTTATATTGACTTTTTTCTAGAATAATTAATTATGTCACTGTATACTTTATAAAAAAAGCAATTCAACCCGGAAAAAAACAAAATAACAAAAAAACAAAAAAACAAAAACAAACAATAGAACCAAAAGAAAAAAAATACTTGCAATTTACCAGCAGGATATTTTTTTTGCATACTCTACTGTCTCTCCTCCCACTCTGTCTGTCTGTCTCTCCACACACACACACACCCGCCCTGTCGGCTGGGGCGTTAGAATGCACCGACTGCACCTCTGCAGAGGGGTAAGACCCCCCAATGGGGCCACCTGTTGGCCGTGGGTGGCGACCCGTGATGCTTAAGGATAGAGCCCAGGTAGATGAGCAGTTCATGACATGCATTACTCCACTTTGGCCCTATCTTGGGCTAGACGGGCTTCGAAGAGGCCCCCTCCGATCAATCGCTGGTCACGTCAAGCCCTAGCACCTATATGATTTTCCCAACCCTATTGCCCGTATGGCAAGCCCCAACCCCTTTTATCATATGGGTGCTAGAAGGCGGTGGCTGCGGGTCTACATGTCCTGGGAATGACGTTAAATTCTATCGTGAGGTTCCAGTTCTGGAGGTTTGGGAATGTGGAGCACCCCTTCATCACCATTGCTCCCTGGTCCACTCTGGCCCGGAGTGGTAGTACCTGTTAGGGTCCCATCTATGGGTTAAATAGAAAAATTAATAAAAAAATTGTATTATCCATTAAGAATTGATTATTTCAAAACTTTATCGGCATTAAATGGCCCACTGAGGTTGATATGCCGTAAAACAAAACAAACCAAACCAAACCAAACCAAACACACACACACACACACACACACACACACACACACACACAAATGACATCTGCCTTAACCGGCAAAATAACAATTACTATAAATCTCCCGAGTTCAATATCACTTACTATACCAATTCTAACACGACTGGTAAGTCATTAATGTTTATTAAACATTAGTTTGAACTCTGCCACTCATATTTAATGCTAAATCAAGTTATTTTGATATCACGTCGCTTACAGTACCGATGTTGCTTAAATGGTCACCCATCTAAATATTGAACAGGCTCATCAGTGCTTAACTTCGATGAATTCACGGGAACCGGTGGTGACTGTTGGCTGATTGTTTTTGTTTACGGCATATCAACACTTTTCGGGTCATTTAATGCCGAATCAAGTCATTTTTATTTCAGGTTGCTTACAGTAGTCACCCAATTATGTATTGAACGGGTTCATAGCTGCTTAACTGACTAGAATTGTTGGTGGGCTGGCTGTTTTGCATATCATATTGGTGTGTGTGTGTGTGTGTGTGTGTGTGTTTGGCGTATCGACCCTCTTTCAAGTCATTTGATAAACAAAGGACTCGGGTTGCTTACTGTTATGACCTGTTTAAGGGTCAATAAATAATAACTCAACACGAGTATAAAATGTAGGGAACAGATTGTATTCAGCCATATATATCAACGTACAATGAAAGGGTTCCTTGTTTCAGCTTACACGAAGAAACTGTACTACTGGTATTTACATGTATCCCACTTACACACGATATGGCACAAGGCCGCTTATGTGGGCACCACCCACAAGCCGAGACTCATGGTGGTAAAAAATTGCGTCAATCCCAGCTCTGCCTCTTTAAGTGCAAAGGCCGGCTGGATCGACGCATTAATTAGCACCATCGGTCCAAAGACCGAGGCTCACGACCACCCGTCCGAAGGACGAGTAGCTGGGACTACTGGTATTACATGTACCCCACATGTACACGATATGGCACAAGGCCGTTTTATGTGGGCACCACCCACAAGAGACTCATGGGTGGTAGGAGAAAAATTGCGTCGATCCGAGCCCAGCCTCTAAGTGCAATGAGGCAGGCATCTGGATCGACGCTAAATTTAGCATCCCATCGTTCCAGAGGCCGAAGCTCACTGGACCACCCGTCCCGAAGGACGAGTAGCTGGACTACTGGTATTTACATATACCCCACGTGTATACGATATGGCACAAGGCCGTTTTATGTGGGCACCACCCACAAGCCGAGACTCATGGGGTGGTAGAAGAAAAATTGCGTCAATCCGAGCTTAGCCTCTAAGTGCAATGAGGCAAGCATCTGGGATCGACGCTATTAATTTAGCAGTTCACCAGACACCCGTCCCGAAGGACAGGTGTGGGTGGGACTGCTCGTTTGAGTAGCTTTACTCTGTTAAATATTTACCCTTTGGGTAAGTCCATGTTCGTGTCGTAGGTGAGTCACCTACAACAGATATGTTTACTTAAGAGCCTTGATAATTACTTCAATGAGGAAAACGTATAATAATCTTGAATTAACTCTCTCACACTCTTTTTCTTTCGTTCTTTCTTTCTTTCTTTCTTTCCTTCCTTCGTTCTATTATGTTCGATTGAAACAGATTAGCGTTACAGCGTTAGTGTTATCACCCCTCTCTCTTTCTTCTACTCTCTGTCTTCCTAATTTTTTCTGTGTTGCATGTCCTTTTTCTTCCCTTCCTTTCTTTGTAATAAAAACGGAATGCTCCATCACTTCGTTGATGTGACGACCTCATGTGATGTAAGCGTTGTAGGTGACTCACCTACAACGCTTACAATACCTGATGTTGCTTAAGTGATGACCCATCTAAGTATTTAATCCTGTCGTTAATCACATGGCTATGTACTACAGAGTTCCGTCTCGACTCACGGATGGTTATCGGTGTGTTGACCTTTCGGCTCTCCGCACCTTCATTTCGGGTCAAATATTCCGATTATTTGTCTGGGTGTATCTCGATGAGACGGAACTTATCTGTCCCAAATTCCTGTATAAACAATTAATGAGCACAATTAAGCAAATTGTCCAGTCATCGTTAGATTTGTATTTCACCATCAGGTCAGAAATATGCGCAATGTCGTTTAATTGGCCATGAGGAGTCACAGAGGGAAACACCCGATGATAAAAATACAAAATAATGTTCGAGTTGAAAAATATTTTGTTTTGTTTTTTGTCTTTTTTATTAAAAGAAAATGAGAAAAAAAATAATAACAGATCTCGTGGAAATCCAATGATTTGATTTGAAAGAAACAGCACCATTGGTGGATTGGTTGGTTGGCTGGTTGGTTTACAGCTGTTTCGGCCTAATTTTGGTCTCACCATATACACTGTTGATGAGACCCAAATTAGGTCGAAACAGCTGTACAGTGTTCCTCACGTCGCCGAATTTAATTGTAATGATTATTTGAATTATATATATATATATATATATATATATATATATATAGTATTTGTGGAAAAGGTGACTTACCGGTGAAACAGGTCACAATGGTTAGTTGATGCAAAATTCACAATGATAAGGCAGAGCAATGGTAGAGCAAATTTATCTATATATGTATAGATAGATAGATACACGGACATACATACACACAACTGCCCTTTATATATGTATAGATAGAATGGTGGATTGGTTAGTTGGCTGGTTGGTTGGTGGGTTTGTTAGTCGGTCGGAGGTTTTTTTGGTTGTTTGGTTGTTTGGTCAGTTGGTCAGTTGGTTGGTTGGTTGGTTGGTTGATTGGTCAGTTGGTTGGTCAGTTGGTCAGTTGGTTGGTTGGTCAGTTGGAATGTCAGTTTGTTGGTCAGTTTGTTGGTTGGTTGGTCAGTTGGTTGGTTAAGTGAATGGTCAGTTGGTTAATTGGTCAGTTTGTTGGTCACTTGTACAATCTTTTGGTTGGTTGGTTGGTCAGTTGGTTGGTCAGTTGGTTGGTTGGTTGATTGATCAGTTGGTTGGTTAGTTGTTCAGTTGGTTGGTTGGTCAGTTGAATGGTCAGTTTGTTGGTCAGTTTGTTGGTTGGTTGGTCAGTTGGTTGGTTGAGTGAATGGTCAGTTGGTTAATTGGTCAGTTTGTTGGTCATTTGTACAATTTTTTGGTTGGTTGGTTGGTCAGTTGGTTGGTCGGTTGGTTGGTTAGTTGATTGATCAGTTGGTCAGTTGGTTGGTTGGTCAGTTAGAATGTCAGTTTGTTGGTCAGTTTGTTGGTTGGTTGGTCAGTTGGTTGGTTAAGTGAATGGTCAGTTGGTTAATTGGTCAGTTTGTTGGTCACTTGTACAATTTTTTGGGTTGGTTGGTTGGTTGGTCTGTTTATTGGTCGGTTGGTTGGTTGGTTGGTTGGTCAGTTGGTTGATTGTTTCGTTGATCAGTTTGTTGGTTGGTCGGTCGGTCGGACGGTTGGTTGGTTGGTTGGTCAGTTGAATGGTTGATTGAATGATTGGTTGTTCATTTGGTTTGTTTAAATCACATGAACTCATTTTTAATCCTAGTTGACGTACATAATATTATATAATCTAATAATATCTTATCTAGATTCGCGGTGTCTCTGTTTGTCTGTCTGTTCGGGAAATGCAATTGAAAACAAAGCCCAGTACAAAGATAAAACCAATTGTTATAGTATAGAATTTTACGAGTAATCCAGTGGTCGTATTTATATTTATTCCTGGTTTCATAAAGAGTCATTTGAGAGCAAATTACCGACTGTGGTGTGAGAAAATTGGGGGAAATAGACTAAGGGGAATAAATCCAATGACTTTTGATATCGATCATTCTATTCATTAGGACCACTTGAATTGACTTTCACCGCCAGCATAAAGCAATGATCGTCTATTGTTTACAGATTTGATACCTCTGGTGATCGTAAAATATATACACAGATGTATGTATTTAACAGTTAAAACACCGCTCCTTAATGGCAGCTGTCAATAGGCGAGAGGTTATCGAATCGGGCTGATGAAAAGTCAGTCTGGTTTCGCTCTTGTTGGGAGGTAGTTGCTGTGTCTAGCCACACTGATGGGACGTGACTGATGAGATGTGACGCCACTCTGATAAGACTGATGATACTGTGTCGCACTCGTATATCATAAGTATTATTATTGCATTATAACATTTACACAATTAGTAAGTTGAGCGATAGGTACTGCTATTCAATGGTGAGCGATATGAACATTGAAAAGTGGATTAAATCGAACTTAACGGACTTAAATTCCACCATCGTATGTCACCCCGGCGAAAGAGAAAAAATACCAAAAATTAACCGAATTTAATGAAATTTTCAGTGTTGATATATTAATGAATATAAGATATAATTTTTTATTTAAAAACCTTTACATTTTCTCGGGTCAGTTAACTTTGAACCATGTATCTTTGAGGCGTAACACTGATTCTCAAAGATACGTGGTTCAAAGTTAACTGAGCTGAAAAAATGTAAAGGTTTTAAATAGAATAACTGGTGCATTATATCTTTTATTCATTGATATATCAACACTGAAAATTTCATTAAATTCGGTTAATTCCGTGATTTCTGGTATTTTTTTTCTTTCGACGGGGTGACATACGAAGGTGGAATTTAGGTACGCTAAATTCGATTTAACCGAAAAGTATATACTTAAATTTAGCCTTTTAATATATAACCCGCGCAGGGTCGGGTACATACAGCGTTTATATATATATATGAGTCTTCCACAGACACCGTGTTTCGATGGTTCACGTCTCATCAGTGTGGCTAGACACAGCAACTACCTCCCACCAGGAGCGAAACCCGACTGACTTTTCATCAGCCCGATTCATTAACCTCTCGGCCATTGACAGCTGCTATTAAGGAGAGGTGTTTTAACCGTTAAATACATACATCTGTGTATATATTTTACGATCACCAGAGATATCAAATTTGTACACAACAGACGATCATTGCTTTATACTGACGGTGAAAGTCAATTAAAATCGCTCCTAGAGAGCTCTACCGGGTTTGGGGAGCATATATAGTGTACAAAGCGGTATATAGAAATAATCAACTAAGTTTCACCAAAAATGATCATCAGGGTTAATTGTAGAGAATTAATCCAGATATTGATTAATAACAAGCAATTGCGGAAGTGAATATTAGAATCTTAGTTAATTCTCTACAATTAACACTGATGATCTTTTTTGGTGAAACTTAGTTGGTTATTTCTATATACACCTTTATACTAAATCTGCTCTACTAACATATTGTGGTCTTTGTATTCTTCATAACCCTGATTTAAACGGGTTAATATTTGTATCGACCGTCGATATTGCAATCAACTCGATATTCTGTTCCCCGGTAAGTTATCTTCTTTATCATATATATATATATATATATATATATATATATATATATATATATATATATATATATATATATATATATATATATATATATATATATATGATTTAAAGGGCAGGGCTGGGTTTATTGGCCAGCGCCTGAGGCGCACCCCTTGAGGTGGAATGCCGACGGGATCGACGCAATTTTTATGCGCCCACGTTAAAACGAGACCTTGTGTCCAGCGTTCATAAGTGGGATGACGGGCAAATACACTTACCTGACCTTCGGGGCGAGTGTCCAGTGGTTTCCACCATTAGGCTGGTAAGATATTTAATATTAGTTTGATCCCAGGAGGCTATCCCCTCCCCAGGCAACACCTGCGTCCTTGATTTAAAGAGGCAGAGCTAGGTTTATTGGCTAGTGCCTGTGGCGCCTCAGTTCCGATGGGATTCACGCAATTTTTAAACAATAGCCACGCAGGAACTTCGATTTGTGCGTTGTTCCCCACTATAAGGATCCTTGTGTTCGACGGTCATGGTGGGGTGTCAGTAAATACTTACTTTTTACATATCGAACTATTCAGCAATGGCTCTTAAGTAAACGCGGTGATAATTGAATTATCATACTGTGGTACATCCACAGGTCCGACTAGTCTATTATAATCAATTCATCTGAATTTTTGAGATGAGGCTTGATAATTGGACAAATAGCGTTGTAGGGGATTATCTTTGCCGGAAGAGTTATCTTCTCGCTGCGTTGCTGTTTGTTCCCACTAGGGGACCTCTGGTAGTTAAGCGCGTTCATTGGAACTTGTCTTCCTCTTTTAGCTGGATCTTCTCAAGAACTGCTATGGGCTAGAGTCTATCTACCCCCTTCTCGGTGGGGCTTTTGCCCCCCCTTACATTACTGTAAGTCCTTTATACAGCATGGAGTATCCTTTAGTTCCATGTCTGTAACATTTATATGTTAGGTACATTTGGGTATCTTGTTTATACCTAAATATTGTATATGTATTTACATGTTCTATTCTCCTGTACATTATGTATCTTATCGCTTCCATGTGTTGTTATATATATTAAATGTTTTGTCTCACAACGTGTCGGAATTGTATGTTCATTAATTAACTTTGAACCTTACAGCGTTATGGATATAGGCGTTGGGTTAAGACAGTTCTAAGTGAAATTTATCTCTGGGCTACAGTTTCAATCCTTGTCGAGGGTGACAGTAACATAGAATAATAATTAACAAAGCCTAACACTTGTACCCAGCTATGGTTAGCGGAATGAGAACAGGATACCCCCGTGGACTGAATAAAAGGTTGGGTTCAAAGTTCCGTGACGGCTCCCTATTACGACAAGGTTCCCGAGTTCTAAAAGCAAGTTCCCGGGTTCGAGAAGGCCCCCGAGTCCGACAAGAAATACCTGAAGAATGCCGGAGGGCACATCGGCTGAAACGTTGTACAGATAACAATAAAGATGAGGACAATAGTCCGAATAATCCAAATAATACTAATCTAAGTGTGTCCATTTCGTAGTGAGAGCCTCATACTTCTAAGAAGAAACATTTTTCCTTTTGTAACTGAGCCTTCTGTCTTCATATAAAATACCTTAACTCTTTGCCTACCAAATTTTCCACAAGACGTTACCATTTTTTTAAATTTTTTTACCTGTATAAGAGGTACGAGGGTTAGTCAAAATGTAATGCCATTTTGTTTAGGACAGGTATAATTACCAACACAGGAATATGTATCATGCATCAAAATGAAGCTGGTCCTCTGTCGATCACATCCCTTCTTCTCCACATAGGTGAGTCAACAAGTAATACCATTTTGTTTAGGACAGGAATAATTACCAACAGAGGAACATGTATCATACATCAAAATGAAGCTGATCCTCTGTGGATCACATCCCTACTTCTCCACATAGGTGAGTCAACAAGTAATGCCATTTTGTTTAGGACAGGAATAATTACCAACACAGGAACATGTATCATACATCAAAATGAAGCTGGTCCTCTGTAGATCACATCCCTACTTCTCCACATAGGTGAGTAAAAAAGTAATGTCATTTTGTTTAGGACAGGTATAATTACCAACACAAGAACATGTATCATACATCAACATGAAGCTGGTCCTCTGTGGATCCCATCCCTACTTCTCCACATAGGCGAGTTAAAAAGTAATGCCATTTTGTTTAGGACAGGTATAATTACCAACACAGGAACATGTATCATACATCAACACGAAGCTGGTCCTCTGTGGATCACATCCCTACTTCTCCACATAGGCGAGTTAAAAAGTAATGCCATTTTGTTTAGGACAGGTATAATTACCAACACAGGAACATGTATCATACATCAAAATGAAGCTGGTCCTCTGAGGATCACATCCCTACTTCTCCACATAGGTGATTTAAAAAGTAATGCCATTTTGTTTAGGACAGGTATAATTACCACACAGGAACATCTATCGCACAACAACATGAAGCTGGTCCTCTGAGGATCACATCCCTACTCCTCCACATAGTCACCGTTTCTCTCAATAGCAATGTTCCACCTTCGAATGAGAGCATGTATCCCTGCCCCTGAAAATAGTCCGAATAATCCAAATAGTGCATATTATAATCCACGTTGAATTTTTTATGGGTACGGTGCGTAGAAAGTGAATTTTTATGGCTCTGAATGATCGGCAATGAGTGTTTCGTAACATAAATGCAACGGTGATGAATTGTTAGGTATAAATTGCCCTACAGATATAAATTGTCTATGGCTATAAATTGTACATTCTGAATTGTTAGCAAATGCTTCGTTATACCGAAACCCGAGCCGAGAACAGTTGTCTAAATTGATATGAACAGATTACCATTAAGATATTTGGGTCTGTTGATCAGGAGTACATCAGAAGAAGGTTTCGGCGAAGGGTACCACCTGTATTGCATTAGGTACCAGTCCCGGGGCACAGGGTCACAGGCACACCCCATTAGTGATGGTACTGCGGTTTGCCTGGGTGGGGTTGCTTACCCTCATATTAGGGCTGCGTTTAAGTACTGAGGAGGAGGTAGTATCGTGGTGTGGAGTTGTCTGTCCGTCTGGAAGCGGTATCTGTCTGGGGGAGTCGAATTAAGAGAATTGCGAAGAGCAATTAGCATCTAGACATATTGGATAACATTACATTCCTATACGCCCAAAATGATCTTGGTCAAAAATATGTTTTCTGTTTCTGTTTTTGTTTTTTTTTCCTCTTCGACATAACAAACATAAGAACACCACGTGACTTATCAGAGACAACGTTACAGAGAATTTTCTACGACGATAACCATTACACAACGAGCACTTCCACTTTTCCTGCAAGTTTTTTTTTATTCTCGTCTTTAACACAACGTTAAAGACGAGAATAAGGATATTAGCACTATGTGAAATGCAAACAGCCTCGTCCAGGATTTGAAATCGGGTCACCGTACCCATTTTCAACGACGATAACCATTACACAACGAGTACTTCCACTTTCCCGCAAGTTTTTTTTATTCTCGTCTTTAACGTTGTCTCTGATAAGTCACGTGGTGTACTCCTATACATAACTATCACAAGGATATTAGAACTATGTGAAATGCAAACAGCCTCGTCCAGTATTTGAAATCGGGTCACCGTATCAATTTTCAACGACGATAACCATTACACAACGAGTACTTCCACTTTTCCCGCAAGTTTTTTTATTCTCGTCTTTAACACAACGTTAAAAGTGGAAGTACTCGTTGTGTAATGGTTATCGTCTTAGAAATGGATACGGTGACCCGATTTCAAATCCTGGACGAGGCTGTTTGCATTTCACATAGTGCTACTATCCTTGTGATAGTTATGAATAGGAGTACACCACGTGACTTATCAGAGTCACCGTATCCATTTTCTACGAACCATTACACACGAGTACTTCCACTTTTAACGTTGTGTTAAAGAAAAAAAGACTTGCGGGAAAAGTGGAAGTACTCGTTGTGTAATGGTTATCGTCGTAGAAAATGGATACGGTGACCCGATTTCAAATCCTGGACGGGGCTGTTTGCATTTCACATAGTGGTAATATCCTTGTGATAGTTATGAATAGGAGTACACCACGTGACTTATCAGAGACAACGTTAAAGATGAGAATAATAAAAAACTTGCGGGAAAAGTGGAAGTACTCGTTGTGTAATGGTTATCGTCTTAGGAAATGGTTCGTTGGTGGGATTTTACAGCATGTCATCCCTTGTTGGGTTATTTTATGCTGAAGACATTTTGTTTTATTAATTATTGGTGGTTATTCAACTTTCTTTTCAAACTCAATTTTTTTAAAACATCTTTAATACTCATTTTCTTTTTTTAACTCATAGATGTAACCTTAACAAGAATTGCCACTCCGGGTCAGGGTGGCGGGAAGAGAGATAAAGAGGTACGCCACATTCTTCAGAATTCCAGAATTGGAACTTCACCATGAGATTCAGTTTAACGTCATACCCAGGACACCCGGACCTTCTGCCACCGCTTTCTAGCAAATATATGATAAAAAGCATGGAGGTTTGCCATAAGGGCAATAAGGTTGGGACCATTATATAGGTGCAAGGGCTTGATGTGATCAGGCAATTGGGGGGGCCTCTTCGACTGCCCATCTAGCCCAAGTAAGGACCAAAGTGGAGTGTTGCATGTCAGGGACTGCTCAGTCACTAGGATTCCATCATTAAGTATCACAGTGGCCCTAGTGAAAGCATATATTGTATAATGGTTATCGATGTAGGATATAAGTACGGTGACCCGACTTCAAATCATGGACGTGGTTGTTTATATTTCACATAGCACTAATAATTTATTTTGTTTTATTTACTTTTTATTTTATTTTATGAATCCTACTCTCCCTACAGCTATGGATAAATAGTAGGACAGACTGGGCTCTTTAACCTTGGTTAGGCAACCGATCTAGGAGAAGGAAAACTTCTGAATTCAACCTGTTAAACTCCGCTTAAGAAATTGACCTTTTGTCACATCCTGCTCGTCCGGAGGGGTTGTAAATATTTATATTATATATATAAATATATTATTATATATATATATGATAAAAAGGGTTGGGGCTTACCATAAGGGGAATAAGGTTGGGACAATCATATAGGTGCTAGGGCTTGACGTGACTAACCGATTGATCGGAGGGAACCTCTCCAACTATCTGTCTAGTTTTTACAAATCTTTTTCGGTATTACATGACCCACCAATGATATGCCATCAATTTTATTTTTATTTTTATATATGTATTTTTTATTTTATTTATTTATTCATTTTTTATTTATTTATTTTATTTTTTATATATATATTTAATCTCTTATTTGTTTTGCTCATGTCAATGTATTTCTAGTGTGTGTGTTAGGCTTTAAAAGGTTAGAATAAAACTAATATCTATCAAGAACTATGATTATAGATTCCACTGATTTGTTTTAGGGGTTAAGGTTAAAGGCGGGTGTGTTCTGTTTGTGTGCGTTCCCTTCTTCATATACGTTACTATGTGTGTATGTGTGTGCTGGATTTAGGAGATTAGAATGAAGTTAATTTTATTAAAATTGTGATTATAGAGCCTGCCAGATTCTACTTTGTTTTTTTTCTTAATATTACATTTATTTTTATTTATTTATTCTTTTTTTTATATAATTTTTTTTATTTGCCTTGATCATGTCAATGTATATCCAGTGCGTGCAGTGCGTGTGTGTTGGATTTTAGAAGGTTACGATGAAAATAACATCTATCAAGACTTAATTATTATTTAATATTGTGAGTTTTTATTTTTTAATTTTTTATAATTATTATTATTATTAATGGAAAAGGTATGAATCCGACAATTTTCCCTACAGCTATGGGTAAAATAGTAAGGCAGACTGGACTCTTTAAAATGATATTGGTCAAATTATGTTTTCTGTTTTTGTTTTTCTCTTCGACATAACAGACATAATTACATCCCGCATTGTGTATTGCGTATTTTCATCGGATATGGACACGGTGTCCCGGGTTCAAATCCTTTTGGTTTTTTATTTTGTTTTTCGTTTTCAATTATTTTTTTTTTTTTTTTGCGTAGGAGTAAAGGAAGCTCTAGAACTCATTTTACAGTCTAAAACAGTTTACAAAAAGTTGCCATTTTTTGCCCACCCACCCCTCGAATTAGAAGAGTTAAAATCGTCGTAACTCAGCCAATTTTTGGAATTGGAAGCTCAAATTTTGGGGATTGTCTTACTGTAACATAGTCCACACCTGGAAAATATTTAAGAGAAATTGAGGGGTGATATGGCCTGCATGATTTGACATGGAATTACAGGGCACAGTGGAAGCGTGCTGGGCCCATAACCTGTTACGATTCTTGTGGCCATTTTAGGCTGCAGCTGAGAGCACTTTACGATGGAGATCCCTTGTGTTTCTTGTGTAAGCAGAATCCTTGGTTGTTCCTCGGTGTTAAGCAGAGTCCTTGGTTGTTGATCCATTCGTCCGTGTAAAATACGAGCAACTGAAAAAAGAATATTTTTTTAATCATTTGGAACGCAGAGACCGTTAAAAATTTGAAAGTTTTGGTGGATGGATACAATTTGTATTGCAAAGAATAAAATGTTATTAATATTCATAAACTTCTTTTTTCGAATATTTTAAAATTCTGTTTTGTCTCCAACGGATTTTGTCTCTACTCAAAAAATAAAAAATTCTCTCTGATGAAGGTCGTAAAAAATTCTCTGTGTACGGAATATTTTTACATTTTTCCAATTATTATTATTATCATCATCATTTCAACTTCATCTGATTATTTAATAATAATAATAATAATAGCGTAATCCGTATACATTTTGATAAACGGACCGAAACTCATGTGTAAGTGATATCGATTAAAAGTGATATCGATTAAATTCATTTTTATCCATCTACATTTCTTTTCTTTACTCATTTTTTCCTCATATATATATATATATATATATATGGGTGGAAAAAGAAAATCTTTCCATCTAATACTTTCTCATCGCCTCGTTTTATTTTGAAAAGATTTCCATCAGTGCTTAGAACACACTTTTTTCATACTAATGTCATAATGTCACACCAAAATCACGGATACCCACGACTCTTCCTTTCACGCATACCAATCGGCTAGTCCTACTAAAGGTTCTCTATACAGCATCCAGTATCCATGCAGAGATGATCGATGTAGATTTTTTGCTGCCGACCCACACAGACCAAAAAACAACAATAACACTAACATACAAACATGAAATAGTAACCTAATATGGTTTAGGCCTCACACCCAACAATAAAATTGTTAAAACAAACGTGGAAAGAATATTTCTCCAATTAATAAAAGAACACTTTGAAAATTTTGCAACACTCAACAAAAAAGAATTTAAACAGGGGTTATTGTTGCATGGACAATATTTCAAAAAAATCATTAGCCAGCTTAACTTCAAAATCTTAAACGAAAAAAAGATATCAACCACAATTCCAGATGCAACTGCAGGAATGATACCCTTTTAAGGGTAATTGCAGTCTTCTACACTAACCGTTCAAAACCGACGGTAAGCCCATCAATTATAAACAATTATCATCATCATCATCATCATGTCGCGCTTTCAGCGCGGATATCCATGATTATGGATATCTATCGGTGGCTGTTGACTCATCAATAGGCGCTAGTCTTAGAGATAAGGAGCAGTAGTTTCCTAACTGAACTGTTTGATCCTGGCCGTTGACCCGTTTAGGGTTCCTCCGCCCAGCATCATATGAGCCCCGCCATTGTCCCAGTATGGGATCATCTGCCGTTTCTCACATCCACCAGGCTGCTACCCATGGCTTCCTTTTTACTGACATTTTGGCTTGTTATTTCATTCTTTTGGCTATCTTTCGGTCTGTATACTCGTCGCCGTAGAAAATAATTGTAATGCTTTGGTCAACAATTTTTAGCAAGAAAATTCTCGTTCGTCGGTCGGTCTAGTTTGAATTATTCAAAATAGATTTCGTTAATTTCGTTGATAGAATATTTTCCTTGTTAAAGTCGCGAAAATCAACGTCTTTACACTTTGATTTGTCCAATTCAAAATAGATTTCGTTAATTTCGTTGATAGAATATTTTCCTTGTTAAAGTCGCGAAAATCAACGTCTTTACACTTTGATTTGTCCAATTCAAAATAGATTTCGTTAATTTCGTTGATAGAATATTTTCCTTGTTAAAGTCGCGAAAATCAACGTCTTTACACTTTGATTTGTCCAATTCAAATAGATTTCGTTAATTTCGTTGATAGAATATTTTTCTTGTTAAAGTCGCGAAAATCAACGTCTTTACACTTTGATTTGTCCAATTCAAAATAGATTTCGTTAATTTCGTTGATAGAATATTTTCCTTGTTAAAGTCGCGAAAATCAACGTCTTTACACTTTGATTTGTCCAATTCAAAATAGATTTCGTTAATTTCGTTGATAGAATATTTTCCTTGTTAAAGTCGCGAAAATCAACGTCTTTACACTTTGATTTGTCCAATTCAAAATAGATTTCGTTAATTTCGTTGATAGAATATTTTTCTTGTTAAAGTCGCGAAAATCAACGTCTTTACACTTTGATTTGTCCAATTCAAAATAGATTTCGTTAATTTCGTTGATAGAATATTTTCCTTGTTAAAGTCGCGAAAATCAACGTCTTTACACTTTGATTTGTCCAATTCAAAATAGATTTCGTTAATTTCGTTGATAGAATATTTTCTTGTTAAAGTCGCGAAAATCAACGTCTTTACACTTTGATTTGTCCAATTCAAAATAGATTTCGTTAATTTCGTTGATAGAATATTTTCCTTGTTAAAGTCGCGAAAATCAACGTCTTTACACTTTGATTTGTCCAATTCAAAATAGATTTCGTTAATGTCGTTGATAGAATATTTTCTTGTTAAAGATTTTTTCTTTTTTTTCTTTTTTTTTTTATAGATTTTTTGAATTCGAAAATCAAAGTGTAAAGACGTTGATTTTCGCGACTTTAACAATAAACAATTATAGATTCAGTTAACTATTCTTAATACCGATGATAGTACAAATGCCGAATAGGGCACAAAAGATAATAAAATTAGAATCGCCTTTTACCTATAAATAGCATTAGATTACGGAAAATCCCGAAGTAGAGGTTGGTAAATATACATTTGATGCCGAAGACAATAACCGCGCCAAATAAATAAGCCAAACCAAAACTAGACTAAACAAGCAATAAAGCTCACTGGCCTTGTGCCAGACTTGACTATGCATGGCGCATACCAAATAAAAAAAAAGGTACCCCGCCCAGTTCGGTGCAGTTTCTACTGTAGGATAAGCTGGCGCATCAGTAAACAACATTTTTTTTGGGGGGGGGTATTTTTTTTTTTTTTTTTTTTTTTTTTTTAGTTTTTTGCGTTATTCCATCAACGTTAAGCTAATAAAGATATCGTCATTTCAAGAAACAGAACTAATTTCACGCTCTGTCTTTCATTGTTCGCCTGTCAGAAATAATTTTCTCATTTTTGTTTTAAAACCCTCGGCTCATCATTACGCGCCAAAATGCACGTCGACAAACCCATCATCAGTCTTGAAGAGTTTAAGAATGCTCATTACAGAAACCCAATAATCATGGGGGAGGGTAAAAATGAAGCTTGAACTAAGATAAATGCACAGAGTAAAAAAAAATTTTAATAAAAAAATAGAATAAGCCGAAGAAAATTTTTCGGTACGAGTACCTTTTCTTCATTAATATATATATATATATATATATATATATATATATACAGAGAGAGAGAGAGAGAAGAGAGAGAGAGAGAGAGAGAGAGAGAGAGAGAGAGAGAGAGAGAGCGTTCTGCCAGGAATCACAAGTTTCCTGGTTCGATACCGGCCCTCGCCAACTCAGCGTATGAGTAGCACAGTGATCTGTGTGGTAAAGTGAGGAGCTGATGGTAGGTGTGGCGCCCCACCTCAGACGCTAAAATAATCTACTTGTTCTAGCGCTAGTAAAAAGGGGATGGACTCCCTCGCCGTCTGGCTGATACCAACATTAAACTGACTCGACGACTTTATCTTATCATATATATGTATGTGTGGGTATATATATATATATATATATATATATATATATATATATATCCCCACTCCCTTACATAATAAACGCACATAGCAACTCAAAATCTTAAAAGAATATTCTCTTGCCTCTTTTATCAATGAAAATCACACACACACACACACACACACACACACACAACCTTGAGGTTTGTTTCAATTCCATTTATCGCAAAAGATTTATACACACACGCGCAACCACACATTCATAAACACATAAAAAATGCACAATGCTTTTTTCGATACAAACACTTACACATTCTAATACTCACACCGCAAAAAGGAATATTTGACGTCATATTTCAAACCGTTCATTTTTTCAACGTTCTTTTTTCTCAGACTTCAAATTTTCAATAGACCGATAAACAAGGACTATTACTCGCCTTTCTCCTTATTCTGAGATAAAAAATTTTTATCACCTTCCACATACCAACAAAAGCCCAGAAGATGATCTAATTAATAGATCGAAACACTGCAGCGTCGGCCAAAAAACTCACCACTTAACTCATTTAAACCTGTGTTTTTTTCAATTTTTTTATTATACTACATACCGTCGGATTCACTTCCTTTTATTCACACACACACACACACACACACACACATATATATATATATATATATATATATATAATATATATATATATATATATAAATATTATATAACTTTCAAAAGAAAGAAAAACTTTACAAACCATCATTAGACTATAATACATTTATTTCGACCAGAAACTCTTCAGATAGATTTGATAAAATACAGAGAAAATCGAATAGAAAAATCATTCAACAGTATTAAACCATGACACTCGCCCACATAATTTGAATGTGTGTGTGTGTGTGTGTGTGTGTGTGTGTGTGTGTGTACACTTTCAGAATGAAGCACTCAATAAACCGTCATTTGGCTATAATAAATTTATTTCGGTTGGTAACTCAATAAATGAACCCAGTTTCGTCAGACAATTATTATATAATAAACAAGAAAATATACTTGAATCTAGAATACATTCTGGTATATCTTATATATATTATTCTAGAATGCATTTGAGAATATTTTCTTGGTTATTATGCAATGGCTGTCTGACGAAACTGGGTTCATTTATTGTTCAATGCATATTCATAGCAAAATCATTGTCCAATGCTTTTCATAGCAAAAATCCAATGCATTTTCATAGTAAAATCATTGTCCATGCATTTTCATAGTAAAAAATCATTGTCCAATGCATTTTCATAGTAAAATCATTGTCAATGTATTTTCATAGCAAAATCATTGCTAATGCATTTTCAATAGTAAAATCATTGTCCAATGCATTTTCATAGTAAAAATCATTGTCCAATGTATTTTCATAGCAAAATCATTGTCTAATGCATTTTCATAGTAAAATCATTGTCCAATGCATTCATAGTAAATCATTGTCCAATGCATTTTCATAGTAAAATCATTGGCATTTTCCCAAATGCATTTTCATAGTAAATCATTGTCCAATGCATTTTCATAGTAAAATTCATTGTCCAATGCATTTTCATAGTAAAAATCATTGTCCAATGCATTTTCATAGTAAAATCATTGTCCAAATGCATTTCATAGCAAAAATCATTGTCCAATGTATTTTTATAGTAAAATCATTGTCCAATACATTTTTATTTTATTTATTTCATTTGTATTATATATAGTCGAGCATTGTCATGCAGAAGGAGGACATTGTCATTTGGCAAGTTGGATCTTACTCGTCGGATTCTTGCTCTGGGCCTCGTTAGGTTCTCAATGTAGGCCTTAGTTTTATAAAAAAAAAAGAAAAACTTCGCATGAAAATAAGAAAACGACATTACTTTTGACTCACACTTGTCCCATCTCTTCTTCTTCTTCTTCTTCTTCTTCTTCTTCTTCTTCTTCTTCTTCTATTCATACTTATCTTGATTTTGAAGGTGGTGGCTGTGGATCCTAGTGTCCTGAGAATGACGTTAAACTGCATCTAGTGGTGATATTCCAATCCTGGATCTCTGGGGAGTGTGGAGTAAGCAATGTTCCATATTCGAACGATAGTATGTATCCGTGCCCCGTAAAATTCTGTTGACTGTTCTTTGAGCCACTTCTTCACTACAGATTTCATTTCCTTGTCACTAGATGAGATAAGAGTCTGAAGGCGCTAAATCTGGTGCGGTAAAATTGTCCACCCGAATGAGACGATTTCCTCCCTTGTCCATATGCTTGTGTGTAGTCGAGCATTGTCATGCAGAAGGATGACATTGTCGATTGGCAAGTTGGATCTTACTCGTCGGATTCTTGCTCTGAGCTTCTTTAGGGTCTCAATGAAGGCCTTAGTTTTATATATATATATAAAAAATCATCAGAAATAAAGAAAATGGCATTACTTTTTAACTCACCCTCGTAATTTTCTCATTTTTGTTTTAAAACCCCGGCTCGACTCACTTGAAGAGTTTAGGAATGCTCATTACAGAAACCCAATAATCATGGGGGAGGGTAAAAATGAAGATTGAAGTGAAATAAATGCACACAGTAAAAAAAAACGAAAAACAAAAAAAACAAGCTGAGGTTAAAAAAACCTAGGAGATACTGAAAATTTTTTTGTACGGCTAACGAGAAAATGCAACTTGCTTCATTATCTCTCTCTCTCTCTCTCTCTCTCTCTCTATATATATATATATATATATATATATATATAGAGAGAGAGAGAGAGAAGGGAGGTAGAAAGAAATATATAGATAGAGAATGTATGTGTGTGTGCGTGTGTGTGTGAGAGAGAGAGGGGGAGGTAGGGAGAAATATATATAGATAGATAGAGAATGAATGTGTGTGTGTGTGTGTGTGTGAGAGAGAGAGAGAGAGAGAGAGAGAGAGAGAGAGAGAGGTGGAGTGAGGGAGTGAGTGAGGGAGGGAGGTTAGAGAAATATATAGACAGATAATGTATGTGTGTGTGTGTGTGAGAGAGAGAGAGAGGGAGAGGGAGAGAGAGAGAGAGTAGTCAGAACACCTTGATGATGACGGTAGAAGATGTAAAAACAGAATTCATCCAAACCGTAGCCGTGTCAGTACTACTGTAAGCAAAGAATGTCATCGGGGTGGCCTAAAGTCAGTATCAGCCAATCAGCGAGGGAGTCTATCCCTTTTTGCACTAGCGCTAGACTAGGAGGATTGTTTTGGCGTCTGAGATCGAGCGCCACACCTACCATCGGCTCCTCACTTTACCGCACAGATCCCTGTGCTACTCATACGCCGAGTTGGCCAGGGACGGTATCGAACCCGGAACCTTGTGCTTCCTAGACCGACTGAACTATTTTCCACGTGAGCGACCGATGTGAAACGCGTGCTCAGACGCCGCTTCGTGCACTGACTGCAACATGTGTACGTCTTGTTCGTTGACGAATCATTCCGAATCTGTTTCTCGCTTGCCGAGGTCAATTTAATGTTAGACAAAGATTTGTATCAACGAATGCGTCTCTCGGCAGACAATAAGAAAAAAAAAAAAACAAAAAAAAAAAACAAAAAACAAAAAAAAAAACGCTGGCCTCCCGTCGAGAGTGGAAGATGCCAGTGCGGGTGCAGTCGCCTTTGAAGATGAAGATGGTGCTGGTAAAATGAACTTTAGAAGAGCCAGTGGCGCAGTTTCAGTAGCAAGACTGACAAAAAGCGACAGTTCTCCTGCATTTGCTATTATCTAGTTGCGTCTTTTTATTTATTCATTTGTTTACTAGAAGCGTCTACCCGGCGTCGCCTGGAGGGAGTGGGGATTCTTTTAAAGTTCATCTCGCAGATCCATTATTACTGAATCCCTACGTAAAACAAAAAAGACTTTGCGTTGATCCAGCCACTCTGAAAAAGAAAAATGAATCTCCACTATTTACAATATTAAATGCGAAAAACATCCATGCTGTTACTATTTAAATTTCATTATTTAATTATTGTTATAGGTGATATAACATATCAATATAATGGAATGATCCTACGATTACTATAAGTAGTGTAAGGATTAATGTTCCAAAGGCAAAACAAAGCCTTCACCAAACGTTTTCATCACGTCGGGGTCACCAGTTGTAAGATTCAAAGTGATAATACTTGAAGATAAAACTCCGACAAAACATTTTATATACAGCACAGAATAAACAGGGTACATAATACACAGAGGTGTACATAAACATACATACAAAAGTAGAGATAATGACACATTCATGAATGGTAAAATACAAGATATTTAGGTATCAAAAAGATACCTAAATGTACATAAAAACATAGTTACGGATACATGACTAAAGGATAGTCATATATCGTATAATAGACTTACTAGCTGTGAGTGGCCAGTGTTAAGGGCCGAAGCCCCAACGAGAAGAGGGTGGTCATAAGACTACCTCATTGTGTCTCGTAGGTCGAGCAGCAGGGAAAGAGAGAGAGAGAGAGAGAGAGAGAGAGAGAGAGAGAGACGTTCAAATCAGCCGCTTAAATAACAAGGGCCCCTAGCGGGAACCAGCGAAACTAAACGGGCAGACAACTCCCCAGGCAAATCCGAAAATAACGCCTACAGTAGCAAAGACAATTGTAGCTTGGGGGTAAGCGACGCGATTCAATTCTAGACTGTATTGTCGGACGTAACTTCACCTTCCTTCTGTAAATTCTACTTTCTCTGTTCAATAAACTTGTGTCAAATTTCACCAGTTTTTATCTTTATTTGTGACCCATAACAACCCCACAACAATTATCTTCACGAATACAAATCAAATCTTCATTATTTTTGCACAAAAAGCAAGAACCGGTGATATTTATTGTGTATATATATATACTTTGCCGTTAATTGTTTTCTTTTCGTATTTCCTTCCACATATCCGTTGGTGGGGCATTAGAATGCACCGACCCATCACATGATCACACCAGAATAGGCCGTCCAGCAAAGACGTACATAGACCAACTATGCGCGGATACTGGATGCTGCACAGGGCACTAGTCAGGGGGGAATAAATGATAGGGATGGTTGGCAAGACATTGTCATGGGTATCCGTGTTACAAGCGTGATATGATGTTAATTATAAAAACTCATAACAACATCATATTTAGCTCAGTCGGTAGAGAGTCCGCCTAGGAACCACAAGGATCCAGGTTTGATACCGGCCCTCGCCAACTCAGCGCATGAGTAGCACAAGGATATGCGCGGTAAAGTGAAAAGCTGATGGTAGGTGTGACGCTCCACATCAGACGCAAAAACAATCTCCCAGGTCTAGCGCTATTGAAAAGGGGATAGACACCTTCGCTGTTTGGCTGATATTGACATTAGGCCACCCCCGATGACCTACTTAGTTTTTATAATTAACATCATATCACGCCGAGTAGTGCCCTGTGCAGCATCCAGTATCCACGCATAGTTGGTCTATGTACGTCTTTGCTGGACGGCCTACTCTGGTGTGATCATGTGATGGGTTCCACAGAAGAACGTCACTCATGATTTCGTCCTTACTTCTCCATCAGTGTCCAGCGTATCTTATTCTCCACACACGGATGGTTTTTGTGATAAGTGCAGGTGGTTCTACAGTTGTTTTCTCGTGGGGTGTTGTTTCCACGTCTTGTTTAAGATTGCACGCAGCATTCTTGTGCAGCTCCCAGCTAGCTTATTCTCCAGGCACTTCGTTAGGGTTGTAAGATTCAAAGTTAATTAATGAACATACAATTCCAACACTTTGTGAGACAAAACATTTAATATATATAACGGCACATGGAAACGATAAGATACATAATGTACAGGAGAATAGAACATGTAAATACATATACAATATTTAGGTATAAACAAGATACCCAAATGTACGTAAGATATAAATGTTACAGACATGGAACTAAAAGATAGTCCATGCTGTACAAAGGACTTACAGTAATGTAAGGGGGCAAAAGCCCCACCGCGGAGGTAGATATACTCTAGCCCATATCTGTTCGTTGAGAAGATCCAGTTAAAAGAGGAAGAGAAGTTCAAATAAGGCGCTTAAATACCAGAGGTCCCCTAGTGGGAACAAACAGCAACGCAGCGAGAAGATAACTCTTCTAGGCAAAAGGAAGATAATCCCCTATAGCGTCCATGTAGTGCAGCCGTACAACAGCACTGATAAAACTACGGCTTAGAAGAACTTTCGCTTTAATTTGTCAGTGAGATCGGATTTCCATATCGCTGACAATTTGTTTAAAGCAGCCCATGCCTTTCCTATGCGTGGATTAACGTCGCTTTTTGTTGTTGAGATATTACTACCTAGGTACGTGAATTGTTTCACCGAGATTACCATCGAGTGTGTACATATATCCTTCATTTCTAAAAGAAACGAAATACACATTCAAAGAAAATAATAATTAAATAGAAAGACCTGCAAATAGAAATTGATAAAAAATGTGGGCTAAACTTGCAAATCGGTCGGAAAATTAGGGTGACCCAGAAAAACAGAACCCACAAACTTTGTAATAAAACTGTTATTTTTAACTAGAGGGTTTTACGGTTATGGTTTAGGGTTAGGGTTGGGGTTTAGGGTTAGTTTAATGGGAAAATAAATAAATAATTTGGTCTCTGTTTTTTCAGGGTCACTATGTATACAGATTTTGTAATAAAACTGTTAATTTTAACTAGGGGTGTTTAGGGTTAGGGTTTAGGGTTAGGGTTTAGGGTTAGGGTTAGGGTTGTGGTTGGGATTGGGGTTTAGGGTTAGTTTAATGGGAAAATAAATTAATAATTTGGGTTCTGTTTTTTCTGGGTCACCCTGTAATATGTTTTAATTTTCCGACCGATTTGCAAGTTCAGCCAAAATGTGACACATTAAATCTACCACTGTGCCAGTAATTTAAGAATGTCGGCTTTGACGCAACTATTCCCATTAAACGTAATATCACAGAACACATTACACTATATACATAAGAAAAGATAATACGAGCGTTATTCAAAAAGTAATGCCATTTTTATTCATTTCGCTGTTTTTTAATTTCTTTTTTACTAAACTAAGGCCTACATGAAGACCCTAACGAAGCTCAGAGCAATACTCCGACGAGTAAGACCCAACTTGCCAATCGACAATGTCCTCCTTCTGCATGACAATACTTGACCACACACAAGCATATGGACAACGGAAAACATTCGGGTGGAGAACTTTACCGCATCTTCCATACTCACCAGATTTAGCGCCATCAGACTATCATCGCTTCTACCGCATGAAAGAGTGTTTGAGAGGCAAACATTATTCCAGTGACGAGAAAGTGAAATCTGTAGAGAAGATGTGGCTCAAAGAACAGTCAACAGAATTTTACGGGGCAGAGTTACATGCTCTTATTCGAAGGTGTAACATTACTATTGAGAGAAACGGTGACGAAGTAGGGATGTGATCAACAGAGGACCAGCTTCATTTTGATGTATGATACATGTTTCCTGTGTTGATAATTATAACTGTTCTAAACAAAATGGCATGACTTTTTGACTCACTTATGTGGAGAAGTACGGATTTTATCCACAGAGGACCAGCTTCATTTTTATGTATGATAACATGTTCCAGTTGTGGTAATTATACTTGTCCTAAACAAAATGTCACTACTTTTTTGACTACCCTATTTGGAGAAGTAGGGATGTGATCCAGGCAGAGGACCAGCTTATTTTGATGTATGATACATGTCCTGTGTTGGTAATTATACCTGTCCTAAAGCAAAATGACACTACTTTTTGACTACCCTATGTGGAGAAGTAGGGATGTGATCCACAGAGGACCAGCTTCATTTTTATGTATATACATGTTCTTGTGTTGGTAATTATACCTGTCTGAAAACAAAATGGCCACTACTTTTTTATTTTACTCACCATCGTATAAGTCTTATTTTTAAATCTGACAACGAAATTTCATTTTAATATGTTTAAATTTTAACTAAGAATTTCAAATTTTATGTTTAAATCTGACTACGAATTTCAAATTTTATGTTTTAAATCTGACTACGATTTCAATTTTATTAAATCTGACTACGAATTTCAAATTTTATGTTTAATTTTACTACGAATTTCAAATTTTATGTTTAAATCTGACTACGAATTTCAAATTTTATGTTTAAATTTGACTACGAATTTCAAATTTCATGTTTAAATCTGACTACGAATTTAAACATAGATGTCAGAGTTGCACATGTTGTTGCACTGGCCAAAGGATGCAGCAACGGTACTAGCATAACCCTCACCCGTGAAATCTCATTCCCAGAGTAAAGCACACGCTGGCCTCCCCGTCGAGAGTAAAAGTTGCCTATGCGGGTGCAGTCGCCTTTGAAGATGGTGCTGGTAAAATGAACTTTAGCAGAGCCGGTGGCGCGGCTTCAGTAGCAAGACTGACAAAAAAGCGACGGTTCTCCTGCATTTGCTATTATTTACTTACGTCTTTTTTCTTTATTTGCTTATTTATTTACAAACACGGCGTCTTGTTGCATAAAAGAAAGAAAGAAAAGAGGCCAAAAAACAAAGAAATAAAAGCAAACCAACAAACAAGAACAACAACTACAACAACAAAAAAAGAAGCCTTTCTTTGTATTGGCGAAAACAGTTGGGGGTAAAGTACGGAAATCTCTTCAACAGCAAAAAAGCAATTTACGAATTTGGATACGTCGTTAATTTGTCGACAAGATTCGATGAACATCTTTCAGCAAGACAGTTTTCAGAAAGAAACAGTTTTTGTCGCATGCCACCATCCCATCGCCGCAGCCGCCGCCGCCGCCGCCGATAGATGAATCGGTGACCTAATTGTTGTACAGACCCGATCAAAATTATTGGCACCCTTTCTTTTTTCTTTTTTAATACATATGCAGAATAGCTCGCAAGACATAATAACAATAGGGTCGCATTTTAACGTATTAATATAATTAGATTACGGAACCGCCCTGTCGGCTGGGGCGTTAGAATGCCCCGACTGCACCTCTGCAGAGGGGTAAGACTCCCCCAATGGGGGCCACCTGTTGGTCGTGGGTGGCGACCCGTGATGCTTAATGATAGAGCCCAGGTGGATGAGCAGTTCATGACATGCAATACTTTCCACTTTGGCCTATCTTGGCTAGACGGGCGGTCGAGAGGCCCCCTCCGATCAATCGCTGGGTCACGTCAAGCCCTAAGCACCTAATATGATTTTCCCCAACCCAACCCTATTGCCCTTATAGCAAGCCCCAACCCCTTTTTATCATATGGGGCTAGAAGGCGTGGCTGCGGGTCTACATGTCCTGGGAATGACGTTAAACTCTATCTGATGGTGAGGTTCCAGTTTTTGGAGGTTTGGGAATGTGGAGCACCCTTCACCACCATTTGCTCCCTGGTCTCACTCTGACCCCGGAGTGTAGTACCTGTTAGTGGTCCAACTATGGTTAAATAGAAAATGTATTTATAAACAATTGTATTATCCATTAAGAATTGATTTATTTCAAACCTTATCGGCTTAAATGACCCACTTAGGTGATATCCGTAAAACAAAAAACAAAAACAAAAAGAAAAAAAAAGATTACGGAAACTCCTGAAGTAGCCTAACCCTAACCCTAATCCTAAACCTAACACAAACACTAACCCTAACACTAACCCTAACACTAGACCTAACCCTAACCTTTATGCTAACGCTAACCCTTACCCTAACGTCTCAAAGGTTTCGGTAAAAAAAAGTAAAGTCGTCGGGGCAGCCTAATGTCGGTATCAGCCAATCAGCGAGAGAGTCTATCCCCTTTGCACTAGCGCTAGACCAAGGAGATTTTTTTAGCGTCTGGGGTGGAGCGCCACGCCTACCATTAGCTCCTTACTTTACTGCACAGATCCCTGTGCTACTCATACGCTGAGTTGGCGAGGGCCGGTATCGAACTAGGAACCTTCCGGTTTCTAGCCGAACGCTTTACCGACTGAGCTAAGCCGGCCCTTATTTATACGTAATATAATGATATTACTTCTTGCGCGCTATTCTGCATTAGTACCTTTTATTGTTGCTGCTTTGCCAAACTGCATTGGTCTCTTACCATTCCTTTGGACAACATAGTTTAAAAAAAAAGATTTGGACACTACTCCATCGTCTCCAACAACAAATATCTTTTGAAAGCATCCCTGGTGCAGTGGCTATCATCGTAAAAAAATAGAGACGGCATGACGAGTTCAAATCCTGCATGCAAACTCTGGCTGCATTTCGCGTTGCGCTGGTATCCTAGTGAATTTTAAACATTCACTTATTTTCCCTCCAGCTGTAGTTTGCTTTGGTTTGTTGGATTTTACGGCATTTCAACCCTCGTTGGGTTATTTTATGCCGAAGACGATTTGTTCCATTCATGATTGATGAGTATTCAAACATTGTTTAAACTCAATTTTTTAAACACATATTTTAAATTCAGGTTTTCCTATTAAACCTATAGATAGGACCCTAAAAATTACTCCACACTCCCCAGAGCTCCAAAATTGGAACGTCACCATTAGATGCAGTTTAACGTCACACCCAGGACACTAAGACTGTCTGCCACCGTTTGGGTATTTGTCGTAAGAGCAATAGGGTTGGGGTAGGGGCTGGGTTAGCTCAGTCGGTAGAGCGTTCGGCTAGAAACCACAAGGTTCCTAGTTCGATACCGGTCCCCGCCAACTCAGCGTATGAGTAGCACAGGGATCTGTGCGGTAAAGTAAGGAGCTGATGGAAGGTGTGGTGCTCCACCTCAGATGCTAAAAACAATCTCATTGGTCTAGCGCTATTGAAAAGAGGATAGACTCCCTCGCTGACTGGCTGATACCGACTTTAGGCCGCCCCGACGACTTTACTTACTTTACTTATTTCTATAAGGTGCTAGGGTCTGACGTAATTAGCCGATTCGTCATAAATTAACTCAACAAGGTTGAAAAATCGTAAATCGTAAAATCCAACCAACCAACCATTCCAAACTGTGCTACTCATGCGCCCCGTTGACTGGGACCGGTGTGGAACACGGAACCTTGCGATTATTAGACTGGTGCTATAACGCCTGAGACAAACTTCGGGGAGGGGGGGGCAGTAGACTATTGAAATGAAGTTGACTGTCTGGATGTTTATGTAGTCGAAAAGGAATGCAAGTTCTTTAGATATTAGGGGGGGGGGGCTTGGAAGAGGAGGCGCCCCTGTGGGTTCCATCGAGGGCTCTGACCTCTGGAGGTGTGTCACTTAGTTAGGGAGAGATCATATCGCAATCATTCCTGATCTCAAATAGCTGGCGGGTAAACATACTGAGTGTCCCCCCGCACACATATACACGCAGACACAGACACATACCACTAATAAACACATTCACACACACAAATACAAGCACATATACACGCATAGGAAGTGCGTGGTGCAGTGGTTAAAGTCATGGAAAATGGATTCGTCGCCCCGAGTTCAAATCCTGGACGTGGTAATTGCATTTCACTTAGCGCTAATATCCTTGGGAAAGGTATGAATACTACTCTCCCTCCAGCTACGGGTAAATAGTAGGGAAGACTGGGCTCTTTAACCTTGTTTAGTCAACTGGTCTAGGAGAAGGAAAACTCTGAATTCAAACCTGTTAAACTCCGCTTAAGAAATTGACCTTGTGTCGCATCCTGCTGGTGCGAAGGGTTGATATATATAATATATATATATATATATATATATATATATATATATATATACAAACAACATTATACACAAACACGCAACTAAATACACACATCTACATGCAAAAAATATATAAAAACATATATAAGTTTATACACACACACACACACACACACACATATATATATATATATATATAATATATATATGTGTGTGTGTGTGTGTATATATACATATATATATATATATATATATATATATATATAATCACTCAGTGAACACTTCTGTCGTCTTTCGTTTTGTCTGTGAATCAAAGTTAAGCAGCAATGGGCATATTCACTACTTAGATGGGTGACCATTTAAGTAACAGCAGGTACTGTAAGATACCGAATTTCAAAATGACTTGATTTGGCATTAAATGACCCGAAACAGGTTAATATGCCGTAAAACAAAACAACAAGCCAACAGTCACCACAGCTTCCCGCTAGATCACCAAAGGTAAGCAGTGACGTGCCAGTTCACTACTTAGATGAGTGACTATTCAAGCAACAGCAGGTACTGCAAAGAAACCAAATATCAAAATGACTTCATTTAGCATGAAAGGACCCGAAAAGTGTTGATATGCCGTTAAACAAAGCTACCAAACTACAGTCACCGTAGCTGCAGTTTCATGCATATTCTGTAATCTTCAGGCATTGAAAAATATAAAAATATTAAAATGGTGGCTTGTTCAGCGTTTATATAACGTGAAGCATGCTCACGCAATGGAATGTTATAACGTATGACTTATACAAGGTCAGACAAAATGACCTGACACATTTGTAGGTTAAATAAAATGCAAATGAAGTAAAGAAACAAAAAAGTGTATTTATTTTTGAAAAGTACATATAATGCCATTTTTTTTTCATATAATGCCATTTGTTTTGTTTCTTTATAATGCCATTGTTTTTCGTTTCTTTTTCAGTTGCTGCCATGAATTGGACTGGTGAGCATCACGCTTTTATTGTGAAAACGTTTTGATGTATGATACATGTCCTAAACAAAATGGCATTAGTATTTGACTTACCCTCGTATTTTCTGTGGTGCCAATAGTAGCTTTTTATCTTTCTTGTAATAAAACTGCTGACAGGTTTGAAATTCTATTTTAGGGAAGTGTTTATCGGGTCCGCCGTTGGGTTTTTAGCATAAAACGATTTCTAGTCTATTAGCGAAATAATTGTGCCCACTCATCGCATTTCACGTCCAGTGATGCACTCGATGGTTTCAGTCATAAAATTGTTTCTCCTGGGGATTTGAAAAACACAGCATCAGTTCACTTGATGTCATTCTGTCCCCCAACGCTCGAAACTCTATAGGGTTTTTCTCAGCTTCCTTCGTGGACGCCCCTTTCTCTTTCTCGCCGCCTCCCCCCCTCTCTCTCTCTTTGTCTCTTTCTCTCTATGTGTATGTATGTCTGTCTCCCTCGTGTGTCGGTCTCTCTTCTCTCCTCCTTCTTTTCTTCTTTCTTTCTTTCTTTCTCTCTCTTGCTCTCTCTCTCTCTCTCTCTCTCTCTCTCTCTTTGTCTGTATGTCTGTCTCTCTCGGTATATTTGTCTCTCTTCTTTCCTCTTTCTTTCTATCTTTCTTTCTTTTTTTTTTCTCTCTTTATCTCTTTCTCTCTCTGTGTCTATATGTTTGTCGCCCTCTCGGTATGTCTGTCTTTCCTCCTCCTTTCTTTCTTTCTTTCTTTCTTCTTTCTTTTCTCTCTCTTTCTAGCTCTGTATGCATCTCTCTTTTCTCTCCTTTTCTTTCTTTCTTTCTTTCTTCTTTCTTTCTTTCTTCTCTCTTTCTCTCTTGCTCTGTATGTATGTCTCTCTTTTTCTCTCATTTTCTTTCTTTCTTTTTCTTTCTCCCTCTCTCTTTCTCTCTCGCTCTGTATGCCTGTCTCTCTTTCCCTCTCCTTTTTCTTTCTTCTTTCTTCTCTCTTCCCCTCTCTTTGTGTCTTCTTTCTCTCTTATCCCTTTCATCTTTCGTTTCTCTCTCTCTCTCTCTCTCTCACTCTCTCTCTCTCTGTCTTTCTGTCTTCTTTCTCTCCTTCTTTTTTCTTTCCATGTCTTTCTCTCTATCATTCTCCCCCCCTCTCTCTCTCTGTATATCTGCCTCTTTTTTCTCTCCTTTTTTTCTTTCTCGTTCTTTTCTTGCTCTCGCTCTGTGTGTATGTCTCTCTTTTCTCCCCTTCTTTCTTTCTTTCTTTCTTTCTCTTTCTAGTGTTTTTATCGGCTTCCTTCATGGACGGCCCTTTTTCTCTCTCACCATACTCTCCCCTCTCTATGTGTCTCTCTCTCTCTCTCTCTCTCTCTCTCTCTCTCTGTGTGTCTCCCACCTCTCTCTTTATGTGTGTCCTCTTTTTCTCCACTCTTTCATTTTTTTCTTTTCACTCTGTCCTCTGTCTCTC
>CM042164.1:9481701-9493693 GCA_023376005.1 Doryteuthis pealeii | reverse complement strand
AAAGAGAGAGATAGAAATACGACAGCTTTTTGAAACAGGAAATAAAAAAAAAGAATTATAGATCTATAGATAGGAATGTACTAAGATAGATGGATAGAAAGATTTATGGAGAGAACAGATATATATATATATACTAGCAAATATATGCACCCTCCGGGTGCAAGTATTTAAGTTTTAATGTAATGAAATATCGCATTAAATTAGAAAGGCTAACGAAACTAAATAAGTATGCAGATAAAAAGATTTGAAACAGAAGGGGGTATAATCGAAAAATAGAACAACTGAAAGTTACTCTTCTATCACTCTCGTCTTTCATTGTTATTTTTTCTGATTTAACTATTTAGTTAAAAGAGGAAGTAAAGAATAAAATTACAGTTATCTTTTCTTGTTAATGGATTTCATTTAAGATTTATTGAAGAGATTTTTGCTTATATTCATTAAAATAAAACCAAACAATTCGAAACCAATAATACTAAGCATATATTTATTAAAATTACATTTTTAATATCAATATGCAAATTAGCCTTCCCGTTCACACTGTAAACCGCTATTTTGTTGTATATATAAATACAATTGCATGTTATTAGTATGTAGATATGGTTAACAGTATAAATAATGAAATACAATTTTATTAATAATTGAGGTTAAAATAAGGATAAATTCATGGTGAATGTGGCGTCAACTACTAAGGGAATTGTGACTTGAGTAGTGATTTAGTTTCGGTTACAGTCAGAAAAACACACAATCTCCATTATAATAAGATATATATATATTATTTATATTTTTGCTTGAAGGCAATTACAATGCGTATATAGTATAAAATTCGATAATTATAGAAAATAACCATGACTAGTGAATTGTGCAAACGATTATGCGATGCTAGAACATCGTACAGTCTGTTTCAACATTATTAAGTCTCATCAGCGATGTATACTAACGATTTCCCTCCGACAGAAATCGAAACCGGTGTTCCGTCTGTGACTTTACCGCTCGGCCAACGGTCCGCATCGTACAATCCCTGCGAAATTAACCTGTCAATGATAATAGCACGCCTCTACCATATGAGGTACGCGGACGTTGAGTGAATAACAACAAACTAGACCCATGCCCCGATGGAGGAATTAAGATTTTTGGATGTTTGTTTTTTTAGAAGCATTGTTGGGAAAGTATATATTATTATTTATATTTTTTCCTTGAAGGCAATTACAATGCGTATATCGTATAAAATTCGATAATTATAGAAAATAACCATGACAAGTGAAAAGTAGGGCAGCCAAGGCAGCAGTTGGAGGTGCGTGTTCTAATGGTTACATTAATGGTTATTAGCGCTAATACCCTTGGGAAAGGTATGAATCTAGCTACTCTCCTTCAAGCTATATAGACAAATAGTAGGACAGACTGGGCTCTTTAACCTTGGTTATGCAATCAGTCTAGGAGAAGGAAAATCTGAATTCAATACTGTTAAACACCGCTTGGGTTGGTCATTACTAGAATAGGCTCAGTCCTAATTAGTGATCTATTTCATATATATATATATATATATATATATATATAAAGTAAGTAAGTAAAGTCGTTGGGGCTTCCTAAGTCGGTATCAGCCAATCAGCGAGGGAGTCTATCCCCTTTTCACTAGCGCTAGACCCAGGAGATTGTTTTTGCGTCTGTGGTGGAGCGCCACACCTATCACCAGCTCCTTACTTTTATCGCACAGATACCTGTGCTACTTATACGCTGAGTTGGCAAGGGCCGTATCGAACTAGGAACCTTGTGGTTTCTAGCCGATATATATATATAATGAAAAGAGAGAGAGGAGAGAGAGAGAGAGAGAGAGAGAGAGAGAGAGGAGAGAGAGAGAGAGGGGGGGAGAAAGAAATTAAGAGTTAGAGATGGGATGAGGGACTTTTACTTGTTACAAACGCCATATTCTTCAGGGCTTACTTCTCGGGCTGATCCTGTGGGTTGCTTCTTGTTGGTTTCTTCGGACTGGTCATTTCTTGTTTTGAATACTTAAAAAAAGAATTGTTGTTTTTCTTAAGTTTTTATTTAAACAACCCAGCCCAACTTCAACCGCGCGGTTGAGTAACGACTCTCAGAGCGAGCAGACCTATGCTTCCGGCCACTCTCAATTTCTCGTCGCATCTAATCTAAAACTTAAAACTAATATCTCACGCCTCTAATGGTGCGTTTTTCAACGGGTCAGTAACCGTCGAGGTAACATTCCACTGTACCCCCGTTATTTTGAATCTAACGAAATCCGATTCAAAATATCTGACTACAATACGTACATAATTCATGAGCTATCTATGAATTATGTAACAAGTATACAAGTATTTAGATGTATAGATTTGTAAATGTATGAACGTGTGTACTTATAAATATAAAACCATTCTCACAAGCGATCACGTATAATTATATACACATATGTAAATAATTTTAAATTGTTTGGCTTATCTTTCTACATAAATACACATACGCATACTCACAAACACACATTTATATATATATATATGTATGTGTGTGTGCGTGTATGAACACACACATGCCTGTATGAATATATATATATGTACATAGACATATACCTGTAAGTATGTAAGAATATATATATATATATATATATATTTATTTAAGAAATGGATATAAAGTAACCTACTCGATTTTCATCATCTGAATCGTCAGGGTTACATCCGCTGAATTAATCGAGTTTTCGATTAATATCAGTTGATACCACGTATGTCTGTTGAAACGGGTCTTATCTGACCATTCAGATGAAGAAATTCGAGTAGGTTACTTTATATCCATTTCTTAAATAAATTTTGATATACATTGTATTGAGCACTTTGTATTTGTTTTTTTTTTTCAAACGTCTTAACCCCCTGGATTCTGTGCGCTTCCAACGATCGTACCCGTACCCACGGTAAGCCACTACTCATACATATATATATATATATATATATATATTATATATATATATATATACGAATGGTTTTTGGTACATGGAGAATTATATATACACTAAAAGTGGAGGAATCATATGTAATTTAGGGAGATAATATTCTATTATGGAATAAAATACAAAATAAAGGGGGATACGAAGGCCTTTTCGACCGGTACTTTTCAAAGTATATACACCGGCGACGTAAAAGTCA
Organism: Doryteuthis pealeii; assembly: GCA_023376005.1. Lineage (NCBI taxonomy): Eukaryota > Metazoa > Mollusca > Cephalopoda > Myopsida > Loliginidae > Doryteuthis > Doryteuthis pealeii. The sequence goes on along the minus strand of CM042164.1, from coordinate 9,490,547 downwards.
GATTGTATAAGAAATTCATAAGAACGAATGGGGGTGAGCCAGAGGGGGACAAATAAAAAAAAAGAGGGGAAAGAAGAGGGGGTATGTATGAACCCTAGGTTGAAACAGGGTTAGAAGTGTCTCCCACTAATATATATATATATATATATATATATATTACACACACACACACACACACACACAACACATAATATATATATAAATACGTTATATATATATATATATATATATATAATATATATATATATATATATTATTAGGAGTGTCAACGTGAAAACTTTTATAATATTTAACAATGATTGCCAAAACATTAAAAAATTTTTTTTTTAAATTTGAACTTGAAAAGATATTAGAACTTAAAAACTCTTTTCTAAAAATAATCGCATTATACACAAAACAACACACATATCTATATGTATGAGTATACAATGCATTTTAATGTTTCATGTATCAACTAAAAATACAATCTGAATACATAATATATATATATTATATATATATATATATATATATATATATATATATTATATATATATTAAACCAAACTTGTTGGTAATCCACGCGGTGAGAAAAAAACAGCAAAATAGTTTTGATTGTAAAAATATATACCTAACATCAACCGGGAAGAAAAATTTTTTTGGAAAAAAGAAAAGACCAAGATAATGTATCAACAAAAGATAATCTATTAGTACAATATTTTGGCCAAAGAAAAAAAACAATTTATATGCAATATAAATATATATATATATATATATATAGTATATAATATATATATAATATATTATAATATATATATATATATATATATATATATATATATATATATAGTTATAAAAATATATACATACAAACCCGCCAGGAGACTAAAGCTAATGAAGTAAAAAGTTCTCAATACCTAAGTAGAGCAAATAATAAAATAATAATAAAAGGCAGATCTTAGCCCTGAAAGAACTTTAAGCGAAACCTCTAGTGGTTCGTCTAACTCATTAGATTTATCTTTATATATATATATTATATATATATATATATATATATATATCTGAGTATTGTGTGTGTGTGTGTGTGTGTGTGTTGTAATGTCGACTATGAATTTTAAAGTTTCATGTATGAATTAAGATACAATACAAATTTTAAAATATATTCATATTTCGTTGTAATATAATATATATATGTATATATATATATATATATATATATATATATATATTATATATATATATGTAGATATATATATATATATGTTGAAATTAATACAAATAATGTAATGTGAGGATTATGACAAGGGGGATTTAACACTCGACTGTTAAATTGGTGTGGCCCATTAAAATACTTTTGTGGTTCCACAACATCCTATTTACTTGATACGGCCTCCCATCAGAAAGAAATGACATGGTACCCAGGGGTTCATGTGGTTCCTGTTGAAAAATCAATGAGCTGATCCAGTTACCTACATTGCAGCTGACGTACAGCAGGGTTTCACACCGGTTCAATGAGATCGGTGTTCTAGCGATCTAGTCCAAGAACCAGTATTTCGTAAGCTGATTTTCAAAGTACGCACACTACATATGTTAAAAGCGGTGGCGCGTGGCGTAGCGGTTATTATCGTAGGAAATGGAGTTGGCGAGACGATTTCAAATCCTGGACGAAGTTTCATTTCCCATCGCGGTAATTTATGAGGAAGTGCGTCCCGGTCTCCTGCCTCAGAAATTGCTACCCGGTGACTATTTAAAATAACGTCCCCAGCTATGTCGTCTCGCGGTGTTACTTGAAAGAAAACAACCAACTTAAGGCGTTAAATGTATTTTAGAGGTGGCGGGTTTCATTTCCCATCGCGGTAATTTATGAGGAAGTGCGTCCCGGTCTCCTGCCTCAGAAATTGCTACCCGGTGACTATTAAAAATAACGTCCCAGCTATGTCGTCTCAGTGGTGTTACTTGAAAGAAAACAACAACTTAAGGCGTTAAATGTATTTTAGAGGTGGCGGGTTTCATTTCCATCGCGGTAATTTATGAGGAAGTGCGTCCCGGTCTCCTGCCTCAGAAATGCTACCCGGTGACTAATTAAAAATAACGTCCCCAGCTATGTCGTCTCGGCGGTGTTACTTGAAAGAAAACAACCAACTTAAGGCGTTAAATGTATTTTAGAGGGGGGGGGCTTCTCTTTTTTTATATGAACAAATGGAGATGGGTGGATAGATATATTTAAACAAAGTAAAAAAATGAACAAATTGAGGTAGATAGATAGATAGATAGATAGATATACATCTTCATATCTAAACAAGAATTACGACAAATTTCTATAAATAAACAAGAATTACGACAATTTTCTATGAATAAATTTCTAAACAAATTACGATAAATAGATAAGAATTATAACAAAAAAGAGAAGCCCCCCCCTCTAAAATACATTTAACGTCCTAAAGTGACTGTTATCTCTACGCTGCAGGTTCAATCCTGGTCAAGTTCGACAGTAACATAGAATAATAATTAACACAGCTTAACTCCTGTACCCCAGCTATGGCTAGCTGAATGAAAACAGGATACCACGATTACGACAAGGTTCCCGAGTTCGAGAAGGCTTCCGAGTCCGACAAGAAATACGTGAAGAAAGCCGGAGGGCACATCGGCCGAAACGTTGTACAGATAACAATGAAGATGAGAACAATAGTCCGACTAATCCAAATAATACTAATCTAAATGTGTTTATTTTGCAGTGTCAAAAGTACGAGAGGAACCGTGGGATCGGAGCAACGGTTCGCGTGCTCGCTCGAACGAGCGGCGGTGCCAAGCTGCCTCCGCGCGATAACGGCTGAAAGCCTCTAAGCTGGAACCGCGACCGGTGTCGCCACGGTATTACGAAAGGCGTCTCTTTTCGTTCCGCTGGAGCCTACCATAGCGGTCGTCTGTCGCTAGTAGCGGCGGCTGTTGCGTTCGGCGGGGCGGTTCGTCGTCTCCGTCGGGCGTGGCTTGTCGTCGTTGCATACGCGGCGGCGTGCGCGAACGGGCCAACCGACTTGACATCCGTCATACTTTTGACGCAAAAGATTTTTTCCTTTTGTAGTTGAACGTTCTGGCCGAGAGGACCAGCTTCATTTTGATGTATGATACATGTTCCTGTTTTGCTAATCATACCTGTCTTAAACAAAATGGCATTACTTTTAAACTAACCTATGTGGAGAAGTAGGGATGTGATCTACAGAGGACCAGCTTGATTTTGATGTATGATACATGTTCCTGTGTTGGTAATTATACCTGTCCTAAACAAAATGGCATTACTTTTTAACTCACTTATGTGGAGAAGTGGGGATGTGATCTACAGAGGACCAGCTTGATTTTGATGTATGATACATGTTCCTGTGTTGGTAATTATACCTGTCCTAAACAAAAGGGCATTACTTTTTAACTCACTTATGTGGAGAAGTAGGGATGTGATCTACAGAGGACCAGCTTGATTTTGATGTATGATACATGTTCCTGTGTTGGTAATTATACCTGTCCTAAACAAAATGGCATTACTTTTTTACTCACCTATGTGGAGAAGTAGGGATGTGATCCACAGAGGACCAGCTTGATTTTGATATATGATACATGTTCCTGTGTTGGTAATTATACCTGTCCTAATCAAAATGGCATTACTTTTTTACTCACCTATGTGGAGAAGTAGGGATGTGAGCCACAGAGGACCAGCTTGATTTTGATGTATGATACATGTTCCTGTGTTGGTAATTATACCTGTCTTTAACAAAATGGCATTACTTTTTTACTCACCTATGTGGAGAAGAACGAATTTTAATCCACAGAAGATCAGCTTGATTTTCATGCATGATACATGTTCCTGTGTTGGTAATTATACCTGTCCTAAACAAAATGGCATTAGTTTTTAACTCGCCCTCGTATATCATCGTAAGAAGTTCGACAGGGCTGGCAGTGGGCCAAGTGCCGTCGAAGTCCGGGTCATTATCGGAGTTCTAAGTTTTCTTTTAGCTCGAGCTTCAAAGTCGTCAGTTGTGTGAAGGAATGGCCCGCGAGGCAGTTGGTATAAAACGTTTAATTTAACACCCGCAAGAAGAAGAAGGAGAAGAAGAAGAAGAAGAAGAAGGGAATGAAATCTAATTTACGTTAATCTCATCCTGGATAAATTAATTATGTTATTAGCGCTAATTTGCTTTGAATTTAATTCCGAGGGTAAAGTTGTGTTTTTTTTCTTTCGGGAGTGCGGGAAAGGTAAAGATAAAAAAAAGTATGTGGGTAGTTAGGTACAGTGACTCTTACGTGCGCTTATTACGACGTTGGTTCACAGGAGATAGCTGAAAGGCTTCTAGAGAGAGAGAGAGAGAGAGAGAGAGAGAAGAGAGAGGGAGAGAGAGAGGAGAGAGAGAGAGAGAGAGGAGAGAGAAGAGAGAGAGAGAGAGAGAGAGAGAGTATGAAAGTAGTGTAGATCTAAAAGAGAGAAAAGAAAGGATGAGAGTATAATAAATAAATAAATAAATAAATGAATAAAGAGAATGAATGTGGAAAGAAAGAAAGAACGAAAGAGAGAAAGTGAACAAAAGAAAGAACGAAAGGGGAAAAGAAAGAAAGAAAAAAAGAAAAGAAAGAAAGACAGAAATAAGAAAGAAAGAAAGAAAGAAAGAAAGAAAGAAAGAAAAAAAGAATGAAAGACAGAAAGAAAAGAAAAAAGAAAGAAAGAACGAAAGGAAAAAGAAAAGAAAAGAAAGAAAGAAGAAAAAAGAGCTGAATTTATAAGGAAACAATGAAAGTGATCCCTAATAAAGAAGAAAGAAAGAAAAAAAGAAAGAAAGACAGAAAGAAATAAAGAAAAAAGGAGAAAGAAAGACAGAACGAAAGAAAAAAAACAGAAAGAAAGAAAGAAAGAAAGAAAAACAGACAGAAAGAAAGAAAGGAAGGAAGAAAGAAAGACAGAAAGAAAGAAAGAAAAAAAAGAAAATCAGAAAGAAAGAAAGAAAGAAAGAAAGAAAAAAAATGAAAGACAGAAAGAAAGAAAGACAGAAAGAAAGAAAGAAAGAAAGAAAGAAAGAAAGAAAGAAGAAAGAAAGACAGAAAGAACGACAGAAAGAAAGAAAGAAAGAAAGAAAGAAAGAAAAAAATGAAAGACAGAAAGAAAGAAAGAGAGAAAGAAAGAAAGAAAAAAAGAAAGAAAGAAAAAAAAAAGAAAGACAGACAGAAAGACAGACAGAAAGAAAGAAGAAAGAAATATGTAATAAGGAAGAATCGAAAAAAGAAAAAGAAATAAATAAAAAAATAAATCAAAAGAAAGAAAGAAGATCGAGCAAAGAAAAAAAAAAGGAAAGATTTGAAGGTTAATGGGGAAAATAAATCATCATCATCGTCGTCTTCATCGCCATCATCATCATCCTCAACAGCATCCTCAAACAACAACTTTGTTATCATCGGTGACAACGACATAATCTTGAAGACTGTCAGAACAGAATCTTTTTGTCCAAACTCTCTCATATTGATGTGTCGTCATCAGGTCGTGTTGGCAGCACGGATACCCATAACCCCTCCCCCTCTCTCTCTCTCTTTCTCTCTCTCTCTCTTTCTCTCTCTCTATCTCTCTCTCTCCAAAAATCCTTATAAGTCATCGCCCCTTGGAGGCCTTATGTGCCCCATCCAATATCCATACAGAGCTGACTGATGTAGGTTTTTGCAGGTCGCCTATTATATATATATATATATATATATATATATATATATATATACATATATATATATTTTGAAGGCAATACAATGCGTATTCACAATAAAATCAAATAGTGTCCAATCTCTGATCAATTTCTTTAAGATGAAGATACTTCGAAATTGATCAGACATTGGACATTATTTAATTTTATTTTATACGCATTGTAATTGCCTTCAAAATATAAATATCAATATACTTTACTTAATAATTCTTCAAGCAAATTATCAAATACTCAAGCGTAAACGCGACGCTCTTCTATATAAGGAATGGAGCACTCTATGACGGCCTTTACATACAAAGCGATGTGTGTATTAAAACAGTTAAAATCCCCTTCCCATTCTGTAAGTGATGACAGCCTAATGGTTAAGGTGTCTAGCCACACTGAAGAGACTTGATAAGTCGAAACACGTGTCTGTGGTTGACCCTATATATATATATATATATATATATATATATATATATATATAAAGTGAAGGTAGCGTGGACATGGAGTCAAAGGCGCCTGGTTACTGACAGTTTCTATCGGTATTTGCCCATGCGAGGTTCTCAACATGGCATCCGGAATCTGCACAGTGCTGATTGATGGAGGAGTTTGCTGGTCGGCCTACACTGGTGTGTCCATGTGTAGTTATCCACAGAGGAACGTCACTCATGAGTTCGTCCAGCAGTGCCCAACTTGTCTTGTACATCTTACTCTGATGGTTCGTGTTTTATTCTCCTTTCTCCTTCGCCCCCTTTCTTCTTCACCTTCTTTCTTCTTCGCCTTCTTTTTCTTCGCCTTTTTCTCCTTCACCGCCTTCTCCTTCGCCTTCTTCCTTCTTCGCCTTCTTTTTTCTTCGCCTCCTTTTTCTTCGCCTTCTTTCTTTCTTTTCCTATTTTCTCCTCCCCGCCTTTCTCCTTCGCCTTCTTTCTTCTTCGCCTCCTTTTTCTTCGCCTCCCTTTTTCTTCGCCTCCTTTTTTCTTCGCCTTTTTTCTCCTTCCCTGCCTTTCTTCTTCGCCTTCTTTCTTCACCACCTCTTCCCTCCGCCTCCTTTCTCCTTCAACCCCTTTCTCCTCGCCTTCTTCTCCTTCGCCTTCTTTCTCCTTCAACTTTTTTCTCCTTACCTGACTTTCTTCTTCGCGTTTTTTTCTTCGCCTCCTTTTTTCTTCGCCTTTTTCTTCGCCTCCTTTTTTCTTCGCCTCCTTTCTTCTTCGCCTCCTTTTTCTTCACCTTTTTTCTCCTTCCCCTCCTTTCTCTTCGCCTCTTTCTTCTTCGCCTTCTTTCTTCTTCGCCTCCTTCTTCTTCGCCTCCTTTCTTCTTCGCCCTCCTTAAGAATTTTTTTTTGCTTTCATTTCTCCTTTCTCATTCCTGTTCTTTACTCTTCTCCTTCTTTCGCTTTCCAATCCTTCCCCTCCCCGTTTCTTTCTTTCCCCTCCCTCTCTTTTTCTTTATATCTTTCTCCTTTCCCACCATAATAATTATCTTTTTTCCCTCTTTCCTCTCCATCCTCTTCCTTCTCCTTCCTCTCTTTTTCCCTTCTTTTCCACTCCACCCCCTTTCGCTTTTATCTTCTTCGTCCTTTCTCGTTCCTTCCTTTTTTCCTTTTTCTCTTTCTCCTTTCTTCTTTCTCTACTTTCTCATTTCTATATTTTTCCTTCATCTCCTTTTTCCTATCTCTCCTTTTTACTTTTCCTTTCCGCCCTGTCCTCTGGGGCGTTAGAATGCCCGACTGCCCCTCTCTAGAGGGGCAAGACTCCCCCAATGGGACCGTGGGTGGCTACCCGTGATGCTTAAAGATGGAACCCAGGTGGTTGAGCAGTCCATGACTTACAATACTCCATTTTGGTCCTTTCTTGGGCTAGGCTGGTCACATCAAGCCCTAGCAGCTATATGATTGCACCAACTCTATTGTCTTTATGGCAAGCTCCAACCCATTTTTTATCATATGGGTGCTAGAAAGCGTTGGCTGAGAGTCTACATGTCCTGGGAAGGACGTTAAAATCTATCTGATGGTGAGGTTCCAGTTTTGAAGTTTTGGGGAATGTGGAGCCCCTCTTCATAACTATTGCTCCCTGGTCCACTCTGACTCGGAGTGGTAGTACCTGTTAGGGTCCCATCTGTGGGTTAAATAGACAAATGTATTTATAAAAAAAATTGAGTATCCATTAAGAATGAATTTATTTCAAAACTTTGTCGGCATTAAATGACCTACTGAGGTTGATATGCCGTAAAGCAAACCAAACCAAACAAAACCTTCTCCTTTCGTCTTTCTCCCCGTTCTCTCCGTCTGTTGCATACCCTTTCTTACTTCTTACTTCTGGTCGTATTTTCTTCTGGCCGGCTTTGCTATTCTGATCGACTATCTTGACTTGGTCTGGTCTAGCGTCTGGAGTTGACTTGGTCTGGTCTTCTATTGCTATGTTCCTGCTGGCTGGTCGTCCTGGATCCATTTCTTAGTCTTGTTACCAAGACATTCATCAACCACAAGAACATATTACTTATACAAACTTTTTATTTCCTTAACTATACATTTCATGTAACTAAATATCTGACTAGCATAGCGCGCGTGAGTTCCAGTTTTAGGCAGGACCTAAAACGGTCGACTTCTCTGTCTGACGTCTAACTGAAAACTGGGGACTCTGAAAAAGGTCCCACGTGACTTCACAATTTTGGCGGGCTTCTGTAATTTTCCTTAGAAGAACCCGGCCATGGTATGAAAGGGATCGTCCCCTCAGAATTACAGGGGATTGACAATAATCTTATGCAACCGCATAGATTATGTAACACTTCCACCTTTCTCTCTTTTGTCCTTTCTCTTCTTTCTCCTTCCTCTCCTTTCTCCTTCTTTTATACCTTTCTCCCTATTTGATCCTTATTTGGCAACTTAATTAGAAATACTTCCTCTCCTTTCTCTCTTTCCTTCCTTTCTTTTTTCTCTCTTTCCTCCTTTCTTTCCTTTCCCCTTAATTAATTCTCTTTTTTCTCCTCTCTTTTCTTCTTCTTCTTCTTCTTCTTCTTCTTCTTCTTCCTCGTTTTTCTCATTTTTCCTTCCTCTTCTTTCTCTTTCCCCTTTCACCATTCTCTCAATTCTCTTCTTTCCCTCATTCCTCTCATTTTTCATTCCTCTCCTTTCGCCTTACTCTCCTTTTTCCTTCCTCTCCTT
>CM042164.1:9461701-9476701 GCA_023376005.1 Doryteuthis pealeii | reverse complement strand
GAAATTAACCAATAAACTCCCCTGTGCTTTCTGGAATAACTTGTGAATGTGGGAAGATGTGCAAGACTTTAACTGGACTAAAAAGCCACATTCGAGCAGCTCATCGTTGAACTTTTTGAAGCTCATCGTTGTATTCTTTGAACTAATTTTATTTTATTTATTTTTTAATTCTAATTTTATCAACCAATGGCAATACTCGTTTGCTGCCATCATGTATGTAGTCGGATTCTGCTTTCCAAGGTTGGATATGTCGATCATAGAAAATCTCATCAGGGACAATTCATGCACACACCAGAAACAAGAATATGTCTTGTGCAATCTGTAAGCCGGCTTCTGGTCTTAAGAGACACATGGTGGTGCATAAGCATCAAATTTTACCAGCTGATCCATCTGATCCAGTGGAAAGGACGTCCTTCCTATGTCATATTTGCATCAAACTTTGTGGATCTGCAGTGGGATTGATAATTCGTTTGTTGGCACATGATAGCAAAGGTTCTGGTGGTGGGGTTGTAGGATTGTGAGGGACGGCAGTGATATGTAAAGATTATGCTATTGCTATGTATGTATGTATGTGTGTATTTATATATGTCTTGAAGGAAACTACAAAAAGAAAACAATTAACAACAAAGTAAATATATATACACATTCACTATCACCATATCTTGCTTTTTGAGCAAAATAATAAAGATTTGATTTATTCTTGAAGATAATTAAAAAAAAAATAAAATTTATATAGTAGCTGCATGGATTTTTTTTGTATTTAATATTTTAAACAGGAGACATTAATTTTTATTTGCAAAGTGTCTGTGCCCTTTTTTTTCTGGCACCCCACTAGGCCGAATCAATGCAAGATCTTTTTTTTACGTTGGTGTTTTAATGGGGCAAGGATCCAACTCGCACTTCAGTAATAATGGATCTGCGAGACTAACTTTTTTTACCCTTCTTTTTCCTTCTAGTGATATCTAAAAGTCGAAATTCGGTTTCGTTTTTATTTTTTTTAAAGTTGACATCTGGGCCTGAAGAGAGAGAGAGAGAGAGAGAGAGAGAGAGAGAGAGAGAGAGAGAGAGAGAGAGAGAGAGAGAGGGGGGGTCTACTTTTTTTGTTTTTGTTTTGTTGTTGTTTCTGTTCAGTGTCGACGTTTTGTTGGCCATACGTAAGATTTCGACGAGACACCATTACAGAAGACTGCTGGAAAAGGCGGCGGGGGGGGGGGGGAGAGATTGATGCATTTTAAGGACGACATACATATTTTTTTTCGGCGGTCTTTTCGACATAAAAGGGAATGTCGCATTTTCACAAAAATCGACCTTAATTTTTCCAAGAGGGGATCTAAATCATTCTACCCTTTTTTTCTTGGTTAATTTTCCTATTTCTCCTTTCTCGCATCTCAAATATGATTCATTGTAGGGCGTCGCCCCCTTTCACGAGGGTGACCTTATTTACTTATTTATTTATTTTATTTACTTATTTATTTAACACGTAATTTCTAGAGTCGTGTTTCTCATATGTAGCGATTGTCTGCCCTTGCTGGGGTGGACATGTGTCCGAAAGGGTTATCTTCCATTGCCGCTTGGGTTTCGCCACTAGGTGACACTACTAGCTGGGTATTTAAACAGCAGCCCGGGAATTTCTCTCTTTCTTTCTCTTGGTCTAGCATCCACAAAACATGGACTAGACACGTGGTGTCTCTGTCCATTAAGTGGGGGGGGCATAAATTAATTATATACTAAGCAATATTTACACTTTCAATAAGAAAGAAAAACTTAACAAATTGTCATTTAGCTATCATGAATTCATTTTGATCAGAATTCATTGAGTTCTGGTTGAAATAAATTTATAATAGCCAAATGACACTTTGTTAAGTTTTTCTTTCTTTCTTTTTAACAACAAAAATCTTGTTTTCTTTACTAGTTGCATATTATAGAGTTCAAGTGGTGTAACCATACAGTAGTACTAACACAGCTACAGTCCATGCCTTAACAATGTGTATGTTGCAAAAAATTGACAACTTTTAGTCGGTTTGATTTGTAGCAATTGTCTGCCCCTGCTAGGATGGACTTGTGTCCGAAAGGGTTATCTTCCATTGCCGCCTGGGTTTTCGCCACTAGGTGACACTACTAGCTGGGTATTTAAACTCGGTCCGGGAAGCTATCACGCTCTTGGGCTGGCATCCACAAACGATGGACTAGACGCGTGATGTCTTTGTCCATTAAGTAGAGGGCTTTGCCCCTCAACTATCAGTAAGAGGTGACATTTTTCATTTTGTACAAAAAATACTGATTGGAATTTAACGAAGTTTTTACAGTATAATGGAAGTAGGTGTATACGCAGGCTGTATAAAAACTGTATTGTTCTGCACAACAGGAAACAAACAGTGGTCATTTGCATTATCAAAAGGATATAGAAGTGTCCCAGACATTAAACAAGTGTCATTATACTCGTGCAATTATGGGTCGCAAATGTGACTTGACCTCTTCTGAGAAAGATATCATAACATCTGAACTTTCCAAAGGCAAGTCTACATTAGAAATATCCAAAATAATAGGAATGTATCACCAAACAGTGAAAGGATTTGTTGCAGCTCCTACGAAGGTACGTAAGAGGGCCGATAAGGGTCACTCGAGGGTTGTTTCCCAACGTTCTTTGTCACGAATGAAACGTGAAGCTGTAAATAACCTAGGTCTGACGAGTGGAGCACTTTTCAGAAGCACTGGAGAAGCAACAGTGCTCAGAAGTACTCGCTGTCATCTTCTGAAAAAGGTCGGGGCATCAGTGAGACCAGTGACAAAGCCTCAATTGACAAGAATACATATGCAAATACATTTGAAATGGGCAAAGGAGAACATGAAGGTAGGTTTCTCAAAAGTACTGTTCATAGATGAAACTCGTGCAACACGTGATGGCCCTGATGGCTGGAGCAAAGGTTGGGTCGTAAATGGACAGGATCCTCATCACCGCTTCAGATGCCGACAAGGAGGATGTATTATGATTTGCGCTGGTATTATTGGAGGTATCATAGTTGGCCCGTGGAGAGTGCCTGACGGTACGAAAATAACCGCAGACGCTTATATAGCCTTCCTCATAGAGCATCTGGAATCTTTGCTAAAAAGGCAGAGAATCACCTTCAGGAGAACCATCATATTTATACAAGATAATGCTCTTTCGCATTCAGCGCATAAAACTACTGAGTACCTGCTAAAATTAGGTTTTGGTGGACCTCGGAAGATGAACTGGCCGGCCACTTGTCCAGACTTAAACCCAATTGAAAACTTGTGGAGCATTTTGAAGCAACGTGTTTATGAGAATGAACGCCAATTTAGAAGCAAAGATGACTTGTGGCAGGGAATAGTCAACGTATCACATGAAATTACATCAGAGGAGATCCATAAATTGACATGTTTGATGGACCAGCGCCTTTTCCAAGTCATTTTAAAAAAAGGATCACATATTTCATATTAACTAACTTCACTATCATTTTTTAATTTTTTTCCCTATTTTTATTTCAATTCAATTTTATCTCAGTTAATGTATGTATCCATAAAATCTATATAAATGAAACAATAAAAGTATTATTTTCTTTTTTACCGGGTTTTTTATTACACCTCGCTAATAATTTGACACATGAATAATTTAAGTAAATTAGGTAAATGACCGTAACTTTTGTTCCTTTTTGTAGAACCTTACAATTATTATGAAGAAGGTGTACGTAAAGGTTGTCATTATTCTCTGATAATTTCGGTAAATTCCAATAGTTTGTAGATAGGAGGGAAAAGTGTCACTTCTTTAATAATTTGAAACGCAGTGTATATATGTTACTGTGTCTGTGTATGTGTAGATAGATAGAAAAATAGAGAGATATGAGATAAATTGATAGGTATACAAATATATTTACAACATATATATATATATATATATATTACGGACTCTCTCGTCGATTTTCGACGCATGAGGGTTCATACAATGAACGTCCACATAGTGATTTATTTATAGTGGTGAAGGCTTGTGTTGGACCATCCACACTTTTTGGCACAGTCGATAGGAAAGAATTGGTGCATCAAGGGTTGCCACAAACCCAATCAACGACCGACCTCAGGAATTTTGAATTCAGAGTTATCTCTCTCCTAGACTGGTTACCTACCCAAGGCTGAAGGGCCCAGTCTGCCCTACTATTTAACCCATAGCTGGAGGGAGAATATATGGATTCATACCTTTCCCAAGGGTATTAGCGCTATGTGAAATGCCAACAGCTTCGTCTAGGAATTGAACTCAAATCGACGAGTCCATTTTCCACGATTCTAACCACTAGCCCACGCGCCTCCATATATATATATATATACATCTCAGTCTTTATTCTACCTATTTCATATCCATCTATTTATCTATCTAGCCACACACATACACACACACATATATATATATGTTTTTTCATATCTATCTATACACACACACGCAAGCACACAAACACAACCCCACCCATATATATATATAAAACACAAACACACACACACACACACATTTTCATATCTATCTAGCTCTACACACGCACACGCACAAAGACATACACGAACTCACAAACACAAAACACACACACATACATATATATATACACAAACATATACACAAAATCACACACACACACACACACACACACACGCACATATATATATATATATATATATATATATATATCACTGTTTTCTTGTCTCTCTATTATACTTTCCGATTGACGTGTACCCAATATTTCCGTTATCATCAAGAAATAACAGATAACAAGCCGGGATTCCTCTTCCGCCTTCTTTCAAGTCCCGGAACCTGGCTGACCCGTAGGGCCACGACCTCCCCTACACCGGCACGTGCCTCCACTTCAGTAACCAGTGCTTCCTAAACATGCCGCGACCACATACGCGCTGTACCCCCCCACACTAACCACCCAATTGTCAACCCTAAATAATGTACTCTCCTCCGACTCCCGACCCCTAAAATTCTCGCTCTATACAAACATAACCGGGGCCAAGACTCGAAACAGGCGTTAAACAATAATATAAGAGAGTGAAATGAAAATATTATTTTCTGATAGTGACCTTCAAGATTTGACCCTGCACTCGGGTGCAGTATTCCATATCGGGGCTCGGTTGGACCGCTACTTTTCGTATTAACCACAAATTTCCGATAGCGAGCCGCCCCCTTATTTATGCGCCAACGGTTTTTCTGGATAATTTGATATTATTTCAAGAAATGTAAATCAATTGGAGAAATTCTGTAAAGCGTGTATTCGTACAGAGGAGCCACCATTATGCTGGGGGGCGAACGGAGACCCCACAACCAAAGAGGGTTAGATTGTGCCGAAAACGTACCCAGCTGCTTGACTCAAAGGTCTTCCTAGCTGAGTACACTTGACGTCTCTATGAATAAAGCATCTGTTTTGAAATTTTTCAACGAAAAATAGGAGAAGTATATTGAAAATACACCTGTTTATTTAACGTTCATTCTTTGTAGTACAAACGATTGGTGTGCGCACGTGGGTGTATATGTATAAGTGCGTGTACATGCGTGTGCATGAGGTGTGTGCGTATTTGTAGACGTGTATGTTTCGTTTGTATTATAGGGATTGGCCCCTATATTTTTACGGCATGTGGAATTAACCAAATTAAAATAATTAAGTTTTCTTAAATAACTAGTTACAATGGTATGTCATGAATTTAGAATTATGTAAACAAAAGAGAATCAAATAAATATTAGTTTGGAAATATTTTAGATACAATAGAAACAATGGTTTAAATTCATCCGATAATTTATGTCACCAGAATTCCACAAATATCAAAATCATTCGATATTGCATCATTGCAAATCACCTGATATTTGAGGAATATTTTAGCTTAATGATCACAATAGACAATGACAATAAGAAAATTATAAAAAGGCCCATAGAACTGGAAAAACTGGAGGAAGGAGACCCAGAGACAGTGAGGAGCTTTCGCTCTTCCTGACTCAACAGAGTTGGAGAGGATGCTCCTAACTCGACAGTGGGAACGTCCGAAAACATCAAATATGACACAACAGGTCCGTCTATCTTTTCGTCTCCTATCTCTCTCTCTCTCTCTCGATCAACAACAACAACTTTCAATCACAAGTTCCAATCACAGACAAACTACTAATATGTTGACACAAGCAATCACACTAATATAAACACCATGTCACAGTTGTCACACACAACTATGCACAGACACAATTAGACTGCAACACCACTGAAAGAACAATGAAACTATATTAATTGTACTAGCAAATATATGCACCCTCCGGGTGCAAGTATTTAAGTTTTAATGTAATAAATATTGTATTAAATTAGAAAGGCAATGAAACTAAATAAGAATACAGATAAAAAGATTTGAAACAGAGGGAGTATAATAAAGATTTGAAACAGAGGGAGTATAATAAAAATGGAACAACTGAAACTTACTCTTCCATCACTCTCGTCTTTCATTGTTATTTTTTCTAATTTAAGTATTTTAGTTAAAAGAGTAAGTAAAGAATAAAATGACAGTTATTTTTCTTGTTAATGGATTTCATTTAAGATTTCATTGAAGAGATTTTTGCTTATATTCATTAAAATAAAACCAAACAGTTAGAAATCAATAATACTAAGCACATATTTATTAAATTTGATTTTTTAATATCAATATGCAAATTAGCCTTCCGTTCACAGTGTAAACCGCTATTTTGTTGTATATATAAATAAATTGCATGTTGTCAGTATGTAGACATAGTTAACAGTATTAATAATGTAAGACAATTTTATTAATAATTGAGGTTTAAGATAAAAATAAATCATGGAGAATGTGAGGTCAATAAGTAAGAAAATTGTGACTTGAGTAGGAATATAGTTTCGGTTACAGACAGAAAAACACAAAATCTCCATTATAATAAGATTTATGTATATAAAGTTTGTTTCCTTTATCAATGTCTTCTTCTTTTGTTACCTATGGAAACTACATTTCCGTAGTCCTTATACATATAAATTGTAGGGACCCATAACTCCAATCTTCAACTCCTCAACTAAACACTCACCAAACAAAAAGGGTCCCTACAGTATATAGTAGGGAGTAGCAAAAAACCAAAAAAAAAAAACGGATACTACGAGTTTTAAAAGCGAATTAAGAATAATTAAATCTATTATTTAAGGTTAAACTTTATCTAAATCGATAGGTAGTAGCATAATGCATCAGTTATTTTATTTCAAAACTTTAATTTAGTATTTTTGCTATGAAAAATTAATATATAAAATTCATTTAAAATATGAAAATCCCGATGTTAAGTTTAAAATATTATATTTCTAGATTCTAAAAATAAATATCTACTTAATGCAATCCTTATTTTAGGTGCCAAAAGTAATAAGTTTTGAAGAAAAACTCGATTGAAAATGAACCCACTCCCCTTTTTAAGCAGAAAAAACATCGATGTATAATTTGTTTCTTTTACAAAATAATGGCCAATTAAATAATTATCAAAATGAGTAAAAAAGAAATCTCCAAAAAATTAATTATTTATTATTTTTTTACGTTTTATTTTTCGATTTTCGGTACTTATTTTTCTCATAGAAGCGCAATCGTAAAAAAATTTTTTTGTTTCTATTCATAACTTTGGTCTTTTATCTCATTATTTATACTGTAATTAGTACAATATATGACCAACTTGAAAAACATTTTACGCCCCCAACATGAGGGGGGTCAAAATTAAGTGACCTGAAAAAATGAGAAAGTTTTGAAATAAAATAAATAATGCATTATAAATATCGTTTATTGATAATAAACACTGAAAGTTTCATTAAAATCCAATAATTCCCTGATTTTTGGTAAATTATTTTCTGTAGGTGGGGGCTAAAGTCTTTTTGTCAAAAACGCATTTTAGGCTCAGTTTGCCAGTCCCTAGTATAGAGTATCGGTCATGAATACAACCCACGTCATTTTCAAAAAAACGAAAAGTTAATTTCCTTTTCAACCAAAGATAAAATTATTGTATTATTTATAAAGTAAAAAAAATAAAGTCGTCGGGGTGGCCTAAAGTCGGTATCAGCCAATCAGCGAGGGAGTCTATCCCCTTTTCACTAGCGCTAGACCAAGGTGATCGTGTGTGCCTCTGAGGTGGAGCGCTAATACCCTTGGGTAAGGTATGCATCTAACTATTCAGTGAAAAACTGAACTATTTTTTTTATTATTGCCCCATATTTCATTTTTTCACTTGCGCTAGACCAAGGAGATTGTTTTTTTTGCGTCTGAGGTGGAGCGCCACACCTACCATCAGCTCCTTACTTTACCGCACATATCCATGTGCTACTCATACGCTGAGTTGGCAAGGACCGGAATCGAACCAGGAACCTTAAGGTTCCCAGCCGGACACTCTACCAACTGAGCTAAGCCGGCCCTAGTAGAACATCATAAAATCAAAACGGATGTTATTAGATAGTATTTATTACCAAACCTGTACACGCGCGTGTGTGTGTGTGTTAGTGCGTATATTTGTAGACGTTCTTGTGTGTGAGTATAAAAATGAAAAGTTAATCTATACATATAAAAAAGGCAGTTTGTATGTATGTATGTATGTATGTATGTGTATGTGTGTACAATTATGTCCCACGTCAAGCCCTAGCACCTATATGATTTTCCCAACCCTATTGCCCTTATGGCAAGCCCCAACCCTTTTTATTATATGGGTGCTAGAAGGCTGTGGCTGCGGGTCTACATGTCCTGGGAATGACGTTAAGCTCTATCTGATGGTGAGGTTCCAGTTTTGGGGGTTTGGGGAATGTGGAGCACCCCATTCATCACCATTGCTCCCTGGTCCACTCTAACCCGGAGTGGTAATACCTGTTAGGGTCCCATCTATGGGTTAAATAGAAAAATGTATTTATAAAAAAAATTGTATTATCCATTTAGAATTGATTTATTTCAAAACTTTATCGGTATTAAATGACCCACTGAGATTGATATGCCGTAAAACAAAACAAACCAAACAAAACAATTATGTCCGGAAGAAACTATGAAAATAAGACAACGACAAAGTAAAAATATATACACATTCACTATCACCAGATCTTGCTGTCTAAACAAAAATAATGAAGATTTGATTTATATTCGTGAAGATAGAGAAGTGCGTGGTGTAATGGTTAAAGTCATGGGAAATGGACTCGTCGCCCTGAGTTCAAATCTTGAACGTGGTAATTGCATTTCACTTAGCGCTAATACCCTTGGGAAAGGTATGAATCCTACTCTCCCTCCAGCTATGTGTAAATAGTAGGGCAGACTGGGTTATTTAACCATGGCTAGGTAACCAGTCTAGGAGAAAGAAAACTCTGAATTCAAACCTGTTGAACTCCGCTTAAGAAATTGACCTTGTGTCGTATCCTGCTCATGCGGAGAAGTTGGTAAATATATATATATATATTCGTGAAGATGATTAAAAAATAGAATTCAAATGATAACAGCAAGGGATTTTTTTTCATCTATTATTTTAAATAGGGGACATTAAAAATAATTAAAAAATAAAATTTAAATGATAACACCATGGATTTATTTTATTTTTTTTTTTGCTTTTAGAATATTTATATAGGAGACATTAATTTTTCTTTTCAGAAGTTCTGGATCAACGCAATATCTTTTTTACATAGGGATTTTAATGGGGCAACTGCGAGGGTTCAACTCACGATTCAACAACAATGGATCTGAGGACTACCTTTTTTTTTTTTACCTCCCTCTACCCAGGCGACGCCGGGAAACCGCTTTTAGTTTTCTTTCAAAATGCAAGTGCGTGTGTTCATGTATATTTGTAGACGTCCTTTGTGTATATATATATATATATATATATATATATATATATATATATATATATATAAGAGAGTTTTATAAGTTGCTTGAAGCATTGTGTATATATTGGTTTGGAGGTTGATTTTGAAGGCTATCACAATGCAGGTGTAAAGAAAAAATAATAACACGGTAACAATGGTGTGTGTTAACCTGTATTTAGAATAAGAATGTTAAGAATAAAATACAGGTTAACACACAACACCATTGTTACCGTATTATTTTTTTTTTCTTTACACCTGTATTGTGATAGCCTTCAAAATCAACCTCCTAACCAATATATATATATATATATATATATATATAGCGATAATGTTGGATTGGCACTGTTTCAGCTTTTACTGGAAAGGTGTGCCAAAGTGTGGTATTATTGGAAGAGTGCTCAATATAATATAGAGCTATTATATGATATAATAATAAATATATAAAGGTCTTATATAGTTAATGACATAGGAACAGTCACGAACTTTGGTTTCATGCATACGTAACCGCAAACATTCTTCAGGTGACGTTGGAGTTTTATGTCCAAATGCAAAGAAAATCGGAAAAAATCGAAAATTTCAAAACGTTTTATAGACATAGGATGTATTTTTGATTGAATAAAAGGTTATGCGTGTGTATGTGGTGCTGTTATGGATTTTCTTCTCTCTAGATGGGGAGTGCTTTTATGGTAATGCAGGTGTTGGTCCAGAATGTTGGATGGTGGGGATTTGTCAAGATGAATGAGTATGTGTATGTGTGTATGTCTGTTTTAATTGTCTTTTATATATATGTGTGTTTGGGAACTGGAAATGTCATTAGTTGTATACGTGTGAGTTTTTTTTGTATGTTATTATTTATCTGTATGTCTATCTATCTGTCTGTCTATCTATCTATCTATTCAGCTTGAATATATATATATATATATATATATATATATATATATATATAAGGGAATTTTGATGTTGGTTGTGACATAGTTTCGGTTCCGAAACAGAGAGTTTGATTTTGTTTTTTTGTTTTACGGCATATCAACCTCAGTGGGTCATTTAATGTCGATAAAGTTGAAATAAATCAATTCTTAATGGAGAATACAATTTTTTTATAAATACCTTTTACTATTTAACCCATAGATGGGACCCTAACAGGTACTACCACTCCGGGTCAGAGTAGACCAGGGAGCAATGGTGATGAAGGGGTGCTCCACATTCTCCAAACCTCCAAAACTGGAACCTCACCATCAGATAGAGTTTAACGTCATTCCCAGGACATGTAGACCCTCAGTCACCGCCTTCTAGCACCCATATGATAAAAAGGGGTTGGAACTTGCCATAAGGGCAATAGGGTTGGGGCAATCATATAGGAACTAGGGCTTAACGTGACCAGCCGATTAGTCCAAGAAAGGGCCAAAGTGGAGTATTGCAAGTCATGGACTGCTCATCCACCCGGGTTCTATCCTTAAGCATCACGGGTCGCCACCCACGGCCAACAGGTGGCCCCATTGGGGGAGTTTAACCCCTCTGCAGAGGTGCAGTCGGTGCATTCTAACGCCCCAGCCACAGGGCGGTCCGAAACAGAGAGGCCATTATATTAAGATATGCATTTAATATTACGGAGCAAGAAGTAGGGATTCTTATCATAAGTGTTCCGAGTGCACGGCGGAAGATGTGAAATATGATTTTTTTTTATCTTTATCTTTTTCTTTTTTTCTCTTTAAATGAATCATGGCAACGGATACGAGCGATAGAATTCTATCCGTAATCTCTGGACTCCCGATTTCGGAAAAAAGATCTGAATTATTTTTGGCGAAGAACGGTTTCGGGTTTCAAAAGATCCATCCCAAAAGTCCATCTAATCCCTTCGCTTCGTTTTTGTCTTCAATTTTTAGATCCAAGCACCTGCTTGATGATAAATATAGCTTTGCATGAATATATATATATATAATATATATATATATATATATATATATATATATAATGTGTGTGTGTGTGTGTGTGGTGTGTGTTTATAATTACTTAAGTAATTAATTAATATTTGCAAATATATAAAAACATTAAAATAGATTTGCGTATATATACATATATATATATATATATAATATATTATAATAATATATATTTATATATATATATAATTAATATTTGCAATGTAATATAAAAAAACATTAAAAATAAATATGCGTTTTTCGCTCTACTGAGTCATGATGGTTAAGAGTGCATCTGAGATATGGTAAATATAGCTTCGCACACACACACACACACACACACACACACATATATATATATATATATATATATATATATATATATATAAGATTTTTGGATGTTTGTTTTTATAGAAGCATTGTTGAATAAATTATTATTTATATTTTTGCTTGAAGGCAATTATAATGCACGTATCGCATAAAATTCGATAATTATAGAAAATAATCTTGACAAGTTAATCCCGGCAAAGGATGGTTCGCCATGCAGAACACCGTACAGACTGTTTCGACTTTATTAAGTCTCTTCAGCGATGTATACTAACGACTCCCCTCCGACAGGAATCGAAACCGGGACTTCACAGGCATAGTCAGAGACCATATCCGTTCGGCCGCCGGTACATAGCGAACAATCCCTGCGAAATTAACCTTGTCAGTGATACTAAACGCCTCTACCATAGTAGGTAAGTGGACGTTTATTAAGTAGTAAACAAACCCGGCCGTAAGCTCTTCGGCGGAGGGGAGTCGTTAGTATACATCGCTGAAGAGACTTAATAAAGTCGAAACAGTCTGTACGGTGTTCTGCATGGCGAACCATCCTTTGCCGGGATTAACTTGTCAAGATTATTTTCTATAATTATCGAATTTTATGCGATACGTGCATTATAATTGCCTTCAAGCAAAAATATAAATAATAATAATAATAATAATAATAATAATAATAATATATATATATATATATATATATATATATATATATATATATGAAGTGGACAAACAATGTGTTTGAAATGGCGATAGCCGACAATTTTGGGGAGATTATGTGCTTAATTAAAGTCATACCTAATTTGTTAATTAATTAATTAATTATAATTAAATGAATTAGGCGTGCATATCGGTTTAAATGTAAAGCGTAAGCAAATCGAGAAAAAGTCGATCTCTGTATGTACATTTCAGCATGACGCGTCGCCATCCACAGCCAACAGTTGGCTCCATTGGGGGAGTCTTACCCCTCTGCAGCGGTGCAGTCGGTTCATTCTAATGCCCCAGGCGACAGGACGGTATTTATTCTTGATGGGTATTGTTGGTGAGGACCAGTATCGAACCCGGAACCGTGAGAAAATTTAGGTATAGTCTAAAGACGTTAGAATATAGTGTTGAAATAGCAACAATAATAATGTGTGGAGAATGATCACTAATTAGGACTGAGCCCATTCTAGTAGTGACTACTTCAGTTATTGTTTTTTTTTACATAGTTTGAAAAATAATTATAAGTTTACTCATTAGATTTATCTTTATTATTTGCTCTACTTAGGTATTGAGCACTTTTTACTTATTAGCTTTAGTCTCCTTGCGGTTTTGTATGAATATACATATCTTATATATACTAGCAAATATATGCACCCTCCGGGTGCAAGTCTTTAAGTTTTAATGTAATAAAATATTATATTTAATTAGAAAGGCTAATGAAACTGAATAAGAATGCAGATAAAAAGATTTGAAACAGAGGGGGTATAATCAAAAAATAGAACAACTGAAACTTACTCTTCCATCACTCTCGTCTTTCATTGTTATTTTTTCTAATTCAACTATTTACTTAAATGAGGAAGTAAAGAATAAAATGACAGTTATTTTTTTCTTGTTAATGGATTTCATTGAAGATTTATTGAAGAGATTTTTGCTTATATTCATTAAAATAAAACCAAACAGTTAGAAATCAATAATACTGAGCACATATTTAATAAATTCGATTTTTTAATATCAATATGCAAATTAGCCTTCCCGTTCACACTGTAAACCGCTATTTTGTTGTATATATAAATATAATTACATGTTATTAGTATGTAGATATGGTTAACAGTATTAATAATTTAAAAACAATTTTATTTATAATTGAGGTTAAGATAAAATAAAATCATTGATGTGATGTCAATAACTAAGGGAATTGTGACTTGAGTAGTAATATAGTTTCGGTTACAGACAGAAGAACATACAATCTCCATTATAATAAGATATGCATATGAATTGTTTTTTCTTTTGGCCGAAATATTGTATAAATAGATTATTTTTTTGTTGGTACGATTATCTTGGTCTTTTCTTTTTTCCAAAAATTTTATTCTTCCCGGTTGATGTTTGGTAGTATATTTTTACAATCAAACTATTTGCTCGTTTTTTTTCTCACCGTGAGGATTTACCAACAAGTTTGGTATATCAAATATATATATATATATATATATATATATATATATATATATATATTATATATATAGTGAAATAAAAAATTGTTTGTATTAAAGGTAATATAAATATATAAAAAAGTAAAAAAGTCAACGGGGTGGTCTAAAGTCGGTATCAGCCAGTCAGCGAGGGAGTCTATCCCATTTTCAATAGCGCTAGACAAAGGAGATTGTTTTTTCATGGCAACAAGATGGTGTAAACTGTAGTGTTGATATGGTTTAGTTTAGTTTGTATTTTACGGCATGTCAA
Source organism: Doryteuthis pealeii (assembly GCA_023376005.1). Taxonomy (NCBI): domain Eukaryota; kingdom Metazoa; phylum Mollusca; class Cephalopoda; order Myopsida; family Loliginidae; genus Doryteuthis; species Doryteuthis pealeii. Next base: position 9,462,180 of record CM042164.1, on the reverse strand, counting down.
TCCTTATTGGGTTATTTTATGCCAAAATCGTTTTGTTCTATTTATTCTTTGATGGGTATTGTTGGTAACGACCAGTATCGAACCCAGAACCGTGAGAAACCAGCACCCCCATAAAAAATATGTCACCAAAGATATTCAATTAGGCATCGTTCTAAGAAAGAATTATTCGTAAGAGAGTAACACAACGCCTTGGACGCCTGTCGCAGAGCGATCGGTAGCCAACTACACTCGGATCCTGTTGGTCCCAATCCTCATCGGGGACCCAGTTGATGCGACCGTAAACTAGACTAAATCGAAGTAAATGTCCTCGAGCAATTGTCATCTTATTATAATGGAGATTCGGTGTCTATATATATGTAACCAAAACTATTGAAGTATCGAACCCAGAACCGTGAGAAACCAGCACCCCCATAAAAAATATGTCACCAAAGATATTCAAGTAGGCATCGTTCTAAGAAAGAATTATTCGTAAGAGAGTA
>CM042164.1:9451701-9454201 GCA_023376005.1 Doryteuthis pealeii | reverse complement strand
TAATTAATCATTAATGAATTAACTTTCAAAAAAAAATTAGGTTTGACTCCAATTAAGCACATATTCTCCATATATATAATATATTATATATTATAATATATATATTATATTATATATAGTAAAAGGCGTTGGAGTGCCTAAAGTAGGTATCAGCCAGACCGCAAGGGAGTCAATCCCCTTTTCAATAGCGCTAAACCAATGAGATTGTTTTTTAGCGGCTGTGGCGGAGCGCTGCATCTACTATCAGCTCTCACTTTACCGCACAGATCCTGTGCTACTCATACGTTGAGTTGGCGAGGGCCGGTATCAAACCAGGAACGTTGTGGCTCCCAGGCGGACGTTCTACCGACTGAGTTAAACCGGTCCTCTAAAATCCCCCAATGGAGTCACCTGTTGGCCGTGGCTGTGGTATTTTGCTTAACAAGCTGGATTACCAGATAATTATTAGTGACATTGATTCTCACCGGGTGCCCATACTTTCGGTCTTATGACACAACTAAGCTAAGATTAGTAAATATCTATTCAAGCACCTTCTGGGGTGTTATGTTTAGCAAGCTGGGTTTTGCAGACCATTCTTAGAGAATTCAATTATCTCTGGGTGTCCTTTACTTCAAAAACAAGATTATTTCTGCATGCCCCCCCCCCTAAAAAAACCCCAAAAAACAAAAACAAAACAAAAGGACAGGTTACTTGGCTAAAAAGTTGCCAACCTGTAAGTAATCTTTCTGCACAGTGTTTTTAATTTTGTTGTTATTGATTTCTAAGAAGAAAATTTTAAATTGACGTTAAACTACATCAAATGGTGAAGTTCCAATTCTCTGGGGAGTATGGAGTACCCCTTCATCGCCATTACTCACAGGTCCACTCTAAGCCGGAGTGATAGTATCTGTTAGGGTCTCATCTATAGGTTAAATTGAAAAAAGTGTAAAAAATGTGTTTGAAAAATTTAGTTTTTTTGAATACCCACCAAGAATGACTTTGGCATAAAACAACAAGGGTTAACATGCCATAGAAACCAACCAACCAACCAACTTAAACTATGCGCCATGACATAGTGTTACAAGATGTATCTATGTACGCAATGAAAAAGTATACACAAAAATCTTTGTACCCCTTCCACATACTGCTTGTTCGTGGAACAATATGTATATATTTGTAACTGATGGGACATTAGTATGTATATGATATACATACTAATATGAGTATAACAAGTTAAATATTCTTCTATGTACAAAATATGGTCAAGTTCCCGCTAGATCACCGAAAATTTAAAAATCTGAATGAGATGTTTGATTTTCAGTGCGTAGCAAACCATCACTTTGTAATTTTAATCTAAATATAATAGCGCGGCTAGAATTCGAACCCGCTTACAACAGTTTCGCACATTAGCCACTACGCCCCGAGAACTCACCCACGCCCTCTTGTGTCGTTCTTTGTCTAGATCACACCCATAAAATACATGCCCTCACTTCGATTTGACTCTTTTAGACTGGAGGAAATGGTGAAACAAAAAAATGCACTCACATTTATTTTTTCGTCACAAGAAACAAGAATAAATAAATAAACAGAGGCAAAAGATGAAGAATTGAGTGAACGAAGACAAAATTAAAACATTCTTATTGTTATTTCCGTCCTTTGATATCCCAAACAAAAGCATTCATTGCCTCGTTTTGAGATTTTATTGTCAGATGTCGTACGGTGGGAAAATGCTTTGGGGTTTTTTATTTAGTATGGTCGTCCACCTGTTGTCGCGATGAATGTCAGAAGAAATGGGCCGAGAGAAAAACAACAGCGTCTCATACAGCCGAAATGTGTTCATGCTTCTTTCATATAATAATATAATAATAATAATAATAATAATAATAATAATGATAATAATAATGAGATAGGAGAAGATCACCTAATCCCGGCCAGGAGACCAGACATAGTGTTGATTCTGTTAATCAACAGGAAGAAGAGAACTTGTCCTCTCGTGGATTTTGCCTTCCCGGTCGATCATCGAGTGAATGTGAAAGAAAGTGAAAAGATAAACACATACTTGGACCTTGCCTGAGAACTAAGAAAACTCTGGAACATGAAACTGAAAGTTGTGTCAACTGTAATTGGTGCCCTTGTAACGACCCTCTAGGACCTGGAAAAGAGTCTGGATGAACTGGAAATCAGAAGAAGAATCGAGACCATCCAGACTACAGCACTATTGAGATCGGCTAGAATAACCCTGGAGACCTGATGAGATTTGCTATCACTCAGCCTCCAGTGAATCATCGGCTAAGGCGGGTGTGACAAACCCAAATGGGGTGAAATAATAATAATAATAATAATAATAAAATAATAATAATGTGAACATGAAGGTGAAGGTAGTACCAATCGTAATTGTTGCCCTTGGAACGCTCCCAAAGCTCTGGAAAAAATAATTTGGGTGAACTGGGAAATCAGAAGAACCGAGACATCAGCTATAGCACTGTTGGGATCGGCTAGAAGTATAAGAAGCGTCTGGAGA
>CM042164.1:9421284-9451601 GCA_023376005.1 Doryteuthis pealeii | reverse complement strand
GAGAGAGAAGAGAGAGAGAGAGAGAGAGAGAGAGAGATGGGGTGGGCGTGGTTTAATGGTTAGAATAGTAAGAAATACGCCGAGAGGTTGGGCGTTCCGTGGCGAAGAGGCTAACGTGCTGGACAGCGACACCGTAAGTAACGATTCGAACTCGTCGAACCTCTGACGTTCCTTTCGGACTAATGCCCCTATTGGCAGCGACATATTCTCAATCCGCCAACATGTCTGCACACTCTCATAGGGAGGTTGAAAGATATTATATATATATATATATATATATATATATATATATAATATATTATATATATATATATATAGGGAGGTGAAAAAGATATTATTATATATATATATATATATATATATATATATATATAAACTATTTCGTTTACCTGACGAATCGTTTAGCAGAAACCATTGGTTGTAAATATTGTTCCCATGTAAAATAAATAAAAGCTACACCTTTTCTTTGTCCATTCATTCATATATATATCAGACACACAACATACACACACACACACACACACATATATATATACATATATATATATATATATATATATATGATGCATAACATATGACATATATGCCATTTGGTATTTATAATTATTATACCAATCTGAGTAAATCAATGATTGTTTGCTAAAGGCTTTTTTCATATTAAGTTTAATGACAAAAAACACATCCCAAAATATTCCTTAGTTTTGAGATTAAGTTATGTTTGAAAGAAAATCCATTTTATCTTATTCTAATTGGTAGTAATTTGCAATTAAGTCAAAAACTTACCAGTCTCTAAATCCATACTCTGCCTGTTACTTTCCACCCTCATTATATATCTATCTTGATTAACTATTTCTTATATATGTTAGTTTTCTCTGTGAGTGTAAAGAGAGAGTTTGGAGAGTGTGAGGGGTAAGTTGAAGTATTCTTATATTAATTTTCAGCAGCTAACGGCTGGCTTATTTATAAGACGGGTCAGTTTTTGACTTACTTGCAAATGTTAGCAAAATGATTTTAATGTTTTGTTTTATTCTACGGCGGTATTTATTTTTTTGATTTTGCAAACTATATATATATAAACTATATATACTATATCTTCTTATTATAATGGAGATTGTGGGTTTGTCTGTTCTGTAACCGAAACTATATTACTATACAAGTAAATCCCTTTTTAGTTATTTACATCAAATTCTCATGATTTTATTTTAATTTAACTTCAATTATTAATAAAATTGTTTAGATCATTAAAACTGTTGACCAATATCTACATACTAATAACATGCAGTTGTATTTTATATATACAACAAAATGGCGATTACAGTGTGAATTGGAAGGCAAATTTGCATATTAGATCTTAAAAATTTGATTTTAATAATATATGCTTAGTATTAATAGATTTCTAATTGTTTGGTTTTTATCTTATTGAATATGAGCAAAGATCTCGGGGATAAATCTTAAAAGAAATCCATTAACAAATAAGAAATAACTGTAAATTTATTCTTTACTTCCTATTTTAACTAAACAGTTAAATTAGGAAAATTTACCAATGAAAGACGGGAAGTAATGGAAAATGATGGAGAATTAGTTTCAAAGTTGTTCTATTTTTCAATCATACCCCTCTGTTCCAAATTTTTTATCTGCATTCTTATTCAGTTTTCATTGCCTTTCTAATTTAATATGATATTTTATTATATTAAAATTTAAACACTTGCACCCGGAGGGTGCATATATTTGCTAGTATATATAATGGAGATTTGGTCTCTCTGTGCATGTAAAAAAAAAAACTACGTCATTGCTTACGTCACAATTACTAAAATTCGTCAGTACATAGAATAAAGAACCTTTTCTATTGTAATAAATAAACTATATATTATTTAGATAAATAAACTATAGAAACTATGAAATTAATTAAAAATTGTATTACTTTAAACGGAAAAAAATTATTTGCAAATTTTGTAATCAGTTTTAAAAATTATTTTTTACTCTCACCCTTTTTTCAGTAACAAGAGGTTAACTAAAAAGATTACAAATAAATAAATACTTACGATTTTGTGTAAAATGTATGTATAAAAATATTAAAAAATTAGTTAATATTTAATTAATACATACGTTTTACTTGAGAAGGAGAGAATAAGTTTTCATTACAAATTAATTTTTTCTTCACGCACTCCTTTAACAGATTCGAAGATTTTACTTATGATAAAAAGCCTCTGGACATTGAATTTTTAACTTCACCCCACTCAGGCAGTATCTTTCAAAAGTAAAATTTTACGGCCGCCGGAGGGTGTTTTTTTTTTTTTTTGCTAGTATATATAATGACCTTATGTTCGTTCACTGCTAAGTCGCTAAGTGCGTAATCCATTATGAGAATACTTGACTAGATTTAAAAGTAGGGGTCGTGGCTCGCTAAGTCAAGGAGATAAGATGGGAGGATGTGACTCAAAGTCGGTTTAATGAGATGGGCCCTCCCAGGAAGTGACCCGGCCAAGTGGGCAGTGGCAAAATTGTCCAGACATTGACATTTCTTTCTCATAAGGACGTCTCGGGCGTCCAACTCCTTTGAGAAACAATGGGGGTGGGGCAGGTGCTTTTTGGGCTACTGCATCCCCCGGGTTTAGACCTTAAGAAATTTTTAATTCACGAGAAAAAGCGACCGTATATATATATATATATATATATATATATATATATATATATAGTAAAGGCGTTGGGGTGGCCTAAAGTCGGTATCAGCCAGACCGCAAGGGAGTCTATCCCCTTTTCAATAGCGCTAAACCAATGAGATTGTTTTTTAGCGTCTGTGGCGGAGCGCTGCATCTACTATCAGCTCCTTACTTTATCGCACAGATCCCTGTGCTACTCATACGTTGAGTTGGCGAGGGCCGGTATCAAACCAGGAACGTTGTGGCTCCCAGGCGGACGTTCTACCGACTGAGTTAAACCGGTCCTCTAAAATCCCCCAATGGAGTCACCTGTTGGTCGTGGCTGTGGTATTTTGCTTAACAAGCTGGATTACCAGATAATTATTAGTGACATTGATTCTCACCGGGTGCCCATACTTTCGGTCTTATGACACAACTAAGCTAAGATTAGTAAATATCTATTCAAGCACCTTCTGGGGTGTTATGCTTAGCAAGCTGGGTTTTGCAGACCATTCTTAGAGAATTCAATTATCTCTGGGTGTCCTTTACTTCAAAAACAAGATTATTTCTGCGTGTACCCCCCCTTAAAGAAAAACAAACAAAAAACAAAACAAAAGGACATTACTTGGCTAAAAAGTTGCCAACGTGTAAGTAATCTTTCTGCACAGTGTTTTTAATTTTGTTGTTATTGATTTCTAAGAAGAACATTTTAAATTGACGTTAAACTACATCAAATGGTGAAGTTCCAATTCTCTGGGGAGTATGGAGTACCCCTTCATCGCCATTACTCACAGGTCCACTCTAAGCCGGAGTGATAGTATCTGTTAGGGTCTCATCTATAGGTTAAATTGAAAAAAGTGTAAAAAATGTGTTTGAAAAAATTTAGTTTTTTTGAATACCCATCAAGAATGACTTTGGCATAAAACAACAAGGGTTGACATGCCATAGAAACCAACCAACCAACCAACCAACCAACTTAAACTATGCGCCATGACATAGTGTTACAAGATGTACGCAATGAAAAAGTATACACAAAAATCTTTGTACCCCTTCCACATACTGCTTGTTCGTGGAACAATATGTATATATTTGTAACTGATGGGACATTAGTATGTATATGATATCTCTTATTATAATGGAGATTGTGGGTTTGTCTGTCTGTAACCGAAACTATATTACTATACAAGTCACAATTCCTTTCGTTATTTACATCATATTCTCCATGATTTTATTTTTATTTAAACCTCAATTATTAATAAAATTGTTTACATTACTTACACTGTTTGACCATATCTACATACTAATAACATGCAATTGTATTTATATATGCAACAAAATAGAGTTTACAGTGTGAATAGGAAGGCTAATTGCATATAATATTAAAAAATTGATTTTAATAAATATATGCTTAGTATTATTGATTTCTAATTGTTTGGTTTTATCTTATTGAATATGAGCAAAAATCTCTTCAATAAATCTTAAAAGAAATCCCTTAACAAGAAGAAATAACTGTAAATATTATTCTTTACTTCCTATTTTAACTAAACAGTTTAATTAGGAACATTTACCAATGAAAGACGGAGTAACGGAAAATGATGGAAGAGTTAGTTTTCAAAGTTGTTCTATTTTTCAATCATACCCCCTCTGTTTCAAAATCTTTTTATCTACATTCTTATTCAGTTTCATTAGCCTTTCTGATTTAATATGATATTTTATTAATAAAAATTTAACTAAATACTTGCACCCGGAGGGTGCATATATTTGCTAGTACATACTAATATGAGTATAAAAAGTTAAATATTCTTGTATGTACAAAATATGGTCAAGTTCCCGCTAGATCACCGAAAATTTAAAAATCTGAATGAGATGTTTTATATTCAGTGCGTAGCTAACCTTCACTTTGTAATTTTAATCTAAATATAATAGCACGGCTAGAATTCGAACTCGCTTACAACAGTTTCGCACATTAGCCACTACGCCCCGAGAACTCACCCACGCCCTCTTGTGTCGTTCTTTGTCTAGATCACACCCATAAAATACATGCCCTCACTTCGATTTGACTCTTTTAGACTGGAGGAAATGGTGAAACAAAAAAATGCACTCACATTTATTTTTTCGTCACAAGAAACAAGAATAAATAAATAAACAGAGGCAAAAGATGAAGAATTGAGTGAACGAAGACAAAATTAAAACATTCTTATTGTTATTTCCGTCCTTTGATATCCCAAACAAAAGCATTCATTGCCTCGTTTTGAGATTTTATTGTCAGATGTCGTACGGTGGGAAAATGCTTTGGGGTTTTTTATTTAGTATGGTCGTCCACCTGTTGTCGCGATGAATGTCAGAAGAAATGGGCCGAGAGAAAAACAACAGCGTCTCGTACAGCCGAAATGTGTTCATGCTTCTTTCATAATAATAATAATAATAATAATAATAATAATAAAAAGGGAAAATGAGAAAATGGACAAATATCTGGACCTTGCCAGAGAACTGAAAAAGTTATGGAATATGAAAGTGAAAGTTATACCAATTGTAGTTGGTGTACTTGGATCGGTCCCAAACGGATTAGAAAATGGTTTGGAAAGTTTGGAAATCAGAGGAAGGATTGAAACCATTCAGAACACTGCACTGCTGCAATCTGCCAGAATACTCAGTCCTGGAGACCTGAGGAGACTTGCTGTCACTCAGACTCCTGTGAAAGACCATCAGTTAACACTGATGTGAAAACTAAAAAATAATAATGTGAACATGAAGGTGAAGGTAGTACCAATCGTAATTGGTGCCCTTGGAACGATCCCCAAAGCTCTTGAAAATAATTTGGGTTAACTGGAAATCAGAAGAACCGAGACCATCCAAACTACAGCACTGTTGGGATCGGCTAGAATATCCAGAAGAGTCCTGGAGACCTGAGGAGACTTGCTGTCATTCAGCCTCCAGTGAACCACCAGCTACGGCAGGTGTGAAAACTCATAATAATAATAATAATAATAATAATAATTATTATTATTATTATTATTATTATGTAAAAAATAAGATTATTATGCAATAAAAATTATTAAGCAAAAATTAAAATTTTGACCATGCAACAAAATGGTATATGCATAAACCAGAATTTGTCCTTGAGAATGAAGCGTATAAAATTCTCTGGGACTTCGAGATAAAGACGGATCTCCCTATCCCAGCCAGGAGACCAGTCCAAGTGTTGATTAACAAAAAAAAAAAAAAAAAAAAGAAAAGAAAAAGAAAATGAGAACGTGTCAACTAGTGGACTTTGCGGTTCCAGCAGATTACAGGGTGAAGATGAAGGAAAACGAAAAGATAAACAAATACCTGGACCTTGCCAGAGAATTGAAAAAGCTATAGAATATGGGTGTGAAAGTAATACCAATTGTAGGTGGTGCACTTGGAACGGTCCAAAAAAAAATTTCGAGAAAAGACTGGAGGAACTGGAAATCAGAGGAAGAATTGATACCATACAGACTACTGCATTGCTGCAATCGGCTAGAATACTCAGAAGAGTCCTGGAGACCTGAGGGGACTTGTTGTCACTCAGACTCCAGTGAAATACTATCAGCTAACGCTGATGTGAAAAACTCAAAAGGAGTGAAAATAATAATAATAATAATAATAATAATAATAATAATAATTAGAATGCCGCAAGGAAACAGTTTCAACTCTCTGGTCAGGTCGAAGTATCTTTTCATTTTCTTTCATCAGCAACAGAACAGCAAGTGTATAATGTGTGCAGACAATGACGAAACAGTTAAACATTAAATAAGGTTGGTTGGTTTGCTGGTTTGTTGGATTTTACGGCAAGTCAACCCTTGTTGGGTTATTTCTTGCTGAAGATGTTTTTATTTGTTAATTATTGTTGGGTATTCAATTTTTGTAAACTAACTTTTTTTAATCTATTTAACCCATAGATGGAACCATAACAGGTCAGAGCGGACCTAGGAGTAAAGGCGATAAACTGACTCTCCACACTCCCTAGAGCTCCAGAACTGAACTTTCCTATTTTACTTTCCGGTTTTATCACTGTTGCCTTTCATAGGATCCATGAATAAGATTTAAAGTAGTCGTAAAATGAAAAATAAACCCAAACAAAGCGAATAATTTGCACAATAATAATATCAGATACTAATTCAAGATAGCGACTAAGGCTAATTGATGCTGCTTGGGCAGACACGCCAAGCCGTTCGGGAGTCTTCGGTTTGCCCCGTCAGTCATAAGCATGATTTCAGTTTTAATTAGTGTTTTCGAAGGCCGAAAATGTGTTCGACAAGTGAGGCCTTGTTAACTCAAAGCTTTAGTTGAAACCTCTGAATTGTTCGACTTCAGAGTCGTTCGAGACCCGAGACTCCTCTGTATGTTCGACAAGTGAGGCCTTGTTAACTCAAATCTTTAGTTCAACCTCTGAATTGTTCGACTTCAGAGTCTTTCGAGACCCGAGACTCCTCTATATGTTCGACAAGTGAGGCCTTGTTAACTCAAATCTTTAGTTCAACCTCTGAAATGTTCGACTTCAGAGTCGTTCAAGACCTGAGACTCCTCTGTATGTTCGACAAGTGAGGCCTTGTTACTCAAATCTTTAGTTCAACCTCTGAAATGTTCGACTTCAGAGTAGTTCGAGACCCGAGACTCGTCTGTATGTTCGACAAGTGAGGCCTTGTTAACTCAAATCTTTAGTTCAACCTCTGAATTGATCGACTTCAGAGTCGTTCGAGACCCGAGACTCCTCTGTATGTTCGACAAGTGAGGCCTTGTTAACTCAAAGCTTTAGTTCAACCTCTGAATTGATCGACTTCAGAGTCGTTCGAGACCCGAGACCCCTCTGTATGTTCGATAAGTGAGGCCTTGTTAACTCAAATCTTTAGTTCAACCTCTGAATTGTTCGACTTCAGAGTCTTTCGAGACCGAGACTCCTCTGTATGTTCGACAAGTGAGGCCTTTTTAACTCAAATCTTTAGTTCAACCTCTGAATTGATCGACTCAGAGTCGTTCGAGACCCGAGACTCCTCTGTATGTTCGACAAGTGAGGCCTTGTTAACTAAAATCTTTAGTTCAACCTCTGAATTGATCGACTTCAGAGTCGTTCGAGACCCGAGACCCCTCTGTATGTTCGACAAGTGAGGCCTTGTTAACTCAAATCTTTAGTTCAACCTCTGAATTGTTCGACTTCAGAGTCATTCGAGACCCGAGACTCCTCTGTATGTTCGACAAGTGAGGCCTTGTTAACTCAAATCTTTAGTTCAACCTCTGAATTGATCGACTTCAGAGTCGTTCGAGACCCGAGACTCCTCTGTATGTTCGACAAGTGAGGCCTTGTTAACTCAAATCTTTAGTTCAACCTCTGAATTGATCGACTTCAGAGTCGTTCGAGACCCGAGAACCCCTCTGTATGTTCGACAAGTGAGGCCTTGTTAACTCAAATCTTTAGTTCAACTCTGAATTGATCGACTTCAGAGTCGTTCGAGACCGAGACTCGTCTGTATGTTCGACAGTGAGGCCTTGTTAACTCAAATCTTTAGTTCAACGAATTGATCGACTTCAGAGTCGTTCGAGACCCGAGACCCCTCTGTATGTTCGACAAGTGAGGCCTTGTTAACTCAAATCTTTAGTTCAACCTCTGAATTGTTCGACTTCAGAGTCTTTTCGAGACCCGAGACTCCTCTGTATGTTCGACAAGTGAGGCCTTGTTAACTCAAATCTTTAGTTCAACCTCTGAATTGTTCGACTTCAGAGTCTTTCGAGACCCGAGACTCCTCTGTATGTTCGACAAGTGAGGCCTTGTTAACTCAAATCTTTAGTTCAACCTCCGAATTGATCGACTTCAGAGTCGTTCGAGACCCGAGACTCCTCTGTATGTTCGACAAAGTGAGGCCTTGTTAACTCAAATCTTTAGTTCAACCTCTGAATTGTTCGACTTCAGAGTCGTTCGAGACCCGAGACTCCTCTGTATGTTCGACAAGTGAGGCCTTGTTAACTCAAATCTTTAGTTCAACCTCTGAATTGATCGACTTCAGAGTCGTTCGAGACCCGAGACCCCTCTGTATGTTCGACAAGTGAGGCCTTGTTAACTCAAATCTTTAGTTCAACCTCTGAATTGTTCGACTTCAGAGTCATTCGAGACCCGAGACTCCTCTGTATTTTTGTCATTAAGATAAAATTAAAAGAGTATGTTTTTAAAATATTGAATTCTGAATAAAACATCCAGTTTTTTGGTTTACTTCTTCTTTATTTTTTTTTCACATTTGTGTCGTTATGATGTAGAAAATAACACTAAGAATCATCAAGCTCATGTTTAAGGGGTCGGGTTAGCTCAGTCGGTAGAGCGTTCGGCTAGAAACCACAAGGTTCTTAGTTCGATACCGGTCCTCGCCAACTCAGTGTATGAGTAGCACAGGGATCTGTGCGGTAAAGCAAGGAGATGTTGGTAGGTGTGGCGCTCCAACTCAGATACTAAAAACAATCTCCTTGGTCTAGCGCTATTGAAAAGGGGATAGGCTTCCTCGCTGACTGGCTGATACCGACTTTAGGCCGCCCCGACGACTTTACCTTTTTTACTGAATAGAAAAATAATTATTACTAATGTTCGGCAGTTTAAATTATTTTCTAGAAGCTAAAATGTATAAATACTTTAATGGTTATTTCTTATAAGTCTAACATGATCAAAGGGGAACCACTCTTGACTGATAAATTATTTATTTATTTTCCCATTATACTAACCATGACCCTAAACCCTAACCCTAACCACGTTTTTTTCCTAGTAGATCAATAAATAAATAAATAATTTATCAGTCAAGAGTGGTTCCCCTTTGATCCTGTTAGACTTATAGGAAATAACCACTTTAAAAAAGTTTAAATCCTGTACAAGGCTGTTTGCATTTCTCTTCAAGGCATGAATTCATCTCCTCTCTCACCCACCCCCAACTATGGGTAAATAGTAGTAAAGACTGAGTTCTTTAGCATTGGGGAGGTGCAATCAGTCTAGGAGAAGAAAAATTAGATTTAAATCAGCTGTACTCTATTTAAAAAAATTGACCTTGTGTCACATCCTGCCCATGAAACTGATACAAATGAACTATTTTAAAACTGAATGCATGAATGAATATCGTAGCATTTAAAATGCATTTCTTAAATATATATATAATATATATATATATATATATATATATATATATAATTTTTTTGTAACAAGATATGTCTGTAACATTATGCCGTATTTTGGTTCCTGTCCTGCGGCTCTCAAACATCAGAGTTTTATCATTTGTGGCTCCCACATAAAGTAATTCTGGCCACACCTGATATATGGGAGTTGAATGAGGAAATCAATCCGACAGTATGTGAAGAAATGGAGACAAACACAGGATGTTACACTGGATGAAAGTATATTATTAGTCGCAGTGTCGACGTTCGAACGTTTCAGTTTATATAGAAACCTTCAGTACAATACTTGTATAGAAATATATACAGTGATATATATATATATATATATATATATTATATATATAATATATATTATTATAATGGTATGCACAGGAATAACCTACTCGAATTTCACCATAAGGATCTTCAGGGTTAAATCCACTGAATTAATAAAGTACATGCAGTACATGCCATCTGTATCAAAATTCTTATCGAAGTTAGATTTCTCGTTGGGGAGAACGTATCTACATAATCTTCCCCATACATTTGTGAGAAGCCATTATTTAATGTTTAACTATTTCGTCATTGTCTGCACACATTATAAACTTGCTATTCTGTTGCTGATGAAAGAAAATGAAAAGATACTTCGACCTGACCAGAGAGTTGAAACTGTTTCCTTGCGGCATCCTCATTATTATTATTATTATTATTATTATTATTATTATTATTATTATTATTATTTACTCCTTTTGAGTTTTCACATCAGCATTAGCTGATGGTCTTTCACTGGAGTCTGAGTGACAGCAAGTCTCCTCAGGTCTCCAGGACTCTTCTGAGTATTCTGGCAGATTGCAGCAGTGCAGTGTTCTGAATGGTTTCAATCCTTCCTCTGATATCGAAACTATCCAAGCCCTTTTCCAATCTTTTTGAGACTGTTCCAAGTGCACCAACTACAACTGGTATCACTTTGACTTTCATATTCCATAACTTTTTCAGTTCTCTGGCAAGGTCCAGATATTTGTCTATTTTTTCATTTTCCTTTAACTTCACCCTGTGATCTGCTGGCACTGCAAAATCCACCAGTTGACAAGTTCTTTCTTTTTTGTTTATCAACACTAGATCTGGCCTTCTTGCTGGGATAAGGTGATCCGTTTTTATCTCAAAGTCCCAGAGAATTTTGTGCGTTTCGTTCTCAAGAACAGATTCTGGTTTATGCATATACCATTTTGTTGTGTGGTCAAAATTAAATTTTTTGCATAATTCCCAGTGGATCACCTTCCCAACCCAGTCGTGTCTAGTTTTGTATTCTCGTTGTGTATTATTATTATTATTATTATTATTATTATTATACAACCTGCTAGTACACTATCTTGATGTCAAAAGTGCGTACCTAAATGCTCCATTAGACTTTGATACATACATATATCACCCAGAATGTTTTGGAAAATGAAAATAAGAATTGTGTATTGAAACTTAAAAAAGTATTATATGGTTTGAAACAAAGTAGTCGTTCATTGAATAACACCTTTCATAATTACTTGATTGACCAGGATTTTAAATCCTCTATTATAGACCAATGTATGGATACTAAGGATATTAACAATGAGACCTCAATCCTTTTATCATTATGGGTAGATGATATACTAATACTTCAAAAAACAGAAGATGATTTAATAAAAATTAAAGACAGCTTAAGTTCAAAATTCAAAATGAACGATCTTGGAAGGCTGTCCTGGTTTTTAGAGATCCAATTTGAATATAGTGATAATACTATTAAAATGAATCAATCAAGATATATTTGTTATGGGTTAGCGATCGTCGCATTTGTTTTGCGCGGGGAGTTCGAAAAGACAAAGAAAAATTGAACTAAGAAGACAATGGATAAGGTAGACAGAAAGTCTAGTATAACAAAAGACTTCATCTGTACAAACGGAAAATTGAACAAAGAGACTGGAAAGGGAAGTAAGGACTTCCGGTCAAGCGAACAAGTGATGTGTGGACGGGTTGCGCTTACTTAAGCAGGCAACAGAGTCAGTAGGGACAGTCAGGAGAGAGACGGCGGACCGACGCGGTCACGCACCGCCACGGCTAAGGGCGGTGAGACGCCACCAGCTTCCCCAACGCTATTCATCCCAGCAGTAGTAATTCCCATTGTCAACGCTCGTCACTCACATGCACCACGAGGGAATGAAAAGAAATAAAAGTCAATCTCCTACTACATAGAGCATGCCTTGTGATTTCATTTAAGCGACCACTACAGATATCCTCTAGGGTAAGGGCCGATACCCGCTACGATACGTACGCGATTTAGCAGTGAAGATGCCAGTATATAACATATACGATTTAGTGCCGGTAAAGAAGGCCTATGCAACATATTGAAACATTTTTAGCCAAATTTAGCATGACCAATTGTAAACCAGACAGAGTCCATGCGAAATGGATATAAATAAAATGATTAATAACGAAAATGAATTAATAGATAACAAACTCTACCGTGAAATTTGACCTCCCAATGTTCATATTTAGAGTGGTCGCAACCGAAGAAGATTCTTGCGTTCCTGGGCCCATAACCTGGTACGTTTTTATGGGCCATCCTCTAGACTTCAAGCAAGAGCGCTTGTCCAGCGGAAATCCTTGGTAAAGAATCCTTTGGTTGTAAATTCCCTCGTCAATGATTGCAAATGGACGTCTGTTCAGTATCAGTGATTAAGTAGTCACCTAGCCACGCATTACGGCTGGTGATTGGCGGAGGAATAGACCACGTGACTTCGCCCAGTCTATAAATTTAGGTGGTGAATTGTAGCACGGCTTATATCACTCAAATAATCCAACAGCGTCACAGAAATAACGGAAAACAGTTCAATGTGGATATGGGGAAAAATGTTCCGTGGAACAATTCGAAGTAAAAGCGTCATCTCATCATCAAAACAAATCTTGCAGGCACCCTTTACCAATTTCTGGGCCAAATAGGAACCAAAGGTCGCAAAAGAACCAAAAGGGTAAAACGCGTCAAATAAATAATGGAAAACAGTTCAATGTGGTATTATTAGCGTTATTCGGACTATTGTCCCCATCTTCATTGTTATTTGTACAACGTTTCGGCCGATATAACCTCCGGCCTTCTTCAGATATTTCTTGTCGGACTCGAAGATGAACAATGAGGATGGGGACAATAGTCCGAATAACGCTAATAATACTAATCTTCAAGCCTCATCTCAAACATTCAGAGAAATAGTTCAATGTGGATATGGAAAAAGAAAAAAAAAGAAAAAGAAATATCCCGTGGAACAATTCGAAGTAAAAGCATCATCTCATCACCAAACCAAACCATGACCGTTACGCAAAGCACGCCTCTTATTATTGTCTACCATTTTCCCGCCTATTTTCTTTGCGACATGTGATTTTTTGAGGAACGCGACCGGAAACCAACAAGACATTAATTCCAGGGGACTCATTTTACAGCCAGAGCCTCGCCGTTGCACTAAAAACATCCAGAGCATACCCTGACGCCTGCAGTGAAAACTGATGAAAGTGGGTAATTTCTGGACACACCCATCAGTCGACTGTGTGTGGCCCACCATATTAAAGCGAGATGGGTGTCAGATTTTTGCCCTGGGGAGGAGGCAGTTACATAACCCTAATTACAACCCTTTCCATTAGAATTGAGCTTAATATATACGCCGCTTCCCGTAGAGCGGTGTTTGTCGGACTGAGAACCACAAGGTTCCGGGTTCGATACCGGCCCTCACCAACTCAGCGAATCATAAGCACAGGGATCTGTGCGGTAAAGTAAGGAGCTGACGGTAGGTGTGGCGCTCCACCTCAGATGCTAAAAACAATCTCCTTGGTCTAGCGCTAGTAAAAAAAGGGGATAGACTCCCTTGCTGTCTGTTTGCTAACGACTTTAGGCCACCCCGACGACATTTTTTAGACCCAGTGTTATTGCAATGAGTTTGTTCCTCACCGAGTAAACCTGTTATTGTGGCGAAGCAAAGCTATTTGTTGAATGAAGTATTGTCTAACATTATTTTGTTTTGTTAGTATTTCTTATATCTTAACTCTTTGGGCACTTCACGCGGTCTAATGGTTAGCAAGATAGATTCGCAGACCATTGTTAGTGTGCTAGATTCTCACTGGGCGCCCCTTACTTCTGGCCTTGTGCCACATCTGAGCTAAGCTTAATAAATAACTATATCTTAACTCTTTGGGTACCAAATTACTACCATTGTTGTATACCCTTCTTTACTTACATCTATTCTTCTTCTGGCATCTTTGATATCTTAAGTTCTTCTAGCGTCTCTTCTAACATCTGGACTTCGTCTTGGTGGTCGGTCGCACTTAACTCATTTCTTCTTCTAGATCAGTCTTGTTACCAAGACATTCACCAACCACAAAACCGTGTTATTTTCGTAAGCTTTTATCTACTTAACTAAACATTTCATGTACCTAAACATAGCGCGCGTATGCAGTGAGTTCCATGACATCTTCTCTGCCCGACGTCCAAACTGAAACTGAGGACCCAACCAGGTCCACGTGACTTCATGTATTTCGCGGGCTTTCTGTAATCTTCCATGGAAAGTCCCGCCCGTGATATGAAAAGGGCCATTCCTTTAGAAATACAGGGGATTGACAATAATCTTATGCAACCGCATAGATTATGTAACACCATGACTGTACCAAATTTTCTTTGTAATTTATATCTGTATGGTGAGATAGTTCAAAGACCATTAGCTATTCACCTCAGAACTTATTCTATTCAAATAAAGTCCTATTATTATTATTATAATCTGAGACCTTCTGCTCAATTATAATGAACTAACCATCAGTGTTTGTACTTTGCTTGACAGTGATGGGAGAGGTGAGAGATGTAACAGGACAACTCGTGGGTGTTTCACCATGACAACGCACCTGCCCACACTGCCCGGAGTATCTGAAAGTTTCTGGTCCTATTCGCCCAGCCTGGCTCCACTTTTCCCCTTCCCCAAGCTCAAGGGGGTCATCAGGGGGAACCCGTTTTGAGGATGTGCACGTCATCAGAAATGCCGTGACGACAGAACTACGGAGAATCCCGGAAGAATCCTTCTAGGAGTGCATGCAAGCGTGGCAGAGAAGGATGGGGAAGTTCTCCAAGGAGATTACTTTTAAGGGGATAACTTGTAGTTTGGATTTGAAATAGTTTTTTTTTGTGACACCATTCCTGGAACGTTTCTGATATACTCCTATACACCCGTCCTCACAGGTTGTCACACATCTGGCTTTGTCAGAGATGACATGTTTTGAGCAATATATGATGCAAATCTCCGCCCCCTCTGGATCTGCTGCTATGGCCACAGCTCATCCTCCATAAAAACCTGCCCAGGCTACGTAGTTTTCCACTACAAAATGGAGAGGACTGCCTCGCTGACAAGAAAGCAATCGGGAGTGACGGCGTACCAGCAAATATCTTGAAGGCATGGTGCAGCACTGCTTCAACCATACACACTAGCGACTCTGCAGTTGCAAGGAACATGGACCCCCCCCCCCAGGACAAGCGGGACGCTAACACTGTCCCCTTATACAGGAACAAAGGAGATCGAGCGACTTCATCATAGCTTGAGAAGTCTTGCGCATGTTACACTGGCGCGTCTGCAGACTTTGCATCTTGCACCTATCCAGGAACACAGTGTGACTTCCGAGCAACCAACTGCAGGAGGGTGCCCGGGAGAGCGGATGCCACTCTGCACCGCACTGACAGACCTAACGAAGGCATCCCAGCTTGGCCACCGAAGAGTTCGCAGTCACTGCACAGAGATTCCAGATATTGCCATTGAAAATTGTGCCGCTCAACCACTCACAGCAGTTGCAGGGGAAAAAAAAAAAAGAAAAAAAACTGCACTCGTAGACGAAAGGATGCTAACATGATGGCAAGTCTGAACATGAAATTCTCCTCGCGATCTTTAATTGCTGTTTCCTCATTTAATTATATATATATATATATATATATATATATATATATATATATATATATATATATCTAAATAAATAACAAAAGCTTATAGATCTTGCATTATAGACTATTTCAGGGAGCTTAGACAAAAATGTCTAATTCTCCCGACTCATCAGATGCGAATTCTTTATTTTAAGGCATTTGAAAACAGATTTTTTTTTTTTTTTTTTTTTTTTAAATAAAAGAATTCATCATTTTAAAAAAATAAAGAATTATCATTCGCATCTGATGAGTCGGGAGAATTAGACATTTTTGTCTAAGCTCCCTGAAATAGTCTATAATGCAAGATCTCTAAGTCTTTTGTTATTTATTTAGATATAAATTTGCTCTGTGACTCTAACAATAAGAGCACACATTGAGCTCTCAAACTGCGACAAGTTGTTTTAAAAAAAAACCTATATCGTAAGGAAGATTTCTTCTCTGGACTTTTGGATTATATATATATATATATATATATATATATATATATATATATATATATATATATATATATATATATGGTAAGTAGTCCATATACGTGCAGTAGGCACCAAAAAGACCCAGTCTGTCCAACTATTTACCAAACAAAGAGAATAGTAGGATTAATGCATTTTCCAAGGACATTAGCGCCGAGTGAAATGCAAACAGCCTCGTCCTTGATTTCGAACTCAAAGTAATCCTGGTTGCTTCATCGCTATCAAGTCGTGCTAGTAGCATAGATAACCATGGCAATTTATCGCCAACCATCCGTACCAGTCATCATCGCCCCCGTGAGGTCCTCCTCGCAGAATCCAGAATCCAATCCCTGATCGATGTAGGTCCTTGCAGGGCGGCCCACTCTGGCTTGCCCATGCGTCGGTTTCCGTATGAAAACGTCACTTATGAGTGTCTTGGGTATCCAGCAGTGTCGAGCATGTCTTGTTCCTCTTACTCGGATGGTTTGTGTGATAGGAGGCATGTTGCCGTATATATATTTACCAACCCCTCCGCACGAGCAGGATGTGACACAAGGTCAATTTCTTAAGCGGAGTTTGAATTCAGAGTTTTCCTTCCTTGTAAAAAAAATATCCGGCTTTATTAAATCACTTGAATATTTCTTTAATTGCTGTTTCCTCATTTTAAAAAAAAAATCTCTTGTAAAATTCTGTAACCCAAAACCTGCCCTCCTTGTGGACATGTGCGGGCTGTGTTGACAGCTAGCACGAACATGTTCCCGTTTCTTTCTAAGTGTGGTCTTATAGATTCTACTTAAAGATATTTTTTTCTCAAATTTCTGAAAACCAGTCGTAGGTGGATTTTCCCTAAATGTGTTGTAAAATACCGACGTACGATAAAAACATTATTGAACACTGACTGAAAATGTATCTGTCGGAAGTCATATCAATTTTCAACCGTTTCCTCAACTTGTTCAAAACAATCTCATTTGGAATTCTGTAATCCAAGATCTGCCCTCATTATGGACGTCTGTGGGCCACGTTAGCAACTAGCACGAACATGCTCCCATTTTTCTCAAATAATTGTGGTCGCCTAGGCTTTTCTTAGAGATACTGGGCTTTTTTTAAAAAATTCTTAAAACTAGTCGTAGGTGGATTTTCCCTAAATGTGTTGTAAAATACCACCGTACGATAAAAACAATTTTGGTTTTAATAGGATTCTGGTCGCAATTTCAGGCGTTTAGAAAAGAGTGTAGTCTCAGTAGATACTCCTTGTGATAGAAAGTCTGTATCATTCCTAGAAATCCTAGGTAGAAAAGAGTGTAATCCCAGTAGATACTCCTTGTGAAAGAAAGTCTGTACCATTCCTAAAATCCAAGGTAGAAAAGAGTGTAGTCTCAGTAGATACTCCTTGTGATAGAAAGTCTGTATCATTCCTAGAAATCCTAGGTAGAAAAGAGTGTAATCCAGTAGATACTCCTTGTGAAAGAAAGTATGTACCATTCCTAAAAATCCAAGGTAGAAAAGAGTGTAGTCTCAGTAGATACTCCTTGTGAAGAAACTCTGTACCATTCCTAAAATCCAAGGTAGAAAATAGTGTAGTCTCAGTAGATACTCCTTGTGTCAGAAAGTCTGTACCATTCCTGAAATCCTAGGTAGAAAATAGTGTAGTCTCAGTAGATACTCCTTGTGACAGAAAGTCTGTACTATTCCTAAAATCCTAGGTAGAAAATAGTGTAGTCTCAGTATATACTCCTTGTGTCAGAAAGTCTATACTATTCCCAAAATCCTAGGTAGAAAATAGTGTAGTCTGAGTAGATACTCCTTGTGATAGAAAATCTGTATCATTCCTTGAAATCCTACGTAGAAACAATGTAGTCTCAGTAGATACTCCTTGTAGCTGAAAATATATAGCATTAGTAGTTCACCTTGTAATCATCCTCTGTAGGTCATAATCATGGAAAGTTCGATTTGAAATTTATTTCAGGACTATCACGAACGTCTTAAATGCATTCTGTATAATCTACCATGCGCCAATTTGTACCGGAAGTGCCCACTGCTGATATTGGGAAAGTTCATATGAGTTTGGATTTGGCGTACATCTTATACTTAGATATCCCCCCAAAAAAATGAAAAATGCCTTCTCAACAGCTATGGTTTTTGAACATTGATTAAAAACGAAGCACTAGGACGTCATATTCAACGTATGTTTCTATAGAAAATTATGAATCTTGAGTGTCAATATCTTTTTAAAGAACTAAAATACGTGGGTGAGTCAAAAACTTCGAAACACGTGTCTGTGGATGACTGATATATATATATATATATATATATATATATATATATATATATATATACGTTGGAGTGTCAAAAATTAATGCCATTTTGTTTAGGACAGGTATAATTACCAACACAGGAACATGTATCATACATCATACATTTGCTCTACTTTCGTATTGAGCACTTTATATTTGTTATATCGCTGTCTTATCATTGTGAAACTTGCAACAACTAACCATTGTGACCAATTTCACCGGTAAGTCACCATTTTCATATAAAATTATATATATATATATATATATATATATATATAGAGAGAGAGAGAGAGAGAGAAAGATATATGTTGATATTGATAGATAGATTGATAGATAGATATGAATACATTGAGATAGACTGAGATGTACAGATATGAATAGACTAAGATAGATAGATAGATAGAGAGAGAGACAGAGACAGAGACAGAGAGAAAGAAGAGAGAAAGAGAGAGAGAGAGAGAGAGAGAGAGAGGAGAGAGAGAGAGAGAGAGAGAGAGAGAGAAATATGAGATATATTGATTTATTGATAGATAGATTGATAGATAGATATGAATACATTGAGATACACTGAGATGTACAGATATGAATAGACTAAGATAGATAGATAGATAGATAGAAGAGATAGAGAGAGAGAGGAGAGAGAGAGAGAGAGAGAGAGAGAGAGAGAGAGAGAGAGAGAGAGAGAAAATGAGATATATTGATTTATTGATAGATAGAGTGATAGATAGATTTGATAGATAGTTATGAATACATTGAGATAGACTGAGATGAACAGATATGAATAGACTAAGATAGATAGATAGATAGATAGATGGATAGACATGAATACACTGATAGATTGATTGATAGATAGATGAACTACAACCCTATATATGTTCTTTGTGAGTGCATGCATGTGTTTGTGAGTTTTAAACATCCACTTTATATATATATATATATATATTATATATATATATATTTATATGCTCCCCATCCCCAAGGGTTGAGTACTCTGGTGGGGGTGATTTCGCTGACAGCCGCCAACTCAAGAGTAAACGCGACGCTCTTCTATATAAGGAATGGAGCACTCTGTGCCGGCCTTTACACACAAAGCAATGTGTGTATTAAAACAGTTAAAATCCCCTTCCCATTCTGTAAGTGAAGACAGCCTAATAGTTAAGGTGCCGGACTGACACCCAACAGATCGGATTTCAATTAGGTAGCTTACAAATGTCTAGCCACACTGAAGAGACTTGATAAGTCGAAACACGTGTCCGTGGATGATCCTATATATATATATATATAAAATAATAAAATTCGAAGGCAATACAATGCGTAAAAAATAAAGACAAAAAGATGTTTTATATGTCTAATCGATTTCAAAGCAAAGCTTTATCATCAGAGTTTATTTTCAGAAAATAATATTTATTTTCTGAAATAATAAATAAACTCTGATGATAAAGCTTTGCTTTGAAATCGATCAGACATATAAAACATCTTTTTGTCTTTATTTTTTACGCATTGTATTGCCCTCGAATTTTATTATTTTATAACATACTTAACAATGCTTCAAGCAAATTACCAATTACTTTTATATATATATATATATATATATATATATATATATATATATGATGGACTCTCCCGTCGATCGACGTATGAGTGTTCATACAATGAACATCCACACAGTGATTTGTTTATAGTGGTGAAGGCTTGTGTTGAACCATCCACACTTTTTGGCACGGTCGATAGGAAAGAATGGGTGCATCAACGGTTGCCACAAACTCAATCAACGACCAACCTCAGGAATTTTGAATTCAGAGTTATCCCTCTCCTAGACTGGTTACCTACCCAAGGCTGAAGGGTCCAGTCTGCCCTACTATTTAACCCATAGCTGGAGGGAAAATATAGGGATTCATACCTTTCCTAAGGGTATTAGCGCTATTTAAAATGCCAACAGCTTCGTCTAGAAATTGAAATATATATATATATATATATATATATATATATATATATAATCAATGGTAATATTATGGTTTCACACTCATAACTTGAAGTTTCATGGTAATCCATTCATCAGATGAGTTCAATGGTTGAGATCTTAAAAACCAGTCGTGAAATGCTTTATTAGCATTGAGCACCTTTTCATGCCAATACTTTTCTCATTTTTTCATTCACTATTCATTGTATATATATATATATATATATATATATATATATATATATATATATATATATCTTATTATAATGGAGATTGTGTGTTTGTCTGTCTGTAACCGAAACTATATTACTATTCAAATCACAATTCCCTTCGTTATTTACATCACATTCTCCATGATTTTATTTTTATTTAAACTTCAATTATTGATAAAATTGTTTTACATCATTAAGACTGTTGACCATATCTACATACTAATAACATGCAATTGTATTTATATATACAACAAAATAGCGGATTATAGTGTGAATGGGAAGGCTGATTTGCATATTGATCTTAAAAAGTTGATTTTAATAAATATATGCTTAGTATTATTGATTTCTAATTGTTTGGTTTTATCTTTTTGAATATGACCAAAAATCTCGGTGATAAATCCATTAACAAGAAGAAATCCATTAACAAGAAGAAATAACTAATATTATTCTTTACTTCCTATTTTAACTAAATAGTTAAATTAGGAAAATTTACCAATGAAAGAGGGGAGTAATGGAAAATGATGGAAGAGTTACTTTCAAAGTTCTATTTTTCAATCATACCCCCTCTGTTCCAAATCTTTTTATCTGCATTCTTATTCAGTTTTAATAGCCTTTCCAATTTAATATGATATTTTATTATATTAAAACTTAAATACTTGCACCCGGAGGGTGCATATATTTGCTAGTATATATATATATATATATATATATATATATATATATATATATATATATATTTCTTTCCCTCTTCCTTGAATATTCAACCTTTACACACACACGCACACACACACACACACACGTACACCGTGTGTGTGTGAGAGTTTTCTATTTCGGTGGTCACCCACCCACACAAACTTATTCTTGCCAAATTTAATGAAAGGTTTGGGGTTTTTTCTTTATCTGAAAAATTGTTCTCTTTTTCAATTATCTTATAATTCAATAGAGAAACGTTAAAAACGCATTTTTACTGTTTTTACGAAAATAAAATCAAAAAATCAAGAAAAATAAAAACGTTCCCGCGAAAATACTTGCGCATATCAATTTCATCGTTTCCTCACGAGCGAAGAAAAAATATCTGATGTCTGGGCGATTTAATTAAATGAAATCCTACCTTTTCATCTGCAGTGCAGATAAAGTCGGAAAAGAAATGAATCGACATTATTTATTTGAATGAAGCCGTGGATCTAAAAGGATTTCAGTGCGCGCGAAATACACACACACACACACACACACACACATATATATATCTTATTATAATGGAGATTGTGTGTTTTTCTGTCTGTAACCGAAATTATATTATTAATCGAGTCACAATTCACATAGTTATTTACATCATATTCTCCATGATTTTATTTATATATAAACCTCAATTATTAATAAAATTGTTTTACATTATTATACTGTTGACCATATCTACATGATATTTACCGCGCACCCCACTTGTACGGGTCAGGCACAAAGTCCCTATTAACGTGGGACCACCCACAAGCCGAAGCTCATGGAATGGCAGGTGAAAAATTGCGTCGATCCCGTCGGCATTCCCCCTCAAGGGGGGCGCCTCAGGCGCTGGGCAATAAACCCAGCCCTGCCCCTTTAAATCGAGGGGGCAGGTGTTGCCCGGGGGGATGGCCCCCTGGGATCGACGCCGTTAATTATATCAATGGTCCAGAGGCCGAAGCCACTGTTGACCATATCAACATACTAATAACATGCAATTGTATTTATATATACAAAAAATAGCGGCTTACAGTGTGAATGGAACGGCTAATTTGCATATTGATATTAAAAATTTGATTTTAATAGATATGTGCTTAGTATAATTGATTTCTAATTGTTTGGTTTTATCTTAATGAATATGAGCAAAAATTTCACCAATAAATCTTAAAAGAAATCCATTAACAATATTAACAGTAATTCTATTCTTTACTTCCTAATTTAACTAAATAGTTAAATTATGAAAATTTACCAATAAAAGACGGGAGTGAAGAAAAAGCAAGTTTTAGTTGTTCCACTTCTGTTTCAAGTCTTTTTATCGGCATCTTATGTAGTTTCATTAGCCTTTCTAAGTTAACATAATATTTTATTACATTAAAACTTAAATACCTGCACCCGTAGGGTGCATATATTTGCTAGTATATATATATATATGAATATATAAATATCGTCTGTTGTTTACAGATTTGATCTCTCTAGTGATTATAACGTATATACACAGATGTATGTATTTAACAGTTAAAATACCGATCGTTAAAGACATCAGACTAATAAAATTCAGTCAAGTTTCGTTCATGGGCGGAGGTAGGTGCTGTGTAGAGCCACACTGATGAGACGTGAAACGTTGAAACATAGTGTCTGTGGATACATATACACACACACACACACACACATATATATATATATATATATATATATATATATATAATTGTCTAACTCTCCCGACTCATCATTCGCATCTGATGAGTCGGGAAAGTTAGATACTTTGTCTAAGCTCCCTGAAATAGACTATAACGCTAAATCTCTGAGTCTTTTGTTATTTCTTTACTTATATATTTGCTCTGTGACTCTAACATTAAGAGCACACATAGAGCTCTCAAACTGCGACAGGTTTTTCAAATAAAACTAAATTATTATTATTATTATTATTATTATTATTATTATTTTTATTATCATTATTATTATTATTATTATTATTATTATTATTATTATAATACTAAAACTGAGTTAATCAATGATTGTAAGCTAAAGGCTTTTTTCCTATTTAGTTTAAATTCATATAAAAATATTCGTTAGTTTTAGGATTCAGTTATGTTTGAAAAAAATCCGTTTTAATTGGTTCTAATTAGACGTTATTTGCAATTCAGCCAAAAACTATCCCGTCTCTCACTTCACTTTCTGCCTGTCACTTTCCCCTCTCTATGTATATTTTGATTAACTCCTCGTTATATATGTTTCTTTCTTTATCTGAGTAAAGAGAGTTATTTAGTGAGTGATTCAGAGAATGTGAAATAGATTTGTATTTGAGTTTCAGAGGCAACTAGCCCGTAGCTTAAATTAGGTTAAACGTTTCCTTTCTTAGAAATCTTACAAAATGATTTTATTGCTTTTTTAAAAATTCTTCTGTCGCATTTATAATTTTTTTTTAATTCGCTTTGAAAACCTTTTTTTGTCTAATCCCAATTATCTACCCAGAGCTCAATGTGAGACCTAACGGGTAACATTTTGTCTAGTATATATATATATATATATATATGTATATATATATATATATCATCATCATCATGTTGCGCTTTCAGCGCGGATATCCATGACAATCTCTCTCCATCCGTCCCTATCGCTCATCATTCTCGGGAGGTCCTCTATGCAGCATCCTGCATCCACACAGAGCTGATCAACGTACGTTTTTGCTGGTCGGCCCACACTGGCTTATCCATATGCTGGCTTCCACTGAGGACGTCGCTTATGAGTTCGACCTTGCTTCTCCAGCAGTGTCCCGCGTGTCTTGTCCGTCTTACTCGGATGGTTTGGGTGATATGTGGTAGGTGGCCGTACACCTGTTTTCTCGTAGGGTGCTGTTTCCACGTCTTGTTCATGATCACCCGCAGCATTCTTGTGCAGCTCCCATCTAGTTTATTCTCTAGTCACTTAGTTAGGGTCTAGGTGGTACAGCTATACAGCAGTACTGACATGATAACGGTCTGGAAGAACTGTAACTTGTCTGTGAGATTGGACCACCATATGATCGATAATTTATTTATAGCGGCCCAGGCTTTTCCTATGCGTACATTAACGTCGTTTTCTGTGGAGGAGATGTTACTGCCTAAGTATCTAAATTGTTCTACAGAGTTTAAGAGTTTGCCATCGATGGTTGAGATGTCGCTTTTGTTTTTGAAAGACATGAACTCAGTTTTATCAGTACAGGCCGACATTTCGTGCTGCCTTTTCTAGGCTGTGTAGTAAGGATTCGGCTTGTTCAGGTGTATTTGCGAGTAGTGCCAGGTCATATATATAAAGTATTAAGGAAAAAATGAATAAATGAATGGAATAAAAAATGAATGAATTGAATGGGATAAATGAAAAATATTTTCCAAAGGACCTCTCTTAAAATAAAAAAATTAAGCGAGGTCCCTAATGGAAAAGCCTTCTTCATTTTTACTGGACTCTTTATTAAAGCATTGAATCAATATAATTATTATATAATATTGGAGAGGATAAATATGTGTCTTACCTTTGTGAGGTACTGTTGAGAAATTATTAATTTAAAAAAATTCTATCTAATGTTGTCTTATGTTGAATAAAATAATTTGAATAATTTTATTAATCATTATTAATTCAAATCGTAGCCGATCGAATATCAAATTATTTAGTATACTATACTATAACTTTGATAACAACTTGATAAAAATGATATACTATACTAAGTATAGTATATTATTTTTTAAATCGAAAGTGCACTGATGAACTTGAAAACATTACGAAAAGAAAAGAAAGCTAAATGCAAAAAAAAAAAAAAAAAAATGATACAAACTTTTTAAAAAGAATTTTGAATGTGCTTAAAAGTGTGGAAAATAATATTACCTTATTTTCAATCTTATGCAAATAATGAAGATCATAAGCGAAAAAACAATTACAGTGACCTCCCTTTGACCATAGCAACAGAGCTCAGGGGTCTTAGCCATAACTGATGAGAAACCTCATGGATTGGCTAGGTGCCTTTGTCAATGACCAATCAGAGCACACGTTACGAGCTCAGTTGGCCGCCAATTTTGAGGGCTGATACCTTAAATATGTCTCTTCCCATGGACTCTCTTCGAGGAACAACGTATGTTTTCCACAGCAAAGGCGTTGAGAACGAAGAAAATTGGAACAGCATGGGGGAGTCGCCGGCGGGTAAAATCCAAACAAACAAACTAGCAAATATCTACCTGGACTCAGAAAGTTCGACGGAGGATTATCTCGACAAGCAATTCATTAATTCAACTTCAATACATCATCACCATTATACATTCATTTCTATTTGTGACTTCTGCAACAAACCCATACTTTACATACTTCTATATATGTAATACATTGTTAATTACACACACATTTGTACCACAAGTTACACTTTGTAATTCGTATTTGTATCTTGCTTTCGATAAATGCTTTTGTTTAGCAACTTGTTGTTATGTCTTAACCTATCTTTACCTTTATTGACTGTTTTCTTTATAAAAGTTAAATACGAATTACAGTTCTGAATTTTGGTACAAATACAGATAGCGCGCAATAGTATATCATTAGAAATCGCATTTTACGAATCAATAACATTAGATTACGGAGAACTCCTGAAGGACCCTAATTCTAACCCACTTACTCGAGTTTCCCAAAGTTTTCAGGTATTTCCTGTGAAATGTATTAGGTAAACTAATGTTTAATTCTCTTGCTGCATCTATTATTCATTTGATTTATTTGTATTTCTCATATTAAAATAAACATGAAAAATTAAAAAGGATTTGTTTTACGAACGACGAAAATCGACTCTTACTACTACAATCTTAATATTTTAATTTTTAAATAAAAAATACTTGCCAGGGCATGAAACTCTCTGTAGATGAAATAGTTATATGTTCCTATTAATGAATATATTAAAGCAAAGAAAAAAAGAGATCTAAAACAACATCTTTTGGAAAAGAATTTTTTGTATGTGCGTCTAAACAGTACTGTTGTGATGTATATATATTATATATATATATATATATATATATATATATATATATATATATATGTTGTGTGTGTTGTGTGTGTGTGTGTTGTGAAAATAAAAAAAAAATTATGATTATATTGCTGCGTATAACAAGAAATAGATTCTATCCTCTTTAATTTACAGATAAATATGAATAGAATAATATATATATAATATTATATATATAATAATAAATATATATTATCATAATGGGAGAATATGAGGAGGTTAATTTTGTCTACTTTTCCTTGCTCATCATATCATAAAATATATTATAATATAAATAATAAATAATATATGTGGTGTGTGGTGTGTATATTGTGTATTGTTGTGTGTGGTTGTGTGTGTGTGTATAGATAGACAATAGATAATAGATAGATAGATTGATAGATAGATGGGAGAGGCAAAACACTCAGAAACCAAAACCAGGAAGGGTAGCGCAGTCAACACCAATCCTTAAAAACTATTCGGCTACATAAAACCGCAACACCATCACTGTGGGGTGGCCCTACCCCCCAACAAAGGAGTCGACAAGATCACACACATACAAAAAATAATCTCTTCTCGACCACATCGTATGGTGAAACATGCATCACTGAGATTACTAATCCTTCTTCGAACGAGTTCGGTCTCTGTCTTTACAGTGTGTCTCGGCCTTGTACCAAATTTAGTTAAAGTTTCGCAAGATGACTGTCACGGATTTCTCATATCTCCCGCCTAGACTTAACGAAGCTAAGCTTCGCAATGACTACTAGTGAGTTTGATTCTATCCTCCCCCCATACCACCTTAGCCATACATGCAACGGTGGTCGCTTAAGTTGACAGTCGGTCGATGCACATCCTTTCCTCCCATTCATACCAGCAATTGATTGTTGGGGTTTACTCCCCTGCTCAAATATAATAAGCATAACTAATATACTAAATATATCATAAAATATTACTATTTCATAATGAATTAAAATATTTCTCCAAATACACAAACACAAGGATGTTATATCAGGATAACAAATTTATTAAAGTGTCACATCCCTTTAAGCATTTCCCGGATTCTTCTATTTTGTATTCTATCTAACCCACTTTTTTTTTCTATCCTTCTATCAGGACACTGTTAAGTAGTTTACCTGTCGAGGAACAAATTGAAAATTTAAGTGTTATAGTGGTTCGTAGTGTTAATTCTGATTTCTAATTAACGTTAATTTTAGTATCCGACGTGTTTCCACGAAAAAGCAAATGGACGTGAGCAATGACAATTTTTCTTATCACCAATAATCTTCTTCACATTTGTCGAATTAACATCACCCATACGTATTNGTTTATGTGAGGAACGAAATGAAAGATGTTAAGTGTATAGTGGTTGTGTGAATCTGATTCTATTAACCGTTAATTTTTATATCCGCGTTTGTTTACGAAAAGCAAATGACGTGAGCAATGCATTTTTCTTCACATATCTTCTTCACATATTGTCGAATTAAATTTCCTCATCGTATTTCCAAATATATATATATATATATATATATATATATATTTTTATATTATATATTATTTATATATATATATATATATATTATATATGTGTGTGTGTGGAGAAGAGTGGACAAACACGGGATGTTATGTAAACTTGATGTTTATTGTCGACGATGCAACATTTCGGTCTCTTATTAGACCATCTTCAGGACTTGGATATAGTTCTTACTCCAATGATGGACATTCTCAAAATGCTGAAAATGGAAGGTCGTCAGTAGGGGGAGGTGTGTTTGTCCACTCTTCTCCACGTGCTGTCGGATTAAACCTCTCACATTTCTACCATATATATATATATATATATATATATATATATATATATATATATATACTTTATTTATTTCAACATACTGTCTCGTCAATCCGGCTTTGTTGTTGTTTTTTTGTTTGATTTTGTTTTGAAGACGTCACACCCGATCTCACTGGTGTTATTTTCCGTTTTTCTTTATTCCAGGAAAATCAGCAGGTGTGAGTTTTCAAGAAAAAAAAACACACACACACCCCAAAAAAAACAAAAAAAAAACAAAAAACAATACTCCGTATATGTAAAAATATATACGCAAATCTTTATATGTACGTTTGAGTTCTTCAGACTATCATCTCTTCCGCCCCATGAAAGAAGGTTTGAGAGGCAAACATTTGTTCCAGTGACGAAATCACTATTATTAAATCTGTAGTGAAAAAGAGGCTCAAAGAACAGTCAACAGAATTTTACCTGGCAGGAATACATGTTCTCATTCGAAGGTGGAACATTGCTATTGAGAGAACAGTGACTCTGTGGAGAAGTAGGGATGTGATCCACAGAGGACCGGCTTCATTTTGATGTATGATACCTCTTGCTGTATTGGTAATTATACCTGTCCTAAACAAAATGGCATTACTTTTTGACTCACCCACGTATATATATATATATATATAATATATATATATAATATCAGTCATCCACAGACACGTGTTTCGAAGTTTGCTTCTCGTCAGTGCGGCTCGACTTTTTAACAGCTACCTCTAGCCGGGATCGAAACAGAATTTTCGTCTGCCAAGTCCCTTACCCTTGCGGCTATGAACGGCTGTCAGTCCGAAGTGAACAATTAATTGATACATCCCTACGCGGAATGTTTTTACAATCACCAGAGAACTCAAGACTGTAAACAGCGGACAGACGAATATATATATATATATAATATATATATATATATATATATATATATATATTCTCGATTTGTTTAGCCTTACATTTGAACATATATGCTCGCCTAAAATTCATTAATTATTAACTCATTAATTTTCAAAATTAGGTATGACTTCAATTAAGCACATATCCTCCATATATATATATATATATATATATATATATATATATATATATATATAGCATATTTAGCTCTTTTTATTGAGCACTTCTTAAATTAGTTTTAATTAACCCAGAAGTAAATTTGCTTGCTTATTGGATTGGCAAAGATCAGTGAAATATATATATATATAATATATATATATATATATATATATATATATGAGAAGTAAATACAACAGCGATGTGTTTATGATATGGCTTTTTTTAGCCGACAATTTTTGGGAGAATATGTGCTTAATTGAAGTCCTACCTAATTTTTGAAAGTTAATTAATTAATAATGCCCACCTAATTAATTAATTATTAATTAATTAACTTTCAAAAATTAGGTACGACTTCAATTAAGCACATGTTATATATATATATGAAATGGACTTCTTTGAATTATGGTTAGTCGAAAGTTTAACGTCAACAATTCTGCACCGAGTGACTTTGCAAACTGATAATGTAATGATTATTCCCAGATCTCTTATATTACAGAAAGCCACCCAGTTTGGTCAGCCGCATTGATACCGTCTTTCAGTATGCGAAAGAAGAGCTGCGTGCAGTGGAGATCATATCTTGAAAAATAAAGCTCAAACGAACGAATACTTCGGTTGAGAAAACATTCCACACACTTTTTAATATCTTTACTAGCAAGAATATACGCCCTCTGGACGTAAGTATTCAACTTTAAATGTAATGAAATATGTTAAATTAGAAAGACTAACAAAAGTAAATAAGAACGCATATAAAATGATTACACTTATTTTAACTATTTTAATTGGTTTCTATATAGAATCATTCATAGGATAGATTTTAATTCGTTGGAAAAAAAAAAATCAATAGCACTAAATAATTATTTATTAAACCCGGTTTTGTTAAAACCAGTATGCAAATTAAGCACAGTATATATGATTATGTCCTATAAGTCTAATATAAACAAATGGGAACCACTCTTGACTGATAAACTATTTATTTATTTTCGCATTAAACTAACCCTAAACCCTAACCCTAACCCTAACCCTAAACCCTAACACTAACACTAACTCCGTCTTCTTTTTTCCTAGTAGATCAA
>CM042164.1:9393784-9416284 GCA_023376005.1 Doryteuthis pealeii | reverse complement strand
ACTTTTTAGTAATTGGTTTTAACAATATGTTAGCATTATTGGGGATTATGTTGTATGGTATTGATTTGTTTCATGTCTATATTCTATGGTATAATTTTATTTCCCTAAAAAAGGTCAGAATATCCTCTATGTTGACATTTTCAAACAGATCTTTCATATTGTTTGCTTTAAAATAACGGTTTTCTAGTATTCTATGAATAAGTGTGTTTTTCTGTCTGTAACCGAAACTATATTACTACTCAAGTCACAATTCCCTTAGTTATTCATGTCACATTCTCCATGATTCTATTTCTATTTAAACCTCAATTAATAATAAAACTGTTTGACATTATTAATACTCTTGGCCTTACCTAAATAATAATAACATGCAATTGTATATATATATATACAACAAAATACCAGTTTTCAGTGTAAACGTAAAGCTAATTTGCATATTGATATTAAAAAAAATGATTTTAATAAAAATGTGCTTGGTATTATTGATTTCTAATTGTTTGGTTTTACCTTAATGAATATGAGTAAAAATCTCTTCAATAAATCCTAAAAGAAATTCATTAACAAGAAGAAATAACTGTAATTTTATTCTTTACTTCCTATTTTAACTAAATAGTTAAATTAGGAAAATTTAGCATTGAAAAACGGAAGTGATGAAAGAGTAAGTTTCAGTTGTTCTATTTTCCGATTATACCCCCTCGATTTCAAATCTTTTTATTTGAATTTTTAATTAGTTTCACTAGCCTTTCTGATTTAATCTAATATTTTATTACATTTAAACTTAAATACTTGCACCCGGAGGGTGCATATATTTGCTAGTATATATATATATATATATATATATATATATATATATATATATTATATATATATATATATTGCACTCTACTCACTGTTACTCAAGTTTCATGTTGTGATATTATCAACACCTACGTTTTTCTGAGTTCATTGCAGGGCTTAAGCCCCCCTGGGGGTATCTAAGACATGAAAAGTAATGTACCTTACTTTGCCACCCTGGTCAAAAACTTGTTTACGTAGAAGCGGGTGGCGTAATGGTTATCGTCGTATATAATGGACTGTGATACAAGTTGAAATCCTGGACGAGAAAATGTCAATCCCTGAATGTACATTTCGACCTATTAGGTCTCATCAGCAAGGTTATATATATTTACCAACCCCTCCGCACGAGTAGGATACGACACAAGGTCAATTTCTTAAGCGGAGTTTAACAGGTTTGAATTCAGAGTTTTCCTTCTCCTAGACCGGTTGCCTAAGCAAGGTTAAAGAGCCCAGTCTGTCCTACTATTTACCCATAGCTGGAGGGAGAGTAGAATTCATACCTTTCCCAAGGGTATTAGCGTTAATTGAAATGCAATTACCACGTCCATCACAAGGTTATAGACATGGGAGACTGCTCCGTGTGTGACTGTCAGCTTGGCAGTCGAGGTTTCGAGTCACACGGAGCAGTCTCCCATGTCTATAACCTTGCTGATGAGACCTAATAGGTCGAAATGTACATTCAGGGATTAATATTTTCTCGATTTGTTTAGCCTTACATTTAAACATATATACCCGCCTAAATTCATTAATTATTAACTAATTGATTTTCAAAATTAGGTATGACTTCAATTAAGCACATATCCTCCAAATATGTAGGAACTAGACACACAACCAACCGTGGAAGAATTCTGTAGAAACATCGATCGGCTCGCTAATAGGAAGACTACCGGAAGTGATGACATACCATAAGAAGTCTTGAAGAGCGGGAAAACAACACTATCCCCCCCTCTTCTCTCTCTCTCTCTCTCTCTCTCTCTCTCTCTCACACACACGTATCTAATTCTATCTCTTCGTCTGAGCTCCTTTTTTTTCTTTCTTCTTCTGTTCTCTTCTGTTCTGTTCTGGTCTGTCTGTCTGTCTCTCCCCCCTCTCTCTCTCTCTCTCTCTCGTATATAATTCTATCTTTTTCGTTTGAGCTCCTTTCTTTTTTTTCTTTCTTCTTCTCTTCTCTTCTCTTTTCTTCTTCTCTCTCTCTCTCTCTCTCTCTCTCTCTCGTATCTAATTATATCTCTTTCGTTTGAGCTACTTTCTCTTTGTCTCTTCTCTTCCCTTCTTTCTTCTCTTCTTTCTCTTCTCTTCTCTCTTCACTTCAATCAAAAAGCTATCAGCATCACTGTATTGTATACCTTTTATTAATAAGCTGGTCACGCAGATCCATTACGATCCATGCTGTTGGGAAAAGGGACATCGTGGTCACTTTATACAAGAATTTATACAAGAGATTGGAATGACGGCAACGATTACTGCATGGAAGACAGGGTAGGAAGGGAAAAGAAATAATGCAAAAAAAAACCCTTATAGAAACTTATAAAAATCTTCTGATATAATTATTCAGACTCTTATCTTTATAGAAAAAAAAATCGTTTATTCCTGTTTCATAAAATAGATTAGGGGGGGAGGAGGGGGAGACTTCGTAAAAAAAATGGTAATAAAGGACTATTTCCTCGTAAATTCCTACCATAGAATAAACTGAACCCCCATTTTATGTCCGTGTTTTTGCAATAAATGTTTTATTTTTCTTGCACCCGTTATGTTACAATACTAAATATATTTTCTTTATTTAATATTCACTTCAATGTGTATATTTTAAAGCTTTTATTTTGCGAGAATGCTTAGTTTTAAAGTGGGGGTTCGTTTTTACACTTCAACTTTTTACTCATAAATTCCTACCATAAAATGCCCAAGCCTAATTTTATGGTAAGAATTTACGAGTAAAAAGTTGAATATTACTATTTGGTGTTATTTCTTTTCTTTTTGGCTTTGGTACTAATAAAATCGTCAGATTTTAATCATCATCGACGAAAAAACAAAATTACGGTCATAAAATGCAAAATGTATACTTATTTTTTTATCAATACAGCATGAATACAGCATAAAATCATAGAGAATAATACAAATTATAAACAGTTTATAATAGAGAGTTACCGTTCAAAAAAATGTATTCGCAGTCAAATGAAACTATAGAGTTTATCGCTTCGTGCGCAGAGAAAGGATCTGCCTGTGTTTCCAGGAGGCGTGACGAGAACCACCAATGGTCTTATGGAATCCATGACCTTTACCAAGACCACGATTTTTGAGGTTTCCTTTTCTTAGCCATGCCTAAGTTTTTTCTGTGCAACCTCTCTGATTTGTCGTTTGAAGTGTCCATATAATTGTTTTTCTTCCCATTTATGTTTTCTAGTTTTAGTTGTTTTTCTGTTTGTCCATATATTACACCTGCTATTGTTGGCTGCCATAAGTAATCTGTCTTTCCTCTTTTTTGTATATTCTTCAAGTTGTTCAATTGTGGCCTCTTATTATTATTATTATTATTATTGCCTCATTAACAAAAAAATATTTTTAATTTTTTTTTTGATAAAAGGAAACCTCGATTTGTTTAGCCTTACATTTGAACATATATGCCCGCCTAAAATTCATTAATTATTAATTTCCAGGAGGTGTGACGAGAACCACCATCTTATGGAATCCATGACCTTTACCAAGACCACGGGAGCTACGGCTAGTAGCAGTCAAACCTCTAATTTCTCTGTGTTTGTGCACAGGTTTGCAAATCCAGTTGATCTTGGGGTCACGACGAATGGCTTTGTGGAAGGGGTCAACCAGGATGACTTCGTAGAACTTGAAAGTGGAGTCTTCAGCAACCCAGTAAGGGTTGAGCACTCGCAGGGATTTGCAACGTCTGACAACTTTGTCCTCGGCCACAGCTCTCAAAGATCTAGCAAACTTGAGCTGGTTTACACCATGAGTTTTGGGTTTACCATAGGTGGCACCCTTGGGTACAGGCCTTTTACGACCACCACGACAGATACGGATTCTGTACACAATATGTAACCTTGCTTAGCTTTATACCCGAGACGTCTGGCTTTATCAGCTCTTGAGAGTCAGGGTGTGCGATGAAGCACATTCAACTGTCTGTATTGCTTTTTCTTTTCCTTTTTGTCCCTTGCCTTGATTTTCATTCTCTTTCTTTTTCTTATTTATTTTTCTACCCTCTTTGTACTTTTCTTCTTCAGCGCATTTTTCATATTCTTTATTCTTCACGTTCTTTCTTGTTTCTTATTCCCACTTCATTCCGTTTTCTTCTTCTTGGCCTTTTTTCAGACTCTCACTGTTGCTCTCTCTTTTCAAACAATATTTTCACCAACCCCTTTTTATCATATGGGTGCTAGAAGGCGGTGACTGAGGGTCTACATGTCCTGGAATGACGTTAAACTCTATCTGATGGTGAGGTTCCAGTTCTGGAGGTTTGGGGATGTGGAGCACCCCTTCATCACCATTGCTCCCTGGTCCACTCTGACCCGGAGTGGTAGTACCTGTCAGGGTCCCATCTATGGGTTAAATAGAAAAATATATTTATAAAAATAAATTGAGTATCGATTAAGAATGAATTTATTTCAAAACTTTATCGGCATTAAATGACCCACTGAGGTTGATATGCCGTAAAACAAAACAAACAAAACCAATCAAACAATATTTCGCATTCCTTTTGCTTTCATTCACTTTAGACGTTTTTTCTTTTTTTTTTTTAATGTTCACTTCTTCTTCTTCTTCTTCTTCTTCTTCTTCTTCTTCTTTCATTAGTTTCTAGAGTAAAACTGCTTTTTACGGTAGATTTCTTGCATAAACTTGTAACCACCCTATAGTCGTCTTTTGGGTAGATCTGTGTAAGCTTTCTTAAGTTTTTGTACAGTTAGTTTAATTTTTTGTATGGAAGCTTTTTAATGTTATCTCGTTTTTCTCGAACTGCTTTTGACTCCCACAGTATATTTGGCTTATGTTTTGGTCGGGTCGGTATGCACTCAGCTGCTGCTTTTAAATAGATGTTTTCAAATGTTTTCTTATTCGTCATTTGGAGTTTATCTGATGTTTGACAGATGTTTCTTACTGTTACCGAATAATGATTGCATGTTGGCAAGTGAGGAATAGTAACATGGTTACGATTTTAGTGGCTATTTTTAGGCTGCAGGTGAGAGCACTTTACAGTGTAGATCCCTTGTGTTCCTTAGTGTTAGGTAGAATCCTTTGGTTGTTCCTTAGTGAAAAAGCCTTGGTTGTTCCTCGGTGTTAGGCAGAATCTTTTGGTTGTTCCTTAGTGAAGAATCCTTGGTTGTTCCTCGGTGTTAAGCAGAATCTTTTGGTTGTTCCTTAGTGAAGAATCATTGGTTGTTCCTCTGTGTTAGGCAGAATCCTTTGGTTGTTCCTTTGTGAAGAAGCCTTGGTTGTTCCTCGGTGTTAGGCAGAATCCTTTGGTTGTTCCTTAGTGAAGAAGCCTTGGTTGTTCCTCGGTGTTAGGCAGAATCTTTTGGTTGTTCCTTAGTGAAGAATCCTTGGTTGTTCCTCGGTGTTAGGCAGAATCCTTTGGTTGTTCCTTTGTGAAGAATCCTTGGTTCTTCCTCGGCGTTAGACAGAATTCTTTGGTTGTTCCTTTGAGAAGAATCCTTGGTTGTTCCTCGGTGTTAGACAGAATCTTTTGGTTGCAGATCCGTTCGTCTATGAAGAATTCGTGCAAATGAACGGCTTTCAAGATCGGTGATTAAGTAGTTGACTAACCACGTATTCGAGCGTGTTAATTGGTTGGCTTTAATCTACGAGCCCACGCAGAGTCTATAAGTTCAAGTGGTGTAATTCAGCACACCTTATACAAAATATTCCAACACATATCGTACAGATTTACCCGTCTTTTGCTTTTCAAATCTCTCATACAAGAATGGCACTTGATAGTCCATAAAGGTTGATATACCGTTAAACAAAGAAACCAATTCATATATTTGGTACGCGTGGTTTAATGGTTTCCGTTGTTGGGAATGGGCACAGCGAAACGATTTCAAATCCTGGACGAGGCTCTTTGCATTTCACACATCGGTAATATCCTCGGGAAAGATATGCATCGAAATATTCTCCCTCCAGCTATCGGTAAATAGCGGGGCAGACTGGGCTCTTTAATCTTGGTTTGACAACCAGTCTAGAAGGAAAACTCTGAATTAAAATCTGGTAAACTCTGTTTGAGAAATTGACCTCGTGTCACACCCTGCTAGTGTGGAGAGGTTGGTATATATATATATATATATATATATATTATATATATATATATATATAGAGAGAGAGAGAGAGAGAGAGAGTGTGAGACAGAGGGGGAGGAGAGAGAGAAAGAGAGAGAATTTTGATAGTTATTTTATTTGTTTTTGTAGTTCAGGTATGGTTTCGGGGCGGGTGCATCATTACGAACTAACTCAGAGCGCTTTAGCAGACTTTGTCGGTTTGATGCCACATTGTAGGATTGCCATATCACGCTGATGCGGTTAGAGCTTTATCCTGGATCTATTTCCTCTTGTCTGGTGGAGAAAGTCCAAATTTAGTAAAAAGTTCCAAGATTTAGTTGTTAATAAACCATCGGCATCCGACCTCGATAGGAAATGCATCCGTTATCCATATATATATATATATATATATATATATATATATATATATATATATATATATTACTCTTTTTAAATACTCTCAAATCAAATTAAACTAGTTATTAAATAATTTTAACTTTTCACCTTTTAACTATTAATACGACCCATAACATATCTTTTATTAAATAATAATTGAAAAATAATCCCCATAAATTAATCCAAATTTTTAATTCAATAATCAAAAAACCGTTCCTGATCTACGAAAATATAACAAGCGTTCCTCTACTAAATTTAAGTCCCATTCCAACGGGCATGTTTATAACCACCTAAGATTAATCGTAAACTCGATTAATTTAAAGTAACCCTGAAGAATCAATCGATGAAACTCGAGTAGGTTACTCCTTTCCATACTTAAAATAAATTTATGCTTTACATTGTATTGAGCACTTTGTATTTGTTTTTTCTCAACCTTAACCTCTGGATATTGTGCGCTTCCAGCGATCGTTCTTATACCCACCGGTAAGTTAATACTTATACATATACAAATATATATATATATATATATATATATATATATATATATATATATATATTATATATATATCTTTAAGAGGAAGGAAAAAACTAAACACCGTTATTCTATAATAAATTTATTTCGACCAAAATTTGGGCCTTTATAAATCTAAGTTGATTTAACAAAGCTTTCAATAAAGCTCCTTTTAAAGATAAATATTGGTCTGTATATAATCTAAAAAGTTTATTATACATTGAGTTCTCTGTAGTGATTTAAAGATTCACTGTATTTATACATACTGGATCATACAATAATAATACAGTGTGTCTTAGAAATCACATATAGAATCATCCCCTACTACCAAGTTTTGGATACCTCACACAAACACACACACACACACACACATATATATATATATATATTTCTTTTTTTGAAGGCAAAATAATGCAGATTCATGTTGAAAAACATATTTATTGAAGTATTCTTAATTTTCGGACAATATCCATCTTCAGAGAACATTTTCAACTCTATAATAAATTCTCTGAAGATGGATATATTGTCCGAAAATTAAGAATACTTCAATAAATATGTTTTTCAACATGAATCTGCATTATTTTGCCTTCAAAAAAAGAAATATATATATATCGTATTATAAATAATGCTTCTATTTTAACTATAAAAACGAGCAAAAAGAAAAAATTTCTATTATATATATATATATATATATATATATATATATATA
This sequence comes from Doryteuthis pealeii, assembly GCA_023376005.1. Classification (NCBI taxonomy): domain Eukaryota; kingdom Metazoa; phylum Mollusca; class Cephalopoda; order Myopsida; family Loliginidae; genus Doryteuthis; species Doryteuthis pealeii. The sequence continues at coordinate 9,408,576 of CM042164.1, read as the reverse complement.
TATATATATATATATATATATATAATACTAAAGCTGAGCGAATCAATTTTTATTTTCTAAAGGCTTTTTTTTCTGTTTACTAAATGACACAAAATTCATATTAAGATATAAAGTAATGTTTGAAAAAATTCCATTTTGATAGGTTTTAATTAGTCGTAATTAGTAATTAAGTAAAAAACTGACCCGTCCCTCACTCCCATCTGCCTATCACCTTAACCCTCTCTATATATATCTTGTTTACCTCCTCGTTATATATGTTAGTGTGACTAAGAGAGAGATCAGAGAGTAATTGTGATGGAGACATTTAACTACTCACTTTGTATGTTAAGATTCAACGACGAGCACCCAGTGCGAATAAATCTCACTACTGTAACTAATTGGTCGGCTTAAAGTCTCGTTACTGTCGGCGCCACTATATTAATTAAACAATTCATAATTATGGAAGCGCGTGGTGTAATGGTTAGAGTTGTAGGAAAGGAACGCGTGGGCGCGAGTTCACATCCTGGTCGAGACTGTTTGCATTTCACATAGAGCTAATACCCTTTGGAAAGCTATGTATTCAAATATTCTAAATGTTAGGACAGACTGTGCACTTTGACCTTGGCTACGTAACCAGTCAAGGAAAAAGGAAAACTCTGAATTCAAATCTGTTAAATTCCACTTGAACATTAATCAATTAAATTGACATTGTGTCGCATCCTACTTGTGCGGAGGGGTTTGGTATATATATATATATATACTAGCAAATATATGCACCCTCTGGGTGCAAGTATTCAAGTTTTAATATAATAAAATATCATATTAAATTAGAAAGGCTAATGAAACTGAATAAGAATATAGATAAAAAGATTTGGAACAGAGGGGGTATGATTGAAAAATAGAACAACTTTGAAACTAACTCTTCCATCATTTTCCGTTACCCCCGTCTTTCATTGGTAAATTTTCCTAATTTAACTGTTTAGTTAAAATAGGAAGTAAAGAATAATATTAGTTATTTCTTCTTGTTAATGGATTTCTTTTAAGATTTATCCCCGAGATTTTTGCTCATATTCATTAAGATGAAACCAAACAATTAGAAATCAATAATACTAAGCGTATATTTATTAAAAATCAATTTTTTAAGATCAATATGCAAATTAGCCTTCCCATTCATACTGTAAACCGCTATTTTGTTGTATATATAAATACAATTGCATGTTATTAGTATGTAAATATGGTCAAAAGTATAAGTAATGTAAAACAATTTTATTAATAATTGAGGTTTAAATAAAAATAAAATCATGGAGAATGTGATGTAAATGACTAAGGTAATTGTGACTTGTATAGTAATATAGTTTCGGTTACAGACAGATAAACACACAATCTCTATTATAATAAGATATATTAATTAATGAATCGAGATTAGTCTGGTACAAGACCCGAATTATATTTGGCTCATGGTTTGGTCGGGTCGGTATGCACTCAGCTGCTGCTTTTAAATTGATGTTTTCAAAGTTTTCTTATTCATCATTTGGAGTTTATCTGATGTTTTGCAGATGTTTCTTAGTGTTACCGAATGATGATTGCATGTTGGCAAGTGAGGAATAGTCATATCGTTACGATTTTAGTGGCCATTTTTAGGCTGCAGATGAGAGCACTTTACAGTGGAGATCCGTTGTGTTCCTTATTATTAGGTAGAATCCTTTGGTTGTTCCTTAGTGAAGAATCCTTGGTTGTTCCCCGGTGTTAGGCAGAATCCTTTAGTTGTTCTTTAGTGAAGAATCCTTGGTTCTTTCTCGGCGTTAGGCAGAATCTTTTGGTTGTTCCTTAGTGAAGAATACTTGGTTGTTCCTCGGTGTTAGGCAATGTATGTACATTTCGATTGACATTTTGAGATTAGTCTGGTACAAGACCTGGAATTTCGACGCCCGGTGAGGATCGATCTCACAACTTCAACAAGATGGCTTTTTTTAAAAGCGAACAAAGAAGTTAAAAACGGAAATAGATGTGTCCACTGATAAGGATAACTTATATATATTTTATATATATCAAACGCGTAGGCGTTTGATATATATAAAAGGAAGTCAGTCAGAGGGCAGTCAGGCAGAACCCTCGGGACAGAGAACAAGTGTCAACCACTCACGGTCACAGCCGACAGCTGTGAGCCGTCACGTAGTCACCTTCCACCTCACCATCGCCAGTCATCCCAACAGTAGCAGTAGTCATTGTCAACCTTCGGGCATTTCTATTGCGAAGCTCTACACCACCATCACCACTCACTCACCAAAGAAAATAAAGACGGGTCATATTTTTGTATATACGAATCTGTTGTTTATTGAAGTCTAGTAGCCGGTAGTAGCTGACTACTACGTACTTCGCTACGTGACCATATATACCCGACTCCTAACATACACGATTTAGAGTAGCGAAGAAGGCCGCTATATAACACAACTTTACTGACTTACTTTACCGAGGCGCCAGAAAATCAACACTTTTCAGCAGGTGTCGATGTTTATGAGTATGTATTATTTTTTTTTTTTTGTAGACAAGTTTACAGGTTAATATACGTGCCAAGGCTGTTAAAAAAAACCACCTGAGTGAAACAGGAATGGTTTAATATTTTTTTATGTGAAATCGGCATTCACACCTGGAGTTTGTTTAAATTCTACCACCATCCCACACAGACATTACCAAAACTACCTCCGTCAGCCATTAACGGAAGAGTATTTATTGTCAGGTCTTGGAGAGTGAGAACCAATCCACAAACTCAGGCAAACACCACTTCTCTGTCGCTAGAATTTTCCTGAAAAGCTGAGGTAGGAATATATATATATTATATATATATATATATATATATATATATTTAAAAAAATGTTTTTTTTTTAAAATTGGGCGTTATTATGAAGCATTAAAAATGTATAAATGAATGAACTCGATATTATGGAGTATTGGATTCACTTATTTTTTAATTATTTTTTTCTCATAAATTTTCAGGTTCGTTAGATACCCTTTGTCAAATGTTATTACTGTTTAACGGTTTCTTTGTCTTCTGTTGTTATCGACAGTGGCAGCGTCTGTGAAATATTTGTAATAACGGAGAATTCCGATGTCTGCGTTTAATCCCTTCACGTGCGTTTGTAATTTTATATATATATATATATATATATATATATGTGTGTGTGTGTGTGTGTGTAAGTATATTGAGAAAAATGAAAAACCACAGGTTTAAATGGGTTAAGTGGTGAGTTTATTGGCTGACGCTGCAGTGTTTCGATCTATTAATTAGATCATCTTCAGAGCATTTGTTGGTATGTGGAAGGTGATAAGAAATTATTTATCACAGAATAGTGAGAAAAGCGAGTGGTAGTCCTTGTTCGTTGGCCAATAAACTCACCACTTAACCCATTTAAACCTGTGTTTTTTTTTTTTTCTCAATATACTTACATACCGTCAGATTCACTTCCTTTCTTCATATATATATATATATATATATATATATATATATATATATATATATGGGAAGAAAAATATTTTAAAAATATAACAAACACAGGATGTTATGATTAGGGGAAACAATTTTATGTGTCAATATTTAAGCATTTCGGTATATTGTACCATCTTCAGGACACTGTTAAGTAATGTTTATGTGAGGGACTAAATGAAAGATGTTAAGTGTATAGTGAATGTGTGTCCTGAAGATGGTACAATATACCGAAATGCTTAAGTATTGACACATAAAATTGTTTCCCTGATCATAACATCCTGTGTTTGTTATATTTAAAAAATATTTTCTTCTCATATTGTCGGATTAATTTCCACACACACACACACACATATATATATATATATATATATATATTCTCTATCACTATTCATCTATTGCCGTGGAACGTTTTCTTCAAACAATTTAAAAAAAAATCTCTTTTCGAACGTTTCAAAAATTCTCCGTATTTTGACCGCTTTTATTTCAAACACCAAAGAATTTACTCTGACGAAGACCCTTATTCCTTGTATACTAAACGATTTTGTAGTTTTCTGTTATTATTATTTTATTTTATACTTAAAATAATGATAAATAAAATACAAGTGTATATAAATAAATTCCTGGCCGAAACACGTGTTAGTAGAATAAAATCTATTTCATCCATTCAGCATTTTCTTTCCTTTGTTTATTTTTCCTTTCAAAACACACACACACACACACACACACACACACACACACACACACACACACATATATATATATATATATATATATATATATATATTTTTTATAAAAAAGAAGGTCTGCAAAGGGTATTATGTTTTCAGAAAAAAAATTATTCTTTTTATCTTACATAGGATAAAAAGAATAAATAATTTTTTTTCTGAAAACATAATACATTTTGCGGACCTTCTTTTTTTTTATAAAATATTGAATTTTCTCCCGCCGGAACGAGAAACGAGAGAGGAGAAAATCTGTCTCTTGACCCTTGGCTCTAGTGGGAGTCAGACGTTGGTCTCGGTCCCTCGTATGGGTGTGGACAACAGTGCAGAACATGATACTATGTTAGAAGAGAATAATTTGACGATACTCTCTCTCTCTCTCTCTCTCTCTCTCTCTCTCTCTCTCTCTCTCTCTCTCTCTCTTTGTTTTCCTTCTCTCTTAAAGAATCGACGAGCCTAGAAATAAATACACAGCCCCTTGGGACTATACAACTTGCGTGTATGTTGTTTCCGAACTAACGACTATTACTACTACTGACGGCGACTACTACTACAACTTGAGTTGGCCTATGCGACAAACACCGTTCTTGTCCCGTGACCACCGTTATGCTACAGAATGCCAGCCAACCCTACATCAGCCAGACTAATTCAACAGCCAGATTCCAGCCTCTCCAAGCAAAACAGGAACAGAGAGGAGTATTGTACCATTACAATTACACTGGTTTACAAAGAAATTGAGGCAAGAACAAAAATAGCTGTTTTAACCTAATTTGGGAGTGCTGAATTCAGATTGGAAATACTTTTTACTCATTACCTCTAATTGTTTTAGATATGCATACTGTACATTTTGTACACATACTATACATAAAGGCGTATATGCATTCAGGGTTAATTTCTAATATTGTGTGACTTATGTCTTCTTTTTTAGTTATTATGCAATGAATGTAAGTAATAGCATTACATAATATATATAGCTATATATCAAGACGGATTTTGGCAGTTAAGCGTAGCCAACACGTCTTAATCTACAACCAGTAGTGCACTGGCAGTCAGCAGATCATCTAAGAAAACACATTTCTAACTGTCTGCGGTACTATGAATTGTGTACATTGTGTCATCCAAGTATATTTATTCCGTCAATGTTCTTTATCTATCCTGTTTTATCTGTATTAAGCTGCTGCAACTGTTGAAATAAGCACGTATATACTCTGTATATACTAAAATGAGACTATTTAAAAGATAGAAAACTAGAGGTAATAGAGCAAAACTGTTTATAAATATGAATTCAGCACATCCAAATTAGTAAAAAACACCTATTCACATTCTTGACTCAGACAAAAATATTTTTTTGTAAATCAGTGTTATTATTGTTTTTATTATTATTATTTTGTAAATCAGTGTTATTATTGTTATATTATTATTATTATTGTAAATCAGTGTTATTATTGTTTTTATTATTATTATTATTGTAAATCAGTGTTATTATTGTTATTTATTATTTTTGTAAATTGTTATTATTGTTATTATTATTTTATTATTGTTATTGTAATCAGTGTTATTATTGTTATTATTATTATTATTATTTGTAAATCAGTGTTATTATTGTTATTATTATTATTATTATTGTAAATCAGTGTTATTATTGTTTTTATTATTATTATTATTGTTTTTATTCCAAAATAAGAGTGCTACGCAACGCAGCTTTGCAAAGTATTTGTGTGCAGCTTTGCAGGGGTAAATTTTGCAGAGCTGCACAAAATACTTTGATTTTTGTGAATAATTTGAAGGCATATATAACTAGGATACATTGAAATGCAAGGGTTTTGAAAATGTGAGTTATTTTGTCATTTACATAAATAAATAAAGGTTTTCTGTTTCATCATTATTTATTTTGAACACTCCTTAATAGTATTAATGTTTTGCATTTTGAAATTTGATAATTAAACTGATTTATAGCCATTTAAATATATATATATATATATATATATATATATATATATATATACTTTTTATAGGTGTCTACCATATGTGACGCAAATCGCTGCCAACGTGTTAAAGAAGGAACTATTTCGAAACTTTCGCATGAAAATAGGCACAGAATTTTTTTAATGTATTAATCTATATAATGGATAGAAGTAACCTACTCGAGTTTCATCGATTGATTCTTCAGGGTTACATCCGTTGAATTAATCGAGTTTTCGATTAATCTCAGTTGGTACAATACATGCCCGTTGGAATGGGACTTATCCTTTATAGACGAACGCTTGTTTATATTTTCAAAGATTCATCGTGAACCGTTTTTGTTTATTGGATTAAACATTTGAATTAATTTATGGGGATTATTTTTTCAATTACTATTTAATGAAAGGTAGATTATGGGGTGTATTAATGGTTAAAAAGCGAAAGGTTAAAATTATTTATTAGTTTGTTTGAATTGGTTAGAGAGTATTAGGAAAAGCCTAATTGTAGGCATTACGATAACAGAAGTTTTGGGTAGTTAAATATAGTTAATTATATTAAAAAAAATATAAAGGGATAAAAGTAAGAATGAAAGTAACCACGACCTGTATCGCGACGACGGATTAGCCATTTTAGAAAATAGAACCCCCAGAAAAGGGGATGTTTTTCGCAAAAAACTTCATTTGAAGATCAACTCGCATTTCCAACTGAAATCTTGTTATAATGGAGATTGTGTGTTTTTCTGTCTGTAACCGAAACTATATAACTACTCAAGTCACAATTCCTATAGTTATTGACCTCACATTGTCCATGATTTTATTGTTATTTAACCCTCAATCATTAATAAAATTGTTTCACGTTATCAATACTGTTGACCATATCTACATTTATTTACCTCATAACCTCTTGTATGGGTTGGACACAAGGTCTCGTTTTTAAGTGGGACCACCCACAATCCGAGGCTCATGGGTGGTAGGTGGAAAAAATTGGCATTTCCCCTCAGGGAGGAGCGTCTCAGACGCTGTGCAATAAACCCAGCCCTACCCCTTTAAGTCAAGGGGGAAGTTATTGCCTGGGGTGATAGCCCCCTGGGATCGACGCTATTAACTTGTAAAGATCCAGGGCCGAAACCACTGGACCCCCGGCGTTGACCGGATGTACATACGAATAACATGCAAATTGTATTTATATATACAACAATATAGCGGTTTACAGTGTGAATGGGAAAGCTAATTTGCATATTGATAATATTTTTTTTATTTTGATTAATACGTACTTAGTATTATTGATTTCTAATTGTGTAGTTTTATTTTAATGAATATGAGCAAAAATCTCGTGGATAAATCTTAAGAGAAATCCATTAACAAGAAGAAATAATTGTAATTTTATTCTTTACTTCCTATTTTAACTAAATAGTTAAATTAGGAAAATTTAGCAAGGAAAGACGGGAGTGATGGAAGAGTAAGATTCAGTTGTTCTATTTTCGATTATACCCCCTCTGTTTCAAATCTTTTTATCTGCATTCTTATTTAGTTTCAATAGCCTTTCTAATTTAACATTATATTTTATTACATCAAAACTTAAATACTTGCACGCGGAGGTGAATATATTAGCTAGTAACTTTAATATCCGGATATTGTCATCTTTTCGTCGTTGAGTTAACGGTCCCTTTTCAGGAAAATTTCAACGAAAGTTGGAAAAATAGGAAAAATAATTGTCCTTTGTAAACAATTATAGTATTGCATAGCCATACCTATTACATATACGCTATATTCGGCTAGAAACCACAAGGTTCCTAGTTCGATACCGGTCCTCGCCAACTCGCGTATGAGTAGCACAGGGATCTGTGCGGTAAAGTAAGGAGCTGATGGTAGATGTGGCGCTCCATCTCAGCTGCTAAAATAATCTCCTTGGTCTAGCGCAAGAGAAAAGGGGATAGACTCCCTCACTGATTGGGTGATACCGACTTTAGGCCGACCCGACGACTTTACTTGCTTTTACAGTATCGAGTATTTTTATCTGATACTTATAATTTCTAAACAGATCCATTTGACTCAATGAGAAATAGAAAGTAATCACAACAAAGGAGTGACTCTACAAAATAGGCCTCAATGGTGTCGTAGATTGCTAATTCGAATAACTAGCTATATGGTACCAATAATTTTTATCTTACCTTATTATAATGGAGATTGTGTGTTTTTCTGTCTGTAACCGAAACTATATTACTACTCAAGTCACATCACAATTCCCTTAATTATTTACGTCAAATTCTCCATGATTTCATTCTTTTAAACCTTCAGTTATTAATAAAAATTGTTTTACATTATTAATACTGTTGACCATATCTACGTACTAATAACATGCAGTTGTATTTATATATACAACAAAATAGCGGTTTACAGTTTGAACGAGAAGGCTAATTTGCATATTGATATTTAAAATTTTATTTTAATAAATATGTGCTTGGTATTATTGATTTCTAATTGGTTGGTTTTATCTTAAGAAATATAAACAAAAATCTCGTGGATAAATCTTAAAAGAAATTTATTTACAAGAAGAAATAACTGTAATATTATCCTTTACTTCCTATTTTAACTAAATAGTTAAATTAGGAAAATTTACCAATGAAAGAGGGGAGTAATGGAAAATGATGGAATAGTTAGTTTCAAAGTTGTTCTATTTTCTATTATACCCCCTCTGTTGCAGATCTTTTTATCTGCATTCTTAGTCAGTTTCATTAGCCTTTCTAATTTAATATGATATTTTATTATATCAAAACTTAAATACTTGCACCCGGAGGGTGCATATATTTGCTAGTTCTTATAATTTCTAAACAGATCCATTTGACTCAATGTGAACTTGAAATTAATCACAACAAAGGAGAAACTCTACAAAATAGGCCTCAATGGTGTCGTAGATTGCTAATACGAATAACTAGTACATAGCTATATGGTATCAAGAATTTTTATCTTATTCTTATGATTTACAAACAGATATGTATTACCCAGTAGGAACTTGAGAGTAATCGCAAAACCCAACAGGGGTTGACATGCCGTAAAACCCAACCAACCAACAAAAGCATCAGAAGTCGAGCCTCACCACCAGATGCACTTTAGTGTCATATACCCAGGACTTAATATGTAATAGAGCGTGTCTACAAAAGAAAAAAAACGTTCCCAGTCGACGAAGCCCATAATATGCTGACTGTGTCCCCTGCCGAGGGGTAAGATGCCGTATAATATGTGGCCTCGGCATGACATTTTTTTCTCGGTTGGAATATGCGGCATCTAGTGAAATAGAAGACAACAACAAAAATGCCTACTGTGTTTTTTTCTTTCTTATCATTTGTCTGAATATTTAAGATAAGTTTCATCTGAATGAAAAAATCCTGTGGTTGGGCATCATCTCTTATTAAAATAGAGATCTGGTGTCTATAACCGAAACTACGTTACTGCTTACGTCACAATACCCGCAGTAATTGCATTAGTTTATCAATGAGTCAGGGCCGGTTTAGCTCAGTCGCTAGAGCACTTGTCTATGAATCGCAATGTTCCTGGTACGATAGCGACCTTCGCCAACTCAGCGTAAGAGTAGCACAGGGATCTGTGCGGTAAAGTGAGGAACTGGTGGTAGGTGTGCCGTTCCACCCCAGACGCAAAAACTATCTCCTTGGTCTAGCGCTAGGGTAAAGGAGATAGACTCCCTCGCTGTTTGGCTGATACCGACATTAGGCCACCACGTCGACTTTACTTTTACTTTTCAATGAGTATTTAATCTATTGTCAAAATCAATAATCTTAATTATTAACGATGTCTCAATGAAAATCTGAATTAGAGTTGCCTCAAAACAGCCCATGTTATTAGAATATTTACCTCGCATCCCATGTATGCGGGTATGACACAAGGTCTTTTAATATGGGACCACCCACGAGCCGAAGCTCATGGGATGGTGGGCGCAAAAAATGCGTCAATCCCGTCGGCTTTTCCCCTCACGGGGGACGCCTCATTCACTGGGCAATAATCACAGCCCTGCCCCTTTAAATCAAGGGGGCAGGTGTTGCCTAGGAGGGGATAGCCCCCTAAGATCACGCCGTTGATTTCCACTAATAGTCCAGTGGACGAAGCCACCGGACCCACAGGCTCCGAAGAGCCCATGTTATAAGAGAATTTCAAATCCTGAAATGTGTCTTCTCATATATCACAAAGAAATATATGTTTACATAACATATGGTGTGGTTAATTTGCATACTGGTTTAAACAAAACCGGGTTTAATAAATAATTACTTGGTGTTATTGATCTCTAATATCATTTGTTTATATTCTCCAACGTATTAAAATCAATTCTATGAATGATTTTTATATAGAAACCAATTAAGATATAATTAAAATAAGGGTAATCTGTTTCATATGCTTTCTTATTTAATTTCGTTAGTCTTTCTAATTTAATATATTTCCTCACATCAAAATTTAGTCTATTTAAAGATATTGACACTCACGATGCAGATTTTTCTGGAGAAACGATTAAAATTTATTTCTGCAATTTAGTGTCGATTCATCATTAAAAATTCGACGTACCACAGGCCCATCCTCATATTCCCATTATTGAAATAATTGCATCTTGCAATTAATCATTTTCATTTCCCAAATAAGACACTGCAAACTTGTTATTCTAGTGAATTGCGGTGACCTACCTTACTAGTTAGCACGAACAAGCTCCAATTGCTTTTCCGGGTATTGACGGACTTACAAGACTTATGCATCTACACAACCACCATGTTATTTCAAATTACTTGTACAATGGAATGTCTAATCGGCGCTTACTAAAGAAAATATTTTCTAAAAAAAGTATTGCGCGATATTGTTACATTATTCGTGGGTTGCCTATAAATTATATACTGTAATGTAAGTAAAAAAAAAGTAAAGTCGACGGGGCAGCCTAAAGTCGGTATCAGCCAGTCAGCGAGGGAGTCTATCCCCTTTTCAATAGCGCTAGATTTAGATTGAGATTGTTTTTTTACCATCTGAGGTGGAGAACCACACATACCATCAGCGCCTTACTTTACCGCACAGATCCCTGTGCTACTCATACGCTGAGTTGGCGAGGACCGGTATCGAACTAGGAACCTTGTGGTTTCTAGCCGAACGCTCTACCGACTGAGCTAACCCGAAATAACGGTATTCGTAAATGGAAAGTTACCATTGAATCATAGAAAGACCGTTATAGAATAATTGACTGCAGTTCAGATTTCACTGACCTAGCCGGTGTGAAGTGAACTTAGGCAGATTTTGGTGGGTCGTCGATGGGAGCAGAGGTAAGCCATTTTCTCACCGCGGTGGTTGAGCCTTCTGTTCATCATTAAAAACCAAATGACAACCCACAACCGGAGCCCAGAACAAAAGAAGCCCGAATCAACCAAAGGAAGAGACCAGGTAAATGAACCCAAAAGAAGATGGCTAGCCAGCGAAATAGAAAAAGACGACCCTTAGAAGGCCTCAAGAAGACTAACCAGATCGCAATTTTCTTTTTACTTTATATATTTGGTACCGACGCAGAATAGCGCGCAAGAGATAATATCATTGGTATCGCATTTTACGTTTAAATAGCATTAGATATCGAAAATTTTACGTTTAAATAGCATTAGATATCGAAAATTTTACGTTTAGATAGCCCTAGATATCGAAAATTTTACGTTTAAATAGCATTAGATATCAAAAATTTTACGTTTAAATAGCATTAGATATCGAAAATTGTACGTTTAAATAGCATTAGATGTCGAAAATTTAAGTTATAAAAGGGCTATGCGACAACATCAATTGAATTCGATTTGCTTATTTCAAATGTGTGCAGAACTATTTATAAAAAAAATGTCCGTGCTGATGGATGGATGCATTCTTGGATTTTGCGGCACGTCATCCCTTACTGGGCAATTTTATGACGAAGGTGTTTTTGTTTTATTCATTCTTGTTGGGTAATTCAATATTTGATAACTCATTTTTAACCACATTTAAATGTGAACCCTACCCTGTTTTGTCTTGTGTTATTTGTTTCTTTTATTGATATTTAAATGTTAAACCTCTTGGAGGGGAGCCCCGAGGCAGTATTACGGACAAAGGTGGGGATCAAGCTAGCAGACAATCACGGCCAGAAAAATTGGAAAGATGAGAAGTTGCAGCCATGGCAGAAAAGATTTACACTACCCCCACAAGATTTAGAATGAATCAATCTAGATATATTGAAGGGCTTGCCCTCGAATTTTAAACCCTTTGCAACAGTAATAACCCAAAGGGATAAGCCTATGACGTTTACGGAATTCAAAGTCAGTCTTCGTAGTTATGAAGAAATAGAAAGTATGTACTCTGGGGAACCAGAACATGGCACTATACAACTAAAGACCCAATTTAAAAAGGGTAAAACCAACCCCCGCTATGAGGGCTGATCAACTAGATATACCAACTACCAGAATTATCAAGGTAGACCTGGGAAGGCGTGTTGGTGTTTTCCTGATATATATATATTTACCAAGCCCTCCGCACGAGCAGGATGCGACACAAGGTCAATTTCTTAAGCGGAGTTCAACAGGTTTGAATTCAGAGTTTTCCTTCTCATAGACTGGTTACCTAGCCAAGGTTATAGAGCCCAGTCTGCCCTGCTATTTACCCATAGCTGGAGGGAGAATTGGATTCATACCTTTCCCAAGGGTATCAGCGCTATGTGAAATTCAAACAGATTCGTCCAGGAATTGAACTCGGATCGACGAGTCCATTTCCTATGACTCTAACCATTAGACCACGCGCCTCCATTTTCCAGTGTTTTCCTCATATAAGGTGTGTGCTAGACGCCCGCTTCTACTTATAGACTCGGCGATAATCATGTGACCAACCTATTGGCCAACCACTGGCAGTACTCTGCTGCTGATATTGTTATTTATACCGGCTGTTCTGGTCATACCTACGCACAATGCTTTGAACCTTCGTGGAAGACGGAACATAGGATTATATCACTGGACCTTTTGAAACTACGTAGGATTCAATAACTCAGGACTTATTTACTTACCAAAGGATTCTATAGCGCAGGAGTTACTTACTTTAAGTCCTTTTTAACTAGCCAAGGATGGCGGTCAGAAACTTAACAACTAGTCTGAGGACTATTTAGCTGAGAGCTATCAGTGCTGTGAGAGCAGCTTAAGAGCAACTGATGACAAACACATTTTTAAAACTCATTTTTTATCTATTCAACCCATACACCGCCCTGTCGACTGGGGCGTTAGAATGCACCGACTGCACCTCTGCAGAGAGGTAAGACTCCCCCATTGGGGCCACCTGTTGGCCGTGGGTGGCGACCCGTGATGCTTAAGGATAGAGACCAGGAGGATGAGTAGTTCATGACTTGCAATACTCCACTTTGGCCCTATCTTGGGCTAGACGGGCGGTCGGAGAGGCCCCCTCCGATCAATCGGTTGGTCACGTCAAGCCCTAGCACCTATATGATTTTCCCAGCCCTATTGCCCTTATTGCTTGACAAGTTCATTTTCTCTATAAAAAATGTATCGAATTTTATGCGATACATGTATTGTAATTGCCTTCAAGCAAAAATATATTATATACTTTATTCAACAATGCTTCTAAAAGACAAACATCCAAAAATCTTATTCACTTCGCCGAAGAGCATTGTTGTTATTCACTCAACGTCCCCTTACCTATTATGGTAGAGAGGTGTATGTATCACTTGACAAGGTTGATTTCGCAGGGATCGTTAGCTGTGTACTGAGGCCGAGGCGATATGGTCTTTGACTATGCCTGCTGAGGTCCCGGTTTCGATTTCTGTCGGAGGGAAGTCGTTAGTATACATCGCTGATGAGACTTAATAAAGTCGAAACAGTCTGTACGATATTCTACACACCGAGCGATCCTTTGCCGGGATTACACTTGTCAAGTTCAAAGTATCGAATTTTATGCGATACATGCATTGTAATTGCCTTCAAGCAAAAATATGATATATACTTTATTCAACAATGTTTCTAAAAAACAAACATCCAAAAATCTTATATATATATATATATATATATATATATATATATATATATATATATATGTGTGTGTGTGTGTGTGTGTGTGTGTGTTCAAGCAAATTTGGTTAAAAATAATAAATGAGAATGTACAATTGTTTTGTTTTTGTCGCTAAAGTAACGCTAAATAACGCTGGTGGTTTATTTTTAAAAACATATATCTGGGCGTCATGGTATTGCGGTTTTGTGTTGTTGTTTTAACTAAGTTGAGTCAACAACTGTTTTTTTTAATCGTGCTTGGTTAATAGAAAAACCAACCAAAGAAGACATAATATAGTGAAGTTGTTTCTCACTGGGCATCATGGTATCATGCTTTCTGCATTGTTTTAACGAAGTCTAGTCAACTAATTTTTCCCTGTTTGGTCAGTAGAAACATCTTCATAATGTCGTGATGTTGTTGCTCACTGGGCGTCATGGTATCGTGTTTTTTTGTGTTTTCTTACCAAAGTGGAGTCAAAAACTTTTTTTATTCGTACTTGGTCAGTAGCAAAAATCTGCCTAACTGAAAATAATTTAGTGAAGTTGTTTCTCACTGGGCGTCATGGTATCGTGGTTTTTGTGTTGTGTTAGCTAAGTGGGTCAA
>CM042164.1:9386284-9388784 GCA_023376005.1 Doryteuthis pealeii | reverse complement strand
AATAAAAGGCGAGAGTAAAAAATAATTTTAAAAATTGATTACAAAACTACAAGGTTCCTAGTTCGATATCGGTCCTCGCCAACTCAGCGTATGAGTAGCACTGGGATCAGTAAGGAGCTGATGGTAGGTGTGGCGCTCCACCTCAGATGCTAAAACAATCTCCTTGGTCTAGCGCTATTGAAAAGGAGATAGACTCCCTCGCTGCAGGCTGATACCGAGTTTAGGCTGCCGTCAACTTTTACTTACAAATTTCGCAGAAAATTTTCAATTTAAAGTAATATTATGATTTTTTAATTAATTTCATAGTTTTTATAGTTTATTTATTTAAATTGTCATTATTTCAATGGAAAGGATTCAAAATGCTGAACAGCTTTAATCTATTTTGTTAATATTAGTTGTTCTTTATTCTATGAATTGACGATTTTGCGATACGTAAGCAGTGGCGTAGTTTTGGTTACAGACAAACAGACACCGAATCTCCATTATTAATAGATTACTAGAATTAGTATTATTATAGCGTGCGTGTATGTGTGCGCACGTGTGAGGGAGGTATGGAGGGGAAATAGGTAGAGAACAAGGTTAAAGAGGGAGTGGGTATGAAGTGTCGAATCCCAAAATGAGGTGAACCTGATCCAGGCAACGGATCCCTAGATTTGACTGACACGGAATTAGGGATATATATTTATCCCCCTACGGGACATAAACCCCACCCCACTGTTTTTTTCCTTTTTGTAACACAGAAGCCCACACATTTGTACTTAGAATACGCCAACTGAGAACTAAGCCCAACTAATAAATGAAAATGAAACTCAAGTAATTAAGGAGAACTGAGTTCAATTAATGGATAAAAACTGAGCTCAACTAATAAATGAGAACTGAGCCCAATAGATGACAATGTAGCTCAACTAATAAATTAAAACTGAGCTCAACTAATGAAAGAAAACTGAGCTTAATAAATAAAAACTGAGCTTAACTAATGAATGAGAACTGAGCTCAATTAAAAAATGACAATAGAGCTCAACTAATAAATGAGAACTAAGCTTAACTAATGAATGAGAACTGAGCTCAATTAAAAAATGACAATAGAGCTCAACTAATAAATGAGAACTGAGCTTAACTAATGAATGAATGAGAATGAGCTCAACTAAAAAATGACAATAGAGCTCAACTATAAAATGAGAACTGAGCTTAACTAATGAATGAGACTGAGCTCAATTAAAAAATGACAATAGAGCTCAACTAATAAATGAGAACTGAGCTTAACTAATGAATGAGAACTGAGCTCAATTAAAAAATGACAATGGAGCTCAACTAATAAATAAGAACTGAGCTCAACTAATGAATGAGAACTGAGCTTAATTAATAAATGAGAACTGAGTGTTTACTTTTGGGGATATAAGGCGTGTGTTAAAAGCCCACTCCTATTTATAGACTCGCCGAGAACTATGTGACCAACTTCTTGGCCAATCACTGGCAGTACTCTGCTGCTGTTATAATATTTATACCGACTGTTCGGATGTTAACTACTCATAACTACTTGAACCTTCGTGGACGACGGAACATAGGATTATATCACTGGACCTTTGACACAACGTAGGATTCCATAACTCAGGACTTATTCACTTAGCAAAGGATTCTATAGCTCAGGACTTACTTACTTTAAGTCCTTTTCAACTGGCCAAGGATGGCGTTCAAACACTTAATACTGAAATCAACTGATAAATGAGAACTGGGCTAAAATAATAAGTGATAACTGAAATGAGGCTCCAGTTGTGGAGATCTGGGGTATTCCTTCATTGCCATTACTCCCAGGTCCACTCATACCCGAAATTGTAGTACCGCTTAGGGTCTCATCTATGGATAAAATAGATTAGTGTAAAAATTATTTGTATTAGATAGGTATACACGATATGAAACTAACGGTTTATTTATTCCGTCTTTCCTTCAGAAATATGTTACTCTCAAAGAAGACCGCTTTATTAAAAGGTCGAAACAGATCTGTCAGCAAACTAATAACATAATTTGTTTTTTCTAAAAATGTTCTATTCATACTGTCGGTTAAAGTCAATTTCACTTTCCAGTTTTCCATGGCTTTCGTAATAAATCTTAGTCGGAAATTGTGTACATTTGTAAACATTCTACGAGGGCATGTCAAAAAGTAATACCATTTTAATAAGGACATGTATCATTACCAATACAGGAACATGTATCATACATCAAAATGAAGCTTGTCCTATGTGGATCACATCCCTACTTCTCCACATAGTCACATAGTCACAGTTTCTCTCAATAGCCATGTTTTGCCTTCGAATAAGAGCATGTATCCCTGCCCCGTAAAATTCTGTTGACTGTTCTTTGAGTCACTTCTTCACTACATATTTCACTTTCTCGTCACTCGAATAATATTTGCCTCTCAAACCCACTTTCATGGGGTCGAAGAAATTATATTCTGAAGGCACTAAATGTGGTGAGTATGGAGGATGCAGAGTGTAGTGAAGAA
>CM042164.1:9370773-9386184 GCA_023376005.1 Doryteuthis pealeii | reverse complement strand
AAGAAAAGACGACAAAATGACAAAGACTTTTTTTCCGGGTAAAGCGAACAAAAGAAGGATGGTAACAATAAGTTCGGAAATAGATTCGCCAGTTATCAGATCAAAAGATAAAGATGCGTTGGCGGTCGTCAATACAAAAGCCAGAAGGTCGAGCCGACAAGGCAGTTAGTCGAGAGCGGTCAGACAGGTGCGAATGCCTCTAAGAATTTCCACGAAAACCCCTTTGGCTGGGTTTGGCTCTAATACCACTGGGTGCCAGATCTATCCGCCTTGAAACTCAAGTTCCCGTGTTCTGACACTACTTGCTGTGATGAGGAGGTGTTGTACTTGAGGGAGTTGGCTTAAATAGATGAAATTTAAATAGATGAAATAGATGAGTTTTAAGAAGTGTGTTTAAAAAAGAGTTCTAAAAAGTCGGAATACACAACAAGAATTGATAAAAACAAAAAAGTCTTCGGCATAAAATAATCCATCAAGGCTTGACATGCCGTAAAATCTAGCCAACTGACAAAAAAGAAGACGTCAAAAAAGAAGCAGCAATGATTGAATAAAGAAAAAAAAAGAAAAAAGAGAAAGTCCCAGACAAGAGTAGGTACTCCCATTTTCATTCTCATCCACAGTGGTAGTACCGGCTAGGGTACCCTCTATAGGTCAAATAGATAAATGAATGTGTTTAAATAATAAGTTTGAAAATGAGTTTGAAAATGTCTGAATATCCTACAAAAATGAATAAAACAAAAACGTTTTCGGCATAAAATAAAACAAGGGTTGACAATAAAGAAAAGAAAAAAAAGATAAAATTTCAGACAAGAGTCCACTCCTAGTTCCTATCCAACCCAGATTGGTAGTACCTGTTAGGATCCAAACTGTAGGTTAAATAGATAAAATGATGCTTTTAAAATATGTAATTTAAAAGAATTGAATATCCAACAAGAATGAATAAAAGAAAAATATGTTTGTCTTAAAATAACCCAACAAGGGTTGACATGCCGTAAAACCGACCAACCCACCAAACAAACCTGGCATACACAGCAATAATAAAATGAAGAAAAGAAAAAAAAGAAAATCTCAGACAAGAGTCCACTCTGCCCCGAAGTGGTAGTACCTGTTGTGGTCCCATCTATAGGTTAAATGTGATTTAAAAAATTGTATATTCAACAAGAATAAATAAAACGAAAAGATCTTCGGCATAAAATAACCCAAGAGTTGACATGCCGTAAAATCTAACCAACGAACCACGCAACCAGCCAGCCAAACTTCGGAAGAAATACCGTATTTGATTGGTTTGGTTTGTTTTGGTTTACGGCATATCAACCTCAGTGGGTCATTTAATGCCAATAAAGTTTTGAAATAAATCAATTCTTAATGGATAAATACAATTTTTTTATAAATACATTTTCTATTTAACCCATAGATGGGACCCTAACAGGTACTACCACTCCGGGTCAGAGTGGACCAGGAGCAATAGTGATGAAGGGTGCTCCAATGAGCAGCAATGATATTAAAATAAAGTGTTGTAGAGTAGCTAGCACCCCTTCAGCAATCTATCAGATGGACTGGCCCAAACTTAAATAGTCTACGATTAAAGTGGATTTTACAAAATTTACTTAAATCGTAGACTATTTAAGGTTATGGGCATTCGACCGTCTTCTATTTCTTGAAAGTTTGTCTTGTTAATTGTTTGTACTTTATTGTTCTGTGTTTTTGTATGAATCCGTTAGCACCGGATTACTAGTGCGGAGAAATATATGACGCACTCAATTTCTTCTGGGTATCATTCCACCCCGGCGATACAACAGATTGGGAACAAAAGGATTCAAGATTTTGCAACTGAAACAACAGAGTTACGATACATAAGTAGATAAAACGTAAGTAAGTAAAGTCGTCGGGGCGGCCCCTAATGTCGGTATCAGTGGACAGCGAGGGAGCCAACGCCATTTTCACTATCGCTTGATTGTTTTGCGTCTGAAGGGTTAAGATTTGACTTAATTGCAAATTACTACTAATTAAACCAATTAAAGTGGATTTTTTTTTCAAACAATAGGTAGAGTTAAAACTAAGGAATAATTAAAGACAAATTTCGTGTGATCAAGGTCACCAACAAAAAAGCCTTAGAACATTGAAAGCTAAAAATCTCAGCATTAGTATAATAATAGATATATATGCTAGAACAGCTTGGATCTGAGCAGTAAAGTGCGGAGCTGATGGTAATTGTGACACTACATTTCAGACGCAAAAACAATCAAGCGATAGTGAAAATGGCGTTGGCTCCCTCGCTGTCCGACTGATACCGACATTAGGCCGCCCCGACGACTTTACTTACTTACGTTTTATCTACTTATGTATCGTAACTCTGTTGTTTCAGTTGCAAAATCTTGAATCCTTTTGTTCCCAATCTGTTGTATCGCCGGGGTGGAATGATACCCAGAAGAAATTGAGTGCGTCATATATTTCTCCGCACTAGTATCCGGTGCTAACGGATTCATACAAAAACACAGAACAATAAAGTACAAACAATTAACAAGACAAACTTTCAAGAAATAGAAGACGGTCGAATGCCCATAACCTTAAATAGTCTACGATTTAAGTAAATTTGTAAAATCCACTTTAATCGTAGACTATTTAAAGTTATGGGCCAGTCCATCTGATAGATTGCTGAAGGGGTGCTAGCTACTCTACAACACTTTATTTTAATATCATTGCTGCTCATTGGAGCACCCCTTCATCACTATTGCTCCCTGGTCCACTCTGACCCGGAGTGGTAGTACCTGTTAGGGTCCCATCTATGGGTTAAATAGAAAAATGTATTTATAAAAAAATTGTATTATCCATTAAGAATTGATTTATTTCAAAACTTTATTGGCATTAAATGACCCACTGAGGTTGATATGCCGTAAACCAAAACAAACCAAACCAATCAAATACGGTATTTCTTCCGAAGTTTGGCTGGCTGGTTGCGTGGTTCGTTGGTTAGATTTTACGGCATGTCAACTCTTGGGTTATTTTATGCCGAAGATCTTTTCGTTTTATTTATTCTTGTTGAATATACAATTTTTTAAATCACATTTAACCTATAGATGGGACCACAACAGGTACTACCACTTCGGGGCAGAGTGGACTCTTGTCTGAGATTTTCTTTTTTTTTTTTTTCTTCATTTTATTATTGCTGTGTATGCCAGGTTTGTTTGGTGGGTTTGTCGGTTTTACGGCATGTCAACCCTTGTTGGGTTATTTTAAGACAAACATATTTTTCTTTTATTCATTCTTGTTGGATATTCAATTCTTTTAAATTACATATTTTAAAAGCATCATTTTATCTATTTAACCTATAGTTTGGATCCTAACAGGTACTACCAATCTGGGTTGGATAGGAACTAGGAGTGGACTCTTGTCTGAAATTTTATCTTTTTTTTTCTTTTCTTTATTGTTAACCCTTGTTTTATTTTATGCCGAAAACGTTTTTTTTTTTATTCATTTTTGTAGGATATTCAGACATTTTCAAACTCATTTTCAAACTTATTATTTAAACACATTCATTTATCTATTTGACCTATAGAGGGTACCCTAGCCGGTACTACCACTGTGGATGAGAATGAAAATGGGAGTACCTACTCTTGTCTGGGACTTTCTCTTTTTTCTTTTTTTTCTTTATTCAATCATTGCTGCTTCTTTTTTGACGTCTTCTTTTTTGTCAGTTGGCTAGATTTTACGGCATGTCAAGCCTTGATGGATTATTTTATGCCGAAGACTTTTTTGTTTTATCAATTCTTGTTGTGTATTCCGACTTTTTAGAACTCTTTTTTTAAACACACTTCTTAAAAACTCATCTATTTCATCTATTTAAATTTCATCTATTTAAGCCAACTCCCTCAAGTACAACACCTCCTCATCACAGCAAGTAGTGTCAGAACACGGGAACTTGAGTTTCAAGGCGGATAGATCTGGCACCCAGTGGTATTAGAGCCAAAACCCAGCCAAAGGGGTTTCGTGGAAATTCTTAGAGGCATTCGCACCTGTCTGACCGCTCTCGACTAACTGCCTTGTCGGCTCGACCTTCTGGCTTTTGTATTGACGACCGCCAACGCATCTTTATCTTTTGATCTGATAACTGGCGAATCTATTTCCGAACTTATTGTTACCCATCCTTCTTTTGTTCGCTTTACCCGGAAAAAAAGTCCTTTGTCATTTTTGTCGTCTTTTCTTTGCTTTGTTTAATTTAACCGGAAATTCCTATTTCCGTTTGTACAATATACAACAATTGCTGCATTCTTGGCTACATGTTGGGAAAATGAGGATTCTTGGTAAATTTTGAAAGACGATCTTTGATGATATTTTCCCAAACAATTGCGCAAAGTAAGAGATCTATTTTTTTGTATCAAAACACAACTTTCGCTTTTATCATATGGGTGCTAGAAGCCGGTGACTGAGGGCCTACATGTCCTGGGAATGACGTTAAACTCTATCTGATGGTGAGGTTCCAGTTTTGGAGGTTTGGGGAATGTGGAGCACCCCTTCATCACCATTGCTACTTGGTCCACTCTGACCCGGAGTGATAGTACCTGTTCGGGTCCCATCTATGGGTTAAATAGAAAAACATGAGTTTATAAAGAGGATTGTATTATGCATTAAGAATGAATTTATTTCACAACTTTTCAGCATTAAATGACCCACCGAGGTTGATATGCCGTAAAACAAAACAAACAAACAACTTTCGCTGTTTGAGAGAATTTGATATTTTAAAAAAGTTTTTTTAAAAATCAACCGACCTCACTTATGCAGATAAAAATGAGAGCATGTATCCCTGTCCCGTAAAATTCTGTTGACTGTTCTTTTAGCCAGATCTTCACTCCTGATTACACTTCCTCGTCACTGGAATAAATTTTACCTCTTAAATCCTCTTTCCTGGTGAGGAGCTGATGGTAGGTATGGTGATCCGTTTCAGACATCAAAAAAACAATCTCCTTGGTCTATCGATAGTGAAAAGGCGATAGACTCCCTCACTGTGTGGCTGATACCGACTTTAGGCCACTCCAACAAATTTTACACACACACACACACACACACACACACACACACACACACATATATATATATATAGGAAGGTGTTTCAAAAAGTAATGCCATTTGTTTAGGACAGGTATAATTACCAACACAGGAACATGTATCCTACATCAAAATGAAGCTGGTCCTCTGTGGATCACATCCCTACTTCTCCACATAGTCACAGTTTCTCTCAATAGCAATGTTCCACTTTCGAATGAGAGCATGTATCCCTGTCCCGTAAAATTTTGTTGACTGTTCTTTGAGCCACATCTTCACTCCTGATTACACTTCCTCGTCACTGGAATAAATTTTACCTCTCAAATCCTTTTCCTGGGGCCAAAGAGAGGCAAAAATTATTCCAGTGACGAGGAAGTGAAATCTGTAGTGAAAAAGTTTGGTTTTTTGGTTATGTTTTGTTTTACGGCATATCAACCTCAGTGGGTCATTTAATGCCGATAAAGTTTTGAAATAAATCAATTCTTAATGGATAATACAATTTTGTTTATCAACTCGTTTTTCTATTTAACCCATAGATGGGACCCGAACAGGTACTACCACTCTGGGTCAGAGTGGACCAGGGAGCAATGGTGATGAAGGGGTGCTCCACATTCCCCAAACCTCCAAAACTGGAACCTCACCATCAGATAGAGCTTAACGTCATTCCCAGGACATGTAGTCCCCTCAGTCACCCCCTTCTAGCACCCATATGATAAAAAGGGGTGGGGCTTGCCATAAGGGCAATAGGGTTGGGGCAATCATATAGGTGCTAGGGCTTGACGTGGCCAGCCGAAGTGAAAAAGTGCTAAACTGCAGTTGTGTTAAACTTGCTAAGTATGACAACACAGGCACCGAGCTATATCACATTTCTGATAAAGTACTTCTGTGATATAGCTCGGCGCCCCATACTTCTGGCCTTGTGCCACATCTAAGCTATGCTTAGTAAATAACTATATAGATGATGCATTCTTTTTTTGTTTCCCAAAATGAGGGCCTCGATAATTTTTTATCTACAATTTCAGAGAAAATATTTTAAATATGTTGCCGCGTAAAATGCCCAGGTTGATTGTTTTTAACGGCGAGTCAACCTGTCTGGGATAATTTTATGCCTAGGTTAGGAATTCACGTATTGGAAGAGCACCATAAAGTGTTTAATATAGGGACTGGCAAAATGAGCTTAAAATGCATTTTTGACAAAATGACTTTAGCCCCCCCACTACAGAAAATAATTTACCAAAAATCAGGAAATTATCGGATTTTAATGAAATTTTCAGTGTTTATTTATCGAAGAACGAGCTTTATAATTATTGTACCGGCCGTTCCTACAGTGGAGAATATACACCGGTTCTCACTATAAATAGTGAGACACCGAGTGAAAAGGTTGTACTGTTACCGTTAACGACAAGCTAGTCGTTCCTGTACCCTTATTGTAAATACACTTGTCTTATTTTACCCTATCTCGACTTGACTTCTTTTTTACTGTTGGATTAACATCACAACAATAATGCATTATTTATCTTATTTCAAAACTTTCTCATTTTTTTTCCAGGTCACTTAATTTTGACCCCCCTTATGTTGGGGGCGTAAAATGTTTTGCGAGTTGATCATTTTTTATACTAATTACAGTATAAATAATGAGATAAAAGACCGAACTTATGAATAGAAGCAAGCAAAAAAATTTTTTTACGGTTGCGCTTCTATGAGAAAATAAAGTACTGATAAGTACTGTGTGTGTGTGTGTGTGTGTATGTGTGTGTGTGTATGTGTGTGTGTGTGTGTGTGTGTGTGTTTTGGCGCCTTGAGAGTAGCATTCGCGAATCATTTGCAAAAACACTCAAATAACACATTGCTTTTTGAGAAACCAGTTGGTTTCACGCAACTGTCTCTGCCACCAGGCCGGTATAAGAAAGGAAGAAGTTATTTGTTTTTCTGTTGTAAGAATGTTTACGTAAAAACGAAACGGGCGATATTTTCCATTGTTTTTTCTGACTGCTTACCGTCTGTTGCTTGAGAATGAGAACAGTTGTGGCTTCCATCTCATCGTCGACGTCATCTTCATCTTTGTTCTGGCAAAATGGCAATGTTGTTTATTCGTAACGTTTTACCAAAGAACCTTACTTAAAAAAAAATTGTCATATATATATATCTTATTATAATGGAGATTGTGTGTTTGTCTGTCTGTAACCGAAACTATATTACTATACAAGTCATAACTCCCTTTGTTATTTACGTCACATTCTCCACGATTTTAGTTTTATTAAAACCTCAATTATTAATAAAATTGTTTTACATCATTAAGACTGTTGACCATATCTACATTATATTTACTGCGTACCCCACTTGTACGGGTCAGGCACAAAGTCCCTATTAACGTGGGACCACCCACAAACCGAAGCTCACGGGGTGGCGGATGAAAAATTGCGTCGATCCCGTCGGCATTCCCCCTCAAGGGGGGCGCCTCAGGCACTGGGTAATAAACCCAGCCCTGCCCCTTTAAATCGAGGGGGCAGGTGTTACCTGGGGGGATAGCCCCCTGGGATCGACGCCGTTAATTTTAGCAATGGTCCAGAGGCCGAAGCCACTGTTGACCATATCTACATACTAACAACATGCAATTGTATTTATATATACAACAAAATAGCGGTTTACAGTATGAATGGGAAGGCTAATTTGCACATTGATATTTAAAATTTGATTTTAATAAATATATACTTAGTATTATTGATTTCTAATTGTTTGGTTTTATCTTAATGAATATGAGCAAAAATCTCAGGGATAAATCTTAAAAGAAATCTATTAACAAGAAGAAATAACTGTAATTTTATTCTTTACTTCTTATTTTAACTAAATAGTTAAATTAGGAAAATTTACCAATAAAAGAGGGGAGTAATGGAAAATGATGGAAGAGTTAGTTTCAAAGTTGTTCTATTTTTCAATCATACCCCCTCTGTTCCAAATATTTTTATCTGCTTTCTTATTCAGTTTCATTAGCCTTTCTAATTTAATATGATATTTTATTATATTAAAACATAAATATTTGCACCCGGAGGGTGCATATATTTGCTAGTACATATATATATATATATATATATATATATATATATATATATATATGTGTGTGTGTGTGTGTGTGTGAAGAAAGGAAGTGAATCCGACGGTATGCAGTATATAAAGAAAAATGAAAAAAAACACAGGTTTAAATGGGTTAAGTGGTGAGTTTATTGGCCGACACCGCAGTGTTTCGATCTATTAATTAGATCATCTTCAGGGTATTTGTTGGTATATGGAAGGTGATGAGAAATTTTTATCACAGAATAACGAGAAAAGCGAGTGATAGTCCTTGTTATTCAGTCTGTTTAAAAAAAATTTGAGGTTTGAAAAAAGGGAAACCAACAAATACCCTGAAGATGATCTAATTAATAGATCGAAACACTGCAGCGTCGGCCAATAAACTCACCACTTAACCCATTTAAACCTGTGTTTTTTCATTTTTCTTATATATATATATATATATATATATATATATATATATATATTATGGACTCTCATCGATTTTCGATGCATGAGGGTTCATACACACAATGAACTCCCACACAGTGATTTGTTTATAGTGGTGAAGGCTTGTGTTGGACCATCCACACTTTTTGGCACAGTCGATAGGAAAGAATTGGTGCATCAAGGGTTGCCACAAACCCAATCAACGACCGACCTCAGGAATTTTGAATTCAGAGTTATCCCTCTCCTAGACTGGTTACCTACCCAAGGCTGAAGGGCCCAGTCTTCCCTCCTATTTAACCCATAGCTGGAGGGAGAATATATGGATTCATACCTTTCCCAAGTGTATTAGCGCTATGTGAAATGGCGATAGACTCCCTCGCTGTGTGGCTGATACCGACTTTAGGCCACTCCGACAACTTTTACACACACACACACACACCACACACACACACACAGATATATATATATATATATATATATATATATATATATATATATAGGAGGTTGCTTCAAAAAGTAATGCCATTTTGTTTAGGACAGGTATAATTACCAACACAGGAACATGTATCCTACATCAAAATGAAGCTGGTCCTCTGTGGATCACATCCCTACTTAGTCTCCATTTCTCCACATAGTCACCATTTCTCTCAATAGCAATGTTCCACCTTCGAATGAGAGCATGTATACCTGTCCCGTAAAATTCTGTTGACTGTTCTTTGAGCCACATCTTCACTCCTGATTACACTTCCTCGTCACTGGAATAAATTTTACCTCTCAAATCCTCTTTCATGGGGCCGAAGAGAGGCAAACATTATTTCAGTGACGAGGAAGTGAAATCTGTAGTGAAAAAGTGCTAAATTGCAGTTGTGTTAAACTTGCCAAGTGTGACAACCCAGGCACCGAGCTATATCACATTTTTTTAAATAACGTCAGTAAAGAGGATAGAGTAGTTGCTGTATGGGTGTTTGATTGTCTCCCTTATAGCCTTGCCCATCCATATGTTGTATACCCTTCTCATTACTTACTTCTTACTTCTATTCTTCTTCTGTTCTTCTGACATCTTAAGTTCTTCTAGGTCTCTTCTAACGTCTGGACTTCTCTTGGGGACTTCGTGTCTGGTCTTCCATTGGGGATTTCTCTTTATCAGAAGCCCTGTGTCATTGGTAGTTTTTAGATAATAACACAAGACTTCGATTTACTTTGATCATATTTTATTCTCGAAATCCCCCACCAGACTACAAGGGTATTAGCGCTATATTAAATGCAAACAGCCTTTTTCTCTGAATGTTTGAGATGAGGCTTGAAGATTAGTATTATCTGCGTTATTCGGACTATTGTCCCCATCTTCATTGTTATTTGTACAACGTTTCGGTCGATATTCCCTTCGGCCTTCTTCAGGTATTTCTTGTCGGACTCGGGAACCTTCTTTTCGAACTCGGGAACTTTCTTAAATAAATGAAATTAAAGGTTAGGTTCAAAGTTCCATGATGGCTCCCGAATACGACAAGAAAGTTCCCTAGTTCGAAAAGAAGGTTCCCGAGTCCGAGAAGGTTCCCGAGTTTCAACAAGAAATACCTGAAGAAGGTCGGAGGGTATATCGGCCGAAACGTTGTACAAATAACAATGAAGATGAGGACAATAGTCCGAATAACGCAGATAAAGCAAACAGCCTTGTCAAGGATGTGAACTCGAATCGACGAGTTCATTTCCTCCGACGCTAACCATTATGCCACTCGTCTCTTTATGGCCACTTACCTCCTATCACACAAACCATCCAAGTAAGATACACATAATGTGTGTCGTCGGGGCGGCCTAAAGTCGATATCAGCCAGTCAGCGAGGGAGTCTATCCCCTTTTCAATAGCGCTAGAACAAGGAGATTGTTTTGGCGTCTGAGGTGGAGCGCCACACCTACCATCAGCTCCTTACTTTACCGCACAGATCCCTGTGCTACTCATACGCTGAGTTGGCGAGGACCGGTATCGAACTAGGAACCTTGTGATTTCTAGCCGAACGCTCTACCGACTGAGCTAAACTGTTTTATTTTGTCTAATTTGGTTTGTTAGTTTAATGGCATATAAACCTTTGTGGGTAATTAAATGCCATAGCCATCCATTATTAAAAAAAAAAGCTGTGAGAGAGTTAGATGAAGTTAGGAATTCGCTTCGCACTGGGTGCTCCGTAGTTAAGCTAAACTTGAAAAATGATAACTACGACAACACAGGCGTCGACCTTCATCGCCTTCATGGAGTAGAATTAGTTTATCCAAAAAGTGCTTAATGTACGAGGGTGAGTCAAAAGGTAATGCCATTTATTTTAGGACAGGTATAATTACCAACTGAAAAAAGCAAACATTGCTTCCTCTACTAGGTGCATACATGGGCAAGGTTCTAAGAAAGAAAGAAAAGTATCAATACAGAAGCTCCTCTATCCACTTCACACCTTGTACTTCAATTATGGAGCACTCAGTGAGTACATAACTCACTTGTAATGGACAGCTAGCCCCGCTCGATAAGTGCTATACCACACTAGGTGCTTTGAGTCTCGCCGTTTATTTCAATAGCAATGTTCCACCTTTGAACGAGGGCATGTATCCCTGCCACGTAAAATTCTGTTGACTGTTCTTTGAGCCACTTCTTCACTACAGGTTTCACTTCCCCTTCACTGGAATACTGTTAGCCTCTCAAGCCCTCATTCATATGACCGAAGAGGTGATAGTCTGAAGGCACTAAATCTGGTGAGTATGGAGGATCCGGTAAAGTTGACCACCCAATTGAGGCGGTTTTTTCTCTTGTCCTGATGCTTGTTTGTAGTTGAGGATTATCATCCAGATGGAGGACATTGTCGACTGGCAGGGTTTTGATCTTACTCGTTGGATTCTTACTTACATTCTTTCTTTTTTCCGCCCTGTCGGCTGGGGCGTTAGAATGCACCGAGTGCACCTCTGCAGAGGGGTAAGACTCCCCCAATGGGGCCACCTGTTGGCCGTGGGTGGCGACCCGTGATGCTTAAGGATAGAACCCAGGTGGATGAGCAGTTCATGACATGCAATACTCCACTTTGGCCCTATCTTGGGCTAGACGGGCGGTCGGAGAGGCCCCCTCCGATCAATCGGTTGGTCACGTCAAGCCCTAGCACCTATAGGATTTTCCCAACCCTATTGCCCTTATGGCAAGCCCCAACCCCTTTTTATCATATGGGTGCTAGAAGGCGGTGGCTGCGGTTCTACATGTCCTGGGAATGACGTGAAACTCTATCTGATGGTGAGGTTCCAGTTTTGGAGGTTTGTGGAATGTGGAGTACCCCTTCATCACCATTGCTCCCTGCTCGATCCCCCACTTTATAGTCAAATAACACATTAGAAAAAGTTACAAAAATTAAGTTTTAATTACACCCCCTTTTTAAGCTCCCGTACTCTAAAATTTCAGGCGTCAGATTTTCATAAGGGATTACGAAAAAACATGAATACGGTTATAAAATGAGAATCCTGTTTACTATTAAACCTACCTTGTAAATCGAACCCCCACTTTAAAAACTAAAATTTTCACAAAATAAAAATTAGAAATATATTTAATTTAAAGATAATTATCAAAGAAAATATTTAGTACTCCTAAATTAGTAATTTAAGAGTACTAAATATTTTCTTTAAAAGTAATTTTTAAATTTTGAATTAGGGGTGCAAGAAAAAATGGTTTATTGCAGAAAGATAGACATAAAATGAGGGTTCAGTTTATGATTAGGCCTACATTATAAATCGAACCCCCAATTTAGAACTAAACTTTTTTACAATGAAACATTTTAGAATATACACATTAAAATGAATATTTCGATATATTCCTTCTTTTTTTATTATTAACAAATATCTATCATCTTATATAGAAGGTTTTATGTTATGGTGGATGTAAGGGCTGTTTGATGTTTTTGTATTAAGGTCACCAGTCTGAGGTCAATAATCAATAAAATATTAAAACATTTAAAGACACCATAAAACATTCAATTACTGCAGGCACATGGCATAAATAACAAGACTTAATATTAAAACAAACAACTTGTATTGAGAAATAGTTTACAAAAGGTAACGCATAATACCGAGCAAAGTTCTTTCAGTACTCTTGTGTACAAAATATAATTTTGTTTTTTTTAAAGTTCATCATAACATGTAAGAAAATATGTTATAAGTTATCAAGTGAGAAAGAAAGGGTAAGAGTTCAAAGTCACACGACAGTCAGTAGCAAGTAATACTGCTGATCTCGTAAAAAATTGATAAAGAGAGATAGACAGATAGATATTAGTTCATACCTTCTTATAAGTGAATGTGCTTTGTCTTACTTTAAAGTGGCGTGGATTTGGTTAGAAGAATAATTTCTTTCTGATTGGGATCCGAAAAGTTGTTTTTTATAGTCCGAGGGTAGGCTCCAAAAGGGGTCTATTTGATAGATTTCCTTTTAGGCGCGAACGATATCACTTACGCAGGCCACGTGTCTTTCTGGTATCAGGTTTCACAACCGTGCGTCTTTTAGTCACGGTCAATTTGGCTTTCTCCACGGGTGTCTAGTGGTCGTCCCCTTTACGATACTATCTTTACTATTTTGTTTGGGGCAGAGATCCCATTCATGAAACTGTTGTAGTATCTTTCGTCGTAAATATAGAAAATTAATAATACGTGTTTACTTTTCAGAAGTTTATTGGAATAAAAACTTCACTATAAACTTTTGAGAGAGAGAGAGAGAGAGAGAGAGAGAGAGAGAGAGAGAGAGAGAGAGAGAGAGAGAGAGAGAGTCCCTAAGAGGTGTATCTTAACTGGATTTAACTTCAGGTTTAGTTCTTCGTAAATTTCTCAGTGGCAAGCTTTTCTTATCAGCAACTGGCCTTTCCTTATGGTCTTTAGCGACAACAGTTTACTAAACTCTGTACGGGACTAACCCTCGATCACTGCCTCTCCGGCCGACTCCTCTGACTGGCCCCGATCTCTGACTGACTCCGACTTCTGACTCCTGACTGACTGCCAATCTGATCTGCTCCTTATATAGTGTGTCTAAATAATCTTCCAGAAGTTTCTTCTTCTGGTATGTTCCAGCGCGTTCCCGAAAGAATAGAATATTCCATTCCTTCGAAAAGTTACAAATCACTCTGGTCAACCAGAGTTCACGAGCCCTAAGATCAAAAGACCACTTGTCGCCCAAAAGTCTGGATTTTCCTTAAACATAGACATAGTGTCACCGAACTCCCGTTAAAATATTTTATCTTTCTAATTCTTTTTCGGTGATTCTACAAAGATCACCCAGTAATATAAGAGGATCGGTAGTACATTTTTTAAAGGTTTTTCTAAGTCTGGCACAAGGCCACAAATATAGGTGCTGGTCGGCGATTATGTAACATTTGCCTGGAAGAGTTATCTTCCCGCTGAGTTGCCGCTGGTTCTCACCAGGGGCTAGAGTATTTAAGCGGCTGATTCAAATACTTCTCCCTCTTTTCTACTTCT
This sequence comes from Doryteuthis pealeii, assembly GCA_023376005.1. NCBI lineage: Eukaryota > Metazoa > Mollusca > Cephalopoda > Myopsida > Loliginidae > Doryteuthis > Doryteuthis pealeii. The sequence goes on along the minus strand of CM042164.1, from coordinate 9,372,165 downwards.
CCTCGTGACATACACATGGGTTATACCATTGTCACCCTCCTCGTGGGGGCTTCGGCCTCCCCCCTTCACCCATTTATGGGGATTATCTTCTCATTTGCCCGGAAGAGTTATCTTCCCGCTGGGTCACCACTTGTAAGGTTCAAGGTTATAACAAAGTCATAACTGGTTGAAACATAACAAACTCCGAGACGTTTGTGGGACAAAAACCTTTTATATTGATAACAGCACAGGAATATGACAAGATACAGAAAATAATAACATATATGTACATAACATAAAGAGTTGAGATAAAAGGACAGAAGAGTCCGTTACATACAAAATCACTTACTAGACCCCACGAGGGTGGGGTGTAGTCACAAAATGTCTGACCCATGTGGTTCAGCCGAAGAGATGTATCTAAGAGAGGAAGCAGCGTTTGAATCAGCCGCTTAAATACCATGGCCTCTGGTGAGAACCAGTGACAACCCAGCGGGAAGATAACTCTTCCAGGCAAATGTGAAGATAATCACCACACATTCATTCACGTTATCAATTTCCATTATTTTCTTGGTTTACGTCTTCATTTACGATTCTTTCATTCTTTATTTATTTCTTCCTTTTTCCTTTTTTTCTTTCTTTCTTTCTTAATGTAGGCCTTAGTTTTATGAAAAAAAAAACTTCCCATGAAATAAATCAAATTACATTACTTTTTGATTCACGTATATAATAAAACATGTAGGATTATATAGTATTTATGTTTACCGCTGTTTATTATAATTTCACTCCTTGTGAGTTTTTCACGTCAGCATTAGCTGATGGTCTATCACTGGAGTCTGAGTGACAGATCTCCAGGACTCTTCTGAGTATTCTAGTCGATCTTAACAATGCTGTTGTCAGGATGGTCTCAATTCTTCCTCTGATTTCCACTTCCCCTAGCCTCTTTTCTAATCTTTTGGGGACCATTCCGAGTGCACCAACTACAATTGGTATCACTTTCACCCTCATATTTCACATTGTTTTCAATTCTCTCTAGCAAGGTCCGGGTATTTGTTTATCTTTTCATTTTCTTTCATCTCCAGCATAATTATTATTAGGATGGTCTGGATTCTTAATCTAATTTCCATTATTATTATTATTTCACTCCTTGTGAGTTTTTCACGCCAGCATTAGCTGATGGTCTATCACTGGAGTCTGAGTGACAACAAGTCACCTCAGGTCTCCAGGACTCTTCTCAGTATTCTGATTTCAACAATGCTGTTATCTGGATGGTCTCAATTCTTCCTCTAGTTTCAAATTCCTCTAGTCTGCTTTTTAAACTTTTGGGGAACGCCATCATTATTATTATCATTATTATTATATTATTATTAGTCGTGTTTAGAAATAGTTGTCATGTAGTTTATCTGCTCTCTATTG
>CM042164.1:9347008-9370673 GCA_023376005.1 Doryteuthis pealeii | reverse complement strand
GTGTGTGTGTGTGTGTAAAAAGTCATATATATGGTGTGTGTGTGTGTGTATGTAAAAGTCATATATATATGTGTGTGTGTGTGTGAAGTGTGTGTGTTAGAGAGAATATCGCCTTCGCCTCGAACATCTTAATGAAGATACCTAACAGTATTCTGACCAATATATATATATCTATCTATACATACATACATATATAAAATATATATATATAATATATTATATATATATATATTATATATATAAAACTTGGAAGTAAAAATAGGAAAGTTAACTGCGCAACTTATATATCTGGAAAAGTGCCTCTTCATAGCGGATACGTCCAGGCGGTTATGCGAACATGATGGATAAATATTACGCTCTCATTAGTTATTAAGAAGAATTTGGGCGCGCGATGTCAGTACACAGCGTTTTTGGACGTGTCTGCTGAAGACATTAAATGAACAGTTGTTATTACTCTGTAAACTTGCATTAAAAAAAACGTACAAGGATAAATACAATTGTAACTCTAAAGGAATATTGATTTCCAAATTACTGCTATTTTCTATTTATTTTAGTACGAGCTTTGCTGGGGATAACTAGTGCGATAATTTTTAAAAGGAGATCCTTTTTTACAGAAGGAACTAACGAAGAAGAAAAAAAAATAAAAGAATAAACAAAATAAAAATAAAAAATGAGTATAAAACACTAAAATGTTATTAAAACCAGATTGTTTTTTATCTTTTATTTTTTTACTTTTTATTTTTTTATTTATTTTGTCTTTTTTTTTTTATTTTTATTTATTATATTTTTTTTTTATCTTTTATTTTTTTATATTTTATTTTATTATATTTATTATTTTATTATTTTTTATTGTTTTTATTTTATTTTTTATTTATTATTTTTATTTTATTTTTTATTTTTTATTTTTATCTTTTATTTTATTTTTTATTTTATTTTATCTTTTTATTTATTATTTTTATTTTATTTTTTAAACTTTTTTCTTTTGGGCTTAGGAAGATGTTTGCTACTGACCAAGTACGAATAAAAAAGTTTCTGACTCCAATTAGGTAAGACAACACAAAAAACTACGATTACCATGACGCCCAGTGAGAATCAACTTCACTAGATTGTTTTGGTTAAGAATATTGGTTATTAACTAACGAAAAAAAAAAAGAATAAACAAATAAAAATAAAAATATGATAAAAACACTAAAATAATTAAAACCAGATTTTATCTTTATTTTTATTTTTATTTTTTATTTTATTATTTTTTTAAACTTTTTTTTTTATTTTTTGGCTTAGGAAGATTTTTTGCTACTGACCAAGTACGAATAAAAAAAGTCGTTGACTCCACTTAGGTAAGACAATACAAAAACAACGATACCATGACGCCCAGTGAGAATCAACTTCACTAGATTGTTTTGTTTAAGAATATTGGTTGAAGTACACTATCGGTAGAGTGTTCGGCTAGAAACCACAAGGTTCCTAGTTTGTACCGTCCTTGCCAACTCAGCGTATGAGTAGCACAGTGATCTGTGCGGTAAAGTAAGGAGCTGATGGTATGTTGGCGCTCCACCTCAGATGCTAAAACAATCTCCTTGTCTAGCGCCTATTGAAAAATGGGATAGACTCCCTCGCTGACTGGCTGATACCGACTTTAGGCCGCCCCGACGACTTTACTTACATTATTTTGAGTTAGGAAAGATTTTTTGGTAGAGTAAAAAAAGTTGTTAGACTCCACTTCGGTAACACAACACAAAACCACGATACCATGACGCCCAGTGAGAAACAACTTCACTACATTATTTTGGCTAGAAGATTTTGGTACAGACCAAAGTTACGAATAAAATGTCGTTGACCACTTCCGGTAACACAACACAAAACTACGATTCCAGGACGCCCAGTGAGAAACAACTTCACTACATTATTTTGAATTAGGAAGATTTTTGCTACTGACCAAGTACGAATAAAAAAGTCATTGACTCCACTTAGGTAAGACAACATAAAAATCACGATACCATGACGCTCAGTGAGAAACAACTTCACTACATTATTTTGGCTAGGAAGATTTTGCTACTGACCAAGTACGAATAAAAATGTCGTTGACCCACTTAGGTTACACAACACAAAAACCACGATACCATGACGCCCAGTGAGAAACAACTTCACTAAATTATTTTCAGTTAGGTAGATTTTTGCTACTGACCAAGTACGAATAAAAAAAGTTTTTGACTCCACTTTGGTAAGAAAACACAAAAAAAACTCGATACCATGACGCCCAGTGAGCAACAACATCACGACATTATGAAGATGTTTCTACTGACCAAACAGGGAAAAATTAGTTGACTAGACTTCGTTAAAACAATGCAGAAAGCATGATACCATGATGCCCAGTGAGAAACGACCTCACTATATTATGTCTTCTTTGGTTGGTTTTTCTATTAACCAAGCACGATTAAAAAACAGTTGTTGACTCAACTTAGTTAAAACAACAACACAAAACCGCAATACCATGACGCCCAGATATATGTTTTTAAAAATAAACCACCAGCGTTATTAGCGTTACTTTAGCGACAAAAACAAAACAATTGTACATTCTCATTTATTATTTTTAACCAAATTTGCTTGAAACACACACATACACACACACACACACACACACACACAATATATATATATATATATATATATATATATATATGAGAAGTAAACAAACAAACAATGTATATGATATGGCCTTAGCCGGCAATTTTTGGAGAATATGTGCTTAATTGAAGTCATACCTAATTTTGAAAATTAATTAATTGATAATTAATGAATTAGACGGGCATATCTGTTCAAATGTAAGGCTAAACAAATCGAGAAAAGTCAATAGGCCGAAATGTACATACAGAGATTGACTTTTTCTCGATTTGTTTAGCCTTACATTTGAACAGATATGCCCGCCTAATTCATTAATTATCAATTAATTAATTCAAAAAAATTAGGTATGACTTTAATTAAGCACATATTCTCACAAAATATATATATATATATAATATATATATATATATATATATATATATATATAAAAGTAAAGTAAAGTAAAGTAAAGTCGTCGGGGCGGGCCTAAAGTCGGTATCAGCCAGTCAGCGAGGGAGTCTATCCCCTTTTCATAGTGCTAGACCAAGGAGATTGTTTTTTAGCGTCCGAGGTGGAGCGCCACGCATACCATCAGCTCCTTACTTTACCGCAAAGATCCCTGTGCTACTCATACGCTGAGTTGGCGGGGGCCGGTATCGAGCTAGGAACCTTGTGGTTTCTAGCCGAACGATATTATCATACAACGTGTAATAAGTACCACGTGCGATACCCTGTCCTCATAAGCTGCCAACTAGGGGTCAAAACACAGATTCGGTTGCTAAAGACAAGACTGCTACCCCGAGCGCCACCAAGCAGCCTTTTGCCTACTGGACAGTGTATTCAAAAATAAATAAAATAAAAACATCCGTTCATCTTATTAGTTTTAATATGAATTTAGTTTGTGATTTTTCAACGCGTTTATTTTCGCCCGTTGATGACATTACACACTTGTATTAACCGTTATTAATCGTCCTTGATATCACGTAATCACATGAGTAGAATGTTGATAAATTGTTGTAAATTTCGCATGTATATGGTATCTGTTGAAGATTTTTGACTTCGAATTCCCTGCCTGCTTAGAAAAAATTTCCAGCACTTAAAATAGGAAGTAAAGGATAATATTACAGTTATTTCTTCTTTTAAGAATTTCTTTTAAGATTTATCCCAGAGATTTTTGCTCATATTCAATAAGATAAAACCAAACAATTATAAATCAATAATACTTAGCATATATTTATTAAATCAATTTTTTAAGATCAATATGCAAATTAGCCTTCCCCATTCACACTGTAAACCACTATTTTATTGTATATATAAAATACAATTGCATGTTATTAGTATGTAGATATGGTCAACAGTCTTAATAATGTAAAACAATTTTATTATTCATTGAGGTTTAAATAAAAATAAAATCATGGAGAATGTGATGTAAATAACTAAGGGAACTGTGAATTGAGTAGTAATATAGTTTCGGTTACAGACAGACAAACACACAATCTCCATTATAATAAGATATTCTCCCAAAAATTGTCGACTAAAAAAAGCCATATCAAAAACACATCGTTTGTGTATTTACTTCTCATAGATGAATAAGTAAATAACGTCCGTTTATCTTAGCAGTTTCAAGTTGAATGTATTTTGTGATTTTCTTTACAACGCGTTTATTTTCGCCCCTTGATGACATTACACACTTGTATTAACCGTTATTAACTGTCCTTGATGTCACACCATTACCTGAGTAGTACAGAAGTTGGAGGCGCGTGGGCTAGTGGTTAGAGTCGTGGAAAATGGACTCGTCGATTCGAGTTCAATTCCTAGACGAAGCTGTTGGCATTTTACATAGCGCTAATACCCTTCGGAAAGGTATGAATCCATATATTCTCTGGGTTAAATAGTAGGGCAGACTGGGCCCTTAAGCCTTGGGTAGGTAACCAGTCTAGGAGAGGGATAACTGAATTCTAAATTCCCTCCAGCTATGGGTTAAATAGTGGGGCAGACTGGGCCCTTCAGCCTTGGGTAGGTAACCAGTCTAGGAGAGGGATGACTCTGAATTCAAAATTCCCTCAAGCTATGGGTTAAATAGTGGGGCAGACTGGGCCCTTCAGCCTTGGGTAGGTAACCAGTCTAGGAGAGGGATAACTCTGAATTCAAAATTCCTGAGGTCGGTTGTTGATTGGGTTTGTGGCAACCCTTGATGCACCGATTCTTTCCTATCGACTCTGCCAAAAAGTGTGGATGGTCCAACACAAGCCTTCACCACTATAAACAAATTACTGTGTGGATGTTCATTGTATGAACACTCATACGTCGATCGACGGGAGAGTCCATCACAGAAGTTGATAAAATTTGGTAAAATATGGTAAATTTCGCGTGTATATCATATCTGCTTAAGATTTTGGACTTAGAACTTTTCCAGAAATCTGTGGGGATAATCCTGATTTTAAACCCAACCATTTGATTTACATTCTCCAAATTACATTGTTCGTATCAGAATGCCTTATGAATCGTAAACCTCGCCGGCGGTTGAACTTTCTGTCACAATCCCACGTTGTAGTCATGTACATGTCCGGATCATTTGCTTTTGGGTCAGTCTGATGGCTGATATGTTCTTCACCGCTACAGACACCTAGAGGGTATTCTTCGTCTTTTGTACTATATGCGCTGGGTTAGACATCTTGCTAGAGTGGAAGACGGCAGACTCCCGAAGCAACTATTCTATGGAGAACTGTGCAATGTGGGAAACGTCCGAGTCACAAGCCCCAAAAAACGTTTTTGGGATGTCATCAAAAACAACCTTAAACACTCTTGATATAAATGTTCAGGAAGAGGGAGGATAGCTACGAATCGTGTGGTTTGGAGGAGACATGTTTTTTGGTGACTGTAAGGACATTGAGGTTTGAGGTAAGGCGGCTGGAGTACTCCATTCTGAAACGGGCTTTGCGTAAGCGGCACATGGCGGACTTCCTGCACACATTTTCTACATTTAATCCTGACCATATATGTGATATGTGTGGCAGGGCTTGCCTGTCGAGGGCTAGGCATCTCAGTTACGTACGGTCCCATAAGAGAGGAAGCCGGGGAACTCACGTGTCATATGTGCGACAGGGCATGTAAAAGCAAAGCTGGACCCTTGAGCCATATATGTGTTCATAACCGAACTGCTTGCTGGTAGAAATGGCCTTCATCTGGGAAGAAGTGGCAATCACCACACACACACACACACATGTATGTATATATATATATATATATATATATATATATATATAATAAATGAAGAAAGAGAGAGAGAGAGAGGTAGCTGTTAAAAAGTCGAGCCGCACTGATCAGAAGTTAACTTCGAAAAACGTGTCTGTGGATGACTGATATATATATATATATATATATATATATTGTAAGAGTTCCACGTATGCTTCATAAAATAAGAATGTTTAGAGAATGTTTGTAAGAAATATTGCTAGTGATTGTCCAGAATAGTCCAACAGAAATTTCACGTCTATTCCGTGGTTTTATATATATATATATATATATATATATATATATATATATATACTCTAGTGGATGTATAAATATACACATATATATATACACACTCATGTATGTGTGTATATTTATATATACACTCTTGTATGTGTGTATATATATATATATATATATATATATATATATATACTCTTGTGTATTTATATATATATATATATACTCTTGTGTGTATGTGTGTGTATATATTATACACTTGTGTGTATGTGTGTATATATCTATATATATATATACTCTTGTGTGTATGTGTATATATATATATATACTCTTGTGTGTATGTGTGTATATATATATATAATATATATATATAATATATATATATAATGGAGATAGATTGCATTTCTGTCTGAAGCCGAAACTACGTCACGGCTTACATCACATATTCCACAATAATCTAAAGGATTTAACCTAATTTATAATCAATATAGTTTATTTATAAAATATAAAAGAGATAATTAGTTTATATACACTATGAACTCGTCATTGTAACATCCGATGGTCTTGTATACATAAGAATAGTAATGAAATTCTCCTTTAAAATGTCCAGCAATTGTGAATCTCAAATGTAAACAAATCAATACACAAATCAATTGCCTCTTCCCTCTACCCAGGTGACATGGGGAGCTGCTTCTGGTGGCTGAACAGTTCATGACTTCTAGTATATATAATAAAAAAATAAATGTACTGGATTCTTTTGACGCATGGAAAACTAGTTGGACTAAGAGTTCAGAGCTAATATTCACAGAATACTGTTGACTTATCCAATATTTAACGCGCATATACATCTTATACTTTTTTCCCAACATACAAGATGGACACTATTTGGAAGGAGAATATGGCTGCAAGAAATTTATTGAAGGGATACACACAAATTTTAGCACTGGCAACCCACGAGCTTCGGCTCGTGCGTGACTGTTGAATTGACATGTTGGGATGTCAGTCAATAACTACCCATAATGCAATATAAAAGAACAGCTCTAAATCTAATTAGACCTTTAAAATATTTTTTTTGGGGGGTGGGGTAGTAGGAAAAAGGAAGAGCTCCCAAGGTAGTTTTGACTAACGAAAAGAGAGAATGGCCTTCTTCGCTACTCTAGTACTCTACACTTCCGATCAATCGGCTGTTCACGTCAAGCCCTAACCCCTATATGATTTTCCAAACCCTATTGCCCTTATGACAACCCCCAATCTTTCTTATCATATGGGTGCTAGAAGGTGGTGGCTGCGGGTCTACATGTCCTGGGAATGACGTTAAACTCTATCTGGTGGTGAGGTTACAGTTTTGGAGGTTTGGGGAATGTGGAGCACCCCTTCATTACCATTGCTCCCTGGTCCAATCTGATCCGGAGTGGTAGTACCTGTTAGGGCCCCATTTATGGGTTGAATAGAAAACATGAGTTTATAAACAAAATTGTATTATGCATTGTATTATGCATTGAGAATGAATTTATTTCACAACTTTGCCGGCATTAAATGACCCACTGAGGTCGATATGCCGTAAAACAAACTAAACCAAACCAAACAAACCAAACCAAGACCTCCCGCCATTAGTACTGAGGTTTTCACTGTATCCAAAGCGATGTGTGTTAGTTGTCGCTACTGCCGACTACTGGACTTCAATAAACAGCAGATACGTATGTACAAAGATAGGACCCTTCTTTATTTTATTCGGTGTGTGGGTGGTGAGGGCGCAGGGCTTACAATGAGTGCCCAAGGGTTGACGAGGACTACTACTACCGTTGGGATGACTGGCGATGTTGGGTAAAGGGGTGGCTGGTGGCGTCTCACCGCCCTTGGCCGCGACGGACCGTGAGCGTCGGTCACTCACTGTTCGCCGCCCGACTCGTCTCCTGTCTGACTGACTCACCTGACTGCTTGTCGGCTCGACCCTCTGGCTTTTGTATTGACGACCGCCTACGCATCTTTATCTTTTGATCTGATAACGGGCAAATCTATTTCCGAACTTATTGTTACCCATCCTTCTTTGTTCGCTTTACCGGGGAAAAAAAAGTCCTTTGTCATCTTTGTCGTCTTTTCTTTGCTTTGTTTAATTTAACCGGAAATTCCTATTTCCGTTTGTACAATATACAACAAAATGAATATATATATTTGTGGAGAAATAAGAATTGTACAATTTCGTCCCTACTCAATAAGTGAGTGGGAAAGTTTATTTTCAGGATGTTTAAATTTAGAGCTTTACAGCGTGGAATTAGTGGAAATGAACCTAGAATATCCCCAGAAAATTATTGTTGGTTCATCTGAAGAATTTGGGAAAATGAAGACATCTAGAAGATTCATTTTCAGAGGCCGTATGTCTCAAAGAACAGAATTAAAGATAAAATTGAAAGAAAAAAGGGAACTTTGATTTCAGGGTCTATTTAGTCATTTAAAAAAATAATTGTCATAATATGCAACAGTTTAATTTACGTTGAAACAGACAAGTAAGTATATATGGGTTGATTAATTTGTTTGTCTGTTGTGTTTTGTGGCATATCAACCTCAGTGGGTCATTTAATGCCGATACAGTTTTGAAATAAATCAATTCTTAATGGATAATACAATTTTGTTTATCAACTCATGTTTTTCTATTGAACCCATAGATGGGACCCTAACAGGTACTACCACTCCGGGTCAGAGTGGACCAGGGAGAAATGGTGATGAAGGGATGCTCCTTATTCGCCAAAACTGGAACCTCACTATTAGACAGAGTTTAACGTCATTCCCAGGACATGTAGACCCTCAGCCACCGCCTTGTAGCACCCATATGATAAAAAGGGTTGGGGCTTGCATTAAGGGCAATAGGGTTGGGAAAATCATATAGGTGCTAGGGCATGAAATGACCAGCCGATTGATCGGAAGGGGCCTCTCCGACCGCCCGTCTAGCCCAAGATAGGGCCAAAGTGGATTATTGCATGTCACGAACTGCTCATCCACCTGAACTCTATCATTACGCATCACGGGTCGCCACCCACGGCCAACAGGTGGCCCCATTGGGTTCCGAGTTCGATACTGGTCCTCGCCAACTCAGCGTATGAGTAGCACAGGGATCTGTGCGGTAAAGTAAGGCGCTGATGGTAGGTGTGGTTCTCCACCTCAGGTGCTAAAAAAACAATCTCCTTGGTCTAGCGCTGACTGGCTGATACCGACTTTAGGCTGCCCCGTTGACTTTACTTTTTTTTTTACTTACATTACAGTATATAATTTACAGGCAACCCACGAATAATGTAACAATATCGCGCAATACTTTTTTTAGAAAATATTTTCTTTAGTAAGCGCCGATTAGACATTCCATTGTACAAGTAATTTGAAATAACAGGGCGGTTGTGTAGATGCATAAGTCTTGTAAGTCCGTCAATACCCGGAAAAGCAATTGGAGCTTGTTCGTGCTAACTAGTAAGGTAGGTCACCGAAATTCACTAGAATAACAAGTTTGCAGTATCTTATTTGGGAAATGAAAATGATTAATTGCAAGATGCAATTATTTCAATAATGGGAATATGAGGATGGGCCTGTGGTACGTCGAATTTTTAATGATGAATCGACACTAAATTGCAGAAATAAATTTTAATCGTTTCTCCAGAAAAATGTGCATCGTGAGTGTCAATATCTTTAAATAGACTAAATTTTGATGTGAGGAAATATATTAAATTAGAAAGACTAACGAAATTAAATAAGAAAGCATATGAAACAGATTACCCTTATTTTAATTATATCTTAATTGGTTTCTATATAAAAATCATTCATAGAATTGATTTTAATACGTTGGAGAATATAAACAAATGATATTAGAGATCAATAACACCAAGTAATTATTTATTAAACCCGGTTTGTTTAAACCAGTATGCAAATTAACCACACCATATGTTATGTAAACATATATTTCTTTGTGATATATGAGAAGACACATTTCAGGATTTGAAATTCTCTTATAACATGGGCTCTTCGGAGCCTGTAGGTCCGGTGGCTTCGGCCACTGGACTATTAGTGAAAATCAACAGCGTCATCCTAGGGGGATATCCCCTCCTAGGCAACACCTGTCCCCTTGATTTAAAGGGGCAGGGATGGGTTAATTGCCCAGTGAATGAGGCGTCCCCCGTGAGGGGGAAAACCGACGGGATTGACGCATTTTTTGCACCCGCCATCCCATGAGCTTCGTCCCACATTAAAAGACCTTGTGTCATACTTGCATACATGGGATGCGAGGTAAATATTCTAATAACATGGGCTGTTTTGAGGCAACTCTAATTCAGATTTTCATTGAGACATCGTTAATAATTAAGATTATTGATTTTGACAATAGATTAAATACTCATTGAAAAGTAAAAATAAATTCGACGTGGTGGCCTAATGTCGGTATCAGCCAAACAGCGAGGGAGTCTATCTCCTTTACCCTAGCACTAGACCAAGAGATAGTTTTTGCGTCTGGGGTGGAACGGCACACCTACCATCAGCTCCTCACTTTACCGCACAGATCCCTGTGCTACTCTTACGCTGAGTTGGCGAGGGTCGCTATCGTACCAGGAACATTGCGATTCATAGACAAGTGCTCTAGCGACTGAGCTAAACCGGCCCTGACTCATTGATAAACTAATGCAATTACTGCGGGTATTGTGACGTAAGCAGTAACGTAGTTTCGGTTATAGACACCAGATCTCTATTTTAATAAGAGATGATTCCCAACCACAGGATTTTTTCATTCAGATGAAACTTATCTTAAATATTCAGACAAATGATAAGAAAGAAAAAAACACAGTAGGCATTTTTGTTGTTGTCTTCTATTTCACTAGATGCCGCATATTCCAACCGAGAAAAAAATGTCATGCCGAGGCCACATATTATACGGCATCTTACCCCTCGGCAGGGGACACAGTCAGCATATTATGGGCTTCGTCGACTGGGAACGTTTTTTTTCTTTTGTAGACACGCTCTATTACATATTAACTCCTGGGTATATGACACTAAAGTGCATCTGGTGGTGAGGCTCGACTTCTGATGCTTTTGTTGGTTGGTTGGTTGGGTTTTACGGCATGTCAACCCCTGTTGGGTTTTGCGATTACTCTCAAGTTCCTACTGGGTAATACATGTCTGTTTGTAAATCATAAGAATAAGATAAAAATTCTTGATACCTTATAACTGTACTAGTTATTCGTATTAGCAATCTACGACACCATTGAGGCCTATTTTGTAGAGTTTCTCCTTTGTTGTGATTAATTTCAAGTTCACATTGAGTCAAATGGATCTGTTTGTAAATTATAAGAACTAGCAAATATATGCACCCTCCGGGTGCAAGTATTTAGGTTTTAATGTAATAAAATATCATATTAAATTAGAAAGGCTAATAAAACTGAATAAGAATGCAGATAAAAAGATCTGCAACAGAGGGGGTATAATCGAAAAATAGAACAACTTTGAAACTAACTATTCCATCATTTTCCATTACTCCCCTCTTTCATTGGTAAATTTTCCTAATTTAACTATTTAGTTAAAATAGGAAGTAAAGGATAACATTACAGTTATTTCTTCTTGTAAATAAATTTCTTTTAAGATTTATCCACGAGATTTTTGTTTGTATTTCTTAAGATAAAACCAAACAATTATAAATCAATAATACCAAGCACATATTTATTAAAATAAAATTTTAAATATCAATATGCAAATCAGCTTTCTCGTTCAAAATGTAAACCGCTATTTTGTTGTATATATAAATACAATTGCATGTTATTAGCACGTAGATATGGTCAACAGTATTAATAATGTAAAACAATTTTTATTTATAACTGAAGGTTTAAAAGAATGAAATCATGGAGAATTTGACGTAAATAATTAAGGGATTTGTGACTTGAGTAGTAATATAGTTTCGGTTACAGACAGAAAAACACACAATCTCCATTATAATAAGATAAGATAAAAATTTCTTGGTACCATGTACTAGGTATTCGTATTAGCAATCTACGACACCATTGAGGCCTATTTTGTAGAGTCACTCCTTTGTTGCGATTACTTTCTAGTTCAAATTGAGTCAAATGGATCTGTTTATAAATTATAAGTATCAGATAAAAATACTCGATACTGTATAAGTAAGTAAAGTCGTCAGGGCAGCCTAAAGTCGGTATCAGCCAATCAGCGAGGGAGTCTATCCCCTTTTCTCTTGCGCTAGATCAAGGAGATTATTTTAGCAGCTGAGATGGAGCGCCACATCTACCATCAGCTCCTTACTTTACCACACATATCCCTGTGCTACTCATACGCGAGTTGGCGAGGACCGGTATCGAACTAGGAACCTTGTGGTTTCTAGCCGAATATAGCGTATATGTAATAGGTATGGCTATGCAACACTATAATTGTTTACAAAGGACAATTATTTTTCATATTTTCCCAACTTTCGTTGAAATTTTCCTGAAAAGGGACCGTTAACTCAACGACGAAAAGATGACAATATCCGGATATTAAAGTTACTAGCAAATATATGCACCTCCGCGTGCAAGTATTTAAGTTTTGATGTAATAAAATATAATGTTAAATTAGAAAGGCTATTGAAACTAAATAAGAATGCTGATAAAAAGATTTGAAACAGAGGGGGTATAATCGAAAATAGAACAACTGAATCTTACTCTTCCATCACTCCCGTCTTTCCTTGCTAAATTTTCCTAATTTAACTATTTAGTTAAAATAGGAAGTAAAGAATAAAATGACAGTTATTTCTTCTTGTTAATGGATTTCTCTTAAGATTCATCCCCGAGAATTTTGCTCATATTCATTAAAATAAAACTACACAATTAGAAATCAATAATACAAGTACGTATTAATCAAAATAAAAAAAATATTATCAATATGCAAATTAGCTTTCCCATTCACACTGTAAACCGCTATATTGTTGTATATATAAATACAATTTGCATGTTATTCGTATGTACATCCGGTCAACCCCGGGGGTCCAGTGGTTTCGGCCCTGGATCTTTACAAGTTAATAGCGTCGATCCCAGGGGGCTATCACCCCAGGCAATACCTTCCCCCTAGACTTAAAGGGGCAGGGCTGGGTTTATTGCACAGCGTCTGAGACGCTCCCCCTGAGGGGAAATTCAATTTTTTTCCACCTGCCACCTATGAGCCTCGGATTGTGGGTGGTCCCACTTAAAAACGAGACCTTGTGTCCAACCCATACAAGAGGTTATGAGGTAAATAAATGTAGATATGGTCAACAGTATTGATAACGTGAAACAATTTTATTAATGATTGAGGGTTAAATAACAATAAAATCATGGACAATGTGAGGTCAATAACTATAGGAATTGTGACTTGAGTAGTTATATAGTTTCAGTTACAGACAGAAAAACACACAATCTCCATTATAACAAGATTTCAGTTGGAAATGCGAGTTGATCTTCAAATGAAGTTTTTTGCGAAAAACATCCCATTTTCTGGGGGTGCTATTTTCTAAAATGGCTAATCCGTCGTCGCGATACAGGTCGTGGTTACCTTCATTCTTACTTTTATCCCTTTATATTATTTTTTATATAATTAACCATATTTAACTACCCAAAACTTCTGTTATCGTAACGCCTACAATCAGCCTTTTCCTAATACTCTCTAACCAACCCAAGCCAACCAATAAATAATTTTAACCTTTCGTTTTTTAACCATTATTACGCCCCATAATCTACCTTTCATTAAATAGTAATTGAAAAAATAATCCCCACAAATTAATTCAAATTTTTAATCCAATAAACAAAAACGGTTCACGATAAATCTTTGAAAATATAAACAAGCGTTCGTCTATAAAGGATAAGTCCCATTCCAACGGGCATGTATTATACCAACTGAGATTAATCGAAAACTCGATTAATTCAACGGATGTAACCCTGAAGAATCAATCGATGAAACTCGAGTAGGTTACTTCTATCCATTATATAGATTAATACATTAAAAAAATTCTGTGCCTATTTTCATGCGAAAGTTTCGAAATAGTTCCTTCTTTAACACGTTGGCAGCGATTTGCACCACATATGGTAGACACCCCTAAAAAGTATATATATATATATATATATATATATATATATATATTTAAATGGCTATAAATCAGTTTAATTATCAAATTTCAAAATGCAAAACATTAATACTATTAAGGAGTGTTCAAAGTAAATAAACGATGAAACAGAAAACTTTTATTAGTAACTGTAAATGACAAAATAACTCAAATTTTCAAAAGCCTTGCATTTCAATGTATCCTAGTTATATATGCCTTCAAATTATTCCCAAAAAATCAAAGTATTTTGTGCAGCTCTGCAAAATTTACCCCTGCAAAGCTGCACACAAATACTTTGCAAAGCTGCGTTGCGTAGCACTCTTATTTTGGAATAAAAACAATAATAATAATAATAAAAACAATAATAACACTGATTTACAAAAATAATAATAATAAAAACAATAATAACACTGATTTACAAAAAAATATTTTTGTCTGAATCAACAATGTGAATAGGTGTTTTTTACTAATGTAGGTGTGCTGAATTCAAATTTATAAACAGTTTTGCTCTATCACCTCTAGTTTTCTGTCTTTTAAAAAGTCTCATTTTAGTATATACAGAGTATATACGTGCTTATTTCAACAGTTGCAGCAGATTATTACAGATAAAACAGGATAGATAAAGAACATTGACGGAATAAATATACTTGGATGACTCAATGTACACAATTCATAGTACCGCAGACAGAAATGTGTTTTCTTAGATGATCTGCTGACTGCCAGTGCACTACTGGCCAGTGCACTACTGGTTGTAGATTAAGACGTGTTGACTACGCTTAACTGCCAAAATCTGTCTTGATATATAGCTGCATAATAACTAAAAAAGAAGACATAAGTCACACAATATTAAAAATTAATCCTGAATGCATATACGCCTTTATGTATAGTATGTGTACAAAATGTACAGCATGCATATCTAAAAAATTAGAGGTAATGAGTAAAAACGGATTTCCAATCTGAATTCAGCACCCCCAAATTAGGTTAAAACAGCTATTTTTGTGGTTGCCTCAATTTCTTTGTAAACCAGTGTAATTATAATGGTACAATACTCCTCTCTGTTCCTGTTTTGCTTGGATAGGCTGGAATCTGGCTGATGGATTAGTTTGGCTGATGTAGGGTTGGCTGGCATTCTGTAGCATAACGGTGGTCACGGGACAAGAACGGTGTTTGTCGCATAGGCCAACTCAAGTTGTAGTAGTAGTCGCCGTTAGTAGTAGTAGTAGTAGTAGTAATAGTCGTTAGTTCGGAAACAACATACACGCAAGTTGTATAGTCCCAAGGGGTTGTGTATTTATTTCTAGGCTCGTGGATTCTTTTTAAGAGAGAAGGAAACACAGAGATAAAGAAAGAGAGAGAGTATCGTCAAATTATTCTCTTCTAACATAGTATCATGTTCTGTACTGCTGTACAACACCCATACGAGGGACCGGGACCAACGTCTGACTCCCACTAGAGCCAAGGGTCAAGACACAGATGTTCTCCTCTCTTGTTTCTCGTTCCGGCGTCACATCCATTTTCGGTCAAAACCCGGAACTTCCGTTTTTATTTTGAAATGTTTGTGACAAACATTTCGCTCTTGATGAAGACCGCTTTAATAAAAGGTCGAAACAGATTTCTTTCAACGAATTATAACATCATTTATTTGTTTTTTTCTAAAAATATTTATTTTATACTGTCGGATTCACTTCCATTCACTTTTCATATATATATATATATATATATATATATATATATATATATATATATATATATATATGTGTGTGTGTGTGTGTGTGTGTGTGTGTTGAAAGGAAAAATAAACAAAGGAAAGAAAATGCTGAATGGATGAAATAGATTTTATTTTACTAACACGTGTTTCGGCCAGGAGTTTATCTATACACACTTCTATTCTATTTATCATTATTTTAAATATAAAATAAAATAATAATAACAGAAAACTACTTCGCCATAGTAAATTCTTTGGTGTTTGAAATCAAAGCTGTCAAAATACGGTGAATTTTTTAAATGTTCGAAAAAAGATTTTTTTGAAATTGTTTGAAGAAAACGTTCCACGGCGATAGATGAATAGTGATAGAGAATATATATATATATATATATATATATATATATATATATATGGGAGAATATGTGCTTAATTGAAGTCGTACCTAATTTTGAAAGTTAATTAATTAATAATTAATTAATTAGGCGGGCATACCCCATCCAAATGTAAGGCTAAACCAATCGAGAAAAATCAATCTCTGTATGTACATTTCGGCCTATTAGGCCTCATCAGCAGAGCCATAGATAGGAAGACCGCCTTGTGCGTGATTCGAACTCTGACTGTCAAGAGCCTTACATTTGGATGGGTATGCCCGCCTAATTAATTAATTATAATTAATTAATTTTCAAAATTAGGTACAACTTCAATTAAGCACATATTCTCCCAAAAATTGGCGGCTAAAAAAAGCCATATCATACACACATCGCTTGTGTATTTACTTCTCATATATAATATATATATATATATAATATATATATATATTCCTACCTCAGCTTTTCAGGAACAGAGAAGTGACAGAGAAGTGGTGTTTGTCTGTGTTTGTGGATTGGTTCTCACTCTCCAAGACCTGACAATAAATACTCTTCCGTTAATGGCTGACGGAGGTAGTTTTGGTAATGTCTGTGTGGGATGGTGGTAGAATTTAAACAAACTCCAGGTGTGAATGTCGATTTCACACAAAAAAATATTAAACCATTCCTGTTTCACTCAGGTGGTTTTTTTAGCAGCCTTGGCACGTATATTAACCTGTAAACTTGTCTAAAAAAAAATTAAAATAATACATACTCATAAACATCGACACCTGCCATAAAGTGTTGATTTTCTGGCGCCTCGGTAAAGTAAGTCAGTAAAGTTGTGTTATATAGCGGCCTTCTTCGCTACTCTAAATCGTGTATGTTAGGAGTCGGGTATATATGGTCACGTAGCGAAGTATGTAGTAGTCAGCTACTACCGGCTACTGGACTTCAATAAACAACAGATGCGTATATACAAAAATATGACCCGTCTTTATTTTCTTTGGTGAGTGAGTGGTGAGGGTGGCGTAGAGCTTCACAATAGAAATGCCCGAAGGTTGACAATTACTACTACTACTGTTGGGATGACTGGCGATGGTGAGGTGGCAGGTGGCTACGTGACGGCTGACAGCCGTCGGCTGTGACCGTGAGTGGTTGACACTTGTTCTCTGTCCCGAGGGTTCTGTCTGACTGCCCTCTGGCTGACTTCCTTTTATATATATCAAACGCCTTTGTTTCGGCTTAAACGGAAAACACTACTTCCGCTCGTACAATATACAACAGTTGGCAGAGTGGCCTATTGTCGGTATCAGCCGGGCAGCGAGGAAGTATATCCCCTTTTCGATAGAGTTAGACCAGGGAGATTGTTTTTGCTGCAGTGGAGTGCCACAGCAACTGTTAGCACACCACTTTACCGCACATTAGATTACCCAATTGGTGCTACTCATATATTGAGTTTGTGGGGACCAGTATTGACCCTAGAACTTTGTACTTCCCAACCAGATGCTCTACCGACTGAGCTAAACTGGTGCCTAATTGAATATAATTGTCATTAATCTTGTTGAAGTAGTGAGATCGATCCTCACCGGCCGTCGAAATTCCGGGTCTTGTACCAGACTAATCTCAAAATGTCAATTGAAATGTACATACATTGCCTAATACCGAGGAACAACCAAGGTTTCTTCACAAAGGAACAACCAAAGGATTCTGCCTGACACCGAGGAACAACCAAGGATTCTTCACTAAGGAACAACCAAAGGATTCTGCCTGACACCGAGGAACAACCAAGGATTCTTCACTAAGGAACAACCAAAGGATTCTACCTGACACTAAGGAACACAAGGGATCTCGACTGTAAAGTGCTCTCACCTGCAGCCTAAAACTGGCCACTAAAATCGTAACGATTTTACTATTCCTCACTTGCCAACGTGCAATCATTATTCGGTAACACTAAGAAACATCTGTAAAACATCAGATAAACTCCAAATCACGAATAAGAAAACATTTGAAAACATCCATTTAAAAGCAGCAGCTGAGTGCATATGGACCCGACCAAACCATGAACCAAATATAATTCGGGTCTTGTACCAGACTAATCTCGATTCATTAATTAATATATCTTATTATAATAGAGATTGTGTGTTTATCTGTCTGTAACCGAAACTATATTACTATACAAGTCACAATTCCCTTAGTCATTTACGTCACATTCTCCATGATTTTAGTTTTATTTAAACCTCAATTATTAATAAAATTGTTTTACATTACTTATACTTTGACCATATTTACATACTAATAACATGCAATTGTATTTATATATACAACAAAATAGCGGTTTACAGTATGAATGGGAAGGCTAATTTGCATATTGATCTTAAAAATTTGATTTTTAATAAATATACGCTTAGTATTATTGATTTCTAATTGTTTGGTTTCATCTTAATGAATATGAGCAAAAATCTCGGGGATAAATCTTAAAAGAAATCCATTAACAAGAAGAAATAACTAATATAATTCTTTACTTCCTATTTTAACTAAACAGTTAAATTAGGAAAGTTTACCAATGAAAGACGGGAGTAACGGAAAATGATGGAAGAGTTAGTTTCAAAGTTGTTCTATTTTTCAATCATACCCCCTCTGTTCCAAATCTTTTTATCTATATTCTTATTCAGTTTCATTAGCCTTTCTAATTTAATATGATATTTTATTATATACTTGCACCCAGAGGGTGCATATATTTGCTAGTATATATATATATACCAAACCCCTCCGCACAAGTAGGATGCGGCACAATGTCAATTTAATAGATTAATGTTCAAGTGGAATTTAACAGATTTGAATTCAGAGTTTTCCTTTTTCCTTGACTGGTTACGTAGCCAAGGTCAAAGCGCACAGTCTGGCCTAATATTTACCCACAGCGCAATGGAGAATATTTGGATACATAGCTTTCCAAAGGGTATTAGCACTATGTGAAATGCAAACAGTCTCGACCAGGATGTGAACTCGCGCCCACGCGTTCCTTTCCTACAACTCTAACCATTACACCACGCGCTTCCATAATTATGAATTGTTTAATTAATATAGTGGCGCCGACAGTAACGAGACTTTAAGCCGACCAATTAGTTAAAGTAGTGAGATTTATTCGCACTGGGTGCTCGTCGTTGAATCTTAACATACAAAGTGAGTAGTTAAATGTCTCCATCACAATTACTCTCCAATCTCTCTCAGTCACACTAACATATATAACGAGGAGGTAAACAAGATATATATAGAGAGGGTTAAAGTGATAGGCAGATGGGAGTGAAGGACGGGTCAGTTTTTTACTTAATTACTAATTACGATAATTTACGATAATTTGATAAAACCTATCAAAATGGAATTTTTTCAAACATTACAGAGAATTTATTATAGAGTTGAAAATGTCTCTGAAGATGGATATTGTCCGAAAATTAAGAATACTTCAATAAATATGTTTTTCAACATGATCTGCATTATTTTACCTTCAAAAAAGAAATATATATATAATATATATATATATATATATATATATATAATAATGTGTGTGTGTGTGTGTGTGTGTGGTGTTTGTGTGAGGTATCCAAAACTTGGTAGTAGCGGGATGATTCTATATGTGATTTCTAAGATCCACTGTATTATTATTGTATGATCCAGTATTTGTATAAAATACCAGGAAGCTGGAAAAGTCCCTACAAGAGAGAGCGCAATGGATTAAGATAGCGTGGAGAGGTAGAGACAGGAAGCAAGATGGAGCTGGGAAAAGGAGCTGGAGGGAAAGCTGGGGGAAAGCAACGGGGATGGGAGAAAGCCCAAAGGGGGGCGTCGGGCGGCGCGAAAGAAAGGTAGAGAGAAAGAACGCGGGCGGAGGTGGGCCGGCCGGGGAAAGACACAGAGAGAGAAGAGAGTGTAGAGAGAAGAGAGAGAGAGAGAGTGAGAGAGGGAGAGGGGAGAAGGAGAAACGGACCGGGGAGGAGGACGTAGCGGGGAAAGCGCACAGGAGCCAGGGGGGGAAGATGGGAGAAAAACAAAGACAAAGGCACAAGGACAAGGGGAGAGCAGAAATGTGATGGAAGAAGGCGAAAGGGAGGAACCGACGCGCAGGGTCAGTCGATGTGGAGGGCGTGCAGGGGGAACGGGAAGGAAGCGAGAGGGGACGAGTAAGCGGAGGGGTGAGAAACAGCTCCGGGGGAAGGGGACGGTATACTGGGAGGAGGAGGGAACGCGGATGGAGAGGGGCGGAGACAGGAACGGGTGGGGAGAGGGAGGAAAAAGTGGGAGGGAAGGAGGGGAAGGAGGGCAAGGGAGGAGGGAAGAAAAAGAGAGGGGAGGCTGAGGAAGAGAAAAGGGGAAAAGGGAAAGGAGGAAGAACGAGAAGGGAGAGGAGGGAAAAAGAGGAAGGAAGAGAGAGAGAGAGAGAGGATAGAGAGAGAGGAGAAGGAAGAGGGAGAAACGGAGGCAGGGCCGAGCGAGGGCGAGGCGAGGGCAGGAACAACGAAAGCGGGGAACGGGTACTAAAAGGGGACGGCGCCACAAGACAAGAAAGGAAAGAGAGCCAGGAGAAAGCGGCGCAACCGCGAGCAGAGGAGAGGGCCAAGCCACAAGGGGGCAGCAAACCGACCCAAAGGCGGGCGAAAGCGCGTGCGGAGGGAAGGCGGAAGGAGGCGACCCGCCCCGAAACCAGACCGGAACGACAAAGACAAAGAAGGAAGTAACGAGCAAAAGGCGCGCGCGGGCGCCGGCGCCCTCGCGCGCGGGCGGGCGGGCGCGCGCGCGCGCGCGCGCGAGAGGAGAAGAGAGAGGAGAGAGAGAGAGATAGACCAAAAGCGAAAACAGACAGGGGGGGAAAAAAGGGACAAGGGGACGCAAACACAAGAGGGAAAAGAGGAAGGAAGAGTGGGCCGGTAGGACGGGGGAAAAAAAAGAGGAAATGAGAAAAGGCGTTGAACACAGCGAGGGAAGAGAGATGGAGGGAGAAGAGGGAGAAGGCAAGAGAGGGAAGAGATAGGAAAGAGGGGGGGGAAAAGGAAAAGAGAAGAGGAAAGAGGGGAAAGCGGGGAGAAGGGAAAAGGAAAAAAGGAAGGAAAAAAGAAAAAAAACGGAAAAAAGAGAGGAAGTGGGAGGGGGAAAGGCAGAGCAAAAAGGGAGGACAACGAAAGGGGGCAGAAGGGAGGAGAGAAAGGGAACAAGAAAAAGAAGGGGAAAAGAGGTAAGAGGAGGGGGGAAAGAGGGGAGAGAAGGAGAAGGAAGGAGAGGGGGGGCGGGCCTAAACACACAACAACAAAAACAGGCAGGTGGTGGCTGGAGCACGAGGAGAAGTGAGATGAAAGAAAAAAAGGAAAAGAGAGAAGAAGGTGGGAGGAAAGAAGAAGAAAAGAGAAGGGAAAGAAGGAAGGGAAGAAGAGAAGAGAGTGAAAAGAGAGGCAAAAAAAGAGGAGTAAGAAGAAAGCAGAAAAAAAAAAGGGAGGAAAGAAAGAACAAGGGAGGGCAGAACACGGAAAAAAAAAAGGAAGGGAGGAAAGAAGGAAAAAAAAAAGGAGAGGAGAAAGCCAAAAAAAGAAGGAAAAAAGGGAGAGAAAACAGGAGACAAGGGAGAGAAAAGGGAAGAAGAAAAAGGGAAACGAAAAGAGGAAAGGGAAGAGGACAGCAAGGGAAAAAAGGAAAGAGAGAGCGGGAACAGGAAGAAACAGAGGGAAAACAGCCAGAAGAAAAGAAAAAAAAGGACGCAAGTGAGGGAAAAAAGGAAAAAAGGAGAGGGGGAAAAGAAAGAAGGAGGATGGAGAAAGAACAGAAAACAAAAAGGAGAAAGAGAAGGGGGGAGGGAAAAAAAGGAAAGGAGAGAAAAACAGAGCGGGAGAAAGGAAAAAGGAGGAAAGAAAAAAAAGGAAAAAGAAGGGAAAAAAAAGGAAGAAAGCGGAAGAGAGTAAAAAAAAGAAAAACAAAAGAAGAAAGAGGAAAAGGGAGGGAAGAAGAGAAAGCGAAAAAAGAAGGGAAGAGAAGAGAAAGAAGGGAGCAAGAAGAAGCAAGAAAGAAAAGAAAAGTAAGAAAAGAGAAGTAAAAGAAGAAAAGAAAGAGAAAACAGAAAGAAGAAAAAAAAGGAAGAGAAGAGAAAAGAAGAAAAGAAGAAGAAAGAAAAAGAAAAAAAGAAGGAAGAAAGAAGAGGAAGAAAAAAAGAGAAGAGAAGAAGAAGAAAGAAAGAAGAAGAAAAAGAAAGAGAAAGAAGAAGAAGGAAGAAGAAAGAAAGAGAAAGAAAAGAAGACAGAGGAGAGAAGAGAAAGGAAAGAAAAGAAGAAGAGAAGAAAGAAAAAGAGGGAGAAAGAAAGAAAGAAAAGAAAGGGAAAGAAAAGAGAGGAAGGGAAAACGAAGAGAAACAAAAAAAAGAACGCACCACAACAACAATAAACCAAGGAAAAGGGAGAAAGGAAACGAAGAAAGAAAATGAAAGAAAGAAAGAAGAAGAAAGCAAGAGAAAGAAAAAGAAGAAAAGAAAAGGAGGGAGGAAGAAAGAAGAGAGAAGCAAAGAAAAGAAAGAAAGAAGCAAGAAGAAGAAAAGAAAAGGAGGAGAAGAGAAGAAGGAAGAGGAAGAAAGAAAGAAAGAAAAAAGAAGAGAAGAGAGAAGAAAAAGAAAGGAAAGACAAAAAAGAAAAAAAAAAAAAAAGAAAAGAAAGAGAAGAGAAGAAGGAAGAAAGAGAGAAAGAAAAAGAAAAGAAAGAAAGAAAAAAAAAAAAGAAAAAAAAAGAAGAAGAAAGAAAGAAGAACAAGAAGAAGGAAGAAGAAGAATGAGAAGAAGAGAAAGAAGAAGAAAGGAAAGAAAGGAAAAGAAAGAAAGAAAGAAGAATAAAGAGAAAGAAAAAGAGAAAGAAAGAAAGAAAGAGAAAGAAGAAGAAGAAGAGAAAAAAGAAGAAAAAAAGAAAAAAAAAAGAAAAAAAGAAAGCAAGAAGAAGAAGAAGAGAAAGAAAGGCAAGAAGAAAGAGAGGAAGAAAAGAAAGAAAGAAAAGAAGAAAGAAGAAGAAGAAGAAGAAGAAGAAGAAGAAGAAGAAGAAAGAGAAGAAAGAAGAAAGAAAAGAGAAAGGAAAGAAGAAAGAAAGAAGAAGAAAAGGAAGAAGAAGAAAGAAAGAAGAAAAAAAAAAAAAAGAAAAGAAAAAAAAAAGAAAGAGAAAGAAGAAAGAAGGAAGAAAGAAGAAGAAGGAAAAGAAAGAAGAAAGAAAGAAAGAAAGAAGGAAGAGAAGAGAAAGAAGAAGAAGAAAGAAGGAAAGCAAAGAAGAAAGAAAGAAAGAAAGAAGAAGATAAGAAAGAAAGAAAGTAAAGAAAGAAAGAAGAAGAAAGAAGAAAAAGAAAGAAAGAAAGAAGAGAAGAAGAAGAAGAAGAAAGAAGGAAGAAAGAAGGAAGAAGAAGAAGAAGAAGAAAGAAGAAAGAAGAAAGAAGACGCGCTCC
>CM042164.1:9337739-9346908 GCA_023376005.1 Doryteuthis pealeii | reverse complement strand
AGACAAGCTACATTTTTTTTCTCGCTTTTTACTGAAAAGACGAAACAAGAAAAAGTAACGCCTTTATTCCTATACGGTTTGATAAGACGGCTATAAAATAAAAGTAACATTCTTAAAAAAAATTACGAAACGAAAATAACGAAAAAGAGGAGGATAGAAGAAAGAGTAAAAGAAAGAAGTAGAGAGGTTTGTATAAAAGAAACTGTTGTAAGGAAAGTTGTTTCACCTACAGGATAGTTGGATCAATCTCTGTATGTACATTTCGGCTATTGGGCCTCATCAGCAGAGCTATAGATAGGAAGACCGCTTTGTTTAGAAGTAGGTTATTATTCCTCTTATAGTGACGTTTTTTACACGACAGTATGAGAAGTAAATACATATATATATATATATATATATATATATATATATATATATGTATGTATATATATATATATTTTAAAAAATTCATTTAAAAAGAAATGTCATAACTAGACTGCTTCAGTTCCAGTGATCTTTTGAAAAAAAGTTTTTATCTCGAAAATTCAAGAATTAAATACAGGTTAACACACAACACCATTGTTACCATATTTTTTTCTCTTTACATCTGCATTGTGATAGCTTTCTAAATCAACCTCCTAACCAATATATATATATGTATTCCTGTACAAAAAGTAATAGAACTTTTTCCGGATTTTCAATGTTGTTAATTGATTAATTCAATTACATCAGAAAGAAAGAAACGAAAGAAACGAAAGAAACGAAAGAAAAGAAAGAAAGAAAAAGAAAGAAAGAGAGAAAGAAAGAAAAGAAAATAAAGAAAGAGAGAAAGAAAGAAAAGAAAATAAAAAAGAAAGAAGAAAAATAAAGAAAGAAAGAAAAGAAAAGAAAGAAAGAAAGAAAGAAAAAGAAAGAAAGAAAAGAAAATAAAGAAAAGAAAGAACGAAAAAGAAAGAAAGAAGAAAAGAAAATAAAGAAAGAAAGAAAGAAGAAAAAAGAAAGAAAGAAAGAAAGAAAAGAAAAGAAAGAAAGAAAGAAAGAAAAGAACGAAGAAAAAGAAAGAAAAAAAAAAGAAAATAAAGATAAATAAATAAATAAAGAAAGAATAGAAGAAAAAAAAGAAAGAAAGAGAGAAAGAAAGAAAGAAATTCCTCAGCCACGTTTATCCAATAAAAATATTCCTCCCGATCTGGTATCTTAGAATACGCTTATTGTATGCACTGAATAAAGGTAAGCCCCCACCCCACCCCGCTCAGAAAAAATGGAGGTGTCCTGTGTTTGACACTAAACTGCATAAGAGGGTAAGATCTGTGGTGTGAGGAGTTGACCGTTATTATCTTGCAACACCCACTGGTTAAAAATGAGATCATCCAATTCGTCCAAGATGAAAAGCAAAAATGTAAATCCTGATTATCTGGTATTATTTATCGGTCGAGCTCTTATTTCTTATGTGTGTCATCACCCCAGATAAATAAGGGACCATTCGGTTTTTTTCATAAAGAAAGAAGGGAGAAAAAAGGACATGCTACACAGAAAAATATTACTAGAAAGAAAGAAAGAAAGAAAGAAAGAAAGAAAGAAAAAAGAAAGAGAATAGGAGAAAGATAGAGGAGATGAGCGCTAGGAAGCGATAAGGCTAATCTGTTTCAATCGAACATAACAAAAAGATGAAAAGAAGGAAAGAAAAAAAAGAGTGAGATAGTTAAATGAAGTTTATTGTATTTATTTTATTGATCTATTTACCATAGTTCTTAAGTAGACATATCAAACATCTATTAATAATGGAGATTCGCTTCCGGTTTTTGTCTGTAACAAAAATTACGTCACTGCTACGTCACATTTCCCAAAATCGTCATAACATAGAATAAATACACTCAAAATTTGAACATGCAACATTAGACAGTCCTCATTGCTTTTTAAAACAAGTTTTAATAAATACATCACTGGTATTATATATCTATATATAGTTTGTTTTATTTTAATACATATTTAAAGTTTACATTTCAAATTGTTTTATTTTTTAGTCCTTCAATGAATTTGATGATTTTATTTACTTAGGGTACAAACTCGCTGGCATTGAACTTTTTACTCCCACCCCTCAGGCAATATGCTTCAAAAATCTATTTTTACATCGCCCGGAAGGTGTTTTTTATTTTGTACTAGTTGTAATAGTTAAATTACTATCAAGACTTGTGGATACACCACAATATGATAATTTGGTTATTATTTTCCTTCTTTTAACCTTTGTTTATTTTCGATTGAAGCAGGTTAGCGTCATCGCTTCCACGTGTCCACCCCCTCTCTATATCTTCCCCATACTATCTCTCTCTTTCTTATTCTACTTTTTCTGAGTATCATTTCATTTCTTTATAGTAAAAACGAAACGATTCATTATTTAACTGAGGTGAAAACACCCATAAGAAAAAAGAATTCGGTTGATAAGCAACACCAGATAATCAGGATTTACATTTATGCATTTCATTTTGGACAAGACGGACGGTTTAGTTTTTAAACAGAGTGTGTTGCAAGATGATAATGGTCGTACAATTAAGGAACATAAGTATTATAGTTATATTGTATTGTGGTATATCCACAGGTCCTGCTGGTCTTAGATAATAACCAACTGAAAACCCGTATGAAATATGGTGTTGCAAGATGATAACGGTCATAAAATTAAGGAACAAGAGAATCATAATTAAATCATCATATTGTGGTATATCCACAGGTCCTGCTAGTCTTAAATAATGACCAACGTACAACCCGTATGTAATATGTTGTTGCAAGTGGATAACGTTTGTACAATTAAGGAATAAGAGTATTGTAATTAAATCATCATACTGTGGTATATCCACAGGTCTCGCTAGTTTTAAATAATGACCAACTTGCAACCAGTATAAAATATGGTGTTGCAAGATTATAACGGTCGTACAATTAAGGAATAAGAGTATTATAATTATATCATATTGTGGTATATCCAGAGGTACCGCTAGTCTTATAAGGAACACGAATGGGGGCGCGTGGACAAACGGGTTGAGTCGTAGGAAATGGACTCGACAACCTGTGTTCACTTCCTGGACGAAGCTGTTGGCATTTCACATGGCGCTAATACCCTTGAGAAAGGTATGAATCCAATTCTCCCTCCAGCTATGGGTAAATAGCAGGGCAGACTGGGCTCTTTAACAATGGCTAGGTAACCAGTCTAGGAGAAGGAAATCTCTGAATTCAAACCTGTTAAACTCCGCTTAAGAAAATGACCTTCTGTCGCATCCTGCTCGTGCGGAGGGGTTGGTAAATATATAAAAGGGACACGAGTATTATGATTAAATCATCATACTGTGGTATATCCACAGGTCAAGCTAGTTTTAAATAATGACCATCTTAAAACCCGTATGAAATATGGTGTTGCAAGATGATAACGGTCGTACAATTAAGGAATACGAGTATTATATTACAGGGTACCCCCGTGGAATAAATAAAGGGTTAGGTTCAAAGTTCCGTAATGGCTCCCGATTACGACAAGAAAGTTCCCGAGTTCGAAAAGAAGGTTTCCGAGTCCGAGAAGGTTCCCGAGTCCGACAAGAAATACCTGAAGAAGGCCGGAGGGCATATCGGCCGAAACGTTGTACAAATAACAATAAAGATGAGGACAATAGTCCGAATAACGCAGATAATACTAATCTTCAAGCCTCATCTCAAACATTCAGAGAAACGAGTATTATAATTATATCATATTGTAAGTATAACCACAGGTCCTGCTAGTCTTAAATAATAACCAACTTACAATCCGTGTTTAACATGGGTAAGTTCTGCTTGTTTTAGTAATAAGTATATAGAGGTATCACTGTCAGATTTTTAAAAAATATTGTTTACATATCTAGCAGACGTTTATCTTGTATTACAAAAGTGTCCATGTGTTCTTCGTTAGACGAAGCAGGGAGGTAGTTCTGCACTGACGTCTGTTCCATATGAGGAACATTGCCTGATTAGTTCTGGAGTATTACATCCCACTGATTGTAACAATTGACACTCCTGCACAACGGAGGTGGGAATATTTGCAGTTTGGGGTTTGGTTGGTTGGTTGGATTTTACGGCATTTCAATTACCTTGTTGGCTGGTTGTTAGTTGTTTGGTTTGGTTTGGTTTGGTTTGTTTTACGGCATATCAACCTCAGTGGGTCATTTAATGCCGATAAAGTTTTGAAATAAATCAATTCTTAATGGATAATACAATTTTTTTTATAAATACATTTTTCTATTTAACCCATAGATGGGACCCTAACGGGTATTACCACTCCGGGTCAGAGTGGACAGGGAGCAATGGTGATGAAGGGGTGCTCCACATTCCCCAAACCTCCAAAACTGGAACCTCATCATCAGATAGAGTTTAACGTCATTCCCAGAACATGTAGACCCGCAGCCACCGCCTTCTAGCACCCATATGATAAAAAGGGGTTGGGGCTTACCATAAGGGCAATAGGGTTGGGAAAATCATATAGGTGCTAGGGCTTGACGTGACCAGCTGATTGATCGGAGGGGGCCTCTCCGACCGCCCGTCTAGCCCAAGATAGGGCCAAAGTGGAGTATTGCATGTCATGAACTGCTCATGCACTTGGGCTCTATCCTTAGCATCACGGGTCACCACACACGGCCAACAGGTGGCCCCATTGGGGGGGGGGTCTTACCCCTATGCAGAGGTGCAGTCGGTGCATTCTAACGCCCCAGCCGACAGGGCGGTAGTTGTTTGGGTTTTACGGCACGTCAACCCATTTGGGTCATTTTAAACCGAAAGCATATTTGTTTTATTAATTCTTGTTGCATACACAATTTTTCTCAAAAATATTTGCTATGGCAGGCTCCTGCGGAACCAAAAGAGACGCCTTTCGTAATACCGTGGCGACAACGGTCGCGGTTCCGGCTTAGAGGCTTTCAGCCGTTACCGCGTGGAGGCAGCTTCGCACTGCCGCTCGTTCGAGCGAGCACGCGAACCGTTGCTCCGATCCCGCGCTTCCTCTCGTACTGGACGTGATGTGTAAATAGTAGAGCTGACTGGGCTCTTTAACCTTGGTTAGGCAACCAGTCTAGGAGAAGGAAAACTCTGAATTCAAACCTGTTAAACTCCGCTTGGGGTGATCTATTTTACTAAAAGAATGATGGCACCCAAACAGGAACTACCATTCTTGGTCAGAGTGGATTTGGGAGCAATGGTGATGAAGATGAGTACCATACTTCCCAGACTTCCAGAACCGGAAATTCACCATCAGATAAAGTTCAACGTCATAACCAGAACAATAAGACCATCACCCACCGCCTTCTAGCACATATATGTTAAAAGGAGTTGGGGTTGCCATATGGGCAATTGGGTTAGGACAATCATATAGGTGCTAGGGATTGACAGGACCAGCCCATTTATCAGAGGGGTCCTCCCCGACCGCTCGTCTAGCCTAAGTAAGGACCAAAGTAGAGTGTTGCTGGTTATGGACAAAAATCCTCAAATTTATATATTAATACTCGTGTTCCTTAATTGTAGGACCGTTATCATCTTGCAACACCCACTGGTTAAAAATGAGACCGTCCAAATCATCCAAGATGAAACGTGAAAATTTAATCTATATATTAATATACGTGTTCCTTAATTGTGCGACCGTAATAATCTTGCAACACCCTCTGGATAAAAATGAGACCACCCAAATCGTCAAAGATAAATGCAATCTATATGATAATACTCGCGTTCCTTAATTGTACAACAGTTATCTTGCAACACCCTCAAGTTAAAAACAAGACCGTCCAAGATTAAATACAAATATTTAAATCCTGACTATCTGGTGTTGCTTATCCGCCAAATCCTTCTTTCTGATGAGATTTCTCCACTCATATATATATGTATTAGGGAAACCAGTTGAATGTCAAATACCAAGCCGTTGGGAAAATATGGTAGGCAGAGAGTTAAACCACTAAATTTTCCTTATCAGCTACAAGGTGCTTGTACACACACGAGTAGGCGTCCCCTGTGTTGTTCTGGCTAGTGTAACGACTAATTATATCCTTGGTGAGCCCCACCCCCCAATTCTTATCGGGCAAGGCGGACGAAAATGATGTCATCCGTGGAGTAGAAAACAACAGATTATTTTTCACGATAATTACCGCGAAATCAGAAAGGAATTTCTAAAAACAGAAATTCTAGATTAATTACCGCATTCTTCATAAATCTTAATTGCTTTGTTGTTTGTGTCGGCATTTTTCTAACACCTTTTTTTGTTCCGTTTGCTTATAACTGATCAAAAAATTAATTTCTGAAATATATATATATATATATATATATATATATATATATATATATAATAGTATTTGATAATTTGCTTGAAGTATTGTTAAGTAAAGTGTATTATTTATTTATATTCTGAAGGCAATATAATATGTGTGTGTGTGTGTGTGTGTGTGTGTGTGTGTGTGAACCTTTGCTAGGTAACCAGTCTACGAGAAGGAAAACTCTGACATCAAACCTGTTAAACTCCGCTTAAGAAATTGACCTTGTGTGGCATCATGCTCGTGCGGAGAGGTTGGTATATATATATATATATATATATATATATATATATATATATATATATATATATATATTTGAAGTCAATTACAATGCGTATAAAATAGATAAAATATTGTCCAATCTCTAATCAATTTCGAAATTGATTAGACATTGGACAATATTTTTAAAAATTTTATACGCATTGTAATTGCCTTCAAAATATAAATTATATATATATATATATATATATATATATATATTATAATTATGTGTGTGTGTGTGTGTGTGTGTATGTATGTATGTGTGTATATATATATATAACACTCGAGAAAACGCAAAATGTCTTCTTGATAGCATGCACATCGTGGCAGGGTACCTATCAGTCACTGCTGACCCCTCATCTATGCTTTATGATAGGAGAGTCCACCAGATTAATATAATATAATATAATATAATATATATATATATATATATATATATATATATAT
The DNA here is from genome assembly GCA_023376005.1 of Doryteuthis pealeii. Lineage (NCBI taxonomy): Eukaryota > Metazoa > Mollusca > Cephalopoda > Myopsida > Loliginidae > Doryteuthis > Doryteuthis pealeii. Next base: position 9,339,919 of record CM042164.1, on the reverse strand, counting down.
ATATATATATATAATGGTATTTGGTAATTTGCTTGAAGCATTGTTAAGTAAAGTGTGTTATTATTTATATTTTGAAGTCAATTACAATGCATATAAAATAAAATATTTTATTTTATTTCATTTTATACGCATTGTAATTGCCTTCAAAATATAAATAATATATATATACATATGTTGCCTGGGAGTAGTCTCCTGGGATCATTACTTCACCGGTCCGGGGCAGAAGTCACTAGTATTTACCTCGAACCCCACGTGTACCGGTTAGGCACAAGGCCCTATTAATGTGGAACCACCCACAAGCCGAAACTCATCGGTGGCGGGTGAAAAATTGCGTTGAGCCCGTCGGCATTCCCTCTCAAGGGGCGCCTCAGGCTTGGAAGAATAGCCCCTTGGGATCAACGCTGTTAATTGTAGCCATGGTCCAGGGCAGAAGCCAATGGGCACAGGCCCCGAGGGGTAGTAGTAGTATAAAGAGGACTTATTTATAAGCATAAACAGTCCATTTTAAGATAGACAGGAGGAATGTTAACCACACGGACAAAATTTAACATTATGATTGGCGCTACATGATCGGGGAGGTAATTTTTTCATAGTTTCACCTTTTGTGTTGATATTTCTTTGTAACACATGTATAGGCGACGGATTTTGTTCAATTTCAGTGGGGTCATGTTTCAAATTAATAAATCTCTCACATTCCCCGTTAAGGGATTGGGAATTCATCCTCGAATTTGCTCGATTTTAGAAAGTACCCTGTTTCTTACCCTGGTTCCACCCACCCAGTCGACTGCAGCTGTAGAAAACACCGACTGCACCTCTGTAGTGAGTGTATTCGGATGGCGGGTGGCGACCCGTAAGGTTTAAGGGTGTAATTCTGGTGTCTGAGCAGTTCATGACATGCAACACTCCACTTTTGGCCCTTACGGTAGACGGGCGATCGGAGAGACCTTCTCCAATCAATAACTTGTCACGCCAAGCCCTAGGACTTATATGATTGTCCAACGCTATTGTCCTTATGGCAACCCCCAACCATTTTTATCTTATATAGGCTGTGGCTGAGGATTTTAGTGTCCTGGGTATGACGTTAAAATGTATTTAGGGTTAAGGGTTAAAGTTCCAACTATACCACTTTATTGTCATTACTCCTAGGTCCACTGTGACCCGGAGTGGTAGTATATGTTAGTGTTCCATCTATGGGTTAAATAGATCAGACAACGAGTATTAAAAATGTGTTTTACAAAAATTAAGCTTGATAAAGAATTGAATACCTAACAAAAACGTCTTCAGCATAAGTCAAGTCGACGGAGTTGGCCTCTTGTCGGTATCAGCCAGCCAGCGAGGATGTCTATCCTCTTTTCACTAGCGCTAGACCAGGAAGATTGTTTTTGCATCTGTGGTGGAGTCACACACCTGCAATCAGCTCCCCACTTTACCGCACATATCCCTGTGCCACTCATGCGCTGAGTTGGCGAGGGCCGGTATTGAACCCGGAACCTTGTGGTTCCGAACCGGATACTCTACCGACTGAGTTAAACCGCTTCGGCATAAATTAACCCAGCAAGGATTGATAGCCGTAAAAATCCAACCAACCAACCAACCAACCAACCTGGTTCTACTACCCCTGGAAAAATTATGAAATTAGAATACTTAGAGGATTTTCACCTCATTTTTTAAATTAGCAGTAAATAAACTAATAACAGTTAAGACGCAAAAAGTTTTTATCTAATAGCTGACTTCATAAAATATACATTAAACAAATTAGATTATTTTGTTTAACTCTTTGCCGACCAAGTTTTCCCTGCGGATTTACCAAATTTTCTTGGAATTTTTATGAAATATTTCAAAGTTCACAATCTATTCAACTTAGAACTCATTCTATTCAAATAAAGTCCCATTATTATTGTAATCTGAGTCTTTCTACTTAATTATAAGTGTAGCAAGATGGAAGGTCCTGAGTTTTGCGAGGACTACTATTAGAAAAAGAGGAAGTAGAAATAAGAGATAGTAAAGGCTTAAAAAAAAGTGATGAACATAAAACAGGTTGTCGTGAGTTTGACCGGGGCGTGACCCCCCGAATGGAGAATTGAAAGCCAACCGGAAGTTTCGAGTGTTGACCGGAACCGGAAGTCACGTGGTGTCGTGGAACGACGAAGAAAAATACCGGCCTCTTTTTGCTTTCTGAG
>CM042164.1:9307739-9332739 GCA_023376005.1 Doryteuthis pealeii | reverse complement strand
GCCTGAACCTATTCTAGTAGTGACCATGTTTGAATTCAGAGTTTTCCTTCTCCTAGACAGGTTGCCTAACAAGGTTAAAGAGCCCAGTGAAATAGATCACTAAGTAGGCCTGAGCCTATTCTAGTAGTACCAGGTTTGAATTCAGAGTTTTCCTTCTCCTAGACTGGTTGCCTAACCAAGGTTAAAGAGCCCAGTGAAATAGATCACTAAGTAGGCCTGAGCCTATTCTAGTAGTGACCAGGTTTGAACTCAGAGTTTTTCTTCTCCTAGACTGGTTGCCTAACCAAGGTTAAAGAGCCCAGTGAAATAGATCACTAAGTAGGTCTGAGACTATTCTAGTAGTGACCAGGTTTGAATTCAGAGTTTTCCTTCTCTTAGACAGGTTGCCTAACCAAGGTTAAAGAGCCCAGTGAAATAGATCACTAAGTAGGCCTGAGCCTATTCTAGTAGTGACCAGGTTTGAACTCAGAGTTTTTCTTCTCCTAGACTGGTTGCCTAACCAAGGTTAAAGAGCCCAGTGAAATAGATCACTAAGTAGGTCTGAGACTATTCTAGTAGTGACCAGGTTTGAATTCAGAGTTTTCCTTCTCTTAGACAGGTTGCCTAACCAAGGTTAAAGAGCCCAGTGAAATAGATCACTAAGTAGGCCTGAGCCTATTCTAGTAGTGACCAGGTTTGAACTCAGAGTTTTCCTTCTCCTAGACTGGTTGCCTAACCAAGGTTAAAGAGCCCAGTGAAATAGATCACTAAGTAGGTCTGAGACTATTCTAGTAGTGACCAGGTTTGAATTCAGAGTTTTCCTTCTCTTAGACAGGTTGCCTAACCAAGGTTAAAGAGCCCAGTGAAATAGATCACTAAGTAGGCCTGAGTCTATTCTAGTAATGACCAGGTTTGAACTCAGAGTTTTTCTTCTCCTAGACTGGTTGCCTAACCAAGGTTAAAGAGCCCAGTGAAATAGATCACTAAGTAGGCCTGAGCCTATTCTAGTAGTGACTAGGTTTGAATTCAGAGTTTTCCTTCTCCTAGACTGGTTGCCTAACCAAGGTTAAAGAGCCCAGTGAAATAGATCACTAAGTAGGCCTGAGCCTATTCTAGTAGTGAGCAGGTTTGAATTCAGAGTTTTCCTTCTCCTAGACTGGTTGCCTAATCAAGGTTAAAGAGCCCAGTGAAATAGATCACTAAGTAGGCCTGTGCCTATTCTAGTAGTGACCAGGTTTGAATTCAGAGTTTTCCTTCTCCTAGACAGGTTGTCTAACCAAGGTTAAAGAGCCCAGTGAAATAGATGACTAAGTAGGCCTGTGCCTATTCTAGTAGTGAGCAGGTTTGAATTCAGAGTTTTCCTTCTCCTAGACTGGTTGCCTAACCAAGGTTAAAGAGCCCAGTGAAATAGATCACTAAGCCTGGGCCTATTCTAGTAGTGACCAGGTTTGAATTCAGAGTTTTCCTTCTCCTAGACTGGTTGCCTAACCAAGGTTAAAGAGCCCAGTGAAATAGATCACTAAGTAGGCCTGAGCCTATTCTAGTAGTGACTAGGTTTGAATTCAGAGTTTTCCTTCTCCTAGACTGGTTGCCTAACCAAGGTTAAAGAGCCCAGTGAAATAGATCACTAAGTAGGCCTGAGCCTATTCTAGTAGTGAGCAGGTTTGAACTCAGAGTTTTCCTTCTCCTAGACTGGTTGCCTAACCAAGGTTAAAGAGCCCAGTGAAATAGATCACTAAGTAGGCCTGAACCTATTCTAGTAGTGACCAGGTTTGAATTCAGAGTTTCCTTCTCCTAGACAGGTTGTCTAACCAAGGTTAAAGAGCCCAGTGAAATAGATCACTAAGTAGGCCTGTGCCTATTCTAGTAGTGAGCAGGTTTGAATTCAGAGTTTTCCTTCTCCTAGACTGGTTGCCTAACAAAGGATAAAGAGGAAGTAAATAATAAAATGACAGTTATTTTTTCTTGTTAATGGATTTCATTTAAGATTAATTGAAGAGATTTTTGCTTATATTCATTAAAATAAAACCAAACAGTTAGAAACCAATAATACTAAGCATATATTTATTAAAATTACATTTTTAATATCAATATGCAAATTAGCCTTTCCGTTCACACTGTAAACCGCTATTTTGTTGTATATATAAATACAATTCCATGTTATTAGTATGTAGATATGGTTAACAGTATCAATAATGTAAAACAATTTTATTAATAATTGAGGTTAAAATAAGGATAAATTCATGGTGAATGTGACGTCAAATACTAAGGGAATTGTGACTTGAGTAGTGATTTAGTTTCGGTTACAGACAGAAAAACACACAAACTCCATTATAATAAGATATATATTTTATAATGTGTGTTTTTCTGTCTGTAACCAAAACTATATTCCTACTCAAGTCACAATTCTCTTAGTTATTGACATCACATTCACCATGATTTTATTTTTATCTAAACCTCAATTATTAATAAAATTGTCTTACATTATTAATACTGTTAACTATGTCTACATACTGACAACATGCAATTATATTTATATATACAACAAAATAGCGGTTTACAGTGTGAACGGGAAGGCAAATTTGCATATTAATATTAAAAAATCGAATTTAATAAATATGTGTTTAGTATTATTGATTTCTAATTGTTTGGTTTTATTTTAATGAATATAAGCAAAAATCTCTTCAATGAATCTTAAATGAAATCCATTAACAAGAAAAAATAACTGTCATTTTATTCTTTACTTCCTCTTATGACTAAATACTTAAATTAGAAAAAATAACAATGAAAGACAAGAGTGATGGAAGAGTAAGTTTCAGTTGTTCCATTTTTTATTATACTCCCTCTGTTTCAAATCTTTTATTATACTCCCTCTGTTTCAAATCTTTTTATCTGCATTCTTATTTAGTTTCATTAGCCTTTCTAATTTAATACAATATTTTATTACATTAAAACTTAAATACTTGCACCCGGAGGGTGCATATATTTGCTAGTATATATAATATATATATATTATATATATATTATATATATGTTATATTATATATATATTATACACTATATATATATTATATATATTATATTATATATATATTATATATAAAAAGTGCTCGATTACTTGGCTCTACTTAGGTATCGAGCACTTTTTACAAATTAGCTTCTCCTAGCGGTTATATGAATATATATATATCTTATATACATATATATACATATAAATTGTTTTTTCTTTTGGCCAAATACTGTACCAATAGATTATTTTTTGTTGGTACGAATATCTTGGTCCTTTCTTTTTTTCAAAAATGTTTTTCTTCCTGGTTGATGTTTGGTAGTATATTTTTACAATCAAACTCTCTGCCGGGTTTTTTCTCTCCGCAAGGATCTACCAACACGCTTGGTATATTAAATTATATTATATATATATATATATATATATATATATATATATATATATATATATATATATATTATATATATATATTTTATATATATATATATTATATATCAATGTGAAGTATCCACAAATATAGCAGAAAACACTTGGGTTGTTCGCACATTGATGTCTCCTTGTAGCCATGATCTTATTGATTGCATAAATACGTAAGTAATTCATTTAGCGCATGAACTCTGTTTTATCTGAGTTCACAAAGAGGCCAATGCCCCTGGCTGCCTACTCTAGGCTATGCCGCGGTGATTCAGATTCTACAGGTGTATATGTGAGAAGTGCTAGATCAAAGCTGGATTATTTAGTCTAAAGGTGAGGAACCTGCGGCTTTCCAAACAGACTTCTCAAAAGACCAATTAAATTCACGACCCTCATTTTGGAATCTGATATCACAATGCAGTTAAATCGAACTTAACGGACCTAAATTCCACCAGCGTATGTCACTCCACCGAAAGAAAAAAAATACCAAAAATCAGGAAATTAACCGAATTTAATGAAATTTTCCGTGTTGATATATTCATGAATAAAATATATAATGCACCAGTTATTTTATTTAAAAACTTTTACATTTTTTCAGGTCGGCTAACTTTGAACCCCGTATCTTTGAGAATCTGTGTTACGCCATAAAGATACGTGATTCAAATTGGGGTGACATACGATGGTGGAATTTAGGCCCGTTAAGTTTGATTTAACCCCCAATGCTTTATTGAATACACCGACTGTACCTCTACAGAGGGTTCCCTCCTGTTGGCCGTGCGTGGCGACTCGTAATGCTTAAGAATGAGATGTCCATGACATGCAACACTCCACTGAGACCCTTACCTAGGCTAGACAGGCGGTCAATCAGCTGGTCTTGTCAAGCCCTAGCACCTATATGTCCCAACCCTTTTACCCTCATAGTAACTCTAACCCTTTTTATCATATGGGTGCTAGAAGGTGGTGGCTGAGGGTCTTCATATTCTGGGAATGATGTTACACTCTATCTGATGGTGAGACCCCAGTTCTGATTTTTTGTAAGTTAGAGCCCTCATACCATTTCTACTTTTTCTGTATGTCTGTCTGTCTCAATCCCATTATATACCCGAGATGTGGGCATACAACAAATAGTCCCCTAGTGCCGCATGGATTACATGTGTATGTCATGAGGGCCGCACATGATAACAAATTAAGCAAAATACAACTCAATGAAGTATTTTTGATAAAACTCAATGCACAATATACTTTGTTACTCGTTACCAAGGGCCGGTTTAGCTCAGTCGGTAGAGTACTTGACTAGGAATCGCAAGGTTCCTAGTTCAATACTGGCCCTCGCCAACTCAGCGTATGAGTAACACAGGGATATGTGCGGTAACGTGAGGAGCTGATGGTAGGTATGGCGCTCTACCCCGCTCCTTGGTCTTGCACAAGTGAAAAGGGGATAGACTCCCTCGCTGTCTGGCTGATACCGACTTTAGGCCACCCCGACGACTTTGCTTCTTTTTAACTTGTTGCCAGAAGAAGCCCTGAAAATATGGCGGCCGACGATTTAGCAGCAGACAGTAAGCAGCCGAGTTAACAAGTAAGACCCACTCATCCCATCTCTCTCCCTGTCTATATCCTCCCTCTCTCTCTCTCTCTCACTCTCTCTCACTCTCTGTCTCTCCTCTCCCCCTCTCTCTCTATTTATCTCCCTCTGTCTCTATCCCTCTCTCTCTTTCTCTCTCTCTCTGTGTCTCTATCCCCCTCTCTCTTTTATCTCTCTATTTCTCTCTGTCTGTCTCTCTCTGTATCTCTCTCTATTTCTCTCTCTCTATTTCTCTGTCTGTTTCTCTCTGCTGTCTGTCTGTCTGTCTGTCTCTGTCTCTGTCTCTGTCTATATCCCCTCTCTCTCTATTTCTCTGTCTGTCTCTCTCCCTGTCTCTGTCTCACTATTTCTTTTCTCTCTCTATTTCTCTGTCTTTCTCTCTCTCTCTCTCTGTCTCTGTCTCTATCCACCCTCTCTCTCTATTTCTCTCTCTATTTCTCTCTGTCTGTCTCTCTCCACCTCTCTCTCTATTTTTTCTCTGTCTCTCTCTATCTCTCTATTTCTGTCTGTCTGTCTGTCTCTCTTTCTCTATTTCTCTCTCTATTTCTTTCTCTCTCTATTTCTCTCTCTCTATTTCTCTCTGTCTCCCCCCCTCTTTGTCTGTCTGTCTGTCTGTCCCTCCCATTATATACCCGAGATGTGGGTATACAACAAAACGATGTGAAAGTGTGTTGTGTTCTTAAGAGTCGAAGTGAGTAATTTTTTTAAATTTAGGAATCAGTCTAAAATATCGCTGGTTTGATGAGCAATGTCACTATGACCCCCTTGTTTACTCTCGCAAAGCTGTGGCTACACAATCGTTTCCAGTTGTCTAAATTGTCTGAGATGTCGTATAACTGTTCTTCTGGGGGACAAACTAGAAGGAAAATAGGGAATGAATCCGACGGTGTGTAAATTTAGTTTGGTTTTGGTTTACGGCATATCAACCTCAGCTGGTCATTTAATGCCAATTAAGTTTTGAAATAAATTAATTCTTAATGAATGCTCATTTTTTTATTAACTCATATTTTTCTATTTAATCCCTAGATGGAACCCTAACAAGTACTACCACTCCGAATCAGAGTGGATCAGGGAGCAATGGTGATGAAGGGGTGCTCCACATTCCCCAGACCTCCAGAACTGGAACTTCACCATCAGATAGAGTTTAATGTCATTCCCAGGATATGAAGACCCTCGGTCATCGCCTTCTAGCACCCATATGATAAATAGGGTTGGGGCTTGCCATAAGGGCAGTAGGGTTGGGAAAACCATATTAGTGCTAGAGCTTGACGTGACCAGCCGATTGATCGGAGGGGCCTCATATATATATATATATATATATATATATATATATATATATATATATATATATGAGGAATAAAGATTGAGTAAATCCGACAAAATGTGGTTGAAAATGCGGATAAAACAACACAACTAAATTCAAATGATATTTCGCCTCGATATTTTATGAAGTTTGCAATGCGAATTAATTTTCAAATTTTGTCAAAATTTAATCTGAGAATAAATTTTGACAAAGCTTCGTAAAAATACCGAGGCGAAATATCATTTGAATTTAGTTGTGTTGTTTTATCCGCATTTTTCTCTATTTCAACCACACACAGGTATACACACAGACACACAGACACATACATAGACACAGACACACACACACACACACACACACACACACACATATATATATATATATATATATATATATATTATATATATATATATATATCATATATAAATCTATATATATATATATATATGTATATATATATATATATATATATATATATATATATATATATATATATGTATTTTTAATGTTTTTTTTAAGTTGGGCGTTATTACGAAGCATCTAAAAATAAATGAATGAACTCGATGTTATGGAGTATTGGATTCACTTATTTTTTTATTATTAGTTTTATCATAAATTTTCGGGTTCGTTAGATACCCTTTATCAAATGACTGTTGTTCCTGTTCAATGGATCTTTTGTCTCTGTTGTTATTGACAGTGGCAGCGTCTGTAAAAATTTTTTATAATAACGGAGAAGTCCGATGTCAGCGTTCAGTCCCCTCACGTGAGTTTGTAATTTTAGAATCCATTTAGTTTCTGCTTGTTTTCGAGATTGCGTTGTTGGAAATGCGTGTTCTATTAAAATACATTTGAGGTATGTAAGGTTGTGTGGTAGGGTGTTAAATATATATATATATATATATATATATATATATATATATATATATAGAGAGAGAGAGAGAGAGAGAGAGAGAGAGAGATACGCAAAGCGTCCAGGATTTCAATTTGCCTACCTAACTTCTTTTTTACTACGATAACCATTTCGCTACTCACGCTAAGCAACATATTTCTTTTAAATCTATTTATTCTTCCAAATAAAAAAAAAAGTATTCGAAAGCTTTGATGTTTCACCAGAATAAGCATATTGTTTTACTTGATGGATACTTATTACCTGTGCTTGGATGAAAATTAGTAAACAACATGTCTAAATACGATGAGCTTACAAACATGTGTTATATTAAAATACACAATTCGTAAACGTAGACTCTACTCTAGACCGGGGATGGACATCTAATGAATGATGGTACCATCCAAGATGTCGATAAGTGCCTGGGGAGGGGGGAACAGAAGGTGGTCGATAAAATGTGTGTGGGTCGTAAAAGCTGTCATCTATTAAGATATCAAACTTCTCTGTCTGTTGGTAACCGAATCACCAGGAAAACAGGATTTTACGCTAACTAGCAAGGATATGCGTATGTATTTGAGTTTTAATCTATCTTCTATATCTTATTATAATGGAGATTGTGTGTTTTTCTGTCTGTAACCGAAGTTATATTACTACTAAAGTCACAATTCCCTTAGTTATTTGCATCACATTCTACATGATTTTATTTTTTATTTAAACATCAATTATTAATAAAATTGTTTCACATTATTAATACTGTTAGCCACATATACATACTAATAACATGCATTTGTATTTATATATACAACAAAATAGCGGTGTACAGTGTCAACGGGAAGGCTAATTTGCATATTGATATTAAATATTTGATTTTAATAGATATGTGCTTGGTATTATTGATTTCTAATTGTTTGTTTTTTTCTCAATGAATACGAGCAAAAATCTCTTCAATAAATCTTAAAAGAAATCTTTTAACAAGAAGAATAACTGAAATTTTATTCTTACTTCCTATCTTAACTAAATAGTTAAATTAGGAAAAATTAGTCATGAGAGACGGGAGTGATGGAAGAGTAAGTTTCAAATCTTTTATCTGCATTCTTATTAAGTTTCATTAACCCTTCCAATTTAAATATATTTCATTACATTAAAACTTAAATACTTGCACCCGGAGGGTGCATATATTTTCTAGTATATATAAAGGAATTATGGAAGCGCGTGGTGTAATGGTTAAAGTCATAAGAAATGGACTCGTCGCCCCGAGTTCAAATCCTGGACGTGCTAATTGCATTTCACTTAGTGCTAATACCCTTGGGAAAGGTATGAATCCTACTCTCCCTCCAGCTATGGGTAAATAGTAGGACAGACTGGGCTCTTTAACCTTGGTTAGGCAACCGGTCTAGGAGAAGGAAAACTTGAATTCAAACCTGTTGAACTCCGCTTAAGAAATTGACCATGTGTCATCCTGCTCGTGCGGAGGGGTTGGTAAATACATATATAAAAAGGAATTTGCATTAATTTTTGTCCGGTGGAAACTTCGAAAATAAAACAATTAACAACAAAGTAAATATATATACACATTAAATATCACCAGGGCTTGGTTTTTTTTAGCAAAAATGATAGACTATTTCTCTGATGTTTGAGATGAGGCTTGATGATTAGTATTATCTGCATTATTCGGACTATTGTCCCATCTTTATTGTTATTTGTACAACGTTTCGGTCGATATGCCCTCCGGCCTTCTTCAGGTATTTATTGTCAGACTCGGGAACCTTCTCGACTCCTGAGTTGCGGCGTAAAGAAAAAAATAATTACACAACTATTACCCCAGCTATGGTTAGCGGAATGAGAAAGGATACCCCCGTGGACTGAATAAAGGGTTAGTTCAAAGTTCCGTGATGGCTCCCGATTACGACAAGAAAGTTACCGAGTTCGAAAAGAAGTTCCCGAATCGACAGTCCGACAAATATCTGAAGAAGGCCGGAGGGCATATCGACCGAAACGTTGTACAAATAACAATAAAGATGAGGACAATAGTCCGAATAACGCAGATAATAAAAAATAATAGATATTTGATTTATATTCCTGAAGATGATTAAAAAATAAAATTTAAATCATAACAGCATGGAATTTTTTTTTTCATTTGATATTTTAGAAGTAGACATTAACATTTCTTTTCAGAGTAGCTGGATCAATGCAAGGTCTATTTTTTACATAGGATTTAAATGGGGCATCCCACAGGGATTTAACTCGCGATTCAGTGTGTATCTGCGGGACTAACTTTACAAAATCCCCCTCTACCCAGGCGACGCCGGGTAGCCGCTGCTAGTATGAAATATACTAAATTTGAAAGACTAACGAAATTAAATAGGAACAATATAAAAAGATTACACTTATTTTAATTGTATTTTAATTGGTTTCTATATAAAATAATTTATAGGACATAAGTAAAGTCCTGGTGGTGGCCTAAAGTCGGTATCAGCCAGATAGCGAGTAAGTCTATCTCCTTTTCACTAGCGCTAGACCAAGGAGACTGTTTCGGCGTCTAGAGGTGGAACGCCACACTTAACATCAGCACCTCATTTTACCACGCAGATCCATGTGCTACCATTCGCGAAAGTTGGCGTAGGCCGGTATCGAACCAGGAACATTGCGATTACCTAGCCGAGTGCTCTGCCGACTGAGCTAACTCGACACTATCATATAATTGTGAAAACAAATGTTTTTTTTTATAGTTAAATAAGAAAGGGGCCGGGTTAGCTCAGTCGGTAGAGCGTTTGGCTAGAAACCGCAAGGTTCTTAGTTCGATATCGGCCCTCGCCAACTCAGCGTTATGAGTAGAAGGGATCTGTGCGGTAAAGTAAGGAGCTGATCGTAGGTGTGGCGCTCCACCTCAGACGCGAAAACAATCTCTTGGTCTAGCGCTAGTGAAAAGGGGATAGACTCCCTCGCTGATTGGCCGCCCCGCGACGAAGAAAAGTGCTCAAAAAGAAGTTATTGTAAATAAATCAAATTTCGGCATTAAATAACCCACAAAGAGTTGATATGCTGCTTAACAAACCAACAATAAATGAATTATCTACTTATCTTTCCGAAATGTTTTCAATAATGTCGTTGCATGATAGCGTTTATTTTTTAAAAATTCACACACACAAAATGCCTTCTGAACAGCTATAGTTTTTGGTGCGCTGATTAATAAATAAACAAATAAACAAAGCAAGCAGTCGCGCATAATTGGAAAAATACCCTCCCAAAATATATCTCCCAAATGAAGGGGTCATTTCCCAGGTCCCCTAACAATAGCTAGGTCAATATTTTTAATAAATACGGCCGGACAAAACATTAAAATCATTTTGTAAGATTTGTAAGAAAGGGGATATTTGACCCAATTTAAGCTACAGGGTTACTGCTAATTAAATTTAACATGCAAATACGTTTGAAATTCTCTTCTTTCTCTCTCTCTCTCTCATCTCTCTCTCTCTCTCTCTCTCTCTCTCTCTCTCTCTCTCTCTACTTTACTCTACTCTCCCAGAGAAACTAAAATATATAACGAGGAGGTAATCAAGATTATACACAGACAAAAAGTGAAGTATAGAGATGTGCAGTTTTTGACTTAATTGCAAATTACGACTAATTAAAACCAAACATAACTCAATCCTAAAAGTAAGGAATAATTTAGTATAAAATTCGTGTCATTAAACTAGACATTAAAAAAAGCCTTTAGGAGACGCAAGTTGATTCGCCCGGCTTTAGTATAATAATAGATAGCATGAACCAAAATAATTATAAATCTATTGACTCACCCTACTCACCAACCCTGCAACAATGTTATTTCATGACCCCTACCCCCGAGAATTTTAAAATATACGGAGTCTACCAGGAAGAAAAAAAAACTTAGAGTATTTGTGGAAATCGTGAGAAAATTTGCAAAATATTAGGTGTGGACACAAATTAGAAAAAGTTTTCTTTTCTTTTTTTTAACATTTAAAATTTAAATGCTGTGTAGCACATTTTTTTCTCTCTAAATGGAGATGTATTGGAAAACTTTGAGGTTTTGCCAGGATAAGCATCTACTTTTAACTTATCTTATTATAATGGAGATTGTGTGTTTTTCTGTCTGTAACCGAAACTATATTACTACTCAAGTCACAATTCCCTTAATTATTTACGTCAAATTCTCCATGATTTCATTCTTTGAAACCTTCAGTTATTAATAAAAATTGTATTACATTATTAATACTGTTGACCATATCTACGTACTAATAACATGCAATTGTATTTATATATACAACAAAATAGCGGTTTACAGTTTGAACGAGAAGGCTAATTTGCATATTGATATTTACAATTTTATTTTAATAAATATGTGCTTGGTATTATTGATTTCTAATTGTTTGGTTTTATCTTAAGAAATATAAACAAAAATCTCGTGGATAAATCTTAAAAGAAATTTATTTACAAGAAGAAATAACTGTAATATTATCCTTTACTTCCTATTTTAACTAAATAGTTAAATTAGGAAAATTTACCAATGAAAGAGGGGAGTAATGTAAAATGATGGAATAGTTAGTTTCAAAGTTGTTCTATTTTTCGATTATACCCCCTCTGTTGCAGATCTTTTTATCTGCATTCTTAGTCAGTTTCATTAGCCTTTCTAATTTAATATGATATTTTATTATATCAAAACTTAAATACTTGCACCCGGGTGCATATATTTGCTAGTATATATAATAGCAAGAATTAATATATATATATATATATATATATATATATATATATATAGTAATGTGAAGAAAGGAAGTGAATCCGACGGTATGTAAGTATATTGAGAAAAATGAAAAAACACAGGTTTAAATGGGTTAAGTGGTGAGTTTATTGGCCGACACTGCAGTGTTTCGATCTATTAATTAGATCATCTTCAGGGCATTTGTTGGTATGTGGTAGGTGATAAGAAATTATTTATCACAGAATAGTGAGAAAAGCGAGTGGTAGTATATAGTAATACACAGACATATCGACGTATCGCGTCTCTTCAGTGTGGCTAGAAATTAACAGGCTACCTCCAGCCCGGATTGAAACCCGATCGGTTTATCATCTGTCTGGCTTCTTAAGCACTCGGTGATCAGCATTGACAGTCAGGGCTAAGTAATTTTAACTGATAAATACATACATATGTATATATGTAAAGGCCACCAGAATGTGCTCCATTCCTTTTATAGGAGACTGTTGCATATATATATATATATATATATATATATATATATATATATATATATATATATATATATATATATAATCAAGGAGATTATTTTGGCGTCTGAGGTGGGGCGCCACACCTACCATCAGCTCCTTACTTTACCGCACAGATCCCTTTGCTACTCATACGCTGAGTTGGCGAGGACCGATATCGAACTAGGAACGCTAGCCGAACGCTCTACCGACTGAGCTAATAAGTAAAGAAATAACAAAAGACTTAGAGATTCGGCTTTATAGTCTATTTCGGGGAGCTTAGACAAAGTGTCTAATTCTCCCAGCTCATCAGATGCGAATGATGAATTCTTTATTACTTTTAAGGCATTTGAAAACAGTTTTTATTTATTTTATTTATTTTCATTTTTTATTTTTAAAATTTTTTTTATATTGTCCTGTCTGTTCAGCTGTAAAGTAATAAAAAGATATCTGACTACTTGTCAGTAATTTGTTAGGAATTTCTGTGAAATCAATCTAAATGGGCCACCCATATATATATATATATATATATATATATATATACATATATATAATATATATGCTATATATGCTCCCCATCCCCTAGGGTTGAGCACTCTGGGAGGGATCTTGCTGACGGCTGCCAACTCAAGCGTAAACGCAACGCTCTTCTAAGGAATGGAGCACTTTGTGACGGCCTTTACACGCAAAGCGATGTGTGTATTAAAACAGTTAAAATCCCCTTCCCATTCTGTAAGTGATGACAGCCTAATGGTTACGGTGCCGGACTGACACCCAACCGATCGGATTTCAATTCCGCCTGTAGGTAGCTTACAAAATGTCTAGCCACACTGAGGAGACTTGATAAGTCGAAACACGTGTCTGTGGATGACCCTATATATATATATATATATATATATATATTCCCCTTATCACAACCTGTGCCCCCCTCCAAAAAAATCACCACAGCTTTGTTCAAACTACTACCATCCCAAAAACCTCCCACTACCTATTGATATTACCTCCCACTAATTCCTTGCTTCTACTCGTTCTCGTTAAAAACGAGACATGAAAACTATTCCATCGTTTCCACCTGAGGATGGCAAAGTGTATTGCCGAAAGCGCTAGTGACGAAACATTCGGTGGACTGGTATACCAGTTCCACCCTGACACCAGAAGGTTGGCCCGAAGATTAGAACGGATCGGCGAAAGACTTGTCAGATAAATAAGAACGCATATAAAAAGATTTCAACATCATTTTGTATGGATGCATTTGAAGATCATTGTGAAGGATTCTTCGCAAACTTCTTTCGGAAAGTCTAAGAGCCTGGGCGCGTTTAAATGTGGAACGGAGTGGAGACTGTTAAACTGAAGCTCTTACCGCTGCCACATTTTCTGGAGTTCTGGCGGTGCGAGGTCGGCCGCTTGATTTTCGTTTCAATGCAGACCCAGTAGCTCTGAAGTTGGTAACCCATAACAAGATCGTGTTTCGAGCTGGTACGGGATCATGTCTACCAAGATTGAAGTGCAAACGGAACGCTCTTTGTGTTGCAGTTACAGATTCGTTTGTTTTAATAAACGTTTCCACAATGAAAGCGCGATGCTCCCCAGTCCAATTCATGGCAGCAACTGAAAAAGAAACGAAAAACAATGGCATTATAAAGAAACAAAACAAAATGGCATTATATGAAAATAAAAGGCATTATATGTACTTTTCAAAAATAAAAACACTTTTTTGTTTCTTTACTTTATTTGCCTTTTATTAAACCTACAAATGTGTCAGATCATTTTGTCTGACCCTGTATGTCCGGTATGTAAAATTTGACCCCCCTCCCTGACTATAAGATATATTCGTTTGGTTAATTGTTTAAATAAAAATACAACAAACAAACAAAAAACACCCTTTTATTTGTTACAATTTACGCTTGACCCTACCCCTTTCAGAAATCGGTCAGTGGCGTTCGTCTGTTATCTCTGTCTGATTTATAAATCACCCTCCTACGTCCGAGTGCGCGCTGAATCATGGATCCGGGATCATTTAAATTTGTTTATGTGAGAAAAGCAAAGAAAACCTGTTTGAAAATATGGGGGAGTGGTTCCGCACGTTAAAATGTTTTTTTTTTTTTAACCCATCCCCCCTATCAAACGATTTTTTTTAGTAAGAATAGGAAACGACTAAAAATAGAACACAACAACATAAATTAAATAGGGACTAGCAAACGGAGTCTAAAATTCGTTTTTGTCAAAATGACTTTAGCCCCCCTACGGAAAATAATTTACCAAAAATCAGGAAATTATCGGATTTTAATGAAATTTTCAGTGTTTATGTATCAATGAATGATCTTTATAATGCATTATTTATTTCATTCCAAAACTTTCTCATTTTTTTCAGGTCACTTAATTTTGACCTCCCTTATGTTGGGGGCGTAAAATGTTTTGCAAGTTGATCATTTTCGATACTAATTACAGTATAAATAATGAGATAAAAGACCAAAGTTATGAATAGAAACAAAACAATTTTTTTTACGGTTGCGCTTTTATGAGAAAATAAGTACCAAAAATCGAAAAATAAAATGCAAAAAAATAATAAATAATTAATTTTTTGGAGATTACTTTTTTACTCATTTCGATAATTATTTAATTGGTTATTATTTTATAAAAGAAAAAATTATACATCGATGTGTTTTCTGCTTAAAAGGGGGAGGGTGTACATTTTCAATCGAGTTTTTCTTCAAAACTTATTACTTTTGGCGCCTAAAATAAGGTTTGCATTGAGTAGATATTTATTTTTAGAATCTAAAAATATAACATTTTAAACTTAACATCGGGATTTTCATATTTTAAATGAATTTTATATATTAATTTTTCATAGCAAAAATACTAAATTAAAGTTTTGAAATAAAATAATTAATGCATTATAAAATTCATTAATTGTTAAATCAATACTGAAAATTTCATTAAAATCAGATAATTACCTGATTTTTGGTAAATTTTTTTTGCAATCGCGAATGTTACAGTAAAATTATAAACAAGCACTTAAAACCATCGAAAAAGAGGCTGAATGGCGGATATCGTCGAAATTGATCAAAACAAATAGTTTTAAATCTTTTTAAAATAAACTGCATATGTAATTATATTTTTCTTTTTTTAATGTTGGTTATTATGCTACTACTTATCGATTTAGACAAAGTTTAACCTTAAATAAAAGTTTTAATTATTCTTAATTCGCTTTTAAAACTCGTAGTATCCGTTTTTTTTTTTTGCTAGTCCCTAGATTAAAAAAAGTCACTTTTCCTTCGCTGCTAAAGTATCTCACACGAACGACGGTACCCAGTTTGTGCGTCCTTATACGTTTATAAGGATGTGGTATGTGTCCGGTCGCATATGGCGCTACTGGTACTATGTAACCCAGTACTATCTGTCTCATAGTCGGGTTATCGGCGACTAAACCGGTTACCCCACCAAGCCTATCTGGTGAGGAGGATGGCTAGACATCCAGCAGGACGAAAAACAAAACCTGTCAAAGGGCGGATGAAGCCTTTCGCTCAACGGCCATCTAGCAAATAACATACGCGGGGACGTAGAAATACTTGGATTGGTATCCAGGTGCGTAGCAAAACCACCGGGAGAGATGCATTCCTCAGCCTTGTCAAGGCAAGTGTATAGGAGAAGGAAGAGTCCAAAATTTGACATGGCAACAAACTTGGAACATTTGACCGGATGACAGACGATATTAAAACATTTGTTCTCAACAAACATTTAAAAAAAAAGAGAGAAATAAGAAATTACTGTTATTCGCCCATTTCATTCATAAAGAAGGAGAAGAAGAAAGAAGAAAAAAAAGGAGAGGAAAAGAAAATAAGAGAAATTATAACCACACAAATAAAAACATAAGCACGTCCATTTCTGATATGAAACTCTGATGATGAAGTTCATGCTTCGAAATCGATAAGACAAAAATAACATCTTTTTGTTTTTATTTTTCATACGCATTGTATTGGCCTTCAAAATATTAATATATTAATTAATTTTATATCCAATGAAAATGTAACAATAAACGGGACAGGGATACATGCTCTCATTCGAAGGAAGAACATTGATATTGAGAGAAACGGTGACTATGTGGAGTAGGGATATGATTCACAGAGGACCAGCTTCATTTTGATGTATGATATATGTTCCTGTGTTAGTAATTATACCTGTCCTAAACAAAATGGCATTAATTTTTGATTCGCCCTCGTCTATATCAATACTCGTTTTGTTTATAAACATTTTCTTTCTTTGCTGTTTGGGTTTTAATTATTTTTAATTGATTTTTTTTTTCAGTGAAATAAATCCCTAATTAGGACTGAGCCTATTCTATTAGTAACCACTCCAAGCGGTTTGAATTCAGAGTTTTCCTTCTCCTAGACTGGTTGCCTAACCAAGGTTAAAGAGTCCAGTCTGCCCTACTATTTACCTATAGCTGGAGGGAGAGGGGAGAGTAGTTGGATTCATAGCTTTCCCAAGCATATTAGCGCTTTATGAACTGTGGCTTCGTCCAGGATTTGAACTCGGGTCGACGAGTCAGTGTATTACGTCTCTAACCATTATACCACGACCTTCTTTTGTATTTAAAAAAAAAAAGTAAAAAGTTAGAATAGAATTTTTTTTTCTTTTCGACGGGGCGGCCTAAAGTCGGTATCAGCCAGACAGCGAGGGAGTCTATCCCCTTTTCAAAAGCGCTAGACCAAGGAGATTAATTTTAGCAGCTGAGGTGGAGCGCCACACCTACCATCAGCTCCTTACTTTACCGCACAGATCCCTGTGCTACTCATACGCTGAGTTGGCGAGGACCGGTATCGAACTAGGAACCTTGTGGTTTCTAGCCGAACGCTCTACCGACTGAGCTAACCCGGCCCCTTTGGAATAGAATAGAATAGAAAGATATAATTAAAACAAAACTAAAATGTATGACTTGTCAACAAGAAATTGTGACAATCGTCTCATGTAAACATCGTTTTTATGAAATATTTTTGTTTTCTAAAAACAATAAACCTAAAACAGGAATGTTTTCGGGGGAAAAAAAAACTTAGAAATTAGGGACGTTAAGGACATAAATTACAATATTCACTCAATCTTTTTCTACGAAAATATTTCTTTCTTGTAAACACTTATTTTTCAACATAACGAATATTATTACTGTGTAAGACTGGAGACCGGCCTTAAGGAAGTCTAGAAAGGAACAAGTCATTGTGTCCCCATAACGCATTGGTCACACAAGACTAACGTACTCCTAAATACTCAGACAAGAACAACAACCACAGTGTGAAACATGTCAAACACATGTGAGGATTAAAATGAAATTAAAATAAAATTTTGAAAAAAATATCAAACTCCCATAAGCCTTCACCGGAAGAACCCTCTGAGCATGTGCGGGGAAAAGGACCCACTTCCGACCACCAAGAGAATCTCTCGGCCATTCTGACTTAGAGCTTAACTGTTTCTAGACACTACTACTGGCAATGGAGATATTTTATTGTCCTGTGGTGGCTAAGACCCGTGAATAAAGCCTAAATCATAAAACCACCGTTTGTCTTTGTCTTCCTCCGTGGACTGAATAAAGGGTTAAGTTCAAAGTTCCCTGATGGCTCCCGATTACGACATGAAGGTTCCCGAGTTCGAAAAGAAGGTTCCCGAGTTCGAAAAGAAGGTTCCCGAGTCCGACAAGAAATACCTGATACTCCTTATCTCTATCTTTGCCTTTCTTTCTTTCTTTCTTTCTTATATTTTTTTCTGTAGCATCTTCTCCCCCCCCCTTCTTTATTCTAATAAAAATGGAATGGTCCATAATTTAGCTGAGGTGACGACACTGATAAGAAATAAGAATTCGGCGGATAAGCAACACAAGATAATCAGGATTTACAATTTTGCCTTTCATCTTGGACGATTTGGACAGTCTCATTTTTAACCAGAGGATGTTGCAAGATAATAAAGGAAAGAGTATATTAATGTATAGATTTCTTAGATGAGTCTTAATAATTTCTTTTATCAAGATAGTTCGGACTGTTGTCTCATCTTTATTGTTATATGGACAGCGTTTCGGCCGCTGCGCCTTCCGGCGTTCTTCGTGTATTATTTGAAATGAGGCTTGATGATTTGTGTCATTTATATATTTCGGACTGTTGTCCTCGTCTTTATTGTTATATACACAGCGTTTCGGTTGCTGTGCCCCCGTGACTTTATTCAGATGTTGTTGTTTTTTAGATAAGACTTGATGATTTGTATTATTTAGATTTTTCAGACTGTTGTGCTCATCTTTATTATTATATTCACAACGTTTCGGTCGCTATGCCCGCCGGTCTTCTTCAGATTTTTTTTATTTTTTAGACGAGGCTTGAAGATTTGTATTATTTAGATTTTTCAGACTGTTGTGCTCATCTTTATTATATTCACAACGTTTCGGTCGCTGTGCCCTCCGGCCTTCTTCAGATGTTTTTTTTTTTTTCTTTTTAGATGAGGCTTGATGATTTGTATTATTTTGGATTTTCAGACTACAACAGTCTGAAAAATCTTTATTATTATATTCACAACGTTTCGATTGTTGTACCCTCCGGCCTTCTTCAGATGTTTGTTTTTTTTTGATTTTTTTTTTTTTTTTAGATAAAACTTGATGATTTGTATTATTTAGATTTTTCAGACTGTTGTGCTCATCTTTATTATATTCACAACGTTTCGGTCGCTGTGCTCTCCGGCCTTCTTCAGATGTTTTTTTCTCTTTTTTAGATAATAGAAAATAGATATATTTACTATTCGCCTAATATTAAAGAAAATGATTTAAAAGAAAAGAAAAAATACTATAACCCCAAAACTTGGCTGAAAATTGAAATTTATGTTTCTAATTTCTCGGATTTTTTTAAAAGTCTTGTTTTAGTTTTTAGTGTTTTTTTCCCCAAACCAACAAGATGTCGAGTTATGGTCGATGGCACATTTGCATTTAAAGGAAATTAACTCTAACTGTTCAGAAAACAAAGCTAATGATTGAAACGCATCGGGTTGGTGAATGTATGTATTTTGGTCCAGGCGATCTAGTGTTTTGGGTTTTTTTTTGTATATTGCATATATATATATATATATATATATATATATATATATATATATATATATATATATATATATATATATATATATGTATATATATATTATATATATGTATATATATATGTTATATATGTATATATATATGTATTATATATATATATATATATATATATGTAATATATATATGTTATATATGTATATATAATATATATATATTATATATATATGTATATATATATGTATTATATATATGGTATGTGTGGAGCTCCACCGCAGATGCTAAAAAACAATCTCCTTTGTCTAGCGCTATTGAAAAGGGGATAGACTCCCTCGCTGACTGGCTGATACCGACTTTAGGCCGCCCCGTCGACTTTACTTTTTTACTTATACATATATATAACATACCAGCCACATATTCAATTCAAAATATATAGACAGATACACAGAAAGACAGTTAAATTCAAATTCAAGTTAAATATATAGACAAATACACAGAAAGATAGATACTACTGAATAAAAATAGACAAATAGATGGACAGAAAGTTAAAAAATAAAAAAATAAAAAACTCACACATATACAACTAATGACAAATTCAGTTCCCAAACACACACTTATATATAAAGGACAATTAAAACAGACATACACACATACACATACTCATTCATCCTGACCCATCCCCATCATCCAACATTCTTGACCCACACCTGCATCACCATATAAAACACTCCCCATCTAGAGAGAAGAAAATCCACTACCCACACCCAACCACCCCTGCCCCTACTGACAACCTACTGTTCTCACCATTTTGAAAATGTCCTTCATTGAAGCAAGAATCTATATTCGAGTCCTGAAGAAGGTCTAAATGACCGAAACGTTGCATCGTCGACAATAAACATCCAGTTTCCATAACATCCCGTGTTTGTCTACTTTTCTCCATATATATATATATATATATATATATATATATATATATATATATATATATATGTGTGTGTGTGTGTGTGTGTGTGTGTGTATAAACAATAACAAAAAACTTGGCTGAAAATTGAAATTTATGTTTCTAATTTTTCGGATTTTTTCGAATTCCTATTTGAGTTTTATCGTTTTTCCCTGACAAAAATATTTGTCAAAAAATCATGTTTACAAGAAGAGATTGTCGCATTCTCGGGTTGACAAATCGGATAGTTTTTTGTTTCAATCTTATTTGTATCATATCTGTACTTTTTCTTTTTTTTTCTTTCTAGAGCTCCGAACCAAAGCATTACTGACAGAAAATGTAAGTAAATAAAAAAATCTTTTTTGTTTGTTTATTTTCTTACTTTATTGCATGTATTATTATTATTATTATTATTATTATTATTATTATTATTATTATTATTATTATTATTATTTTCTTTTTCTTTCTCCCAGCTTATTTCACTGCGACGAGTATAATGCATCGTTTTCGCATTATTGTTTTTTCATTTAGTGTCGTTATGTTGTTTTGACTGGCAAGGAAGTTCCGCGCCGCCACTCTCTTTCCCGCGTCCTCCATCTTGTTTCTTTTTCGTCGAGACTCCTCAGTGAAAAATACTTTGTTTCGTTTTTTGGTCCTGATGTCATATCTGTAGCCAATGGTGGTTGACATTGTTTTCACTTTTGTTAATAACTCACGAAACCACAACCGAACAAGTTGCCTGCTCAGCAAAAACGGGAAATACGTGGTGGCTAATGTTGAAAAAATTAACTTTATTTTTTGGCTTTTGACAGAGTTTCGTAATAAGAACGCCGTCAAAATCAATTTATTTAAATTTCAATTATATATACTAGCAAATTAAAAAAAAAAAAACGCCCTCTGGGCGACGTAAAATGAATATTGTCTGAGAGTTGAACATTTAATATCAGAGAGTTTGTATCATAAGTAAAGTAAAATCATCAAATTATTTAAATTTCAATTATATATACTAGCAAATTAAAAAAAAAAACGCCGTCGGGGCGACGTAAAATAAATATTGCCTGAGGGGAGTTGAAAATTTAATATCAGAAAGTTTGTATCATAAGTAAAGCAAAATCATCAAATTATTTAAATTTCTATTATATATACTAGCAAATTTTAAAAAAACGCCCTCTGGGCGACGTAAAATGAATATTGTCTGAGAGTTGAAATTTTAATATCAGAGAGTTTGTATCATAAGTAAAGTAAAATCATCAAATTATTTAAATTTCAATTACATATTCTAGCAAATTTTAAAAAACGCCCTCTGGGCGACGTAAAATGAATATTGCCCGAGGGGATGGGAGTTGAAAATTTAATATCAGAGAGTTTGTATCATAAGTAAAGCAAAATCATCAAATTATTTAAATTTCAATTATATATACTAGCAAATTAATAAAAAAACGCCCTCTGGGCGACGTAAAATGAATATTGTCTGAGAGTTAAGATTTTAATATCAGAGAGTTTGTATCATAAGTAAAGTAAAATCATCTAATTATTTAAATTTCAATTATATATACTAGCAAATTAAAAAAAAAGCCCTGGGCGACGTAAAATGAATATTGCCTGAGAGTTGAAATTTTAAAATCAGAGAGTTTGTATCATAAGTAAAGTAAAATCATCAAATTATTTAAATTTCGATTATATATACTAGCAAATTAAAAAAATAAACGCCCTCTGGGCGACGTAAAATGAATATTGCCTGAGAGTTGAAAATTTAATATCAGAGAGTTTGTATCATAAGTAAAGAAAAATCATCAAATTTATTAAAGGAGTAAAAAAATAAAATAAATTTATTAAAGGAGTTAAAAATAAAAAATTGAAATGGAAACTTAGTTCTGATAACTTTACACTTGATGCCTTTAAACACTTGTTCAAGTATTGATGCCGATATTTCGCTATTGATTAAGTTGAGCTGAAGTGATGGCTAAAATATTAGGGCTCAAGAGTGAAGGTTGGCTGGTTGGCTGGTTGGTTGGTTGGTTTGTCGGCGTGTCAAAACTTGGTTTATTTAAAATTCACTTCAACAATTATCGTCTCCTATTATATACAAGATTCAAAAAACAATTTTTCAATTGAATATTTTACTTTGAATCAGTAAAAACGCAGATTTAATTAAAACTTAAATATTAAAACTAGCAAAGTAAAAAAAGCTCTCTGGGCGACGTAAAATAGATATTGCCTCAGGGGATGGGAATTCTATCAAATAAACACTTGATATCATTATATACACTAGCAAAATAAAAAAACGCCCTCTGGCGACGTAAAATAGATATTGCCTGAGGGATGGGTGTTGAAAATTTAATATCAGAGAGTTTGTATCATAAGTAAAGTAAAATCATCAAATTTATTAAAGGAGTAAAAAATAAAATAAATTTATTAAAGGAGTAGAAAATAAAAATTTGAAATGGAAACTTAGTTCTGATAACTTTAAACATATATTAAAATAAAACAAATTATTTATAGATAGATAATAACAGGTATGTAAAAAACCAATGATGACTGTCTAAAATTGCATGCTCAAATTTTGAGTGTATTTATTCTATGTTAATACGATTTTAGGTAGTGTGACGTAAGCAGTGACGTAGTTTTTGTTACAGACAAAAACCGTAAGCGAATCTCCATTATTAATATATATATATATATATATATATATATATATATATATAATTATGTATGTTATGTTCTTGTGAACGTTGTTTGTTTGGTCTTTTGAAGCATTGGAAAAAAGAACAAAAACAAGAAAAAGAGAACAAAAATCAGAATTTTTATATATTCATCCGTTGCTCTGTTCCTGGTTTAATCTATTCCGATATTTCGGGTGAACCTTCACCTTTATTCAAGGTATATCAGACGGTCTGGGTAAAAAAAATGAAATGTTGTATATGAGGGCAAAAAAGTAATTATATATATATAATATATATATATATATATATATATATATATATATATACAATATACCAAACTTATTTGTAAATTCTCGCGGTAAGAAAAAAACCAGCAAATAGTTTGGTTGTAAAAATATTCTACCAAACATCAACCGGGGCGAAAAAATTCATAGGAAAAAAGAAAAGACAATCGTACCAACCAAAAATAATCGATTGGTACAATATTTGGGCCAAAAGAAAAAACAATTTATATGCATATATATATATATATAAGATATATATATTCATACAAAACCGCCAGGAGACTAAAGCTAATAAGTAAAATGTGCTCAATAATAATGAGCAAATAATAAAGTCAGATCTTAGCCCTGAAGAGCATTAAGCGAATCTTTTAGTAGGTTCGTCTGACTCGTTAGATTTATCTTTATTATATATATATATATATATATATATATATATATATATATCAGCAAAAGTACCCTGTCCATGACCGGATTAAAAAAATACAATAGGCATACCAGAGAGTGAGTGAGAAAGAGAAAACAGGAGTAAGAGATAGAATAAGAGGAAAATTATTTATCCAAATAAAATAAAAAAAACTCGCCGAGTGTACAATGTTTGTTTATTTTAGGATTTTTTTTTCCATCTAAAATATTATTTAAAAAAATGTATTTTTAAATTTCAGTGTTTTGAAACTTTTTTTTCTAAAAACTTTTTGGTACAAATGACAAAAACTTGAAATCATTTCTTAATTGCTTGTTGCGTTAAAGTTATAAAAATACATTTGTTTAATTTATTTTCTTTTTTACCCCTAAAAAGTAACAATCAAAAAGAGCTAGGTATTAACAATGTGTTCTTATTGATTTAGCTCTGATGGCTGGAGCTGTATAATACGCCGACTGCACCTCTGTTGAGTAAGACCCCCTTCCAATTTGGCCTCCTGTAGGCCGTGGGTGGCGTCCCGTGATGTTTAAGGAGGGGTCCTGGGGACTGAGCAATCCATGACATGCTATAGTCTACTTTGATCCTTACTTGGGCTAGATGGGCGGTCAGAGAGTCCCCCATTCCGGTCAATCGGCTCATCCCTTCAAGCCCCAGCACCTATATGATTGTCCCGACCGTATCGCTCTTATTGCAAACTACCAACCCTTTTTATCATATATGTGCTAAAAGGCGGTTGCTGAGGGTCTTAGTACCTTGAGTATGACGTTAAACTGCATCTAGTGGTGAGGTTCCCATTCTGGAACTTTTAGAAGTGTAGATTAACCATGAATTGGCATTACTTCCATGTGCACTTTAACCTGGAGTGGTAGTCCCATCTATGGGGTAAATAGATGAAAAACGAGTAAAAAGAATTGAATACCCAACAATAATGAATAAAACAAACACGACTTCGGCATAAAATAAACCAACAAGAGTTGACATGCCGTAAAATCCAACCAACCAATATCCACGCCTAACAGTTAAAATTATTCACCCCCCCCTCAATTGAATCGCCCCGACAGTATCCATTCCCTTCACCCTCCCACCAACAACCCAATACACGTCGCTTGCCGACATCCGTCCATGCCAAAAAATACACACCCGCGCACACATATGCACGCGAATACAAACGCTCACACGTCCGCATTGATCAAACGTTACACATTCATAGAACAATGTATTATGTGTGTGACCAGTCA
>CM042164.1:9295239-9302739 GCA_023376005.1 Doryteuthis pealeii | reverse complement strand
AATGGATGGAAATTTATTAGTCGTAGTGTCGATGTTCGAACATTTCGGTTTATAAAGAAACCTTCCTCAGGACAATATGAAACTAATCAAGGGGAAAAAAGATTTATGTAATTAAAAAGATGATGGATGTTTTGAATGGGTTGAGTTTGGAAAATGTGTAGAAAAAGATTCGTTACCGTTCGTTGATTAGCATTCATAATTGAATGTTAATGACGTGATTGGTACATGTGAAAGCGAAAATCAAAATGTGATTGGTACATGTGAAGTCGAAAAGCCGAGACGTAATTGGTCCTCGAGGAGATGTGGAAAAGGTGTGACGTATTCCATATAGATACTGTTATCGGTGATATACCCTATAGACTAATGGAATGCGCCGACGGTTACTATAAGTAACAGGGACAATTATGGCTGAGGGGAAGCCAATGCGAGTCAGCTCATAACTCTATTTGTCGGACGTAATTCCCACTTCTTTATACTGTAATTGTCTACTCTTTTCTTAATATATTTTCCTACATTTGTTACCCGTCGTTTTGTCTTATTTTGACCCCTTATTTTGACCTTTTGAGTGCTCCTTGATGCGTTGTTGCAGTTATTGCAAGGGATGGTATAGATGCCAGCACTGGGGGTATCGGGGGTGTTAGGAGCATCTATGCGTGTGGAGGGGTTGATGAGGTCCTTAATTGTTTGGGATGTGGTTTGTATGATTTTTATTCCTAGATCTGTTAGTTTTTTTATAAAATGGGTTGTTTTGAGTGTGGGTAGGTAGGGATAAGTGTCTGTGGGGTAGGTTAGGGGTGGCGTTGGTATTGGAGGTGTTTTTAGGTTTAGTGTTTGAGTGTATACCGAGGGCTTTTTTCTTGGTTTTTAGGATGACATATTTAGGGTATTTTAGGGTTTTGAGGGAGTCTTCAATGTGTTTGTATTCTTTATCTAAGTATTGGGGGCTGCATATGCGTAGTGCTCTTAGATATAAGCCTGTTATAAGGCCAGAGTTGATTTTGTTGTTGTGATGGGAGTTGAAATGTATGTAGTCGTTTTTGTCTCTGTCTCTGTCTCTGTCTGTCTCTCTGTCTCTGTCTGTCTCTCTGTCTCTGTCTCTCTGTCTCTCAACAGATACCAATGTCTAAAAAACGAGAGAAGTATTACAACTGTGTGCAAATTATTTTATGTTGAAGACGTTTTTGTTTTACCGCCCTGTCGGCTGGTGCTGTAGAATACGCCGACTACACCCCTAGAGTTAAGACCCCCCCCCAATGGAGCCACTCGATGGCCGTGGTGGCGACCCATAATGCTTATGGACGGAATCCTGCTCGCTGAGCTTGTTGTATACTCTTCTTTTTACTTTCTTACTTCTATTATTCTGTTCATCTTTCGTATCTTACGTTCTCCTGCTAGCAACTCTTCTAACATCTCTTCTAGCGTCTGGACTTCGTCTTGGTGGTCGGTCGCACTTAATTCATTTCTCCTTCTAGATCAGTCTTGTTACCAAGACATTCATCAACCACAAAACCGTGTTATTTTCGTAAGCTTTTATTCACTTAACTAAACATTTCATGTAACTAAACATAGCGCGCGTATGCAGGTGAGTCCCAGCTAAAGCAGACATGGCTTATCTGCCTGACGTCCAAGCCGAAACTGAAGAGCCAACCAGGTCCCACGTGACTTCACGTATTTCGCGGGCTTTCTGTAATATTCCATGGAAAGTCCCGCCCGTGATATGAAAAGGGGCCATCCCTTCAGAAATACAGGGGATTGACAATAATCTTATGCAACCGCATAGATTATGTAACAAGTTGTCCATGACTTGCAACATTCCACTTTGGGCATTACTAATAATGTGGCCCATGCTCGTTATTTTTTCAATTATTCGTTTTACTACGTAATTTGACTTGCTGCATTTCTTTCAGTTCTGGCAGAATTCTTCATTGAAAGTATTGAATTGAATGACTTATCGCTCTGTTGCAACGCAATATTTCAACCTGTCACCCATGAGTCTCAGCTCGTAGGTGGTCTCACGTTGATAAGGCCTTGTGCCTGACCTTGTACAAGTGGGGTATGAGGATAATATCGACATCGCTCTGTTGAGTTGAACAACAACAACTAACTATATATTAGAATTCGTAAATTAAACAACCAGTGTTAATAGCACTCTAGAATATTCCATATTTGCATCAGTGTGATTTCATTCATTGATTCCTGGTTGGCTGCTGGTCTCAGTGTGGATATGGTGCTAGATAAATATCCATTGCGGCAATGCAGGGACTGTATTGAATTACAGCTTGCTTGCTGAATCCTCTGATCAATCGGATGGTTACATCAAGCCCTAGCACCTACACGATAGTCCCAACCATATTTACCTTATAGCAAACGTACAAGCCTTTTTTTATCATAAGTACTGGAAGGCGGTGGTTGAGGGTCTTAATGTCCTGCGTATGATGTTAAACTTAATTGTGAAGTTCAAAAACTGGAGCTCTGGGGTATGAGGAGTACGTCTTCATCGCCATTATTACCAGGTCCACTCTGACCCGGAGTGGTAGTATATGTTAGGGTCCCATCTATAGGTTTAATAGATAAATTGAGTTTTAAAAATGTATTTAAAAAGTTGAATACCCATCACGAATAAATAAAATAAAACAAAATGTCTTCAGCATAAAAAAGTCGGGGTGGCCTAAAATCGGTATCAGGCAGGCTGCGAGGGAGTCTATCCCCTTTTCCCTAGCGCTAGACCAAGGAGATTGTTTTTAGCGTCTGAGGTGGAGCACCACACTTACTATCAGCTCCTCACTTTTACCGGATATATCCCTGTACTACTATTACGCTGAGTTGGCGAGGGTCGGTATCGAACCAGGAACCTCCAGGTTCCCAGCCCGACTCTCTAGCGACTGGGCTAGGCAGGAGACCTACGATACAACTGTGTAAATTATTTTACTCTTGTTGGGTATACACAGTTTGTTATACTCATTTATTTTTAATAGATTTTTAAAGACTAATTTTTATCTATTTAAACAATAGATTGGACCTCAATAGGTACTGTTGTATAGCCGCTCGATTACCGGATAGTGGACTTCAACAAACAACAGATACGTATATAAAAAATAGGACCCGTCTTTATTTTCTTCGGTGAGTGAGTGAGTGGTAAGGGGCGGTGAGTGTTCACAATGAAAATGCCGGTGGCTGGCGAAGAGCGCAGTGTTCACAATAAGTGCCCAAGGGGTGTTTGCTGACAGAAGACGCGAGGTGATGCTATGCAGTCTGACTGTCGGTTCGAATCTTCTCGCCTTTATATTGATAGATACGCCTTCGCATCTTTATCTTTTGATCTGATAACGGACATTTGTTATATATTTCTTTAACTTCTCCCTGCTTCCTTGACCGGAAAACCTCTCTTCCGCTTTCTCTTTCTTTTTAAATATATATTTTTATCTTTCTCTTTGTCCCTCTGCCGGAAGCTTCCTTTTCCGGGCGAGGACAATACAACAGTACAACCACTCGGGGTCAGATTTGACCTGGGAGTAATGACAATGAAGAGTACACCGAACTTGCCAGAGGTCCAGAATTGGAACTTTACCACCATATACAGTTGAACGTCATATCCAGGACACCAGCCACTGCTATGTAGCACATATAGGCTAAATACGGTTGAGGGTTTGCGATAAAGCAATACGATTGGGACAATCATATAGGTGCTAGGGATTGACGTGATCAGCTGTGATTGGAGGTGGTCTCTCCGACCGACCGTCTAGCCTAAGTAAGGAGTATTGCAAGTAATAGACTGCTCAGCCTCCAGGATTCCTTCCTTAAGCATCACTGGTCACAACCCACGGCGAACAAATGAACCCATGGGAGGTCTTACCGCCCCCCTGCAGAGTATTATTTTGCCCCAACTTAATTATTGCCTCATCTATTTCAAAAATGGCGTATAAAACCTTTCAAATCACCGGTTTTCAGCAGCCTGCCTTTAAGGACTCCAGCCTTCAGGTTATCCCAGGTGAAGTAATCACATGAGGATATATCTTCTGTGCCGTCCACGAGAAAACACAAGGTAATGAGACATCCTGGGAAAATGCACGATGTTCACCATTCTACGCCATTTTGGCAACAGAATTGGCATGGCGACTGTTGTTAACGCTACTTTAACTCTTTGCCTACCAAATTCCTCGCACGGCTATACCAAGTTTTCTGGGTATTTTTTTACCTATATGATGGGATATTTCAAGATTCACTGTCTATTCACCT
This sequence comes from Doryteuthis pealeii, assembly GCA_023376005.1. Classification (NCBI taxonomy): domain Eukaryota; kingdom Metazoa; phylum Mollusca; class Cephalopoda; order Myopsida; family Loliginidae; genus Doryteuthis; species Doryteuthis pealeii. Next base: position 9,298,503 of record CM042164.1, on the reverse strand, counting down.
CAGAACTTATTCTATTCAAATAAAGTCCTGTCATTATTGTAAACCAAATCCTTCTGCTCAATTATAATGAAGTAACCATCAGTTTTTGTACTTTGCTTACTGTAGGATCGTAGTAGTGTGTGAATCTCTGTGAGCGGTTTAAACTAGGCAAATAGTTAATCTGTGATTTTCTTTAATAAGTGTTATATATATATACTAGCTAAAGTACCCGGTCCATGACCGGACTAAAATGAAATTTGGATCACCAGGGAGTGAGAGAGAAAGTGGAAGACAGTAGTTAGAGAAGGGGTAAGAGGAAAATAATTCTTGAAACTAAAATCATTGAAAATTTGTATATTTCAGGATTTGTATTTTCTGTTTTATAGTTTAAAATTATTTCATATTATCATACAACAAATTGAAAGTATTCGTTTGTATATTTGTTTGTTATTGTTTTAAATTTTTTGTACATGACAACAATTCACATTTAGTTCTTAATTGCATGTTGAGTTTAAAAAGAAGCTGAGAATCGAAAATTTAAATTCTTCGTATTGCAATATCTATTTTTGCTAAAACCTAAGATAGTATTATAGGGACCACCAATTGATCAGTTTAGGCCATTTTATTAAATTATTACATATTATAATTCCAGGTCAAATCATCCAGGAAAAAGTAAAATTGTCACCCACCTGCATAACTTTTTTCTGAAATTTTGCAGGTGTGGACCATGTTAAAATTAGACAATCCCCAAAATTTGAGCTACCAATACCAAAAATTGGTGGAGTTATGTCGATTTTTAGCTCTCCAAATTTGGTGGTTTGGCGAAAAAAGGCGACTTTTTGTAATCTATTTTTGTCTGAAAAATGAGTTCTAGTGCTTCCCTACTCCTAAATATTGGTTTATAAAATCATTTTAGCCCAAGGAATCCAGACATGCTATTAAAAAAAGTTTTAAAGTCAACTAAATTTAAGTTATTGATCATTTCTGATTTTTCCTAGAAAGATCCATATCCCGATGTGCCACTGCATCTATGACAAAAATTATTTTCTATTATTATTTCACATATATTGAACATTATTTTTTACCAAAACATAGTTTGATATGTGCACAGAACCGAAGCTACAACATCAGTTAAAATGTTGCAAATCAGAAAAGGCGTCGTTGTGGTATAATGTTTGTTGGAATATTTTGACAATATAAGGTGTGCTGTGGATCACAACTTACATTATTGACTCTTCGAGGCTGCGTGGACTGAATATCACAATCAACACGCTCAAATACGTATGGGTGATTATTTAAAGGCCTTGGTGGAAAGGCATTCAGTTGCTTGTGCTTAACAACGATGAACACAAAGATCATAGGATTCAAGATACACGGACCAACAGACAAGCATTATAGGATTCTACACAACACGGACCAAACTTAATGCCACAAGGGATCTCCACTGTAAAGTGCTCCCACCTGCAACTTAAAAATGGCCCCAAGAATCTTAACAATGGTTAGCAAGATAGTCACGCAGATCTATTACTACTGAAAAGTGACTTCGATCCTCACTGGCAGCGCCATACTTTCGCCCTTGTGTCACATCCTACTCATGACGAAAGGGTTGGATATAAGGCGTCCCATCATGATGGAGTGTTTAGCAAGCTAGTGTCGCAGATCCATTACTACTGGATAACCACTTCGATCCTCACTGGCTGCACCATATATTCGCCCTTGTGTCACATCCTACCCATGACGAAAGTGTTGGATACGAGGCGTCCCATCATGATGGAGTGGTTAGCAAGCTAGTCTCGCAGATCCATTACTACTGGATAGAGACTTCGATCCTCACTGGCAGCGCCATACTTTCGCCCTTGTGTCACATCCTACCCGTGACGAACGGGTTGGGTAAATTAAAGGACGCCCATCGTGGTGTAATTGTATGCAGGATCGTCACGCAGATCCATTACTACTGGATGGCGACTTCAATCCTCACTGATAGCACCATCTGACGACCTTGTGTCACATCCTTCTCGTGACGAACGGGTTGGTTAAATACCTACCTACTACCAACCCGTCGGCTGGGGTTTAGAATACACCGACTGCAGAGGGGTAATACCCCGAATGGGGCCACTTTTTGGAGGTGTAGTGGTTTGCAAGTTATTTTTTATTTGTTTGTTTTGTTTTACGGCATATCAACCTCAGTGGGTCATTTAATGCCGATAAAGTTTTGAAATAAATCAATTCTTAATGGATAATACAATTTTTTTATAAATACATTTTTCTATTTAAACACATAGATGGGACCCTAACAGATACTACCATTCCGGGTCAGAGTGGACCAGGGAGCAATGGTGATGAAGGGGTGCTCCACATTCCTCAAACCTCCAAAACTGGAACCTCACCATCAGATAGAGTTTAACGTCATTCACAGGACATGTAGACCCGCAGCCACCGCCTTCTAGCACCCATATGATAAAAAGGGGTTGGGGCTGGCCATAAGGGCAATAGGGTTGGGAAAATCATATAGGCGCTAGGGCTTGATGTGACCAGCCGATTGATCGGAGGGGGCCTCTCCGACCGCCCGTCTAGCCTAAGATAGGGCCAAAGTGGAGTATTGCAAGTCATGAACTGCTCATCCACCTGGGCTCTATCCTTAAGCATCACGGGTCGCCACCCACGGCCAACAGGTGGCCCCATTGGGGGAGTCTTACCCCTCTGCAGAGGTGCAGTCGGTGCATTCTAACGCCCAAGCCGACAGGGCGGTTGCAAGTTAGTCTCGCAGATCCATTACTACTGGATAACCACTTCGATCCTCACTGGCTGCACCATACTTTTGACCTTGTGTCACATCAAGGATTGATATGCCGTAAAAACAACCACCAACCAACCAACCAACCAACCAACCAACCAGCCTACTTACCACCCGCTTATCGCTACTAGCGCCTGCGTGGTGGCAATTTTAAGGCCCGGGTATCGTTCTGTGAGTTCCTGTATTTTTCACCTTCAAATAAGATGGTAGGCGAATTGAAGTAGCCACCCCTGTAATCTGGAGTCTGAGCGTGTCTTGAAAGATTAGTTTTCAAAATACACTCATATGGACGAATATAAACGGGGCGTTTGGTTTGGTTTAGTTTGTTAGTAAAAAAAAAAAAAAAAAAAAAAAAAAGAAAAGAAAAAAAAAAAAAAAAAAGAAAAAAAAGGAAAAAAAAAAACCACCACAAAAAACCGAAGAATCTTTCGGTAGATTCGCGGGGTTTGCAGACATTTTGAAAATCTGCCCGGGGTAAATGAATCTCATAA